>CAWUFW010002412.1:1200000-1800000 GCA_963921515.1 Calotriton arnoldi
CAACTTCGCCAGTACCATCATAGATTTCATCACACCCCTGATCCTCAACTTAAGCTCTTTCATCCTCCTAACCTTCCTGCTCAAGGACCTGGCCCAACTCAACCTCACCCAGTGGGTAGAATGGCCCATGCAGACTGCCGGACAGCTACTGGACCCAATATTCCAGCGACATCATGGTAACAAGCCCAAACCAATCACCTGGTCTGACCATTTAATCGTCAAGTTCAGTATTCCTATCCAGAATTGCCAGAGAACCATCACCGCCAAATCCACAAACCGAAACTGGAACAAAGTATCGGAGGATCCTGGACATTTGAACTCCTTGAACGTCGACCCCTAAGCAACAATAGCCTCCCAGAATCCATCCCCATCTTCAATGATTGATCACCATCTGTGTTGACATCAACAATACCTCAAAATCTAGACAGTAACTCAGTCTGTACACAGTAGAACTCAAGATGACCAAGCACCACTGCAAACAATTAGAGCATAGACAGAACCTAAGCCAGGACAGAATGGGCAACAACACCTTCAAATCCACTCTCAGACGCTACCACCAGCTGATCCGTGCCACAAAATGCTGCATTTGCGCAAACTGCATCGATGTTAGCGCCTATAGATTCAAAGAGATGTTTGCCATTGTGAAATATTTCACCTCCCCAGCAGCCAGCTCCACCTGCATCAGGCCATCACAGGACCTTTGCACCTAGCTTCTTCTCTTCTTCGCAATAAGATTGCCAACATCTATGACAACTTCGAACCCCACCAGGGCCCTCCACCCTCGCAGCTCTCCTACCAATCTTAACCAACACCCAAGGAAGCACAGTGACCACCTGGCCCACCATCACAATGGAAGAAACACAACCACCATGCAATCCACCGATTCTGTAGCCTCCCAGACACTTTCCCCCATTATGTCTTCATCAAAGGACTAAACCCCATCAGTTCAGCACTCACCCTGATCCTGAATGCCTTTATCACCATTGCCACCCACTCGGACGGCTGGAAGCACACTCTACCTACTATGCCACTCACACATCATTACACATCTCAGGGAACTCCACTGGGTTCCCATCCACAAAAAAGCTATGTTCAAACTCCTTATGCACACCTGCAAAGCCCTACATAGCATGGGCCCAGCATACCTCAACGACCACATCAACTTTCACAAACCGACCAGACACCTGTGCTCATCCGGACTCCTTCTCACAAACATCCCACGCATATGCAGAATCAGGGCTAGCAGTTGTGCCTTCTCCTCTCCTAGCTCGTGACTAAAGCCTGGAAGGACCTGCCCCAGCACCTCATCAATTTTTTAATTTGCAAGAAGCTGATGATATGCCTATTCAACTAGTCCAGCGCTTGGCTAGGCCCAGATTGTTTCTACAGCAGCACCAGTTTACCTCCCGGGTGTTAACACGCTCTACAATAAAATGACAACATAAAATAGCTCTAACCCAAGCATAGTCTATTCGTGTTAACTTAAGGGTTAGCTAGTCATCATAATGATGCCTATACTTCCCTTTCCCTTACTGACTCTATCGGAGGCAATCATCTGATAATGCAGTGGAGCAAATATAAAGAACTGAGGTACTAAAATCAATTAGCCAAGATTCCATAATGAATAAAAGATGAAGCTAAGGGTACCATTCAAAGATGGGCTGTAGCAAGACATCCTTCAAAAATCATGGATGTCTTGTTCATATTTAATACCAGGAGTGTGCAGTTCCGTTGGGTGCAATATTGGCACGTAAGTATTCTGTCATCAGTGTGCCGTGTAAGGTAATCTTAATGAGTTGTCTCTTCATTGACATTAATGAGGACCAATCCTCATGAAGGATACCTGCGGCACTGGTGTCCTCCATACTGAGAAGTGATGGAGCGTTTTGTATTTCTGATATCATATCATCATCAAAGTATAAACCTTGATGGTTCTCCATGGTGGTGTTCGTTATATAAAGGTAATGGTGGCTCACAGAGGTAGGGCTTACAAAATCACCTCCAATATGGCGCCCGCCGTACGCCCCACACGCGTCACGTACCTGCGCTCCAGCGCCTGGACGAAAACCGGGAAGTAATTAAGATCCACCTTGACGGCAACTCTATTCTGGCACGGGCAGAGCCAGAGGTAGGTCGGAAGACAAACCATGCTCCGATACTGTACGTACCAAGCCTCCCCCTTTCTACCGGTCACCTATCATTAATACCCCGGCGGCCAAAAGACACGATTCAAGTTTTGCAGCCCGCTGCTTCTGCTGGGCAAGTTTTTTGGGATGCATGCTGCAGCAACCCTACTGAGTGTTGAAAACTGATCAGCCTCTGCCTCCTTCCTCTATTACAGGACTGTCAGCACGCACAACAGCGTATGCCCTGACCGCTCCGACTGGGGCTGAATGTCTTGAAATTTCTTGGTAAGTTGCCCAATACCTTTGGTTACACTCATTGTCCTGATGAGGCTGTCCGCGTTTGTGTGTGTGCTTTTCCGGTTACAGCCACGCTGCTCCGTGATCCTGACAAGGGACATTGATCACAACGGGTCTCATTAAACTCTAGAATACTGTGCTGGCTAGCTTGAAGGTGAACGTATCAGATAAAAAACTTAATTTATTACACCTGTGACTGCATGCACCTAGCATCATGCCCAGGCCCCCATTCCCTTGCTGAGCATCGAACCATGGCGCTCAGACCAATCACAACGCTGCATTGCAGCGTTGTAATTGGTCATGGGAGCCTGGCCGGGCTTCCTGTACCTGGAGTCTGACGGAGGAGAGCAGGAGCAGAGACACAGGAACGGTGCCACCCCCCGCGCGCCCCCACCCACCCGCAACCCGTGAGCTTTGCCGGCTGTCACTGGCACCAATTCCAGTGGGGGGGTAGAGGAACTGACCGGAACTGGTTTAGGGGGTGGGCAAACACTTGCCTTCCACCCAAAGGCTGACACTGGGTATAAACAAGGACCCAAAGGAGCACGAAGAGGAGCAATCGCTCGGTGATTCTCTGCAGTTTAAGAGTGCAACAAGTTAGAGGCGGTGCAGAATCAAAAAGCCCCTCTACCCTCGTGAACGAACGGACACGGGAGAGTGTACAAGAAAGTGAATACGTAATTAAGGCATTTAAATACAGTAGCCACTCGGCAGGAAATTGAAGCGACCTCTCGGGTTGGCCAAAAGGAAGTTAGAACGTATAAGTACATCAAATGCACTAAGCAGAGTATCTACATTAACTGACGAGAAATCGAACAGAAAACAGTTTTAATCAGTAGAAGAATTGAACGCACTTATAAAGTTTGACTCAAGAGGGCATGTAATCTAAGCTATACAATAAGGAATACAGAGAGAAACGAACTAACTATTGTCTTGATAAAGATGGAATAATAATTGAACCCATCGAAACGCGTCGACGCATCATTGTACATAATCCAAGGGAAAATTTGGACCTGCAGATACGAAAATGAGTGTATCCAGGCCAGGTTTCTAAACTGTCCCATAGGATATGTTCCTTTGAAAGACAAAGTATACTGTCTAACTATTGTTCTCTTTTTACGTCATGGTATATTGTGTAAACTGATTGTAATTGGGGATTTTACATTTATTGTTTTTATGAATTGTTTTTATCAATTGTTTTGCATAAAACTGTGATAGATAGGAAGTGTATTGTAATTTTAACATTGTAACCAATTTTTTTAATAATAAAAGATTTTTGTAAAACTTCAGTGCTATTTAGCAATTGATTCAAATATGAGGTGGGATTTTCCTTGACAAATTGTATTATTGTGCGCCTTGTGAGGTACGACTTAGTTGTGAGGTGAACCTTGTATCCTGTTCCTTTCATAACCCAAGGGAATATTTGTTTCACTTATAAACAAGGACCCCACAAACCTCGCCTCAGAATGCTCCTGGACCTGTGAAGATCAGAAGAAGTACTGCCCTGCTGTTTGAAATCTGAAGGAAGATTGGACCTGCTTGCCTTAATACCAGGATCCCAGAAGTGACTCCAAGGGTCAGTTGTCTGACCACCTGTTTGAGCTATAGAGACACAACAAGCTTCCAGAGGCCTCTCTCTCTCTGCACCTGCCTAGCTGATCTGCCCTGGGCCCTGCTGCTGGTCTCTGTTGGCGCGAGTTCTAACACTCAAGTGGTGCCCTCCCAGGTCCTAGACTCTTGGATGGATTAGAGTGTACCCCTCTTGTCCCCAAACTGAAAGAAGTGGGAGTTAGAAATGTTTTTCCAGCTTTTGGCTGGATAACAGATGGAGTCCAGGATTGCCATAAAAATCAGTCGTCAACCTTGAATCAATGGTTGACCTCAGCTTGCTGGTTTACCAGGCTGAAGGAGATTCCACTTTCAGAAATGTTTCTATGTCTGAACGTAAAAGGCTTCATTGAGACCGATGCCAAGCATCAACCCATCGATGTATAGACCTTGCTGGGCACAGACTTTGGATTTCACCCCCTCAGAGATTTATGACATTCATCGATGACTTCACCTGGAGCCCGCTCTTCAGCAACCCGCAGTAGTCGAGCCCCGCTTCAGATCCAGCTTGCTGCTTGCCCCACTGATGACTTGTTGATGACCACCTTTTCTCTGTAAATGTTTCTAAGTCAGAAGGTAAACTTTCCACCAGGACGAATCTTGTTCTTGTTTTGCTCCATTGGGGTCGGCCTTAACTTTTGACTGTGGCCCATCTAGTGTGACCAGATAACCACGTTTGATGCTTTGTGCTACTAAGCACTATTTGTAATTCAAACTTTAAAAATTCATATCTCCGGTTCTACTTATTGTTTTTTTTCATATTTTGTGTAATTTTATTTATTAAAATTGACTCTATTTTCGAACTTGATTTGGCATTTTTTTGTGTGGTGTTTTCACTTTATTACTGTTTGAATACTGCATAAATATTTTATACATTTTCTCTAAGTTAAGCCTGACTGCTTTGTGCCAGGCTACCAGAAGGTTACGTATAGGTTTATTTAGTGACTTTTTAGTTGATCCTTACAAGGATTGTGATTATCATTTGAGGTTCGTTCTCACCCAACTAATACTCCAATTTCTTCAACCGGTTAACTAAAAATCACCTTTTTAGGAAAAGAAATGGCCTGTTCAAAAACAGATTAGGAATTAAACTAAATTGGGATGGTATTAAACAGTACAATATATTTGATTATGCTGCTCAGTACTGTACATTTTAATGTGTATATGGCATCATGAACTTATTAATTGCACATCAGATGTTTATGGGTTATAAATTGCATTACAGTAAATAGGGCTAGACAAATGTTGCTCTCTTTTTTGTGTCAATTGTGAATTTTGTTTAAAGTTTTTGCTGATTCAAAACAACACTGCGACCTAAGGGATTTTTTTCTGCCACATTTACACTTTTAACAGCAAATTTCTTATTGGTAAAGTGAATACCCTTTTGACTAAACAATTAGCTTTTACAATTATTGATTCACGTTTCTCTAATACCTGATTGCTTTTTAAAATAAATGGTTGGTATTTGAAATAAAGTACTTCTAGTATTTACAGAGGCATATTGTAGAGAGATTCTAAATTACCTCACAGTCAGTTTTGAACCAAAATCAGTACAATTCGTTAATCTATTACGCATCTTTTGCAGAACATAAAGTAAAAAATGAAACTATTTATCTACCTAATAGGAACCATTAAGATTCCTTTACAAAAATTAAGTTTTTCCATTCATCAAGAACTTCTGGGACAATGTTTTTTACTTTCAGAGGTCATCCAATGAATGATGCCACAATATGCCTCAGAACTCAAGATGACATCATCAAGTAAATTAATATTCTAGAATGTCTGCTGTTTGTGATTGTTAACTTTAAACTTTAACCCTTTGCATGTGTTGGACAGCTGAGAGCTGTCCAACGCTACGGTGCTCATGTGCGTCAACGGCTCCGGGCTGTCCGTGCACATGGCACCGGAAATCCCTCCGGTGCGGGTGCCCAAGAGGGATTTCCTTTCCCAGCTCCCGAGGCTGTTCTGGGTTTTCAGTGAAATGACGATCAGCGTGCATTGCACGCTGACAACATTTAACTGAAAATGAAAGTAAAATGAGCTGATTGGCTCATTTCACTTTCACTTCCTCGGTGCTCCTCTCTGAGCACTGAGGCAGATGGGAGAGGTATCATTTCAAAGGGGAGAATCTCCACTTTCCAATGGTACCCCGCCCTAGTTTATCTCTGCTTGGGGATCGTCGCAGGAGGGCGATCCCCAATCATGGATCCACCCACTAGACACCAGGGAGGGGGGAGCGGCCCCTTGGGCAAGGGCCTTTGCTCCCCACAAAGTTTCTGGACATATTCAGTCTTAAGCACACGAGGCACCAGGAATTTTTTTAATGCAAATTTAGGGGTGGGTTTGCCCAAAATGGGCATGACAATGCCCCCATGCCCCCAAACAACTGGGGGGGGCAGATTGGGGTTATTAGTCCCAATCAGCCCTCCAGGGGAGCAGAAAGCACACTAGACAACAGGGATTTTCTTTTCTTTATAAAAGAGGGGTGGGGGCTGCCCACAATGGGCAAGACTATGCCCCCACCTAAATTATGAATAAAAGATGGGGGTATTAGCCCCTGATAAGCCCCCACGTGGGGGACAGAAAGCCCACTAGGCACCAGGGATTATTTTATTTTTTTATATGTAGGGGTGGGTGCTGCCCAAAATTGGCATGCCCATGACTCCACCCCACATAAATGCCCCCACCCGCCCAAACACAAATGGGTCAGTCTGTCTGCGCCCCAGGTTTTTACCCCCGATCTGCCCCCGGGGGAGGGGGGGGATGCGCAGAAGGCCCACTAGACACCAGGGATTTTTTGGGGTTTTTATATAAAAGAGGGGTGGGGCAGACGACAATAGGCATGCCCATGACTCCACCCCACATAAATGGGGACCGAAGTCTTTCTCCCTCCCCTAGGGGGTAGGTGAGACAGTAGCCCCCGATCTGCCCCCCAAGGAGGGCAGAAAGCCTACTTGGGACAACGGACTGTATTTTTTTCTTAGTGTACGGGTGGGGGCTGCCCAAAATTGGCATTCCAATGCCATGTCCCGACCCTCCCATAAAAATAGGCACAGACTTTCTGCCCCCCGGGGGCATATGAGAGCAATATGTTATGTTATATTAATTGGTATTTATATAGCGCGTAATCACCAGCAGGTCTCTTAGTGCTTGAGAGAGAGTGGCTGAGCCCTACCATCGGCTATCTGTCCGTACACCTGGTCAGAGCGTGTGTTGTTCCCCGGCCTCCGTGAGTAATAAGGTCTTAAGCTTCTTCCTAAATGGAAGAAGCGCGGTTTCCCTACGTAGGCTTTCTGGCCAATAGCCCCCAATATGGCTCCCGGGGAGGGCAGAAAGCCCACTAGGCACCAGGGCCTATTTTTATTTCTTAGTATAGGGTTGGGGGCTGCCCAGAATGGGCATGCCAATGACCCCAAACCACCCCAAACAAATGGCCTAGGTCTTTGTTCCCCACCTTGGGGGACATATCGGGGCAATAGCCCCTGATCTGCCCCCCCTTCTGGGGGGCAGAAAGCCCACAAGGCACTGGCCCTTTTTTTGCAATGTGCTTAGCTGGGGATTTTGGTCCCTAGCTCAGCCAGCACCTAGGGACCCCTACCAAACCTATACATTTTTGCTGGACACCCAGGGAAATCCAGGATGGGGTGACTTGTGTGTTTGTCATCAGGTTCTGTTACCCAGAATCCCTTGCAAAATTCAATCTTTGTAAAATAAAAAGCATTTTCCTCAAATTTCTGTGATGGAAAGTTCTGGAATTTGCGGGGAGCCACAAACTTCCGCCCATTCAGCATTCCCTCAAGTCTCCCGATAAAAATGTCACCCCACTTGTGCAGGTGGGCCTAGTGCCTGTGACAGGAAACGGCCCAAAACCCAATGTGGATACATCACATTTTTCTAGTGAAAACTGACCCTTTTTTTGCAATGAGCCTAGCTGTGGATTTTGGACCCTAGCTCAGCCGGCACCTAGGGAATCCTAGCAACGTGGTACTTTTTTAAAAACTAGACACCCAGGGTTATCCAGGATGGGGTGACTTGTGTGGCTCTCACCAGGTTCTGTTACCCAGAATCACTTGCAAACCTAAAACTTCGTAAAAAAAAAAAAACAGGGAGGAAGTTTGTGGCTTCCCGCAGAATCCAGAACTTTCCATCACTGAAATGTAAGAAAAATGTGTTTTTCTTACAAAGTTTGATGTTTCCAAGGGATTCTGGGTAACAGAACCTGGTGAGAGCCACAGAAGTCACCCCATCCTAGATTTCCCTGGGTGTCTAGTTTTCAAAAATGTACAGGGTTGCTAGTTTTTCCTAGGTGCTGGCTGAGCTAGGGTCCAAAACACACAGCTAGGCACATTTTAAAAAAAGGGTCAGATTTCACTGGAAAAATGTCATGTGTCCACGTTGCATTTTGGGGCGTTTCCTTCGTGGGCACTAGACCTACCCACACAGGTGAGGTGCCATATTTGTTGGAAGACTTGGGGCAATGCTGGGTGGGTGGAAGTTTGTGGCTCCCCACAGATCTCCAGAACTTTCCATCACAGAAATATGAAGAAAATGTGTTTTTTTGGTCAAAGTTTGAGATTTGCAGAGGATTCTGGGTAACAGAACCTGATGACAGCCACACAAGTCACCCCATCCTAAATTCCCCTCGGTGTCTAAATTTACAGGTTTGCTATGTTTCCCTAGGTGCCGGCTGAGCTGTGGTCCAAAATCCACAGCTAGGCACATTGCAAAAAAAGGGTCAGATTTCACTGGAAAAATATGATGTGTCCACATTGTGTTTTGGGGCGTTTCCTGTTGCGGGCACTAGGCCTACCCACAGAAGTGAGGTACTATTTTTATCAGTAGACTTGGAGAAATGCTGGGTGGGTGGAAGTTTGTGGCTTCCCACAGATTCCAGAAATTTTCATCACATAACTATAAGAAAAATTCTTTTTTTTCCCAAAGTTTGATGTTTCCAAGGGATTCTGGTTAACAGAACCTGGTGAGAGCCACAGAAGTCACCTCATCCTAGATTACCCTGGGTGTCTAGTTTTTAAAAAATTACAGGTTTGCTAGGTTTTCCTAGGTGGTGGCTGAGCTAGGGTCCAAAATACACAGCTAGGCATATTTCAAAAAAAGGGTCAGATTTCACTGGAAAAAGTTGATGTGTCCACGTTGCATTTTGGGCGTTTCTTGTCGCAGGCACTAGACCTACCCACACAAGTGAGGTACGATATTTGTTGGAAGACTTGGGGGAATGCTGGGTGGGTGGAAGTTTGTGGCTCCCCAAAGATTCCAGAACTTTCCATCACAGAAATGTGAAGATTTGTTTTTTTTGGAAAGGTTTGAGGTTTGCAAAGGATTCTGGTTAACAGAAACTGATGACAATCACACAAGTCACCCCATCCTAACTTCCCCTTGGTGTCTAGTTTTAAAAAATGTTCAGGTTTGCTAGGTTTCCCTAGGTGCCTGCTGAGCTATGGTCCTAAATCCACAGCTAGGCGCATTGCAAAAAAAGGCTCAGATTTCACTAGAAAGTGTGATGTGTTCACGTTGCATTTTGGGGCGTTTCCTGTCTCAGGCATTAGGCCTATCCACATAAGTGAGGTACCATTTTTATTGGGAGACTTGGGGAAATGCTGGGTGGGTGTACGTTTGTGGCTCCCCACAAATTCCAGAACTTTCCATCACAGAAAAGTGAAGAAAATGTGTTTTATCTTACAAAGTTTGAAGTTTGCAAGGGATTCTGGGTAACAGAACCTGATGACAGCCGCACAAGTCACCCCATCCTGAATTCCCCTTGGCGTCTAGTTTTCAGAAATGTACAGGTTTGCTAGGTTTCCCCAGGTACCAGCTGCGCTACGGTCCAAACTACACAGCAAGGCACATTACAAAAATAGGGTCAAATTTTACTGGAAAGATTTGATATGTCCATGCTGCGTTTTGAGGTGTTTCCTGTCGCGGGCATTAGGTATACCCACACATTTGAGGTAGCATTTTCTATCTGGGGACTTGGGGAAATGCTAGGTGGGTGGACGTTTGTGGCTCCCCACAGATTCCAGAACTTTCCATCACAGAAATTTGAGGAATTATTTTTTGTTTTTGACAAATTATGAGCTTTGCAAAGGGTTTCGGGTTACAGAACTGGGTGAGAGCCACACAAGTCACCCCATCCTTGATTCCTATGGGTATCTACTTTTTAGAAATGTACAGGTTTGCTAGGTTTTCCTTGCTGCCAGCTGAGCTAGGGTCCAATATCCACAGCTAGGCACATTGCGAAAAAAGCATCAGATTTCACTGGAAAAAAATGATTTGTCTGCGTTGCGCTTTGGGGCATTTCCTGTCACAGGCACTAGGCCTACCCACACAAGTGAGGTACCATTTTTATAGGGAGACTTGAGGGAATGCTGGGTGGGTGGACGTTTGTGGCTCCTTGCAGATTCCAGCACTTTCCATCACAGAAATGTGAGGAAAATGTGTTTTATTTTAAAAAGTTTGAGGTTTGCAAGGGATTCTGGGTAACAGAACTTGGTGAGAGCGACACAAGTCACCCCATCCTAGATTCCCTTGTGTGCCTAGGTTTTAAAAATGTACAGGTTTGCTAGGCTTCCCAAGGTGCCGGCTGAGCAAGGGTCCTAAATCCACAGCTAGGCACATTGCGAAAAAAGCATCAGATTACATTGGAAAAATGTGATGTGTCCGCGTTGCGCCTTGGAGCATTTCCTGTCACAGGCACTAGGCCTACCCAAACAAGTGAGGTACCATTTTTATAGGGAGAATTGAGGGAATGGTGGGTGGAAGTTTGTGGCTTCTCGCAGATTCCAGCACTTTTCATCACAGAAATGTGAGGAAAATGTGTTTTATTTTACAAAGTTTGAGGTTTGCAAGGGATACTGGGTAACAGAACCTGGTGAGACCCACACAAGTCACCCCATCCTAGGTTCCCCTGGGTGCCTAGGTTTTAAAAATGTACAGGTTTGATAGGCTTCCCTAGGTGCCAGCTGAGCAGTGGTCCTAAATCCACAGCTAGGCGCATTGCGAAAAAAGGGTCAGATTTCACTGGAAAAATGTGATGTGTCCAAGTTGCGTTTTGAGCCGTTTTCTGCCGCGGGCACTAGGCCTACCCACACAAGTGAGGTACCGTTTTAATCGGGAGACTTAGGGGAATACAGAATAGTAGAACAAGTGTTATTACCAATTGACTTTCTATGCAACTCTGCCTTCCAAATGTAAGACAGTGTGTAAAAAAGAAGTCATTTTGAAAAATGCCCTCTAATTCACATGCTAGTATTGATACCCACAATTTCGGGTATGTGCAAATAGCCATTGCTTCTAAACTCCATATTTTGTTCCCTTTTCGGCCATACATAGGTATCCTTGATAACTATTTTTCACTCTTTATATTTTACCAAATGAATTGCGGTACACCCGGTTAACAATGAAAAACCATTGCAAGGAGCAGCTCAGTTATTGACCTAATGGTATATTGCTTTCACAAATCTGTCATACTTAGAAGAAGTTACAGGTGAAAATATAGGCACAAATGGCTGTTTTATTCAACTGAATTTCAATATTTTTTTAATTTCAACTGTTACTTTCTATAGGAAAACCTTGAAGGATCAACACAAATGACCTCTTGCTGAATTTAGAATTTTGTTTACTTTTCAGAAATGTATAGCTTTCCGCGATCCATTATTGGTGCACACCCATTTCTACCACTAACTGGAAGGAGGTTGAAAGCACAAATAATAGGAAAAATGCCAAAACTGTGTGGAAAGTGTTGGCTTTCTGACATAAGCCTACCTGTTCCTGAAAGCTGGGAATATGGTGATTGTAGCACTGCAAACCTATGCTGATACCATTTGTAGGGGAAAAAGACACTTCCTTGTGCAGTACCTTTCCCCCAAAAAAAAAAAAAATGTAGCTGTATTTTGGCTAATTTCTCGGTTCCCTTCCAGGGAATCCACAAACCCTGGCTACCTTTAGAATCCTCAGGATGTTGTAAAAAAAGGACATAAATTTGGTGTCAATACCTTATGTGTACAAAATGTTACGGGGGCCTAAGTGCAAACTACCCCAAATAGCCAAAAAGGGGGTGAAAAGGCCTAGCTGCGAAGTGGTAAATAACACTATCTGAAATGTCACTGTGCTCAAAATGCCCTATTTTACATATATTTTGTATTGTATTGTACTTAAGCATTTATATATTCTGCTCCATTGACAAAGCCGGGAGGCTCGTCCATTGGAATCAGGTTCCTGGTACTCTATACCAAGAAATTTCAGGGATCTGGCGAAAAGCCCACTTTAGTTCACTTTTGATGTTCTTAATGCTATGCTGTTGTCCTAAGTGTTGTTTTTTTCCATTTTGAATGGAGTTCTTTTGAAAAATTATTTATTGCAGGGGTCGGTTAATTTATCTGTTTGCACTGCTTCAACTACATCACCTTCAGAGCCCTGGTCTCCAACACCTGCCTAGGTCTCTGCTTTCTCCTCAAACATCAAGACGTTCTACAACAGCCCCCACCCTACCTCCAGCTGGTGCTGGCCTTCGATCCACCCCTCTCAGCCTCTATTACAGGGCACCCAAACATTAACTGCTGCAGTGAGAGAGCTAGGACAATGGCCTGTGTAATGACCTAAGGTGAAAATATGGTTGATTAGAATATTGGAATGTTGGGGGCTCCATTGAAAACAATGGGGTCCCCCGGGCTTCTAATGGCGGGTAGAAGCCTGGAGCTCCAGAATTCCAATGTTTGTTCCCAGTTGTTGCTGTGAACAAAAGGCCTCATGGAGCCCGAGGGGATTTCAATCCCCTCGGGCTCCATGAGGCCTTTATTTTACAAATTAGAACATTCTGCCCTCTAAGGACGGAATTTTCTAATACCAAGTCAAAAACAAATTCCCTTTGGGATTTCTCAACAATATACCATACTTTCCACTATCACTTTCACACTCTCAATCTTTCATCAAAAACAAGGTTTAAAGCCAAAAAATATACCAATATACAAATGTTTATTTAATAGTTCTGTTCAATTCATTAAAAATGTTCTAATAGCCTTAGAGCCCTCAGTAGTGGGCTCTACCGGCTATCAAAGGCCTGCTCCCTTGTTAAAGGCCCTTGCCTTCAGCTTGGGCTTTTAACGCTGGAGCGGGCCTTTAATGGCTGATATAGCCCGCTACAGCAGGCTCTAAGGCTATAGTATTGTCCCCTTGAGGCTTCATGAGGCCCTTTGTTCACAGCAACAGCTGTGAACAAACATTGGAATGTTGAAACTCCGGGCTTCTACCAGCCATTAGAAGCCCATTGCACTCCATTGCTTTCAATGGAGCTCCCAACATTCCAATGTTCTAATCAACCTTAGTAACTGCAACACCTTTGAGAAGTAGCCTCACACCACTCAAAACTCTCTGAGAAACGGAAGCTTAATTCAAGGTGGAGCTATAACCGTTCACTGTCCGTTGTTGAATTTGCTATAGAAATCTACGTGTAGCCTAGCTGCTAGAAATTTGAATCTTACTGGGTCCAACAGAGCATTTCATTTCGCACATGTTGATAAAAAGGGGCTATTGACATTACAAGTGAAGAACATGGTAAACCAATACAGAGCATCCCCCAAAATGAAATGTACTGATAAAGACAAGTTCTGAACAGTCACTAAAACGATAGTTTACCTCCTGCAACTAACATTGGCATTGGGTTTTGGTTCTACCATTGATTTAGCTGATGTTTGGCCCAAGTACTTATTCCGGGAGCAGGTGTATGTCTCCGATGTTAACATGTTCAACCAGTGTCTGCCCAAAAGCTTACAGGACCAGCTGCTGCCTGATGTAGCTGTTAAATTATGCAACTGGTCTGTGGCCCAGATGCTAACAGGTACAGCTGATGTTTGGTCCAGATGCTTAACCCTACAGCTGATGTTTAGCCCAGATGCTACCTGGTTCACCTGGTGGCTGGTCTACATTTAGAAGGCATGCAGATGCTTTTAGAGTTGGTGGGTATAGGGACCTCTCTGGAGGAAGAGACAACCTTTCATCTGCCTTTCCTGTTCCACTCCTGCAAGGGATGCCCAACCAATTAATTACAGCTTTAGACATGTGCCTCTCAGTGCAAGGAAAGGATTCAGTGAGGTTTTCCTTAGCGTAAGCAATACAGCAACAGCAAGGTCATGTACCAGGCAATTCAGGGACCAGTGTGTGAGTGTGTGACTGAGGTGCAAACATTACAAACGCAAACGTACGTGCAGTATGCAGTATGTATCATATCTCATCGCGCGTGCTTTAAGTCTTTTCTCTCAATGGGAGCCAGTAGATAGCATATCTGACAAAAGAATGACAAGCCTCCTGTCACTTCTACTTTCTATCCATGGACTCAGGGCTCATGAAAACCGTGGATGTCGCAGACAGTAAACATGGACGCTTGAGTCCTGTTTCCTTGCAATAGCTTCCACTTCCTTGCTCTTCCATTTAGCTCCACAGAAGCAAACAGGAGGCTTTTGAGGTGCTAAGCAGGGCTGGCTTTAGGGTGGTGTGACTGGTGCGGCCGTGCTGGGCGCTGACCTGGGGAAGGGGGCGCCGACTTCAAGGGGGCGCTGTGTTTAGCAATAACAATTTTTAAAAACCTGCAGCAGAGTTGCAGTGTGTCCAGCTTTCAGGCAGCATTAAAAATGTCAAGAGAACTCTTGTGATTAATGTTCCTGCTAGAGAGAGAGATGGGAGTTGTGTCTAGTGGCAGTTTTGGCTCGCCATGAAGCAGCGCAGAGGGTTAATATGCCTGCTGCAAAGAACGCGTACCGTGCAGATCACAGATCTGTATTTTATGTGGATAGCTGAGTGGATTACTGCTTTGGTCACAGAGATTCATTTGTTACCTCAGTTCATAAGTTACAACCCTGATATAGAACAGTGACTGCATGCCAACTGCATAAAGTAGGTTAGGATGTTGTTTTTTTCCACCCAGTCTTTCATTATCTATTACTAATGTTGCTGAAAGTTTTTGTTTGGATAGATATACATTCTTATTATTAAAGCCAGCCTTTACCAGTGATTTAAAATAAATGAAATGTATGTGAGAGAGGGGCTAAGGAGAGATGAGGGGCACTTTTGCCCGAGGGTAGAGGGGAATCCGAGAAGGAGCTCGCTTGCTTCTCAAGATCCCCTATCGGCAATCCGCCAAGCCTGCAATAAATACTCTGCACTGGCTGCCCATACTGGAGAGAGTCAAATTTAAGGCCCTCTGCATCACCCACAAGTCCTTTTGGGGGAAAGGCCCGCCCATTAATCAATCCATTGCTGTCCCATACTGCCCTAACAGAAGCCTCCGCCCGGCTAACCTATTGCTCACTGTAGTCCCAAAAATTAAGAGAGCAAGAAGGGGCGGCCGCTCTTTCTCCTATAACGCGGCCAAGCTTTGGGATGCCCTCCCTCCCCAATTACGTCGGGAGTCTAACCATTTACCTTTCCGAAAACTCCTAAAAACCTGGGGCCATATTCTCAAGAACGGCGATAACATTATCACCGCTTTAACGGCAGTTTCCTGCCGCTAAAGCGGCAATAATGTTATCGCCGTTCTTGAGAATATGGCCCCTGGTTTTTCCAGGTCAACAGCCAGTAAAGATGCCCCCTCTGTTCATTGCCGCAGATAGCGCTGGGATGCCTTAGGGTAGCTACGCGCTCTATAAGTGTTATTTCATTCAGGTCATAGGAGGGCGCCAAAAACGACCATGGTGCTAGTTAAAGGTTTCCCTAACGTAGCTCGCATACCCCTGGCTGGTGGATTGACCTACGACTCACATCCTCGTTATGGATATTTTGAGAATGTGAGACTTACACCTGTTGGAATCTCGTGGAAATGGTGGTGTCATGAGCGTGCCTGGACCTTACTCACAGGTGCACCACTTAGGGAGCGCATGTCCTGATAATCGATCACCTTGAGGGGTCTCCTATTCAGGGCCAGACTGGCTACCGGGCGTTTTGGAATGCTGCCGAGCTGGGGGCTGATGTCACTGCGGTGGGGGCTAATTTCGTTGATGGAGACCTGCGTGTGCTTTGAAATCAACAAAGCAAAACGAATTTCGTTCAGCACACGCAGGTCCCCATCAACGAAATTAGCCCCCAGCTCGGCAGCATTCCAAAACGCCCGGTAGCCAGTCCGGCCCTGCTTCTATTCATATAAACACCTACACTGCGGATGATCCCACTGAAACAGAAAACAGACTCAGGGACGAGATTCTCGAAACATGGGTGTGACGGTACCCGAACCCGACAGCGCTGCGAGGCCACAATGATGGCAATACAATGCTACCCAAACCTCAGTTAAAATAACACAACATAAGTAGTGCTTATCTCTAGTTGCGTATGTGAGTGTGCGTTAATATCTCTTCAAAAGCAAGACTTCACAGATAGGACATTGCTGCTTCATATCTTCTTCAGGTATTTTTAAAATGTGGATTTATAGCATATATAACAACACATGACCTCACAGCATGCTGTGATATGAGCTAATATCCAAACGTCATAACATAGCATCATATAGTAATATAACAGCATAGAACAGCACAATGTGTCAAAATGTAATCTAACATCCTAAAATAGCAGAGTCTAACATAACATAATGCTATAGACTAACACAGGACACGATAGGGCACGGCACAACCTGACGTCATAAACCAAATGTAAAATAGCATAACTCAACCTAGCAAAACAAACGGTCATAAATACATCAGGGCATAATAAATCATACATGACCTAACATATAATAGCATAGTATAATGAAAAAATATGGCATAGCCTAACATAACACAACACAATAACATAGCATACCCATAGCATAACATAACATAGCCTAACATAACATAACATACCATACCATGACATAACATAACATAGCCTAAGATAACACAGCACAATAACATAGCATACCCATAGCATAACATAACATAGCCTAACATAACATAACATACCATGACATGACATAACATAACATAGCCTAAGATAACACAGCACAATAACATAGCATACCCATAGCATAACATAACATAGCATAACATAACATAACATACCATACCATGACATGACATAACATAACATAACATAGCCTAAGATAACACAGCACAATAACATAGCATACCCATAGCATAACATAACATAGCCTAACATAACATAACATACCATACCATGACATGACATAACATAACATAGCCTAAGATAACACAACACAATAACATAGCATACCCATAGCATAACATAACATAGCATAACATAACATAACATACCATACCATGACATGACATAACATAACATAGCCTAAGATAACACAACACAATAACATAGCATACCCATAGCATAACATAACATAGCCTAACATAACATAACATACCATACAATGACATAACATAACATAGCCTAAGATAACACAGCACAATAACATAGCATACCCATAGCATAACATAACATAGCCTAACATAACATAACATACCATACAATGACATAACATAACATAGCCTAAGATAACACAGCACAATAACATAGCATACCCATAGCATAACATAACATAGCCTAACATAACATAACATACCATGACATAACATAACATAGCCTAAGATAACACAGCACAATAACATAGCATACCCATAGCATAACATAACATAGCCTAACATAACATAACATAACATACCATGACATGACATAACATAACATAACATAGCCTAAGATAACACAGCACAATAACATAGCATACCCATAGCATAACATAACATAGCCTAACATAACATACCATACCATGACATGACATAACATAACATAGCCTAAGATAACACAGCACAATAACATAGCATACCCATAGCATAACATAACATAGCCTAACATAACATAACATACCATACAATGACATGACATAACATAACATAGCCTAAGATAACACAGCACAATAACATAGCATACCCATAGCATAACATAACATAGCCTAACATAACATAACATACCATACAATGACATAACATAACATAGCCTAAGATAACACAGCACAATAACATAGCATACCCATAGCATAACATAACATAGCCTAACATAACATAACATACCATACAATGACATAACATAACATAGCCTAAGATAACACAGCACAATAACATAGCATACCCATAGCATAACATAACATAGCCTAACATAACATAACATACCATACAATGACATGACATAACATAACATAGCCTAAGATAACACAGCACAATAACATAGCATACCCATAGCATAACATAACATAGCCTAACATAACATAACATACCATACAATGACATGACATAACATAACATAGCCTAAGATAACACAGCACAATAACATAGCATACCCATAGCATAACATAACATAGCCTAACATAACATAACATACCATACAATGACATGACATAACATAACATAGCCTAAGATAACACAGCACAATAACATAGCATACCATAGCATGACACAACATAACATAGCTTGACATAACATAACATAACTTAGCATAACATGACATATCATACTATAACAAAACATAACATAACATTGCATAACATAGCTTAGCATGACATAGGAAGGCATAAAATTCAATTCCATAAAATGTTGGCCTGCTCTGTGCTTCCACCTCTTCGCCCTTGCTAACACCCCCCCTCCCATCCCCCCACCCGCCCCTGCCTCCTATAAGATTTCTGGTAGACCCGGTTACCTTTCATGCGCCAGTCAGCTATTCTGGGCAGGATAGAGTGTTCCCGGCTCTGGGAGGCTCACTCCAGGACTAATTTCTCATTGAGGGTGGTGAGCTTAAGCAGGATCACATTGAACCCCTACGCAAACAAACTATCTCTTTGCGTGACCACTGTCCACCCTCCAGCCCCTATTCTTGGCCATCAATACTACTATTGATGAGAATTTAATGAGATCCGGGCTCATGTCTGATCAAATCATTGATAAGGACTTTCGCATCATTGGGCGAATGACAGATTCACACGGAAAAGAGTTGAATAAACGCTTCTGAAGGACATTCACAAATCTTTTGTGGTTAAACCCCTGGTATCTAGTTGACAATGCCCCTACCGCATGATTCTA
Organism: Calotriton arnoldi; assembly: GCA_963921515.1. Taxonomy (NCBI): domain Eukaryota; kingdom Metazoa; phylum Chordata; class Amphibia; order Caudata; family Salamandridae; genus Calotriton; species Calotriton arnoldi. The sequence goes on from CAWUFW010002412.1 coordinate 1,219,088, forward strand.
GTGCATATCTAGCTGGGGTACCGTCTAAAGATAGCCATGTTAGTGCCCGGGCTCCAGTCTGAATAAGGGTTAATTAACATCCTGACACATTCATAGGTTGCGCTCCCATTTTCTTTTTTACCCCCTCATAAACTCGGAGGCTCAGGATGGCCATAGGCTTGTGCTAAAATTGCAAGTTGTCCCTTTTGAAAAGTTTCCACTATTACATAAAAACTGCAAAATGCAAGAAACTGTAAACAATGTTTTAAATCTAGGAGAAAGAGTCTGCAAAATAGTTTTGTTGGGGGGAGGAAATTACCGCAAATTATTTTTTTGTAGATTGTTTTTTTTAGAATATGATGTCTCTTATTTTTAGGAGGTTTCTTTCGTTTGTTTTGCTGAAAAATGCTCTAGTTTACGTTTAGCACAAGCCCAAAAACTGGATACTTCTATGTAATTTCAAAAGCATTAATTTTGCCCAATCACACCAGTGCAGCTGTAATGTGACACATTCCCGAATCTGTAGGTAGGCCTATGGCTACATGGGTCTATTAAGGTGATGTAGCCACAATTAAGTCCTACCTATGTCTATGGGAGCTGAAATGGAGGCGAAGCTAATCAATTTTGCTTCTGAAAATATTAGTTGAACTATTATTATGTGTCCCTACCAACCAGAAGAACCACCTTTGGTAATAAGAAGCCTTTCAAGTGTCTTGATAACATTATATTTGACTAGACATGATGGGGTACATTCCAGAAAGGCACCAGGTAGATGAAATTCAGATTTTTGTATGATAGACTCAGTCATTAACTATACCAAGGCAATCAAGGATGTATTCACCACAAATTCACAAGGCAAACTTACCTTTACATTTTATCCAAAGTTCAAACCTACTCGACTCACTTCATTTCACCCTTGCCGCGACTCTTTGGGGCGCTAAATGTTTTATTTCACAATGTGCAATGCAGTGTACATGCAAGCTCCCCAGCAGCGGGGGCCCTCCTAACCCTGCACAGCTCTAATCTGCAATGTTTTTAGCCTGGATTGGTCATTGTACAGTCTCAACAGTCTGTGCTGGAAATGCAAAAAAGCATCGGCAAAGCCAAAAATCGGAATTTATTATCTTTGCAATGCTTGTTTACATGGGCGTAAGAGACCGCGCAAAGCAAAAGGATCGCGCGATCAGGGAGCAGTGTGCCGAAAGATTATAAAAAAAAATGAAGAATGCACAAATTGAGGAGGAGTGATAGGTACAATGAGAAGCAAAGAAGGGGCAGCCCGGTAGCAGTGTGCCGCTTGCAGACCCTTGCTGAAAGAATGTGAAAAAAGCCATAATAATCTGCAGAAGAAAGAGTAGTGGCGGCTAGCAACGACAAGAGGGGAAGCGAGCGGGCTAGAAACAGTGTGAAGCTGTTGGCCTCTTGCACGAAGTATTTTAAAATAAATCAATGAAACTAGAAGGGAGAAGGGGAAAGGGCCAATAGATGTGTAAGGGGAGAGCAGGGATGGTGGTTAGCTTTTGGAAATGAGAAAGCAAGAGAGAGAGAGAGAGAGAAAGAAAGAGAGAGCCATATGCTCACATAGAGCTCTAAAAGGCAAGTGAGAAGAGAAAGGAAAGCCATGCACTCACAAGGGGTACTAAAAGACAAAGGATAAAGAATTCTGCGATGGCAGCAGTGGAAGGATACAAATCTTTCAGTAAAGAAGAAGTGCAACATGGGACAAACTCAAAAATAGGCAAGAAAGCTAACGAATCAGGATCATTTAACAGAGATAGACAGTGAAATTCTCCATCATGAGAAAGGGGCTGACCCAAAGACTAGTCCATGTATTGCATTGTACACAATAGGTCTTCAACATTAGACATTGAGCGTAAATCAAACCATACATTCCAAAATCCTGTACTTCAAATTTTAATATTTCAGTCTGTAAGTAAACATTTTAGTGTAACCAGCAGGGAGCGGTTTCAATGTGCCTCCAACTAGTTCCAGTTTCTTGGAACGCTAGTCCAGACAACTACCATCAGCCAGAGAAGGCCAATGTGGATGTAAGAAATTGGTGAATGGTTGAGGGGGGTGAACCCCTTCTCAAGTAGCAACCACTATTCTTCTCAGGGTGAAGTCACAAACAATCCCTAAATTAACCTGTGCTCAAACCTCAGGTAGCTTGGCACAGAGTAGTCAGGCTTAACTCAGAGGCAATGTGTAAAGTATTTGTGTAACACTTTAAACAGTAACACAGTGAAAACACACCACAAAAGGAGTCCTCTACAGATTTAGAAAAATAGACTAACGTAATAAATAAAAGAAGACCAAAACAATAAAAATCCAGTCAATAGAACCAGGGATATTCAAGATTTCAGTAAAAAAAAGCGCCAAAAGACGTAAAGTGCCTAACCAGGACAAAGTCACAAATTCCGGCTGACCATGATGGAACGTGGGCCAGCTACAGGGACTCAGTTAGGCCCACTGAACAAAGTACCTTCAAACCCTGATTTGTGGAGCATTGCAAGGATCCACGTTGAAGATGAGTTGTGCTGCCGAACCGATGCGTCGATTCCGAGATGCATCAAGGCTGTGGTGCGAGGTCCTGCTGCATTGGCGTAGAAGATCCCATCAATGAGGGATGCAAGGGCCTGTGCAGAGGATGTGTCGCTCTATGGTGGTTCCGATGCGGCAACAGGCTGTGATGCAGGTTTTTGCGGCAGTTGCTATCCATGCAGCAGCTGCGATGCGTCGGTTGTACTCAGGGTTTCACCGTGTAGCAGAGGAGATGCATCGGTTCCTCTGGATTCACAGAGGCTGACAGAGTATCTTAGGCCCACCTCCAAGGGTCCTGGACTGTGGTGGCACCACTTGACAGGGAAGAATCACAGATTGCAGAGTCCAGGTGCAGGTGCATGGTTTTTGGAGTCTTCTGTCCCTGAGACTCAAGTCAGGAGGCCAGCCCTCTAGCTCTTGGAGTCACTCTGGGGTTCTGGGTTTAAGGGATGCAGGTCCTGTCCTTCTCACCTGGGTAGGAGGGCAGCAGAACAGCACACCAAGGCAGCAGCACAGCAAGGCAGTAGTCCAGCAGAGTGACAGTCCTTCAGCAGCACAGCAGTCCTTCTTCCTGGCAGAGTATCCACAGGTCCAGAAGTGTACTAAAGAGTTGGTGTCTGAGGTCCAGTATTTATACCAAGTTATGCCTTTGAAGTGTCGGAGAAGCTTCTGGGGTTACCTTTTAAAGTCCCCAGGCATCCTGCCATCCCTGTCCTGGCTCTAGACTAACTACAGGGGGTATGCAACACTTTGTGTGGAGACAGGGCATGGCCAATTCAAATGTAATTGGGGCTGTGGGAAACAGTGTTTTCAACGCTGTGTCCACAACGCAATGGCTTTACAACGCGGTCGTTACAACGACCGCGTTGTTACCACGCGTGCCATTACATCGCAAGTCGTATCAACGACTTGCTGTAGGGGGCGTGCAACACCAAGGAATTTGTTGGATTTTAAATCCAACACCTTCCCTGCTGTTGCGCAAACTGGAATAGGAATAGTAATCAATACTATTCCTAAGTCCAGCGCGCCCCCTACAGCAAGTCATTGAAACGACTTGCGATGTAATGGCACGCGTGGTAACAATGCAGTCGTTGTAACGACCGCATTGTAAAGCCATGCGTTGAGATTGTATGCAATGTAACATCATACATTCGGGGCTGTGCCCAGCTCCACCCTCCCAGCCTGACAGTGGTGGCCCATCCAGGCACACCTAAGCTCCCTATTGTGTGAGGCTAAGTAGGTATACACAAAGCTCAACTGTCAGCTACACCCAGTCATTTGACCCAGGTACAGACTACAGACACTAATTGGCTGAGGCAGGAAAATGCCAACTTTCTAAAAGTCAAAAATCTAGAAACAGCGGTGATGCACTCGATATATCAATATTAAACCAATCAACATTAGAATCAGGATTTATCAAAGTTGGTGTGCGTGCTCTGAGGTGGTTCCACCCAACCACCTATTCTAAATAGAAAAAACACTCTAGGACTGAAGTCTTAGACAGAGTACGCACTACCTGATGCACTCACGTCGTGAGTGTTGTAACACAATAATAATTCTGCAAATTATGAACTCCAATATGTAAAATATCTCACACTATTATCATATATAAACCAATAATATCAAATCATTAGCACCAAAATCATAACTTCATGCAATTAGTTGTCTTCATCATTTCTTGTTTTATTAAAGACGACAAACTTCAAAACAAATTTCTCTTGAATCCACAACTTGAATTCTGACTTCAAACGTGAATTTACATCACTCCCAATGCATTTCGGGTGAATGCGTCACCCTTCGTCAGGGGAAATCTACAAATAAACATATTTACAATGAAAATTAACGTTTCCAAAAATGCGATTTTTTGAAGCAAATAATGGCCATTAACATCCGGGGTTGTTTAAATAATTCCAAACACTAAATAATTGCAGACTGCATTGCCATGAGAGATTAAGCATATAGAAAAATATCCTGTGCATCTAAAGGACAGTGAGAAAGTGGAACTCATAAAATGTGTGAGTGAAAAACAACATGCCAATACCATACCAATGTGAAACAGGCTGACTTCCATAGTGTGACTAAAACCCGTGAAGTTAACTATGAAATTGAAAACAGACCACCGAATAGTATTTAGTTAAATACCTCCTCGTCAATTCACGTCATAAGTGCTGGGTATAAAATCCATCCGACAACACCTAATGGTGTGTCATCCTTACTTCTTTAACCAAAATCCTTCTGGCGAAACCTCCAAACTACTCACTGCCAAAATCTAGATAACAATTAAACAAAGTGAAGACGTAAAATGGGCTGTGTGAATCTACTTAATAAACAGACGGCCTCAAGTCTCTCTATAATGCTGACTACTCACCAGAAAAAACAGGTCAATCGTACGCCCAAGGTTCAAAATATTTTACAAGCACTTGTGCAGGAATCGTAATCACAAGTGCCTCACTCAGGGTTGCTATTCCTCCTGTAGTGCACAAAACATGCCAAAAGGCATGCTGTTAAATAATCTTGCCTCAATTGTATCGGTGATTAATCTACAGAAAATATAGTTCGCTTACCTCTATGCTACGCATGAAGACTCGAAAAAATACCAACACTGCACCAAATGAAACTCCGAGAAAGTTGCCTCTGAGTTCAACAACCAACTTCCTGAAAAAAGACGGATTTAAATAAAGGCGATGATCTTTACATGTGCGTGAAACATTAACAGAAAAACTTATTCACGAATGCGCTCACCTCAAAGAGAAAAACTAAGTATATTCTCCAAATTCTGCCTTGTTCAATGTGACCCTGTGTGGTGTTGCCTCACCACCGTGAATTTAAATCACTATGACTCACCTAATCAATTACATCATACGTTCAGTGCGTGCAAAACATAAAAATAGAAACAGGACAGGATTTCTAAGAAGAGTAAAACTGCGGCAGACACTATGATTCACCTAATCAATCACGTCATACGTTCAGTGCATGCAAAACATAAAAATAGAAACTTTCTAAAAGTGGCATTTTCATAATTGTAATTAAAAATCCGACTTCACCATATGATAGGATTTTTCCTTACAATTCCAATAATGCTAAACATGAACTGGTTGCCTGGTCCCATTTGGAAATTACAGCGTATTAAATGTAATAAGATAACTATGGGAGATGTAGGCCTTGCAGCAGTGAAAAATGAATGTAAGAGTTTTTCACTACTATGACATGTAAAAGGTAAAAGTACATCTCCAACCTTTTAAATACACTGCACTCTGCCCTATGGGGTGTTCAGTGCTTACCATATGGGTGACATATGTATCAAAAGGAAAGGTATAGGCCTGGCATAAAGTTTGTTTTGCCAGGAGGAAATGGCACTTTAAACTGTACACACAGTCTGCAATGGCAGGCCTGTTACATTTTTAAAGGGCTATATAAGTGAGTGGCATAATCAGCGCTGCAGAGCTACTGGTAGCATTCAATTCACAGGCCCTGGAGACACGTAGTACCACTTTACTAGGGACTTACAAGGAAATTAAACATGCCAATTAGTGTAAGCCAATTTTACCATGTTAATGGGAGAGAGCGCAAGCACTTTAGCACTGGCTAGCAGTGGTAAAGTGTTCAGAGTGCTAAAAGCCAACACAAACAGGTCCAGAAAAACAGGAGAGTGAAGGCAAAAAGTTTGGAAATGCTCCTACAGAAAGGGCCACATCCAACACTAGGTCTCTCACAATAATGAATTTACCCTTTCTGAATTCTTCCACCCCTAATCCGTAATCTACCTGATGTCTGTCACAACCCACTATATTCCCTAGGTAATCACAATCTACCATTTACTCACTCTGGCACATCATTCTCCTTAACATACCTCATACTGGCAATACCATCAAACAGGTGTGACCTTACATTTGGACCACAAATCAAACTCCCATGTAACAATAACATTTATAAGGGTGGGCGGAGTTCACGGAGCTGTACTCCATGAAATTCCACAGAGCTCTGTTCCGTTCGTACTTTCAAATATCACTCCAAATAAACAGCATAAAGCTAGCTTCATCATTCATTTTTGTACCTCAATTAAAAAATATAGCAATGTATACATTATTATTATCCACAGATACTTCGCGCTGAGCAACTTAAATTAAAATAAATACTTGTTGTTGAAGCAAGCCACAGCACGCACTTGTTTGACACATTAAGAATTAGCAAATAAAAACCCCCACAATGAATACTTTTGTTTGCTGCCAACTACTGGCCATGATTTTGCATATTGCCAGTTGAGATTAAATTAATTACAGAAAATGAATATTTTTCATTTTCCCTATACCTGTAGGTGCTGCTCTATAATTCAGTCCGTCAATGACAGAGGTGAAGTAACTGCCTAAAGTCAAGAATGGTGGCATTAATTTCTCTCTACCGGAATATAAACTGCCCAGCCCACAAGGCACGTACCATTCACTCTGTCTCTGAGACTCTGACCATCTGAGTAAAACGCTTCATTCTGCCCTGCACCGGAAGCGATGGCTACGCCGCCCCAGAAGATCTTCCTGGCATCCCAGAGAAGTAATTGTCCAGCCGCTTTTTCTCCTTCAGCATTTATGTGGTTGTTTGTGTGTGTCATTCATTCGCAGGGAAGACAGTGGTGTTCACAGAGCCGGCGAAGGATCATCACACAGAGGCTAGTCTGTTTTGGTCATTCTTTATTAAACAGTCTACTCTGCAGAAATGCAAGCAATTTATTTTACTCTGGGGGGAGGTGGGTAATAATATAAAGCACAAAGCAGGGTTAGGCAGTGAACTCCACCACTACGTGACCGGCAGAGTTTTTTTGCTAAACTTCGCCTCTCCGCCGGAGCACGGAGTAGGCAAAACTCCGAGAGCTCCATGGGTGGAGGAGAGTTTGCCACCCAGGCTTAAACATTTATCAAGTTATTCATAACAGTGTAAGCTCCGCCCACTAATGCGTTTTAACTCTTGGTATGTTACAATATCATATTAAAAATTTCTGGTAGTACAAGCTGGAACAGATGGATCTATGTGACAAGGACAAATATGCTCTAGGCCTGGCTTTTGAATTAACATGAATAAAAAAGGGAGGCACCCTAATACTCAGAGAAGGGACGGGGTAACACCAAAGAGAAAAACACAAAGTCCCTACTCTTATACTGATTCAAATCTATAGATCATGTGTTAGGGGACAGTTGATAAGGGATTACAATGTATTCATTTAGAAAAGGTACAGTCCACACAAATCACATAAAACGAATTAAACCAATATTATTGGGCAAAGTATCAGGCGTAAAAAACTTTTTTTTATTCGAATAAAAATATTTCATACACATTTAAAAACATTTTCATTAAAAAACATCATATCAGTAGTCATGTAAAATACAGTTATAGTACACAGTTAAAAACGTTACAAAAAGATCATTTTATACACAAACTAGAAAACTACAAAAAAAGTCGACGCGGCGTTTCGGCGAAATCACTTCTTCACCTTCTTCAGGACAGAGTTTTCTAAAATCAATTGTAAACATCAAACAAATCAGCCATTAGCTAAATTTCTCAATGCTAATTAGCTGTAAAACATTTGAATTTAAAAAACATTTTAATTTAAAAAACCAATTATATTCATAAAGCCTGCCCATTACATTTCTTAGACTTTACCTATTTTGTACCCAGCTACCAAAGACTACGGATGCAAATTAAACACCATTATAATACAATCCTTGTCCCAACACATGATCCAAAAATACAGTGTAGGAAAATATTCGACCTACCTATACTAGTAACGAGGTTCTTTTGGAATCACTCGAGAGTTGAAAGGACCACACTCATTCAAATAGCATGATGAGATATAACCTACATCAACAAATAAAGGCCCTTAAAGCACAAGAATACATATATATATATGTGTATGACTTCATCTAGACATTCTTATGTGTCTCATATTCGGGCATACCTTCATAGTTGATTTAAATTCTCAAATAACTACGTTCGTTGGAGCCACCGTTACAATTAATTTTGGAGACACCTTAGGAAATAAAAACAAAAAACATTTGTCGACATCTCATTATTGATAAACGTATTATTCCCAAGGGTTATCATTTTCGGCTTACCAATTTTTATTTTGGTCACTGTATAGTGCAAAATATGCTGCGTGATGGGGCTAATACATTCAGGAAACGTCGTATTAAATAGTTGACGGTACTGTTCAATTCCGGTTACTTGCCGGTTGATGGACCTTATGTGTTTCACACTAAAAGGATACAAACCCAAAGAATAATTTTATTAATTATGTCCTACTGTGGGACGTGCTGGACATTATTCTTGCACTCCCGAACAATCCTTGTATTGTTCTATATATCAATTATAGTCTAAAACCAAAGTCTTTATATAAACTAAGGCAAAACCTAATTATACAGCTCAGCAGAAAACACATACTGTGTCTGCATGATACGTAAAAATGAAGTAAGAAAACTTTATTTAATAAACTGGGCAATACCTCATTATGCTAATATTTACCTATACAAACTGATATTACTGTCAGTCACTAAGACAGCTTAAACAATGTCTAATATGCCCGGGAATAGGAGAGCGGCATTTGAAAATTGCACCAGGGCTATCGATAACTAAAATGTCTTTGGACCAACATCTCTTCATAAAAACTGTCCTCAACTTTATTAACGGTAATAGCCCCAATTATATGTTCGCTCCCACATATTGCGTCGCCGCACTAATCGTTACTGTTGTGCTTACCGTAAATTGCTGTGACGGCCTCCCTGCTCCAACGTAACGTCTTCCGGGTCAGGATACGAAGCCATAAAATACCCGGAAGGCGTTTATATACACTGCCTCTACGTCACATGATTGTGAACGGACCGACCTACGGGGCTACTAATAAAGATTTAAAGCTGTTAAAGGATTTGGTGATAACAGCTAATTCTATTTTTATATATATACATTTTTATAATTTATTTCAACAAAGTTAAATGTTGATATAAAAACTGCTGAAGATCTGAAAAAATATCGCCTAAATCATTACGCTTCTCCTCGATATTTCAACATCTTCTATGTATTCATATCGTATTTATTATATATTGTATTGCTAAAAATTATCACAATCAAACAAACCCTTAGTTTGTGCCTACCTCATCTTAGCACGATGGCGACCATCTTAGAGTGGTATTTCTGAATCATATTCGCAAATATAAAAACCATATGGCGTTTCACTCACAGCGTATCATACCCCATTTGGCGATCCATTCTCTCAGGGTAAGTTGAACCACATAATGGAACACTATACTTATAAATACACAGGAGAGATGTGCAACACCAATCACGTCTGGATACAAGCCTTTCAGAGTAGGTCACTCTTGGTGACAGTGAAAACATAATGTGACTGTTTTAACTATGTATTACACTAGATTGGCACAAATCTAGGTTTAGGGATCCATCTTATTATTAAAATCACCCCGATAACAAAATTTCTTTAGAGAGCAAAAAATCCTACCTTGTATATAATATAAGCAGGGAAAATATTCACACAAAATGTAACATTTTCTTTAATGTGAAGAGGCATGTTATAAAATTATCTCGGGGTTGGGTCTAGATTAATTTTTCCCAGTCTTCTTTGCTATTAAGTCCCTGTCTAAATGTATTAAATTTGGACATATAAAATTGTTCACGTTTTTTTCTTTTAGTTGTGCAGTCACCCCCACGGGCATTCATTTGAATGAGCTCAACTACACACCACTTAAGGTCTTCCAGTTTATGACCTTTGTCCATCCAATGTTCCACTAATGGAGCGGTTCTTTTCTTGGTGCGTATAGCAGATTTGTGTTCTGTGATTCTGACTCTAATTTCTCTAGACGTTTCACCAATGTACCCCAGATTGCAGGGACATACAATCAAGTAAATAAGGTTTTTAGAACGGCAGTTGGTAAAATTCATAAAAGTGTGGCTTACTCCATTTTGAACCACCTTCGGTCCCTTGTTGCAGGAACTACAAGGAAATGTACCTGTTGGTAAAGGGGCATTGGTGATACTAAGTTGATTATTTTCCCTATTGCTCCTATAGGTGTGGACCAGGCAGTTTCTGATAGTCCTATTACGCCTAAATGAAAACATAGGTTTTTCCAGTCTCACCTTACTCTGTGCATTGATCAAATGCCAATTTCTATGTATAATATTCTTAACTTTATTGCTAATATTGCTAAAGTTTGTAACAAAAATTAATGGCATCTTTTTAGAATTCGGTTTCTCTATCTTCTCCTCAAAAATTGAATCTCTGTTATAATATTTTGCCCTTTTATATGCTCGTCTTACTAACTTTTTTGGATAGCCTCTATCTAACAGTTTCTTGGTGAGTCTATCTGCATGTAAATTGAAATCTTGTATCTTTGAGCAGTTCTGTCTTATTCTAAGAAACTGACCAAAGGGAATATTATCCCTTTGGCAAGCCGGGTGGTTGCTTTTGTAGTGTAATAAGGTATTACGATCTGTGGGTTTGGAAAAAAGTTCCACTTGCAATGAACCATAGACGTTCTTTATTTTAATGTCCAAAAAATCACAGCAATTTTTACTAATGGATGATGTAAAATGTAAATTGACATCACCCAAATTAAGCCATTCAATAAACTCTGTCAAAGATTCTCTGGTGCCTTCCCATATAAAAAAAAATCATCAATATATCGTGACCAATTAGATATATTTTCGTAAAAAGGAGCCAGTGTATTAAAAATATGTTGGTCTTCAAATCTAGCAATGTATAAACATGCTAGACTGGGAGCACAAGTTGCTCCCATGCTGGTCCCCTTGATTTGCTTAAAAAAGTCTGTGGTGAATAAAAAAATATTATTTTTAAGTATAATCTCTACACATTCAATAATGAAATTCGCGTGAGATGATAAATCGCAATCATCATTACTAAGGAGATCTTTAACCATTTGTATGGTGTCATCCTGTGGTATGTTTGTGTAGAGCGCTTCGATATCTAATGTCACGAGCCATTGAGTCTCTATATTGTATTGAAGATTTTCAACTTTGCTAATCATAGAGGTAGTGTCCTTTATGTACGCTTTCTGTTGCGTCACTAAAGGCTGAAGGAAAACATCAACGTACTTAACGGTTCAGTAAGAGAGTTAATACTAGAAACTATAGGTCTCATTGGAGGGTTTACCATGTCTTTGTGGACCTTAGGCAGGCCATAAAGGGCTGGAATCATGGGGTTTATATTTTTAAGATAGTTATATTCATCTACACATATAATTCCATCTTCCTTGGCTAATGACAATAAGTTATTAACCTTATGAGTCAGACTATTCCATTCGTCCCTGTTAGATTTCTGGTAATGGGATTCCACATTTAAGAGTGAAAACATTCTGTTATTATAGTCGCTAGTGTCCATTATTACAATACTACCTCCTTTGTCTGCTGGTTTGATAGTCACACTATGACATTGTTCTAGTGTTTTAAGTGCTATACTTTGTTGAGGGGTCAGATTTTTATCGACCCAGATTTTTTTGTTTAGAAGCTCCTCAATATTTTTCTCCACTACTTTCTCGAACAGCTCAATATCTTTATTGACTAAATGTACTGGAGGGGTCCATGTAGATTTAGGTTTCAAACCTGATTTATTCTCAGTTATAATTCTCTCTTTACCCTCAAAGAAACAGTTGAGTCTTATTTTTCTAAAAAAACTTTGTAAATCCCTTTCTAAGTTATATCTATCTACAGGTGAGACAATCGCATATCCTAAGCCATTTTCTAAAACTTTTATTTCATCATGAGTCAATGGTCTATTGGAAAGATTAATGACTGATGCTTTATCTTTTAATCCCACCCTTTCTGGCTCCGTGTCTTCATATATGTGCGATTTTGTGTGGGGTTCAGGGGATAAAATCCCTCTCTTCCCCTGCCCCTCCCTCGATTCTGACCATAATTCGCTTAAATAACTAACAATACAGTGTATCTATTCGTAAAACGGAAAACCACACCAACATAAACTTTCATGGTGACTGACTCTACACTCAGAAAAGATGAGAGAGCAAAAACAACAACATACAGATGAAACAGTTTGCTTTATGTGCGTCACGTGACATCACTCACGTGCGATGTGGCACTCAGTGAGGTGCAGCTGACAAATGACAATGAGAGGTATAATCCCTAGACAACAAATGCTGTTGTGCACCTATAGGAGACATGGGGTTGACTTGATTGATGCCAAATGTAGTGGAAAAGTGGTATGAACCAAAAAAATAAAATTACAAAAATTATACAAAAAACTAAAAAAAGTAAAAAAATAAAAAAATACAATTAACCAATTAATTAAAAAAATTGAAAAAATGAAAATGTAAAAATTAAACATAAGTGAAGCTATCCTGAAAGATATAATAATAAGTTATTGAACTGCTATCTCATTGCTCAACCATCAATGCAGCATATGGCAAAGGGCCGAATTTGGTTGGACGCATAAAATGGCTGCCAGCCAGGTCCACATTGTCATCAACAACACCACTGAGCAGGCAGGCATTGGGAACAAAGAGAAGACATGCAGGCCTAGAGGGAAAGCACACTGGCTGCCTAGCCTACTCAAAAAATGGCCAAGCACCGACCACATGATCACAACAAGAGAACACATGCAGGCCTATGGGAAAAGCACACTGGCTGGCTAGTGGTAACACAAAATGGCCACCAGCCACATTGTAACAACAAGAAGCAGGAGCCCTAGAACAAAGAACACATGCAGGCCTATTGCAAAAACACACTGGCTGCCTACACAAAATGGCCGCCAGCCACTTGGTCACAGACTCACAACAAGAAGCAGGAGGCCTAGAAAATAAAGAACACATGCAGGCCTATGGCAAAAGCACACTGGCTGCCTACACAAAATGGTAGCCAGCCACATTAGTCACAACAAGATGCAGGAGGCCTAGAACAAAGAACGTATGCAGGCCTATAGCAAAAGCACACTGGCTGCCTATGCAAAATGGCCACCAGCCACATAGTCACAGGCTCATAACAAGAAGCAGGAGGCCTAGAAAACAAAGAAAGCATGCAGGCCTATGGCAAAAGCTCACTGGCTGCCTACACAAAATGGCAGCCAGCCACACGGTCACAACAAGAAGCAGGATGCCTAGAACAAAGAACACATGCAGGCCTATGGCAAAAGCACACTGGCTTCCTACACAAAATGGCCGACAGCCACATGGTCACAACAAGGAGCAGGAGGCCTAGAACGAAGAAATCATGCAGGCCTATGGCAAAAGCATACTGGCTGGATACACAAAATGTCCGCCAGCCACATGGTCACAGACTCACAACAAGAAGCAGGAGGCCTAGAAACAAAGAATGCATGCAGACCTATGGCAAACGCACACTGGCTACCTACACAAAATGGCCACCAGCCACATGGTCACAACAACCAGCAAGAAGGCATGGCCACAACAAAGAAGACAATCAGGGCTATGGCAATAGCACCTGGCTGGATACACAAAATGGCCACCAGCCACATGGTCACTCACAACAAGAGGCAGGCGGCCTGTAAAACAAAGAGCAAATGCAGGCCTACGAACAGTCCACTGACTATACAAAATGGCCAGTGGCCACATGGCATCTGGAACAAAGGCAAATGGTGGCCTATGGCAAACACACACACACACACACTGGCCAGACAAAGGAGGCATGGTAAAACAGAAAACACAGCATTAATTCAGCAATGCCAAAAGCGAAAATTACCAGGGCCCAAAAAATTGTTTACAACAACACACATCCTTCAAAAGAATTACTCAACTTAGTCCTACACACTGTTTGCAGGAAAGCAATATGTGAAATACCACAAAAAAAACACATTTTGTATTCAATCCAAATCTATCCATGGCCCTAAATGCTGTTTCAAATTCAACAGACACCACATAAACAGTTGTTTCATGCACCTATGACTAGCACTGGGCCTACTGGCTGGAAGGCCAATTGGCAGACTAGACCACATAGTGAATTAAATCAATATTGCAAATGTATTTAAAAAAACATGGAGAAAATGTAGTAAACTGTGAAACATTTTTCCTTTACAAAAGATGAAAAATGAAATGCAAAGAAATCAGTTCTCACTAGGTCCCTACTGAAACAACATGCTACCCACCACAATACATTTTAAAAATCCATTAACCGCTTCGCCGCGATCGGAATTCCGCCCAGGTGCTGGACATTCCGATCGCGGGTGTGGTCGTGACGAGCTCAGCTCGTCATGCGCACAGCGCGACCGCGCAGCATGACGAGCTGAGCTCGTCATGAGCATCGAAGGGGTTAAAAGTGCAAATAAATCCAGGTGCATGGCCCCAATCAAACAAACAACACCAGTTTTTCAACTTACCTGTGAAATCTCAAATACAAAAAGTCCTAAAATCCAATGGGATATACAGCAGGCACAAAGAATGATCCTTCCAGCTCCAAATCCAAATGAAACATGACAAGGAGATGGACAAAGCACAGGGGGACAGGACAGCCTGCTGGACAGGAACAGGAAGTTGGAGACTCTGGGGCACTTCCTTCCAGTTGGAAAAAAAGTAAAAAGAAAAAAGACTTCTTGCACAAAAATAAACAACGCCAAATGTCAATTCGAGTAAGATTTTGATGCTTCTTGACTAGAGAGAATCTTCCCCAGATTGCAGCCGTAGTAGATCCTGCACATTCGGGATCGCATACGGCAGAAAACATCTGCCGAAAGTTGCTGGCACGCCAGAATGACGTGTTGGTGGCTGCAAATTCTTGCAGGAGCATGCGGCCGGCTATCAAATCTCATGGCGCCCGCAAACTGCCCTGAAAATCTCGTGGGCGATCGCGAGACCCAGCAAGTTGCTCCCATGCACAAAATGACATTTAGAGCTCGCTAACCAAAAAAATCCTCTGCTCCTTTGCAGAGTGAGGAGTTTAACAGTAACTCCCCATTCTCCGTGGAACACAGAGTTGCCGAATTCCACAAACTCCACAAACAGAGCGGAGTTTTACACCCGGGCTTAATTTCGACCTGGCAAAATAAAACTTGTGCCCCGGCTCAAAAATTCCTTTTTAATACATGTAAGTCACCCCTAGGTTAGGCTCTAAAACAGTCAAAAGGCCAGGGTGCAATGTATTTAAAATATAGGGATGCCATTTTAAGTTTTACATGGTCTGGTATTGAAAAACTCTTAAATTTGTTTTTCACTACTGCCAGGCCTGCTTCTCCCATTGGATAACATTGGAGTTACCTTATTATATTTAATAAGCTGCAACTTCCAAATGGGAGCAGGTAAACAATTAATATTTGGTGTCTCTGGAATTGTAATGAAAAACCCTCTTTTATTGCAAAGTCGGATTTAAAAATGCCACTTTTCCTGCTTTATCATTGAGTGCCACACAGCCACAGCCACAGCCACTCACAATAGAGAGCTTTGGTGTGCCCTGGATAGGCCATCACTGGCAGGATGGGAGGGCAGAGTTAGGCACAGCCAAACTTACACCTGAATAGGCTGTGTCCTGCCTTCACACAAAGTATTGCATACAACCTCTAGTCAGTCTGAAGCCAGGGTTGGGGAGGCAAGAAACCTGAGCACTTCAAAGGGAATCCTTTAGAAGTTTCTCCTACTACAAAGAAGGCACCAGGTATAAATATTGGACCCCAGACACAAACTCTTCAGTACATTTCTGGGCATGTGGAAGACTCTACCAGTAAGAAAGTCTGCTATGTTGCTGAAAGGACTGCCACTCTGCTGGACTGCTGACCTAAAGGACTGCTGCCTGCTGTGCTGGCCTTCTACCCTCTTATCTGGGTTAGAAGGACTGGACCTGCAACTTGTACCCAGGACCATCAGAGTGACTCCAATGGCTAGTCTCTTGCAACCAGCACTTGGACTCTAAAACCCTGAGTCTACCCTTCCACTTGGTGCCACCCCAGTCCTAGGCCCTTGGGAGTGGTCCCGAAGGTGCTCTGCCAGCCCATTTGTGGATCCAGCAGAAAGCACCTCCACTGCTGTGCAACCCTGAGTAGAACCAACTCATCACCTCTGCTGCATGAACTTCTCAGCACCAGGACTTCACATCGCAGCCTCATCGGAACCACCGCTGCGCGACTCATCTTTGACACAGGCCCTCAAATTGCAAACTCCTTGCCGATGGCATCATCGACAAAAACGCAAGACATCGCATCGCAGCCTTGCAGTTTCCGGGAATCGGCACTACGTGATGCATCTTCGACCTACCTCGCTTCGCCTTGGCTGCGGCGACACATTCTCGTCACAAGACCTCGCAACGCTCTGCAACCAGAATTTAAGGTACTCTTGTTCAGGTAGCCTGAGTGGGTCCATGTAGCCAGCCTGTGCTCCATCGCAGTCGGCCTGAATTTGTGATTTTGTCTAGGTCTAATGTGACCAGATATCCACAGTTGAATCTTTGTGCTTTTTGGCACTATTTATACTTAAACCTTTAACATTGCATATCTCTTGTTCTACTGATTGGATTTTTGTTGCTTCAGTTTTGTTTTATTTATTAAAATAGCTTCTATGTTTTCTAATCTAGTGTGGGGTTGTTCCTGTGTTGTGTTTTCACTTTATTACTGTTTGAAGAGTCACACAAATACTTTACACATTGCCTCTGAGTTAAGTATGACTGATATGTGCCAAACAACAAGAGGGTGCAGCACAGGTTAATTTAGGGCTTGCTTGTGACTTCACCCTGACCAGGACTGTAGTTTCTGCTTGAGTAGGGTTTCACCCCACCTCAACCAGTAATCCAGTTTCTTACACAAATTAACTTATTTTCTGAGAATCTTACTGGATTATTTTTTAGCATTATTAAAAAATACATTATTGATTAGAAAATGTGCGAAATGAGCTCTTTGTAATATATTGTTTATCAATGAAAATGTTTTATTACCAGGTCACACATGCTTCATATACAAATTGATGTTTTTTGCTACTCATTCAGACTACACGCTCAACACACATTTCATGGAAAAATATATAATTAAAGAAAACTCAGTATATACTAAAACATCAGTTATTGCTTGACAAATGTTAATTTTAATATAAAAATGTTTGACAACCAAGAGCAAGGGAGAAAGGTGGTTGTATGAAACATTATTAGTACCAAAAAAATCAAAATACAAAACAATCACTTAAAAAAACATATTGAAGCAGAGAGAAAGATTTTACATACTTTGTATGTAAAGGACAAATATGTACTACAAAAATACAGCATTTCAAAATATTGTCACAAAATAAGCAGATATATCAAGTGTTAACTATTGAACATTATATTGACTTAAAAAATGTATTTAATTTAAAAAATTACATTAAAAAATATATATGTAATATAATAGCAATAAAATAAAATTTTATAACTTATAAATGTAAAATAAAAAGAGCTAGCTTTAGATAAATTAAAAATAACAAACATCATATATAAATGAATAAAAGTATAAAAAATTGAAACACTGTGGAGCCAATTATGATATTGGTCAGAGTTGCCTCCGACCGACATCTCTGCGGTTTCGGAACCGGTCGATCTCGGGTCAGCGGTCCGAAACCGCAATAACGATGCAACCGCACATGGTGCGGTTGCAAACTCCTGTTTCCCTATGGGAGCTTGTGGTGCGGGTGGAAACCGCCCGCAGCACAAGCTTCCACAGAGAAATAGGAGTTTGGGTTAATCCCTGCACCATGTGGCAGGCACCTCATGGTGCCTGCCACACGGTGCAGGATTTTCAGGGGGGAACCATAGGTGCCCTCCAGGCCATCAACCAGAGGCCACAGAGGGAAGGGGCCCATGCTAGGGGCCCCCAAAGTCACTTTACGACAGGCTTTCCATGTCAGAAAGCCCAACAGGGAAAGCCTGTCTGAAACCGACATCATAACCCCGACGGCGGAAAAGTCGGTTTGACCGGTTTGAACAGCCGGCTTAAACTCCAACCGCCTTCTTTGTAATAAGGCGGTCGGAGTTTAAACCATGGATGTCGGTCAGAAAGCCTCCGACCTCAGGTCGGAGGCTTTGTGACCGACATCCAAATGAGGCCCTGCATGTCAAATATTATAAAATCCATATAACAAGAAAAGTATTACAATTAAAAATAATTCAAAGAAAATTATGTTAATTTGAAAATAAAAAACTGCATAACTAAGAAAAATAGAAAATGACAGCACAAAAAGTAATTTAAAAAAAAAGTAAAAGCAAAAAATTCACATCATTATTTTCCTCACACCAAGCTAAGCAACAATAAGAAAACTATTTGACTATGGAAGAGTCAGGTTTAATACTCCCACTCCATCGAAAAAAATAGCAAAGAAACATTGGAATTTGGAGTTGTCAGATTTGCTCTTCCCACTGCAACCTTAGCAACTGTAGGGAAAGTGTTGGACAATGGAAGGCTTAAATTCAGTATTTCCACTCCTACAATAATTTATACCATCAGTCAAAGTTAGAGCTGTGTAATGGAAAGAGCCAGCAGCACAGAAATGTATAACAATCCAATAACCTTCACAATAATCTGAATTCTGATGTTCAGCAAAAAGTTACATTGAAATTGTTGTGCTTAACCCTCAATGGGATTACATTTCAGCCTGTACTTGTTAATGATGTTTCTTTCCTGCATGGGCATTAGATTCGGATGTGGTTTGTGCACATGTACATTACGTTACACCCATTGCCAGGGGTGGTTAATGGACATGTCAGCAACATATGAGTACAATGTGTAAATGTTATAAACACACATTTGATGGACACATTCAAATAACACAATTAGCTATATGGGTAAATACAGACACACTAATGTGGCAAGAATGAGAATAATTATCTGCCATATTGTTAGGCATACCCTATGCTGACAATGTTGATTTTCACTGGTAGATCAAATGTGGCAGATGCCTGATGTGCCTGTTATGGACCTCGGACTAGCTTTTTCTGGCAGCCATAGTCCCTCATTGTTTAGAATGATTTCTGATTGATGGAATCCATTGATAAAAAACCTGTCACATTGCTGTGCATGTCTTTTAAACCCAATAATTAATTTGCCTCCTAACCACCATTGGTAGTAGACCTCCTCTACCCACTGTGGCTGAAGGTGCAGGTGACAGGGCCCCCAACTTCACTCCTAAAGAGTTGAACATACTTGCGGACGGGGTCCTGACAAACTTTAGCCAGCTGTATGGACCAGCAGAGAGTCAGGTAAGCTTCATGCATGAATATTACTTAAAGTTATATATAATTTGTTATTAAGAATATTGTGAGTGTCTGGACACTCAGACCCTTATGTATTGAATGCCACATCCGCAATATTAAAAGTATCATAAACCCTATTATTCCTCAAAGTTGTGCTTTACAAACAAGATACTGCAAAAGAATTTGCTTGTTATCTTGTGGGCCTAGAACTTAGGTCTGGTCTCTTTATTTATTTTGGCTTCCCTTGAAATATTCGAAACAGAGCGCCCTGAGCGACTACCCTGCTTTCACAATTAAAATCTAATGCCTGCCCAGATACCCTCACATAGATATTTTTGGGAAATAAAGATCTGCCTGTAACACTAATCTAGGCCCAGTTTATATTTTTAGGTCTCGCCTAGGCAGCGCATGCGCTGTCTCATCGAGAGATGCTGTATACAGTATAGTGGGGGAAGCTCCGCCCACTTTCCGCCTATCTTTTTGATTGGCCGAATTCCTAAATGCTGCAATCTGATTCGTTTTCCTCAACTTAATCCCGCCTCCTGACGGCCATATCGTCATTTTTCTCCTTCCATAGCTTTCGGCCCCTTTACTTTTAAAACTGTTTTGTTCCCCTGCCTCCCCCCGGTCCCACCCGCAGTCCGTCACTTCTCTGCCAACCACAACCCCCACCCACTCCTGTTCCTGCCTTCTTCGACGACCGCAGTTTTATTTACAATGCAATAGGACTCGCGTAAATACGAGTCCTATTGCATTTGTAAATGCTTTTTTGCCCCTCTGATTGGCTGGCTGCATTCGCACTCTATTTTGCCTGACCTAGACTCTTGCATGTGCGCGATGCTATACATCGTACGCATGCGCGCCAAAAGTCTGCCTCTTGCTTATTTATTTGTGTTTTCACGGCGTCCACTTCAGGGACACCGCGCTGTTTTTTTTCTTCACTTTAACACTGAGCGCAGCGCCCGCATAAAGGACACCGCGCTCGGTGTTAAAGTTAGAAAAAAAAGTGCCTGCTGGTTATTGTTATAACTTGGTGATATGTACGCACACTTGTTCTTATGAGTTAGGCGAACCGTGTGTGTGAGCGGAGCCTGTCTGCCTGCCTGCGACCGGCTGGAGGTGCAGTGTACTTGTGCAGGACTGTGCTCATCGGAGCACATTGAGTGGTCTTGGGCAGAGGTGCTTTCCTCCATGCATACCGAGGCGCTGGACCTGGCATGGGTCCGAGCCCGGACAGCAGAGGTGGAAGTTGCAGTCAGAGGTTTGGCTCCGATCATGCTGCATCAGTGTTTGCAGAGGTGCAGAGGGGAAGGGGGTAAAACTCGGGCTCAGGGCTTCATGTGAAATGGCAGCGGGTGGTAGAGGCAGTGGTGTTACGTGTATATTTCTTAGTAGGATGAGTAGATGAATGAAGGAATGTGGAGGAGGGGTGGGATGGGCGAAGGCAGTACATTGTGTAAGAAGGAGCTGGGGTAGTAGGAGGTGCGTGTGTTGAGTTTTTATTTAATGTGACTTGTTTAAGCCAAGCGTGTGATGTTGATCGAGTGCAAACTTCTGGCGATCGTGTACAGACACACATATTTTTTCAGCTGCACTGATGTTTATGAGTGCTGATTCCCCCCCCCCATAGGGTGGTTGTCGGCGCGTGATCCTCGTCCGCAGCAGCAGACACGCAGCCAGCGCCCCTCTCTGAGGTCAGGTGACGCGGCAGGCAGGGCCGCTCGGGAGGAGCGCTTGAGGCAGGCTGGCACGGTGTATTTTTTTTATGCAGATTTCTATAGCGCGAACTCTACCTGAAGGTATTGGAGCGCTTTCATGAGCTCCGGTTACGTTACACAAGGGCACATTCAGGCATGGGGAGATTATGTGATCGGCAGGCAGGGCTGCTCGGGAGGAGTGCTTGAGGCAGGCTGGCACTGTGTTTTATTTTTTTTTATGCAGATTTCTATAGCGCGAACGCTACCTGAAGGTATTGGAACGCTTTACATGAGCTCCGGTTACGTTACACAAGGGCACATTCAGGCACGGGGAGATTATGTGATCGGCAGGCAGGGCTGCTCGGGAGGAGCGCTTGAGGCAGGCTGGCACAGTGTTTTTTTTTAATGCAGTTTCTATAGCGCAAACTCTACCTGAAGGTATTGGAGCGCTTTACATGAGCTCCGGTTACGTTACACAAGGGCACATTCAGGCACGGGGAGATTATGTGATTAGCAGGCAGGGCTGCTCGGGAGGAGCGATTGAGGCAGGCAGGCACGGTGTTTTATTTTTTTTAATGCAGATTTCTATAGCGCGAACTCTACCTGAAGGTATTGGAGCGCTTTACATGAGCTCCGGTTACGTTACACAAGGGCACATTCAGGCACGGGGAGATTATGTGATCGGCAGGCAGGGCTGCTCAGGAGGAGCGCTTGAGGCAGGCTGGCACGGTGTTTTATTTTTTTTATGCAGATTTCTATAGCGTGAACTCTACTTGAAGGTATTGGAGCGCTTTACATGAGCTCCGGTTACGTTACACAAGGGCATATTCAGGCACGGGGAGATTATGTGATCGGCAGGCAATACATATAAGATCCTAATGGCGAGACCGATTGGCATTGCCAATGCTTGTTTAGCCAGTAATAGGTCGGAATTCGTGATGTCATGTAGTCCCCAACCATTACTAATTGCACAACAGAAACCGGGTAAGTTGTCATTAAAACGTTTGTCAGACATTTGTTAGAGCATGAAAAGCCTCTCTTTGGAGTGGGGAGCTGTATGGTTGACCAGGCAACAGCGACTGAGGGGCAGATTGAATAACACCCACAGTCGCACAAAGCATGTCATGTTTTGCATTGAATGGTTTTCTAATGTCAATAGTGATTTAGGACATGGCACTAAATGAGCCGATGGTGGTCCTGGCTGTGGTAGTAATCTTTCTGACAGGCAAGTCAATTGACCCCTGTTGTTTATTATTTCACAGGGCACCTGAGTCTAAAGATGACAATAACACTGTTATAATTGTGGATAGGGTAAGCCCTCCACATATAACACAAAGGCTCTGAGTTTCAGTTTGTCAGAAGGCGTATCCCATCACAATGTGACAGATATCCCTTCACCTTTAGTACAAGTTACATAGCAGAAAAATGCACTTTTAACAAGGCAGACAGTATATACATCACATTTGGGCTGGAGTAAGATGACCAAATCAGGCCCAATGTATGTTAAGTCAAATTCTGATAATTTATAAATAATGATATCATACAAATTGTGATCTTTACCAGGGCATGGTTATTAATTGCATTTTATTTTGATTTCTCATCACACACTGTGTAGGCCAGCGCTCATCAAAAGAAAAAGATCGTGCAGGCCAATTCCAAATCAATGCACGAATGGAGGATGTTCAGGTGTTGCAGCATCTACTGCGGCAAACGTTGGGAGCATCTTTGAAGATGGCCCTGCCTCTTTGATTTAAACCAACTGGGAAAGTCCTCCTCGCAGAAAAAGTGATTGCGGCGGTGGCTGACCCCCTATGATGCGGCACATTCTGGCAGTTGCCTACCGACTTGGATGGGGAGCTGAAAGCCAGGAAGCAGCGACAAGTGTCTACACTGAATCACTTGTAAATAAATTAGTATGTTGCTTTAAAGCATTTTTTACAGTTTTCAGGTTGTGATTGTACGTGAAAACTTTAATGACATACTAATGTGTTCATTATAAGTGCCACTTGATATAATAAACGTTTAATTCCATGGATGGTATATCCATCACATGAGTCACTGAGTAAGCCTAGAAAGCCTGTGAATTAAGCCTTGTGTGACTCCACAATTGTTTCAATGTCTGTACTAACTATGCTTTACAACGTTTGTGCCTATAGCTTGCATCCTAACATGTACGGTCATGAATATGCATACTAACATATGTATGCATAGCCTACATAACAGGCTTGTTTTTAAACTTACAGGGTCTGATTTTGAGTTTTGATATCCTGTCTGCCTGAGTACAAGTGCCACAGGAAATAATTCACTCGCAGTAATGTGGATGGGATATCTGCCACTTTTGTAATGAGTAACCCGACCAGTAAACTCTAAATCAGGCCCTAAACACTACTTAATCATTTTTTGAAGATGTTATTGAAAGCATGACTGATATCTCATTTTCTGTCTTACAAGTAACACATACAATAATGTCATTGTCACATAGCAGATTGCTGATGGAGTATCCCCTCCACCAACCCTGAAACCAGGCTCTTGAAGTGGGTCGCGAGAATCTCACTCCTGTGGTGCACGAAAAAAACGTTGTTCAAGCTTACATCTCTGTTAAACATGAAGTGTTGCCATTACCGTGCTAAAACAACACTATTCCCTGGACATTGGTTTTAGGAATATTTCCAAAAAGAAAATACCAATATGTGCCTGATTTTAAGTTTGAAAGATGAGATACTCCTTCACAAACATGATAGAACACACAGCACTGTATTACACGTCTGAATCCCTTGCCTGACCCCAAGATGGCTGCCACAGTGTTCCCTACCACGTCGTGCTACTCCTCTGAGAAAAAAACGGACTTCAACCAGACCTCGACCACATCCCCCATCCGGCCTAAATGGCAGCCCCAGCTCCTTCTCTGGTTTGTTTTTACTCCCCCCCCCCCCCTTCTTTTACCTCTATCCTCTAGTGGGGACATGCTCTTCCACTACTTGACTAGGCTACTGTAGCCTATGTATCTATTCAAAACGTTTTTTCCTGATCGCTGAGACCTGAGCAACATGGCTGATGCCCGGTGGGGCTGCTAGACAGCTAATGAGGAGATTGGCCCTGGTTTCCCCCTCGGCCGTCACCTACCCAGCCGGACATTGGGCACAGTTCTTCCTCGTCTCCCTGCTATGGCTCCTTCCTCCCCTCCTTTCCTACGAACTCTCTCAACCTCGTTGTTTGTTTACTTTACCTTACTACGCTATTGTAACTGATGTAACTTGTAACGCAATGTTCCGCTGGTAAAGCGCTCTGATACCTCCGGGTCTAGCCAGCGCTATATAAAACTTTTTAGATGTACCTTGTAATGCAACGATCCTCTGGTTAACGCTCTGATACCTCCGGGTCTAGCCAGCGCTATATAAACTTCTCAAATCAAATAAACTCAAAACTGTTTTTCCTGAACGCTGAGACCTGAGCAACATGGCTGATGCCCGGTGGAGCTGCTAGAGAGCTATTGAGGAGATTGGCCCTGGTTTCCCCCTTGACCGTCACCTACCCAGCCGGACATTGGGCACAGTTCCTCCTCGTCTCCCCGCTATGACTCCTTCCTCCCCTCCCTCCTACGAATTCTTGCAACATTGTTTTTGTGTACTGTACCTTACTATGCTCTTGTAACTGATGTAACTTTTATCGCAACGATCCTAAATGTAAAGCGCTCTGATACCCTCTTGCGTCAAGTTCGCGCTATATAAAACTTTATAAATAAAAATAAATAAATAAAAACGTGCATTAAAGTGTTTCTAGCTTGTAATGAGTTGGACAAAATGAATATCACATTTATGATGGAGTGTCCTATCGGTCAAACTCTATAGATTTGATACTGTGTTTTAGACTGGTAAACAATTAGTATATTTCAGCTTTGCTTTAAATTAGTAAATTAACAGATATTGGGCATTATTTAGTGTTTTGCACAAAAATGGTGGACATTCTATCCACCTTATTACAAGCGCTATATAATATTGTGAACTTGAAATAATGCAGACAGGATATCCATGACATATATAAAGGAGCAACTAATTCTAAATAAGTCCCTTTGTGATGTCACATTGTGTGCCCTTTCTTGAAACTATTAATCTCCAATGTATAAATTGTAGGCCTCTTTGATGTATGCACATTCTGGTATTTCCATCTCTAGGATGTACCTTGGTGTCTGCCTAAATCTGCTTTCAGCCTCCTCTGGAACAAGCAAGGGAGATGCTGGCCTGGGGGTGAGGGGCTTGACGAGTAGACAACCTTACCATCTGATTCTGAGACCTGTGACTCTGGCCAGCCCTTTGTTGTGGCGGATGAAAAATCACAGGACACTACATCACGACTACCATCAGCACCACACTCGCTCGTGTTCCCCCAGTACCAAGACAGCACCCTTAGATGGACTGGGGTTTCCTTCACCCCAGGCACCTCTCCTGCTGCTCCCATTACAAGAAATGGTACCCGAGGGGCACTGAAGGTTCTAAATAAACGTGATTGACATCCTGGATGAAATGCACATGTGCCATGTCTGCCACGCAGAGGGATGCTGTCTCTGCTAGCGGCTACGCTGACACCGATACTTCTGGGAAATCTGCCCCTATTCCTCATTATCCCTCCATTCCGACCTATGACCCATTCCTTCTGACCCCATTCAAAACCTTGACCCTTCTCCAAAGGCCAGCCCAATCCCTGCTGCTGACCCAACTCCTCCACCTCCCCTACTATTCCATCTGTTCCGAAATCACTCTATACCCTGAAACACTGCATACCCATAAACCTCATCATTCCCATACACATTTCTCCTCAGAAGCCACAAGATCTGTCCCCCCTAAAAAAACTTAAATCCCCACCTCAACCCAAAAAGATTGAAGAGCCCCATAAGTAAGACATTGCTGCAAAAAGTGTGAAGGCGCATGCAAGGCCTGGGGACTCATAAAGAAACTGTGATAGGGTACTACTTTTTTCTTCCTCACCCCCGGACATTTAATTGTATACATTTTTTGTTGAAAGACTTATTCCCCCAAAGGATGAAGATTTTTGTTGTCCCTTTTCATTTTACATTTATAAAAACTTAAGGTTGAACCTCTTCTGTATGTTGTTTACTTGGAGATATAGTTTTTTTTAATATGTTACAATGTTTACCATATGTGATTGGCATTTCAACATGTTGCCTATGCTAATCATTTACTTCCATTTTCAGGTTTTCTATGTGTTGTACTGTGTGGCATATAGTTCATTCCCTTTCCCTTGTGTGTAAAGGAACTGGTAGTGGTGTTGAGTGGGACTAATGTGTGTGACATTCAGCGTGAGTTTGTGTCTGACTACATTTTACTTTATTATTTTTTAGTTAAAATGTAGGCATACCCGCAGATATTTGGATGTACATGGAGTGCATGCCATATGTCATATATGCCTATACCTAGGTTAAGTGTATGTATACAGTGTCTAGGGTGTGAGTGTGTGTCTCACCCTTGATATTATGAGCAAGATTTGAAGACATAACATAGCAGTGATTGAGTTGTAGAATTATCAACTTTGGATACATGGGTGCATCATATGACTGTTAAGAGTGTGATAACTGGGTACACTGGGATGAAGGGTAGACTCAGAATAGTTGTGTGATTTTAATTAAAACTACTTCAGTTTAAAGTTATTTAAACTGATTTAAGGTGGGGGGAGTTGTAAAGTTGTTTTAGGTGAGTGGCCAGGCCCAGAGACAGGGTAAATTGGCGTTAGATATAGTTTGGTGTACATAAACTTATGTTTAGTTAACATAGTGCATTTAAAAATAGTTTAAATAGTTTGTGCATCGTGTTGTTATTCATCCACTCTGGCAGATAGAGTCATAGAGCTTGGATCAGCAGGGACATGTTGATTGAGTAGGATTTATCATTGTTGTGGGCGGGATTTGGCTATTTATCCTCTTTTACTTCCAACACAGTTGTGGAGGATGAACTGGCCTGTTCCGATCAACATACATTATACTCTACATATGGCAGACGAAGTTTTGACTTTCTGTTGCTCTCTCTGGGGTGTTTAGGAAAACCACTGTCGAAGGAGTAAGCAAACTGCAGCAGAGATGGCGGACAGATGATGACATTTGGTCTGGCAAACCACCATGCCCTAAATAGGACAGATGGACCTCCGTGGCAACTGGTGGGTAAACCAAAGGTTGTGATGACTTGTTCACTTCCACTAAATTCTGGATCGGGCCCTAACTCATAAAATATAATGTCCTAATCCACAAAGTAAAAGAAAGCAAAAATGCACAATTTGAATTCTATTGAGAGATGGCAGGTCTACAACTAAAGTTCTCACCCTGATCTCACTTAATATTCATTCATGCTACCATGTTTTTTAGTCGACAGAATGATACACATATTATCAACTCTGAAGGACATGAAACGTTGACAGTGTTGTATGGGGTGAACACATGACTCTGAAATGCTCAGAGGTAATCTGGTCACAACGTATGGAAACGCTTATTTCCAACACAGGTGTTTTTGTGGTTTTGCATCAGTAGCCTATCGCAGTGCACATTTTTTAATTTCATTATGCCAAACCACGTCCTTTGGGCTTTGTATGCTTCTTAAATTGGATTGAAATAACCTTTTCAAAATGAGATAATGCATTATGATATTTTGTTTAACTGCATGAATGTTTCCTTTCCTGGTGAGATGCTTATGCATCCTGTGTAAGCAGCGTTATTCGATGGCCTTTTCAGGAATGTTTTTCATCAATCGACATTCTTATTTCCCCAGAAGAACCATCAGATGATGTTACACTCATTCCGTTGACATCTGCTTTGCAAGAGAGTGGGGGCCGCCTGGAAGTACAAGGGAAGGCAAACGAGCAGCAACTTGGCTGTTCTTACACAGTTTTAGCAGAGAGACATTGCCATCATGCTACAAATGCACCTCAGCACTTTAAGGAAGTTGTGCTCTGCATGATCCTGCTCGCAGTTTTTAGTTTGAAGTGCTGGATGATAGTGAAACACACTTCAGTCACAGCAGTAATTGAAATGGTCAGCATACCGCACATTGAGTTTTGCCAGGTTACCCAGTGTAAGGCTCTCGCCCAGAGTTTTCAGGAGGCTTAAACTATTACAAGACAAACAGCTGTGAGTTTTTAGAATAGCACATTCACAACAAAGGCCCAGTGTTGAAGTTAAAGTAACGAGGTACTCATGGTGCTGCACCCAACAGTAACCTGTTCATTACACACTGAGGCCACAAACTAGTTGTGCTAGACCTTCGGGGAATCATTTATGAACAGGCTTAGGAAGCAGACTAAAATGTTAATAACAATTGTAACAGATCTAACATGGACAAGCATGCCAACACATTGTTAATG
The DNA here is from genome assembly GCA_963921515.1 of Calotriton arnoldi. Taxonomy (NCBI): domain Eukaryota; kingdom Metazoa; phylum Chordata; class Amphibia; order Caudata; family Salamandridae; genus Calotriton; species Calotriton arnoldi. The sequence goes on from CAWUFW010002412.1 coordinate 1,247,839, forward strand.
TAATCGGCTAAAGTATTTTTTTGTTCTTTGTGTAGGCTGATTTACAATTTTATGGCAAGACCGGAGGCTCCTATTATGCCTTCTTATCTTGCTTTATTTTCAACAGCAGCCAAGATAAGTAAAAATACTACAGTTCCCAGAGGGCCAAGCAGAACAACTGGCCAATGGGAACATGGTAAAAATGAAACCTTATAACCAATCATGTGATAACACCAATAATAATGTCACAATCTGACTGCGAACCTTCCTCTTTTCTTGCTGCTCGCAGTCAGATAAGTGACTTTTCTTCGTTGCTCGTAATTTTATATTCCAAACTGGCGTATTTGTGTTATGCTGTGCTATTGCTCATAGTATTTACTTTTTCTGATAATACGGCGCTCGCCGCTGCCTCTTTAGCGCTTTCCGGCGTTGTGCGCTTTCCATTAGTTTCTGTTTCCCCCCATGCGCGCGGGTTGCGTTTGGTTGCAACCGTCACGCGTTACTGGTTTCTCCCGCTACTCTTCCCCCGAGAGCGCATTTCCTTACCGTTTCGGCGGTTGGTTTTGGAGCTTCTGTTCGCTCGCTGGGTTCACCGGAGCTTCTGTTCCCGGCTCCTTCACGCCCACAAGGGGAGTTCCTCACTCGTGTCCCCGCCCCTGTTAAAAATCTTAACCCTTGCCTCACCTTCTTTTTGCCTCAAACCATGAATGTCGATAGCTCTCCCGGCTCAGACCGGCAATAGGACGAAGGCGCTGCCTTCAAAAATGATCTCAATAAATGTATTAACACCTCAGTGGAGTCTGCAGTGGAAACGTCCATGAGACGTTTTTCTAAAGGCATGGAGAACTCCATGATGAGTCTGTTGTCTAAAGCTTTGGCCCAGTCTGCGGGGGATAGCAGAAAAAGAAAGGTGGCTCCCTCTGCTTCTATGTCTGTTCCAAAAACTGCGTCACATTTGAATAGCGAGGTTTCCTCGCACTTGATTGAGGACTACGTGCCTCCCAGGCCTCCTTCTAAGGAGGGGTTGTTATTAAACTCCGATGGTAAACGCAAATACAAAAAGAAGCATTCAGAGGTTCCCAAAAAGTTGGTTGTTTCCACCATTTTAGACACTGACGATGACATGGATGACGCAGATGATCTTTTTGATTTATTTGATATATCTGACCCTCCCTCACCTCCTGCTAAAAAGCCTAAGTCTGATTCTTTTAATTTTGAACCTGTTTTGGATTCGGAAGGGGTTCCCACGTTCGACCCTTCTTCTATTCGTCACCCTAATTCCACTGAGTGGTTTCCCGCCTCCCACGTAGGTGATTATATTTCCGCCAGGCTTCGTCTTCCTTTGGACGCTTCTGCTAGATCTAGGTTGAAGTCTGAGTGTCCTAAACCCTCCTTAGCTGACAAGGTTACGATTGTTCCTGCTATTGACCAACCTTTACTCACCTTTTTATCAAAGTTTGGCAAGGATCCGCGCAAAGGGGTGGACAAGGCCTAGTCCACCTGTCAGGATAAATTACTTGATGTTGTGGGTCCTTTGGCTCGTATATTTGATTTTGCTGAATCTGCTCGCCTGGAAGGTTCTGAGTTGTCCGCAGATGATATCTCCTTGTGGGTCCAACGAGCCTTTTGTCTCTTAGGGAATGCGAACGCTGCAGTTACACATGAATGCTGCAAAGGGCTGTTGATTAAACTTGACCCTAAATTGGCCAATTTAGCCTCCCAAGATCCTGGTATTAAAGCTAATGGTCTTCTCTCGGAGATTCTTTAGTTAAGGATCTTAGCAGATTTGTTTCTACTTTTGCCTCGTTAGATAAGGCACAACAATCAATTAAAAAGTTTTTCTCCTCGGGTGTTTGGACGGGCCGGCAGAGGAAGGGGTCGCTCTTCCGGCCGTTCTTTTACCACCCAAGGCTCAAGAGGTTCCTTCAATTCCGGTTTCCAAGACTACAAACCCCAATTCTATCAGCAAAGAGGCCGTGGATACAGAGGCCGGGGTCAAAAGAATTTCCGCAACCACAACAACCAACAAGGTAGGTCCTTTATCACCTCCCCCTGTAGGAGGTCGACTAAAGTTATTTCTACAAAAGTGGCAATCTCTCACCGCAGACCCTTGGGTTCTCAATACAGTTCAAGGTTATCTTATAGAGCTTTATGCGTTGCCTTCCCAAACTGTGTTCCCTCCTCCTCTAGTGTTCTCGACGGAAATGTCTCAGCTCATTTACCTGGAGATAAAAGGCCTCCTCCAAAACCAAGCGATTCAGGTCGCCCCTTTAGATCCTTCCCGTTTTCTCAGTTCAATTTTCCTGGTGCAGAAAAAGAACAAAAAGATGCGTCCAGTGATAAATCTGAAATGGTTCAACCAATTTGTGGTTTATCGCCACTTCAAAATGGAAACCATCATCCACTTACGAGATACCCTACGTCTAAACGACTGGATGATGAGGTTAGATTTGCAGGACGCTTACCTCACCATCCCGATTCACCCTTCTCATACCAAGTTTCTTCAATTCCAATGGCTGGGCGTAACCTATCGCTTCACTTCTCTCCCTTTCGGTCTGTCATCAGCACCATGGTGCTTTACAAAAGTCATGAAACCAGTGGTGGCCTTCCTTCGATCCCTGGGAATCCGGCTTATCATTTATCTAGACGACATTCTCATAATGAACACCGACAAACAACTTCTTCTGTCTGAACTCATTGTTATTCAATCTCTTCTCCAAGACCTGGGTTTCCTCATCAATCTCGACAAGTCCATGCTTATTTCTTCCCAGAACATAGAGTTCTTGGGCTTCCTCGTGGACTCTTCCACAGCGTCCCTCCTACTCCGTCAGTCAAAGGTCTCAACCATCAAGTCAGAGATCGCTCGTGTGCTTCGGACTTCCCTCATTTCTCTCAGATCTCTCGCAAGAATCGTAGGTCTTCTCTCTGCTTCCATTCAAGCCATCTTTCCAGGCCCCCTCCATTATCGAGCCCTTCAACATCTAAAAATCAGACATCTTCGCCAGGGGTTCGCTTACGACGATCTCATTCCTGTAGATCAAGATTCTCGGGTCGAACTCCAATGGTGGATCGACCATTTAGATGCCTGGAACGGGTGAACTATCTTCGCTTCGGCCCCAGATCTTGTGTTAGAATCAGATGCAAGCCTGTCGGGTTGGGGCGCCCGTTGTGGACCAATCTCGACTGGCGGTACATGGTCTCGAGAGGAGTCGAAATTGCACATCAATTGTTTAGAGATGCTTGCAGGCTCCTTTGCGATCCAAAGCCTTACAAAAAACAGGGTTCGATGTTCCATTCTCCTTCGTATGGACAATGTTTCTGTGGTGCGCTACATCAACCATCTAGGTGGCACAAAATCCAAGCCCCTTGCAGAATTGGCAAAGAGCCTTTGGGAGTTTTGTCTCTCAAACCATCTTTCGTTGACAGCGGAGTATCTTCCAGGAGATCTCAATTCTATAGCAGATTGGCATTCTCGCTACCTTCGGGATTTCAGCGATTGGATGCTTCTTCCATCCGTCTTCCTATCTCTATCTCGAAATTGGGGCCCTTTCTACATCGATCTTTTTGCTTCTCGCCTCAATACCCAATTACCTCGGTTCTTCAGTTGGCGTCCAGACCCTTTGGCTCTGGCTACGGATGCTTTTCTTCAGGACTGGTCTCTCCACCTCAATTATGCTTTTCCTCCTTTTCTCTTGATCAACAGAGTACTCTCCCAAGTACGTCGCCAATTGAGGACCTTGGTTATAGTGGTTCCTTTCTGGCAGTCTCAGATTTGGTTCCCTTCTCTTCTGGAAATGGCAATGGACTTCCCAGTTCTTCTCCCTGTTTGCAACGATTTACTTCGGAACCCCTTAGGTCTTCCACACAGTCTCATTCTGGACAAATCGCTGGTTCTGTCGGCTTGGAAGGTTTCTAGCCTGTCCCTCCTGACCTCCTCATTTCACAGGAAGCTTCTCTCTTTAACAGCAAAGCCTGGGCCCCTGGGACCTCCAAGGCTTATAAATCCGCTTGGTCTTTATGGGCAAGCTGGTGTCTGGAAAGACATGTCGATCCCTTTTCAGCCCCTCTGAATTTTGTGGTTAACTTCTTGGCATCGGAAGCTAGTGCAGGTAAGTCCTACAGAACGGTCAATTTGTACAGATCGGCCATTTCTCTTAATCATACCCCCATCGACGGCAAGCCTGTTGGAGTTCATCCTCTGATCTGTCGCCTTTTGAGAGGAGTCCGTTTTTCCAAACCTCCGTTGGCTAAGTATTCGAATTTATGGGATGTTAATGTTGTTCTTAAGTTGTTTTCTGACTGGCCAGACAATTCTGCTCTTTCCCTAAAAATGTTATCTGCCAAGCTTACCGTGTTATTATGTCTTGTTTCTATCAAACGTGTTTCAGACGTGAGAGCATTAGATATTTCCTCTCGTCAGTTATCTCCTCAAGGTGTTTTGTTTCGAATTAACAGACGAACAAAAACAAATTTAAACTCTTTTTTTTACCCTTATTTCCCTTCTCATCCTAAGTTGTGTGTAGGCCAATGCCTCAAAGTCTATGAACAAAGAACCTCTGATCTCAGAACGTCCTCCCTCTCCCAGCTCCTCATTTCTTTTCGTAAGCCCCATCTTCCTGTCTCCTCTGCTACCCTTGCCCGTTGGGTTCGTTGGATCATGTCCCTTGCAGGCATTGACGTCTCCGTTTTCGGAGCCCATTCCACTAGGGGAGCCATGGCCTCCAAAGCTTTTTGGGCAGACTCTCATTTGGAGGACATTCTGAGATCAGCGGATTGGTCTAATGACAATGTTTTCCGAATGTTTTATTGCAAACCTGTTGTTACTGCTTCTTCTTTAGTTGTTGACATGCTTTGAACAAGCATAATAGGAGCCTCCGGTCTTGCCATAAAATGTAGATTTTCCTAATAGGTTATGACGGAAAGTCTTAATTTTATTAAAGACACGGAGGCGAGTATTATCCTGCCTCAACACTTCTAACTGTGTTTTTTCTCCCTCCCTTCAGCGACTCTAGCGTTGCCTCCTGCATCTTCGTGATAAGACGATGGGCCGGCATGTACGTTTTCCACCTCAGCTGGACGTCTCTCCTTCCTGTTTGGAACCTTCTACGAGGACTCCCACAGCTCGACAATCCTGGTTTAATTTTGCTCTGGAGTTCTGTTCCTGGACCTTAGCTTTTTGTATGATGTCTTCAATGGTTCCTCTGTTTATTGACTCTATCTGATGCTCGCTAGCGAAAAGAGGAAGGTTCGCAGTCAGATTGTGACGTTATTATTGGTGTTATCACATGATTGGTTATAAGGTTTCGTTTTTACCTTGTTCCCATTGGCCAGTTGTTCTGATTGGCCCTCTGGGAACTGTAGTATTTTTACTTATCTTGGCTGCTGTTGAAAATAAAGCAAGATAAGAAGGCATAATACTCGCCTCCGTGTCTTTAATACAATTAAGACTTTCCTTCATAACCTATTAGGAAAATCTACATTACTTTCACAATTGAGCAATAAGGCATCCGACACGTGTTTCATTTGAATGACTTTATCAAGGTAAAACTCCAGCTGTTTGAGAGGCAGGCTGGTTACAATACAAGCACATTTGTGCATCAGTATATTATGGAAAGTAGATATTTTGGCTTTCATATCCTGAATTCTCAGTGTAAGGAGCGTGTCGCTTCTCCCAGTGAAGAAAGGATAACATACTTTAAACTGTCATATGAAGAACATGTTTACGCGTCTGCCTATGGTATTCTGTCCTCAAGTGTCTCCAAGTCAACTTTTAAGTGTGCTGTCCAAATCTGTTTTGAGGAACTAGAAGTTTATTCCAAAATCTGAGACGTGTTTGCCTATCACTGTAGGGGGGAAATATATTTTACTGAAGGCATGCACTACAAGTTGTTGTGTATTAGAAACGTGCATGGCTTTTTGTTTAAAAGGGAATGGCTGCATCTTGCTGGTCTAGCAAGCAGCAACACAATGGTGTGTATTCTAGACCTCTTTTGTATCAAATAAAACCTACATGTGCATGCCTATGACATGTAATGACATATAAGGGATTTGTAAGCTGCAGGCTTGACCACAAGAAGGATGCCCGTATGATTAAACAAATACCATTAATGGTTATAGACACAGACTGTCCAGGAGGGAGAGAATGAGAGAATACACGACTTTGAAAATATAGAGTAAGACTTAGGGCTGTAAACACTCCCAAAGGAGAGCATTACCCAAAGTTGACAGTACAGGGTAGTTCACAGGACATAAACCAAGCATTTTAAAGATATAAAGTACGCCAGAAGGTGGATAAACTATAAATACCCAGGAGTGCAGAAGCTGTAACAACAACTAAGTGGCCAAGATGGGAGAGCTCCTCACCAAGAAGACATCCACACAACACGTGCTCTGTAATCTTGTGAGCCAGTGAAACTCATGTTATGCTGATCATGTTATATGAGAGCAAAACCCCCAGACCCTGAGGGAGAACTAAGGGGCATATCATCAACGGCCAGCGATAATTATCGCTGGCCGTGTTTAGCGTGCAGAAAATTAACGCCGCCTATTGCCGGATTCTATCGCCCGGTGAGCGCACTATCAGCAACGCGCATCGCTGAGGCGATAGAAATCCAGGCAAAAGCGGCGGAAAGAGTCAAAATCGCCGGAATTCCAGCGATAGAAAACCGCGTTAGGGAAAACCTTGTAGATAGGGAGACGTGGACTCAGCATAACAATCCACCTCCCATTATAGATATGGCTTAGTAAGGAAAATAGCAGGCGTTACAAACCGACGAAATACTCGGTTAGCGCTGATTAATATCGCTATGGCGTGTTAGCGATACACTTGTAAATAGAGAGAAGCTGGATTAGCGATAATATCCCATGTTGTTTCACGGGACACGCCTCCCTTGCATCTCATTAGCGATGCAAGGAAATGCGATGTTGAAGCCAGCGCTAATCTCATTGAACACGCGTTAGCGTGCTCTTGTAAATAAAGCAATATTTTTATCGTCGCATTTCGTCCGAAAACGGACGCAAACGCGGCGATAAAAATATCGCTAGCCCTTGATAATATGCCCCTAAGAAACGTAATGCTTCCACACAACAGCATAACAGAAAAAGATTACAAACTAATAGCAAAGTATCAAATGCATGTAGTAAATCCCTTTGCACTAGCTTTGACCTATGTATAGTGATACATATCAAGTCTGCAACCCAGAAGGTCTAGTATCACCGAGCATAGTAACCTGGGAGAATACAAAACTGAGATCATTGTTTATCATCACGAGTGCCATAAACACCCCCAGGAGAACCTCAAATGCAACCTTTCCTCTTCTTAAGCATTAACCTGAAGAAGTGCATGAAGGCCACTGCACAGCAGCCAAAACAAGGAAAATATGAACACATACCTAACATCATCAGTGAAAAAATTAACACTATGAGCCTGGGAGCTCTCCAGGGAATCCTCAGATACCAAAACAACAGAGAGATAATGTGCAGTCAAAGCACAAAACTTGAGTAGAAACAGATCTCAGGTTCTGCCCAAACAAAACTGATTACAGGAACAACCTACCAAAAGCGCAATGTCATGCATGCACACATCCGCCAATGAAAATCACCTGTGAATAGGAAAGGACGACATAAGATTAAGTGGTCAGCATTTTACTCCAGAACATATACAGGAGTCGATAGTCAAAAAGATACAAACATGCTTGCAACAATTCCGAGGTGCACACAAGACCATTGCTGACAGGCTTAAGCAATAGTCCAGTGCCTATTCCCCATAACTGCATGGGGAGGGCATTGGAGTGTGATGAGGGATACAGTAAGGAAGCAACCTCAACTCTTAAACTTCTAAACAAAAAGCAAAAAAAAGGGTCAATAACATTCCTAAACCATTGAACTGTATATGGGTTGGTGGAGAGAAAGATCCAAGTACGAGACAATAACCTTTAGAGTGGTGAGGACACAATTGTAGACAAGCTTAGCAGCTGAGGACTCCCTCTGACCAAGATTCCAAATCCAGGTGCCAAAGATCTCAAATGAACACCTAAATGTGACAATTTGAATAGGCACAGAATACCTCTATATTATGACACTGATAGTCTGTCAAAAGCGTCTACTGCTGGAATAAATGACTGCACCAAAACAGAGTCCATTCACATTAAAATCCAGCAGTTCAAATTTGAAATCCACGAGACCAGCAGAACATATGTGATTCTAAAAGTACTTTATTTTTTATCACAAAATGATGGAAAGAAAAGCCAATGAGTTTCAATACAGAGAGCAAGAGGGACTTCTTCAGGGCTAATGTAAGCTCTTCAACAACAGTTATTTTTCATCACTTCAGACAAAGAAAATAAAATCATAAATCCAGCAGTCCCTTTTCTAAATTTCGAACAGCACATCACATTGTCACCCCAAAATATGGCAGATAGACATCATTAAGTAATGTTCACATTTGTGTGAATCCCGAACTTGTAGAGGAGGGTGTTTTCCTGCCACACAGTCTTGGCATACCACGTTTCAATCTAAATTATCCAAGGTATAATTATTTTTGTTCTATAAAATTGTTTTACATTTGACACTCTACCCCTCCAAAAGATGCCTTACACACTCCGCCCACATACCTCATGAGGTGGGTTGAAGAAGAATGTTCCTTGCACTAAACATTATTCTATCCTTTGTTGGGCCTTGGACCTTGTTAAGATGGACATCTAGGGCAATATGTACAAGAATTTATTGACTCAGTAATCAGTCACAGACTGATTACTACTCCTACCACTCGTAAAAAACATATTTTTGCTAGGAAAGAAATGCATATACATCCGTAAATTTTACGATGCGAACGAATAACTATTCGATATTTTACAAAATCCAAATAGCGATTCACTATTACGAAATCGTTAATAGCAAATTGCTATTCTCGTGTTCATCATGTTCGCTAATAGCTCCTAGTCAGAAAACACCATTTTGCACGCGCAATTTATCACCAACTCAAACCGGGTGGTAACTATGTGCAAACTATAAAAGCTGGCCCAGAATGCATCTGCAGTTGTCTAAAATGGCTGCTCTGTATATAATGACAAGGATAATGTGTATTCTGGCTGGTTTGTAGAGACGGATTAGAGAACAGGAGAGGATCTTCAGACTGAGGACTACACTATTTGAACAAACTGCGAAAGAGATAAATGTAAAGTACAGGCTAAGTAGCACTGCTACTCATAGGGAGTAGTGGCGGACAGATATGGTGTCATAGCTGATTTAAAGCCTCAGCTTGAGAGACATCTTGTGCAGTAAGTCCTTCCCCATGCAGGTGTTATGTAGTTTACTTCTCTTTGCCTCTGGTAGCTACCAAGGTGGGATTGCAGCAGCTGGGTGTGTATCATAGAGTGCCCTTTCTCGTTTTTTGAGCATTTCTAGATGCAATGTTAATCAGATCTACATATATTTCCCCAGAAATGCACAGGAATTGCACACCACCAAAATAGAATTCTACAAGAATGCCAACTTTCTGCATGTCATTGGATGTATAGATGGTATACATGTGCCAATATGCCCACCATCTGAAGTTGAGTATTTATTGAGGAATCGCAAACATACTAATTCCTTGAACATTCAAGTGGTGTGTAATGCAACAAAATATCATAGCAGAGATTGTTGCCCGATTTGCAGAGAGCACCCATGACACTTAGGGCAAATACACATAGAATTATATAATATAGCGCTTAAATGTCAATTTATTCCGTAGCTAACTATGTTTTGTCTGTTTGTAGGTCATAATGCATATGCCTTATGGCTTTGATAATGACACCATATCTGTCCGCCACTACTCCCTATGAACGTTGTTACAAAGAGGCACACCGCAGAGCAAAAGGATTCATAGAAAGCACTATTGGAATACTAAAAAGTTGCTTTAGATATCTGCATGAGAGCGGAAGTGCCCTGCAATATTCTCCAGAGATCAGTTGCAACATTGTAGCAACATATGCTATTTTGATTAAAATTGCAACAGAGAGAGGATTAACTGTAAGTGTCAGAATCTGACTCAGATGAGGAAGAAGAGCCAATCCCTCCATTTCCCACAAATGAAGAAACACGTGCTGCAGAGGGGTGCTCAAGACATGGTAATCTAAAAGGGGGTTTATTTAAAAGCCCCTTGCTCCGCCGGTGCGTCACTTTTTCCCATATTAAAAGTGACGCACAGGCGGCGCAAGGGGCTTGTAAATAAGCCCCCCAATCATTATTTTTCACGATGAGTATGTAAATGCATTGAATCTTATATAAAGAATCAGAAAGAACCATTGTGGGTTGTACAATTAAATATACTGCTTCTCTTTCCAGACGGTTCTTTTGAGAAACAAAATGATCTGAAACTTGAATGCAATGTTAGGATGGAACAGTTTTCCCTTTCAAAGGCTTGCGTTAATTGTGAGCTGATGTTTTGCTCCAACAAGTTCAGCAGCACCACAGTGATTCATTCTTCACCTCAGGTTTAAACTGTCTGTAGCTGAGATGCTGCTGACACTTGATTAGTCCTCATTTTCTTCCACTCCAACCTGTGTGCCACTTACAATGCTAGTTGTTTCATTGTCTCCACTGCATTGTTTTTTTCTAGGGTTACCGGTTTTAGGTTAATCATTTTGATCTGCTTCTGTTGCAGGCACCAAACCTTGAGCATAGATGTTTCTAAACCTCCAAAGAGTTGTTGGTTTTCTGGGCTTATCACATATGCAACAGGGGACTGTGCTTGAGTGTGTGAAGGACGATGAGTGCAAAGTCAATATCTTCCCCGCAGTTGTTGTGAGCTCACTACAGGTTGGTATGATGTCCTCACTCCCTTCTTCAGCTGTCTCCTCCGCAGCTGCAGGACTTAGATTTGCAGCATGTGTTGGACTGGCCTGGCTGCAACTATCAGTGGAGACAACTACATGCATGTGCATGTCTTCTGGACATTCCCCTTCTGAGTGTTCGCTTTCTGCAGCTTGATTTTCTATGTAAAATGGATTGAGAACACTATATTGATTTGTACTTTGACTAAATGTATAACATGTACTATTACATCGTTTTGCCCTTTTATTTGTTGGTATTGTTTTTTACACTACACATCACAGAATGCACTTTGAAAGTACATGGACTACTACTGTTGTATATGTAAGATTTGTACTTTAGTTGTTTGATTTCACTACATTACTATGGGTTAGCAATAGCTTTGTCTTACTGAAACCCTTCTTATACACTGTTCAGTATTACAAGTCTATATTTGAATTACCTTGTAAAGTTCCAGGAAGGTCTCAGATGTCGATTGCACTAAACCACTGATGGCTTGTGGATACAGGGTGCTTTGCACAAGTTCCTCTATGGTAGTTGGTGGTGGGATGGTGAGGGGGCCTCCTCCTGTTCCTCGTGACTCAAGCACACTGCTTGCTACCATCTCCTTGGTACAAGGTCTGAGATCATACATCTCTTCCCTATCTCCTCAGTTGATCTATGGGTGACTCCAACCACGTTGATCTTGTCCTGCATCCTTCCATATTTTTTTCTTCTGTGCCTCAGGCACTGTCAGGGATGACTCGCAAAACAGTTGGTCATGATGTCCAACATATTCCACTGTGAGGAGTTCAAGTTCCTTTCCTGAAAACTTTAGTTTCCTCTTCCTCCTGCCAGCATCCTTCTCACTGTCCTTACATGACATATTGCTTTGGTAAATGGTTGGATAGCAAACACATGCAGGCATCTAAAATGGATTTTCCTTAAGAGCTGCTGCACCAATTCTCTCCAGCGTTTCAGTGAGGGCTACTTCCTACTGCTGATGTTATCACTGTAAGGCAAATGAGAAGGTCGCTATTTGCAACTCCTTTAGTGATTTTCTAAATACCGAACCGACAACATAAAAATCGCTATTTTTTTTACGGTTCAGTACGCACATGCCAATTACCGATCAGCAAATAGCGATTTGCAAGAATTCTCTTTTTGGTAATTACTTTTCGGTCTTTTTGAACATATGGGCCCTAGTCTTTCTTTGGCGCTGTAGTTCTTAGGGAGTTCAGCAATATCTCTTTGAGAGTCCAAACATCTGCTCTGTAAATCATGACTGGAAAATTCTGTACCCAAAGTGAAATATAGTGCACCTAAATAGAACATAAGTAGGCAAAATTTGAGAGATTGCAGGACGGGGCCCCTGCCTTTGATCTGAAATGCCTCATCACAGCCTGTCTCTAAACAACTCCTAAGTTCTTTTCTCAAGTGGAGTATGACTGACAAACAAAGCTGTTTCGACGCTTATATGTGATCTCTCTGCAAAACATTTATTCCGAATTAGTTGCATTACCACTAATTGCTACATCTAATTGCCCAATGAATTTACATAATTTCTGATGCTGTTGTTTTTTTGAGAGTCTATTTTCATATTCTTTCAATTTTAGAACTTAATCATCTGCCAGCTGTGGCAAAAAAAGCCCATCACACTGAAGCCTCCTCAAACTGGTAACACCTTTCCTCAATACCATTGTCCCTGCTGCAAAATAGGGTTTGATTCATCAGCATGGTAAATTTAACTCCATAAAACCTGCAAACCTGCATTGTGATCAGATCCCTCGTTCTCTCTCTATATAAAATGGTATATTTAATATTTATGATGTCAAATGATAAACAGTATTGGAAAGAAAGAATATTTTATAAATCATAATGTCATCCACACCGTTCAACGATTTCATTCCGGGAGAATCTGTCACATTACCTCCAGGAAAATGTGCATATATTTTCTTTTTTGGATTGCAAATTCTGCACAGTCTAAATTGCCCAATTTGTTCTTGGAGCTTAAATCCTACCTGGAAGATGTCTTTCAGTTTCTTTGACTTGATGGGAAACACCAAGGGCATTCTGTTCCTTGCTGCGCTGTTGCCCTTTCTGCTGCCACAAGATTGGAGCCTTTTGATAATCACTTAAAAAAGTGAATGTGATTCCCATAGATAGAGAATTCTAGACAACTAGATAAAGGACTTCAAACTCCATGATAACTAATGCTTTGAAAGGTATTGATCACCAGCTTTTTGGATCTTCCATTTATAAACATACAGACACACAGGGGCTCATCTAGGGTTTGGCAAAAGCAGGATAATTGCTGTAAAACAGTTGCTGCCCCACTCTACAAAAAATGTGGTTTGCCCGCTTCATTCGGAAGTGAGGAAACTGCCCGTCAGACTTTTTTTGCCTCTGACCTTTGCCTTTGTATGTAGCAGAATTCTAACACACAGGCTCTGGGATTTGAGCGTGGAGGCCTGCCCTACTATTACCGCTAGGCTTACCACTTTGACATAGACAACTGTGACTATAGGACCATTTATTGGTTTGATTATGTGTTGTTTAATCACATTTTGCTCTCAGGTGTCATTTTTTATTGATATAATTATTGTGAGGTCATAAATATTGAATTTGGGCCTAGCATCTAGGCAAGCCCTGCACCCTACCCACCGTGGGTGGCCAACCACCTCTGCACATAGGGTTCAGTTGAGCACGGCAAGGGTTGGCTGCAAGGCCTAGCTTCTGGCCAAACCCTGCACCCAGTCCACCTCTGTGCCCGTCCTGCTGCTGGCAGCCCACCCCTGGTTTATTGATCCCAAAAAAGGATTTTCTATAAACAGCAATATTCTGGGCAAACTTTAGCGTCCAGTACCATGACCCCAGGCCAAGCTTCACTGATCACTGCTGGATCTGCAGGTCCAGAACCAGATCTGTCAATTCAACAATAGATCAGCATTGTTGAGCAAAGCTTGCCTGAGTTCACAGTCGCATGCCTATGAAGCTTGCACTGGGTTTGAAGTTCCTGGCTAGGATTCACTGAATGGGGGCCGTGGTGAGGACTGTCAAACCAGCAACAGTATCGGGAACCCAGAGGCAAAATGCTAGTTTTTTAATTTTAAACACTGGGAGTGGGATACCTGTGCCACCCTCATAGGTCTGGGAGTCAGGGTGTAATCACCCTTCCCCCGATTTGCCCTTTCACTTTATTATCTGGTGACTTGGCCAGAATTCCCATGTCCTGTAATCGCAGCTGCAACGTTTTCGATGCTGGATCCAGCCAATCAGATTGTTTCGGCTTCATGGATCTGACTCCAGATATGGCCAATGATTGCAGAATCTTCCTTGGCCAATCAGATGTGAGTCGTATTTAAATGTTTAATCTGCAGAGCTATGCAAACTGGGTTAGTGGACCTCGACGAATTAATGGTCAAGATAGTTCTAAAATGTACCCTATTTATGCCTAACCCAAGCTTTTTAAAACACTAATTTTGTGAACATTATTGAATAGAATACACCTGTCAAAGCTGAACGCTATGGAGTTTTCTTCAACGTGCCTTTGGCCTGTCTGTGGTATGTGCAATGCCGTCGAGTAGCCACTTTTGCTCTGCACAATGTGGAGCATGGAGGAGCACAGTGCCTGTGAGAAGAAATCTTAAAATGTGTAAAACTCCACAAGCTGGGCTAGGCAGATGGAGCTTGGATAGAAGCTAGCAATCACTACTGGCAGTTGGCAAGAAGGTAGTTCAGGATAGACTAAAGAAAACAGCTAACTGGAGAGCATGATTGATGTTTATCTTGATGTTAATTAATCTTGATATAGCGCACAACTCACTCCCGAAGGAGTATCTCAGTGCTAGGCTGCTCAGAAATTAAGGCACTTAAGAACATCCACATTTTAACATCTTCTTAAAATTTGTGAAATCGGAGCAGGTGCGGTTATGTTAAGGGAATTTGATTGAATGACAAGGGGCCAAATATGAGAAAGATCTGCCAACAAATCTGGAGGTGCATATCCGTGGAATCTGCAAAAAAGCTTTATTTGTGGACCTTAACTGTCTGGATGGCTGATAATGGTGGAGTCTCAAATGAAGATGGGTAGGAAGGGTTTTATTTAATGCCTTATGTGTTAGCTAGGCAGTATAGCTTGAAAATTGCCCATTTCCTGATAGGCAACCAATGCAGTTTTTTAGCAGAGGGGCTGAAGAAGACCGAGCGGGAAGGTTGCAAATCAGCTGTGCAGCTGTATTCTGTACAACCTGTAGTTTAGCCAGCAAGGTGTCATTAGCTGCTACCAACAGTGCATTCCCATAGTCCAAGCAACTGATTATGAGTACCTGGACAAGGATTTTTCTGGAGGTGAAAAGGAGCCATGGTAAAACCTTTTTTGGAGTCTCATTGTGGCAAAAAGAAGTGCAGCAGGTTGCATTGACTTGATCTTTCATAAATAGCAATTGGTCTATTTTTACTCCGAGATTTTTAACTACTTGTTTAGGAGAAGGGGCTGGGCCAAGTTCAATGGTCCACCAATCTGCCGACCAAAGCTCATGTGCCTTACCAGATAGCACAATCTCAGTCTTCTTGCCAATTAGCTAAAGACAGTTGTTGCTCATCCAGTCCATGATTCCCCTCATACAGCTCATAAACTGAGATTTACCTTTTCCTGGTTTGGTTAGAAGGAAATGAGAAGTTGGGTATCATCGGCATATGACACGATCTCCACCCAGTTAGATCTCACAAATTTCTGCCAGAGGTGCTACATAGGTATTAAATAGTATTGGGCTCAGGCACGAATCCTATGGGACCCCTTTCTTGTTGAACATCTTTCTCGATCTCGCTTCCCACAAGAACACTGGAACAAGGCAAAGAAACTGTCGAGCACAGGACTTTGACTGCATTCCAACTCAAGGAGAAGCAATTCTAAAATTCTTTATGTAAAGCTGAACCAGTAAGCTGTGAACAGGAAATGTTTCCATCTTGGATTGGAAAATGAAGGAAGGTGCCTGACTATTCTGAAATCAAGGTTAAATGAAAGTTCTGGAACTTTCTGGAAGGTGTGAAAGAATTGTAAAGCACACATACATAAATCTACTTGATCATTTAAATACACATTTTTCATCAAGATGCAATCTTCTGGCCTTTATAACAGAGCTCCAGTGATTGGCCGACCCTGGAGTGTCTGGAGCACAATACAACATGTTCCAGGGAGCAATTCCTGAGCAGCTCATGAATGTACCCAGGGAATGTAGCCTCAAGGTAGGATTAACGGTCTCTCCATGTTCGCCTTGAGTGGCACAACAGTATACCCCTAATTTGGAGGACCTGCTATCTAGGGCAATGTCTGCAAAAATCTACATATTAATGTTGGGTATTAGTAGAAGAAGGCAGAATCCAAGATCTTTCACTAGAGAGATATCCTTTCCAATGAATTAGAAATTGGAGTTGACCTTGAAATATTTTGGAGTTACAAATCTTATCAGCTTCATATTCCATATGATCATTAACCAGGATCAGAGGAGGAGGAAAAGAAGTTGAAAAGTGAATATGCTGTAACTGAAAATTATGAAACGTTGGATGGATTTCCAGCAGGAAGTTGATAATTTCAGATGGGAAGTGACTGGATTTATCTTTCATTAAGTAGAGATCAAATTAAAGAAACAAGAAGAGAAGACGGAAAGTGAGAATGTAATCATACTTCATCACAAGGTTTGAACTCTAGTGAAGGTCTTTGGTGTCTATCTGCGTTACTCTTCATTGTTCATTTGTCTTGTGTTAGATTCTTGGAAATTACATTTCTCTGTTCTTGAAGTTGTCTTAAAATTCTGAGGCTGCTGGGACCACAGAATTTATTTGTGGAATAGAATAATTACACAGGAAAAAATGTATACCTTGGTAGCTGAGTGGGTGGTGTTATCCTAGTCAAATTCAGCTAAGGGTAACAATTCAGACCACATATTCTGTGTGGCGTTATTGTAGCAATGAAGTTACTGCTCAAGGCTCTGGTTCACCCTTTAGCGTGTTGGTTGGTCTGCAAATGGAACTCAGAAGACAATAAGTGTTGAATTGCAATGGCTGAACACAGACTTCTCCAAATACAAGGTATGTATTGTGATCCTCTATCTAAGATGATAGTAATGGAATCAATCAATCAATCAATCACAGAATTTGTAAAGCGCACTACTTACCCGCGAGGGTCTCAAGGCGCTGGGGGAAAAAAAGGGGGGGGGGTGCTGCTACTGGTCGAACAACCAGGTCTTGAGTAGCCTCCTGAAGGTCAGCAGGTCTTGGGTCTGTCGTAGGCTTAGTGGAAGGGTGTTCCAGGTCTTGGCGGCGAGGTGGGAGAAGGATCTGCCGCCGGTGGTGGTTCTTCGAATGCGAGGGACGGTGGCGAGGGAGAGGTCGGCGGAGCGGAGTTGGCGGTTGGGGACGTAGAAGAGGAGTCGTCTGTTGAGGTAGGCTGGGCCAGTCTTGTGGAGTGCCTTGTGTGCGTGGATGAGGAGTTTGAAGGAGATTCTCCTGTCGACGGGGAGCCAGTGCAGGTTCCTCAGGTGGGGGGTGATGTGGCTGTGGCGTGGTACATTGAGGATCAGGCGTGCGGAGGCGTTTTGTATGCGTTGCAGTCGCTTGATGAGCTTGGCCGGGGCTCCCGCGTAGAGGGCGTTCCCATAGTCAAGTCTGCTGCTGACGAGGGCCTGGGTGACTGTTCTTCTCGTGTCTGTCGGGATCCACCTGTAGATCTTGCGAAGCATGCGGAGGGTGTTGAAGCAGGAGGATGAGACTGCGTTGACTTGCTTGGCCATGGAGAGCGTTGAGTCGAGGATGACTCCCAGGTTGCGTGCGTGGTCGGTGGGTGTCGGGGCTGCTCCCAGCGTCGTTGGCCACCAGGAGTCGTCCCAGGCTGAGGGTTGGAGCCGAGGATGAGGACCTCTGTCTTCTCCGTGTTCAGTTTTAGTCGGCTGATCTTCATCCAATCGGCGACGGCCTTCATCCCTTCATGGAGGTTGGATTTGGCGGCGAGGGGGTCCTTGGTGAGGGAGAGGATCAGTTGAGTGTCGTCGGAGTAGGAGATTATGTTGAGGTCGTGCTGTCTGGCGATGCGAGCGAGCGGGGCCATGTAGATGTTGAACAGTGTTGGGCTGAGGGACGATCCCTGGGGTACGCCGCAGATGATCTCGGAGGCTTCGGATCGGAATGGTGGGAGGCGGACTCTCTGGGTTCTGCCGGCGATCTTGCGGTGGAAGAAGGTGGCGAGGGAATCGCACAGGGGTTGCGACGGCGGGATGTCGTTGGTGTTGGAGCTGGGGTTGGAGAGTTCCTTCACGATGTTGAAAAGCTCCTTGCTGTTGTGTGCGTTGTTGTCGAGGCGGTCTTTGAAGGAGATTCTCTTGGCGGACTTGATGAGGTGGTGGTGGTTACGGATGGCGTCTTTGTGGGCTGCGTGGCTGTCCGGTGTCTTATCACTGTGCCATTTCTTCTCTAGTTTCCGGCGGGTATGCTTGGGAGCTAGGAGTTCCGAGGTGAACCAGCTGGCTCTTTTGGTGGTGTCACCGTAGGTGAGTTTTTTCAGCGGGGCGAGGGTGTTGGCACAGTCGTCCATCCATCTTCTGAGGTTGCAGGCAGCGCCGTCGGTGTTGGATGGGTCGGAGGGAGGGCTGAGAGCGAGGGTTGCCCGTAGTTGGTCTTCGGTGACTTTGCTCCAGCAGCGGCGTGGGATCTGTTGGGTGCGGTGGTGTGTGGTGGGTTTCTGGAAGGTGAAATGGATGCAGCGGTGGTCGGTCCAGAGGAGTTCCGTGGTGTGGCTGAAGGAGACGTGGGAGCTTGAGGAGAAGATGGGGTCGAGCGTGTGGCTGGCGGAATGGGTCGGTGTTGTGACGAGCTGGCTCAGACCGAGGTTGGCGAGGTTGTTGATCAGGGTGGTGGAGTTGCTGTCGTTGTTGTTCTCCAGGTGAAAATTCAGGTCTCCGAGGAGGATGTAGTCGGTAGAGGTCAGGGCGTGCGTGCTGATGAAGTCGGCGATGGAGTCGCTGAACTGGGGTCGGGGCCCAGGGGGTCTGTAGACAAGGGTGCCTCTAAGGGTGGTGTTGGGGTCCGTGTGGATCTGGAAGTGCATGTGTTCGGCGGTGCTGAGAGTGTTGTCGGTGCTGGTCGAGACCCTGATGGTGTTCTTGTGGACGATGCCGATTCCTCCTCCTACTGCGTTGACGCGGTCTCTGCGGGTGATCTTATAGCCGTCTGGGATGGCTATGGCGATGTCGGGGGCGGAGGAGTCGTTCATCCAGGTCTCTGTCAGGAAGGCGACGTCTGGTGATGATGTGTCGAGCAGGTCCCAGAGCTTGACGGCGTGTTTGCGTTCGGAGCCATGTAGACAAAAAATATCCCGGATAAAATGGTTAGCTATTTGGGTTGTTTACAGAATGGAGTGGAAAGAGGAGAGTAGAGGCATCTTGGAAAGGATTTTGAAGGTAACCATTTTACACAATATCCTTTGATGAAGGTAGATCAGTAATAAAGTCTATGGATAGGGTATACCTTGGTTGAGAAGGGACATGAAGGGCAGTAGATATGTGAATGGCTTGTCATGAATAGCCTTACTTTCGACACACTGCAGAAACACACATATAATTTTCAAAACTTCAGCTACCGAGGGCCACCAAAAAGCTCAAAGAGCAAGATCTAAAGTGGACTTTTCTCCTTGTGAACCAGAAATGGCTAAATCATGACAGATTTTTAAAACTTCATTCTATAAGTCTTGGGTGCATATGAACAACACTTTTGATACTGAGGGTCACCAAAAAGCTCATAGAACTAGATCTAAAGTGGACTTCACTCCTTGCGGACCAGAAATGGCTCAATCATGACAGATGTTAAAAACCTCTTTCTGTAAGTCTTGGATGCATATGAACAAGGCTTGTTGATGGAAATATAAATACTTGTGACACACCAAGGGTATCTGGCAAAATACCTCTGTGTCAAGAGCTATTACAGAAAATATTATGCTAGTACCAATAGTTTTTTTCAGTAGTATAGAAGCACATTGCTCAGATTCCATCTGTGGAGAGTGTTTTCTAGAAAGTAATCTGCCAAAAATATTTTGGGAAATAGGACCGTAATAATAGAAAAATCATATTGGGAAAAGAATTAGGTCCAGCAGGCTTGCCAATTGTGTCAACACTGCATGGCCTGTAGACATTGCAAATTACTGTGGTCAATTCTTATTTCAAATGTTTCCCTGGATCTCATCAATAAGCAGCTCCACTCTATGCAAATATGATTAATGGCCAGCAACTCCTTTTCTATGATGGAATAGTTCATTTTGCAGGCTGTCAAGACATATTGGAGAATGTGTTTTTCAAGCTATCATCAGGCTTGGCCTGTAGTCGAACAGCTACTGCTCCTTTTTTAAAGCTTCAGACTGGATAATATGTTGTCACATAGGGCCTGGATGTCCTAAGATGGGGGCTTCAGTGAAAAGCCTTTTTAAAGTCTTAAAAGGCTTTTTCTGCCTCTTGAGTCCAAAGACATCAGTTGGATATACTTTCCTTCTTTAGAGTTTAAGATATATGAAAAACGTTATGTGGAAAGTCTAGGTTGAACTGTCCATAGACCATGCTACCCCAAAAAGCATTGAACCCCCCTTAATAGAATTTGCAGACAGCCTGTCCAAAATAGAAGAGACTTTAATGGATCCAAAGCCTGACCAAGAACTAATAGAATGTTGCAGTTGGTGTAAGCGTAGTTGGTTTAAGATGGAGAGGACATGTTCTCTACAGGATTTTAAGTATTTGGAAAATATAAAAACAAAATCACCTAAATACACTACTACATCATGGCTCAAAATATCTGAGATGATACGATCAATGAATTGCTAGAAAACTACTGGAGTGCTGCATTGTCCAAGCAACATTACTCATAATGGCCAAATAGGGTTTGAAATGATATTTTCCATTCATCTCCCTCTGTTATTCCCAAGAGATTAACAAAGGTTTAATTTTATTAAGGTGTGGTTGCTCCTTGTTCTGACTCTCAAATATCTTTAATAAGAGACATTGTATATATTCGTCCTCTATGGTGATCTTATTTACACTTCTACAGCTAATTAATTTATTTTTAGAAATCAGGTTTAGGCATACACTTACAGTTTTTAGTGGAGTAACACAGTTCGGTGTTATAAGAAGCATTCAACGCTGCTGTGTGTGTAGCTTTGCTCATTTAGGCCACTTCAGCTAGTACAATGTGGGAGCTCTTTCACCTTTTTTGGAATGAAGAACATGGGAGCTGCAGCTGGAGAAGAGGATGAAGCAATGACACCATTTTGAAGATCCTCTTCTAGGTATTGTTTGAGTACTTCTAACTTTGACTCTGACAAGTAGTGGATTCTACCAAAAGATACTGGTTCATCGGCAATGGTTGGTATGGTACAATCAAAGTTTCAGTGTGGAGAAATAGTAAATTCTGTGGGTTTCAGGAAAACATCTAAAATGCTTCACATTTGTGATAATTGATGGCAAACTCTCTTCTTCAGTGATTTCCTCTAGGCGAGGCCAATAGCCTCCAACAGAATAGCAGTTCTCATGGCATGGCAGAATTTAGATCATTCTAACCAGGGTAATCAAAAAATGAGAGAAGAAACCACATCAAAAGGCCATCTCTGTATGATTTTAGAGAAACACATTCAAATGCCTGGACACCTCCCTGGTAAGGGAAAGGGGAGAACCAACAACAATCTGAACCTGTTGTGGAATTTCCTTTGGTTGAATAGCAACTTGATAAGATTAAGCTCAGTCTTTGTCCAGACACAGTCAACAAGCTCTTGCTTCTAGTGAGGCAACAATAAAAATCTTACCAGGGAATTGGAATTGTTCTGGAATAAAAAATAATCATAAAGAAGCCCCAGTGGAGGAATAGTATTTGAAAAAGGCATGGATTTCTCTATTCTCTTCCTGCTCACCCAAAGACAGAAACTGGAGTTTTCCTCATTTCTGTCCAGAAATGGAAACCTTTTACCAAATGCCCTGGATCAGTGCAATAAATGTACAGTTCAGCATTTCTTCTTGTCCCCTTCCCAACATCAGAAAAAGGACCCTAGAAGTACCAATTTGCTTGGGCTCCTCAGTGGAACTAGGGACTGGATAACTCACTGGACCAGAATGTCTCGAGAAAATAGTTCAAGATTCCATTATGGAAGCAAATTGCGTAGCCTTTTTTCATATTTCTTTCACTCAGATGCTAATGAATCATCATAGCCAGCTTGATTAATTCCAACAAGTATCTCTCGACGAAGGTCATTTTAGGAACACAAAATCAGGTGACATTGGATAGGACATCCATCAAAGAAGTCTTTGTCAGCTGAAAAAACTCTCCATCGGGCCTCTCAAACATCTTAAATAGACTCAGGATGAATAGTTATTTAGACAGAAATCATCAGCAGACTCTAAAGCAGGAGCCCAGGACAAGGCAGCTTTCTCTAACAGAGGTTATCAAGTATCCAACCCTGGCTCTGTTGGAAGAGACCTCCCTGGCTGGAAAGCAAATTGTTTTTAGGCCATTCAAATATTTGTATAGCTCAGTAGGATCCCCAGGGAAGTAATGAGAATTTGAACCAACAGGAGCAATGTAATTTGCTCCACTTGCCTATCCCTCTTTTAAGGCTGCATTCTCTGCTTAGATGTCAAGGATTTCTTGACTCCGTTGTTGTAACAGAGAAGCCATATCAAGATTGGGATCCATAGTTATTTCACTAAAATGTTGTCTCTGGAATCACAAACTTTAAATGGTTGGACGTTATGGAGTTTTATAAATTCAACCTAGCCTTGGCCTGTCTTTGATATGCGATATCCTCCGGTAGCAACTTAAGCTCTACATGATATGGAATTTGAAGAAGTGCACTGCAATTGAGGAATCTCAAAAAGGCAAAAACCTCTGAACTAGGCTGCAAGCCTTGGCGGAAGCAAACAATCACTAATGGTAGTTGGCAAGAAAGTGGTTCAGGTAGATTGCCAGAAACAAATGCATCAAACAGGAGGACAGGATTCCCAACAGAGCACTCAAACTCTGGAACAAGCCAAAGAAATTATTGAGCACTGGACTTAAACTGTAATGTGATTTAACAAGAAGCAGTTCTGAAGCTCTTAAATTGAGCTGAAACAGGAAAGAAGAACATGTCAACAGGAAGTTCTTTCATCTTGGATTGGAAGCTATAGGCAGGTTCTAGAACTTTCAGGAAGGTTAAAGATGTTTCTGTAACATTTTGGAAGGAAGGTTAGAAAAAGGTTCTAGAACTTTATGGAAGAGATTTAAAAATGGTTTTGTACACATTATAGATCCCTCTGGGTAATTAAAGTGTACTTCTTTCTTCAAGATGTAGCCTTGTGCCCATTTTAAAAGATCTTCAGTATTTCTCCAATCCTGGAGGGCTGGTTCAAAACACAACCTAGTCAAGGGAGAAATTCCAGACCAGCGTGAGAATGCACACAGGAAATTTAGTTTAGAGGTATGACTAACTATGGCTGACATTTTTCTGTTCACTCCAGGCAGCACAACAACACCAAACTAAACAAAGCCACTTCCTTGAGTAAAGTTACACCTTCATGCCAAATATTGTGAAATTCTGTGAAGCTGTTCCTTTTGTACTGCAAGACAAAGAATCCTATGAGATGGGTATTAAAATTGAAACATCACTTTTGAGACCCCCTTTTCTTTGCCCCCACTATACAAAAGTTGCCATGAAGAACCTAAAGTGGATGTATGTTTTTTTCAAAGGTTCATGCAGATTTGTCAAGCATCACCAAGGTTATTCAGAAAACAAAAATTATTTGTTTAACTGAAACTCTGACCATGTTAAGAATAGAAAATTTATATTTACTTATATGTACTCATCTTGATAATGTTATAGCCGTTGATATTTTGGCTTCAATATTTTTTTAGGACTATATTACTGTCCACCATTTTTTGACATTCAACCAAATTGAACATATGACAGGTGGTTGTATGCTGGACTAGCAGGCTGGCAAACCCCCAGTAGGAACCTGAGCAAGCCCCACAGTTTAGAGAAAGGAACAGCCTTACTCTTTACCCCAACAATTTTTGTACTTTCAGTAGCCAGTTGGGAAAATGCAAAATAGCAGAATAATACATTTGCATGCTATGTATCAAAGTTACTTTGTAGCCATTGTAAAAGGATGCCTCATTGCCAATTTTGTCAAGAAACTGAGAATAGGAGAAACCATCTGTTAGACTTGGCATCTTTGGTGTGGTTTCCCCTGACTTTTTGCCTCTACCTTCTGTATTATTGATGCTGTGCTGGATTTTGTTTTTGCTGGCTTAGATGCTTTGGACACTTTGCCACTGCTGATCAGTGTCAAAGTGCAAGTGCTACCTGTGTAAATTGTGTTTACAATTGGTTCTCCCTGATTGGCATATTTGATTTACGGGTAAGCCCCTAGTAAAGTGCACTGAGTGTGCCAGAGCCTGTAAATCAAATGCTACTAGTGGGCCTGCAGCACCAATTGTACCACCCACAGTAGTGGCCCTGACAATGTATCTCAGACCTGCCACTGCAGTGTCTGTGTGCAGTTTGTTAACTGCCATGTCGACTTGGCAAGTGCACCCACTTGCCAGGCCCTAACCTTCCCTTTTCCTGCATGTCTGGCACCCCTATGGTAGGCCCAAGGTACCCCCATGGGCAGGGTGCAGTGTATGTGAAAGGTAGGACATGTACTGGTGTGTGTGACATGTCCTGATAGTGAAATACTGCCAATTTCGTTTTTCACTATTTAAGGCTATCTTGCCCCATAGGATAGAATGGGAATGGATTTGTAACATCTTACAAGTATAACTTCCATTGGGACAAAATAGAGAAATAAAGTTTAGGCTCTGTGAACTCAGAATTTAATAACACATCTTTTAGTAAAGATGGTTTTTAAATTGTGTGTTTGAAAATGGCACTTTTAGAAAGTAGGCATTTTCTTGTGTAACCGTTTTGTGTGCCTCTGCCTGTTTGTGTATTGACTCTCTGGTTTTGGAGTGACAGGGGCTGGGGATGTGCATTCACTGTAGACAGCTACTGGGGGGGGGGGGGTTGAGGTGTGCCTGGACCTTCCTGGATGACTCAGAGCTGGGCTGAATAGACCTTGGCTGAATTTAGAGTAGTGGGAGGAGATTTCCTTGCACCTGAATAGGGCCTATCTCCCTTGCACAATGCTGTCTCCACCCATGTGGTCATACTGCACCAGTGAGGACAGAACTGGTTTGGACTATGCTCAGAGACCCTTGCACAAAGAGAACAAAGACATTTTGGGTATAAGTATTACACCTGAAACCCCAGAAATTTAGATCACTTCTGGACTCAAGAGGAACCTTTGCCAAGGAGAAGAGCTGAAGAGCTCTGAGGAAGAGTACTGCCCCTTTGCTGTGTGCTGTGTGGGGTTGGCCTGCAGTTGGCGTTTCTGCCAAGGAGAGGACAAAGACTGGAACTTTGCTTTGAACCTGCTTGAAGAAGATCTCTAAGGGCCTGTGTGTGCTGGCCTCCTGTTCTGAAGTCTCAGGGCCACAAAGACATCACCCCCAGCTCCCCTGAACTCTGTTGCTGTGAGTTCTTACCTGCCAGGAGGTGCCTGTTCCAGTTCTGGGCCCCTGGAGGTTGTTCCTGCTTTTGGGAGCTGAAAGAAACCTGAAAAACTAAGAAAATCAGTGCATCACTCTTCTTGTGGCTTCTTTTTCGATGCAGCACCGCTGTGCGAGAAGAATCTCCATGCATCGCCGCGCTGCTGCAGAAACTGACGCAGCACCTGTTGGCGATGCTTCGAGGGATCGCGGTTGAAGAAACCGCCGTTTTGCCGCTCGACGTCACCGCATCGATTGCTGACGCGCCCCGGATTTCCACACATCATACCTGTGCGGCAAGTTTTCCTGATACATCACCCGCGGACCAGAACCGTCTTAGAATCTATGCATCCCTTTCCCCTACAGACCGGATTCGACGCATCACTTCTCTTGCGGGCAGCAGAACTGTCGCATCGCCTCCCCATGGTCTCAGGAACTGACACATCTCTTTGATTTTCGACGCTTCCCATCTCTGCGGCTGTTTGGCCTTGTGAATTTTGACACATCTACAGGTACTTTGTGAGAAAGCACACATCCATAGTTTTCTATAGTTTTCCAAGGACCCAGGGAGTTGATATGTCTGCTGCCTTAGGTAGTTGTTGCTGATGGTATTTGACCAGCGTATTTGAAGGATTTTCCTTGGACTGGACTTTATTGGTGGTGGTCACTGTTGTCCTCCAAATGTCTGCTCTATAAGTCGATGTTAAAAAGCCTGATCTTGGTTCGCAGGGTAAGGTCCTTATAGCCCTACATCTTCTTTAGCTGAATGAAGGCAGGTCTTGCTTTTCCAATTCTTGCCTTGAAGTCAGGCATCAGTGCTGCCCTGTTTGCTCATCAAATATGGCACTAAGTTAAATTATATAATTAAATTGATAAACTACATAGTAGCACATGCTCATGTTATTGTTTAGTGTGCTAGAGGCAACTAGCAAGTATTTGAATAGGGAGTGTGCTGAATCCAGGACAGGGGGCTGAATAAAATGGAGGGACTTCGAGAGGATGGTGGGAAACCAATGCTTAAACCTGTTGAAAGAGAACATTGGCAACTACTTCATGAAATTAGAGAGATCTTTATTGTCCTTGTTATACATTTTTTCATCTACTATGCGTGCTTGCTTTATTGGCTATCCAATAATGGATGTCTCACAACTCCTATAATTAAATCAAATCAGCACATGTGTAAAGACTGTGAGGATTCAGGGAACTTCCACAATAACCTTTGGCTAGTCAATCAAAAAATTGAAATACTTTATGCGATCTCCTAAAAAACAGATCATAAAAAATACATGACAATGCAAGTTAAAGTTCATAAATAGTTAAAACAGAAACAACAGATATCATTAAAAATAAAAACACATAGACACATGGTAACATCTTACAGCATAAGATTAAAAGAAAACTATAAAACCTCTTCATTAAAACATTATAGAGTGCCTCAATTGCAGTGCACATGCTAAAAAGGACCCTACAGCGTGACAAACAATGGGGCAGTCTAATTTTTGCAAGAAAATCTATGCCACTCTGAATTTACTGAACACAAATTTCCAGAACACGAGAACTAAAAACCCTTTTGTGAGTGGGAGATAAAATGTCCACAATAAAACAAGATGCAGCAAGGTCTGGGAAGATGTCTCATCACACGGGCATATACATATCAGGGGGAGCGAACTGTCCTTGGGGAAAGTGTTGAAATACAAAGTCCATTAGCTGAGGTTTATATTCTTTAGATGGTTTATTTAAGCTTAGTTACAAGGTGTTGCAAAGTTATCCTGTGCCCTGGGCACCCCCCAACTTTTTGCTGACTGGTACTGGTGGTAACTGACTCTGACTGACCCTGGGCTCTGCCTAACCAGGCCCAGGGCCAGTGCCAGGCTGAAAGGAACACATTAGAATACAGTTAAAACACCTAACATACACTAGGGTACACTATGGTATGGTGGGGTACCCCTGTAATTGGCATGACCTACCCCATAAGCCCCTAGTATATAATAGGGCAGGGGATTGAAACTACCTGGAAGTCCCCAGTACCCTGGGGCATGGCAGTTTAGAGGCCAGCAGCTCTTTTTGCACTTGCATGTGTCCACTGCTGAAGCCTGAGGTCAGTTTAAAAGCAGCCCTGGGTGCCAGGACTGCTTTTAAAAAGTAAATTGTGCCCAAACTCGACTTTGGTGTTTGGGGCACTTAAAAATGGATAACCTACAATGTTTTGGCATATTAGGGACCCACAGGGTCTCCCTAGGTATCCCAGGGGTGGGGGTCAGATATTTATAAGGTACACCCTTATAAAATGAGTTTTTATATGCCTGGGTAAAGTGAAATTTCACATTTCACTCCCACATTGTGGTAAAGTGCTGCCCAAATTCGACTTTGATGCCAGGAGCAGTGTGAAGTGAGGATCTGCAATATTTTTGCAGATTCAGAACCCCTAAAGTCTCCACTAGTTGCACATGGGGTGGGGTTCCTGTAGATATAAGGCAAGTACTTATAAAATGTGTTTTTGTAAGTCCTGGTGCTGGAAAAATGGCCCAAGTCATTTTTCCCATTGCAAATCCCCAGTTACATAGGTTAACATTGCAGGAAGTTATTAAATAATAACTCCTGATAGAAAGGGGATAGAGCTACCCTTCAAAAGACTTCTCAGAATAGTAATGTAAATCCAACAATATCATATTGTTGAATTTCTCCTAAAGTGTACATACAAGAAGTTATAAGACTTTCTTGTTTGTAAGTCCAGATTCAGCCTTCCAGGGGTCTGCCCTGATTGGTCAGAGTTAAGTGGATTAGCCAGCCTGCCTGGAGAGGTGATAAAGAGCACCTGGGGTTATGCAGCTGGGCTGGGAGGGCAGTGTGCTGGTCCACAGGAATGCCAGGCCAGGGGGAGGGGTCGTAAACCATGGGCTTCAAAGGGAAAAGCAGAACCCAGTGTCAGTTTACAACTCTGAACTTTATCCCTCAGGCAAATGGGGGGATTAAGGAAGTTCAAGAAGTTTGGAGAACTTTGGCCTTAGAATTCTTTGCACAGCAAAATCTTCTCAGCAGGGCACTTCTTGTAGAGTCTGGCATTATTTTGTCCCAGAGTGCATCAAATCTTCCAAATCCATAATGGCAGAATTTCCAGCAAGGAGGCAAGAGCTGGCTAAACACACCCCTAGGATGGCTAATTTACTTAGACTCTCCCCCTGCATCTGCTCAGACCTTCCTTAATCCCCCATCTGCCTGAGGGATAAAGTTCAGAGTTGTAAACTGACACTGGGTTCTGCTTTTCCCTTTGAAGCCCATGGTTTACGACCCCTCCCCTGGCCTGGCATTCCTGTGGACCAGCACACTGCCCTCCCAGCCCAGCTGCATAACCCCAGGGGCTCTTTATCACCTCTCCAGGCAGGCTGGCTAATCCACTTATCTCTGACCAATCAGGGCAGACCCCTGGAAGGCTGAATCTGGACTTACAAACAAGAAAGTCTTATAACTTCTTGTATGTACACTTTAGGAGAAATTCAACAATATGATATTGTTGGATTTAGCATTACTATTCTGAGAAGTCTTTGAACGGTAGCTCTATCCCCCTCTTATCAGGAGTTATTATTTAATAACTTCCTGCAATGTTAACCTATGTAACTGGGGATTTGCAATGGGAAAAATGACTTGGGCCATTTTTCCAGCACCAGGACTTACAAAAAGACATTTTATAAGTACTTGCCTTATATCTACAGGAACCCCACCCCATGTGCAACTAGTGGAGACTTTAGGGGTTCTGAATCTGCAAAAATATTGCAGATCCTCACTTCACACTGCTCCGGGCTTCAAAGTCGAATTTGGGCAGCACTTTACCACAATGTGGGAGTGAAATGTGAAATTTCACTTTACCCAGGAATATAAAAACTCATTTTATAAGGGTGTACCTTATAAATATCTGACCCCCACCCCTGGGATACCTAGGGAGACCCTGTGGGTCCCTAATATGCCAAAACATTGTAGGTTATCCATTTTTAAGTGCCCCAAACACCAAAGTCGAGTTTGGGCACAATTTACTATTTAAAAACAGTCCTGGCACCCAGGGCTGCTTTTAAACTGACCTCAGGCTTCAGCAGTGGACACATGCAAGTGCAAAAAGAGCTGCTGGCCTCTAAACTACCATGCCCCAGGGTACTGGGGACTTCCAGGTAGTTTCAATCCCCTGCCCTATTATATACTAGGGGCTTATGGGGTAGGTCATGCCAATTACAGGGGTACCCCACCATACCATAGTGTACCCTAGTGTATGTTAGGTGTTTTAACTGTATTCTAATGTGTTCCTTTCAGCTTGGCACTGGCCCTGGGCCTGGTTAGGCAGAGTCCAGGGTCAGTCAGAATCAGTTACCACCAGTACCAGTCAGCAAAATGTTGGGGGGTGCCCAGGGCACAGGATGACTTTGCAACACAAGGTAAGTTCCAGGTAAGTAGGTAGATGATAACAGACAGTCCCACCAGTAGCAGCCTCCCTGCTGCTCAGTCTGCACACTCCAACTGACACTGTGCACATCACCAAGCACCCATGCATTCTATGACATCACCAAGCGTTCAACATTCCATTCATCACCAAGCACTCCAGCACTCATCCTGGCTCAGCAGTAGGTAAGATGTAGCTAAGGAAAAGGAATGGCAACAGTTAAGTCACAACATAAAGCATAGCAAACACAGTGGCGGGTCCTCCGCTATGGTGGAGGAGCGTCGCTCCACTGCTTTTAAGCAGTGCAAAGTGAAGGAAACATAAAATGATAATACTTTGAGTTATTATCATTTTATGTTTCCATGCTGCTTTGCGGGGGGCGGGTTGCTGCTCTGCTCTCGGAGTAGGGCTGGGGAGGAGTGGTTTGCCCATTCCTAAGAGCACATGACTGTTTGGCCAGCCCTCTCGGGCCGCCTAAAGCAGTCATGCGCACTTTCTCTGTTCTCCATGCAGGCTGCATTATGGCCTGAGTGGAGAACATGCCCAGGCCCCCCTTCCCTGGCTGAGCGTCGAACCAGGATGCTCAGACCAATCACAAAGCTGCATTGCAGTGTTGTGATTGGTCAGGGAACCTGGGTGCTTACCAATCACAATGGTGCATTGCAGCGTTGTGATTGGTCAGGAGAGCCTGGCTGTGCTTCCTGTTCCTCGAGTCCTATGAGGAGAGCAGGAGCAGAGACTTGGGACCCGGCAGCAAGATAAGTGTCTATTTTTAAAAACAATTGCGCACCCCTCGATCCCCACCACCCCCGCATGCGTTCCCCCACCCCACGAGCCATGCCGGCCGCCACTGAGCAAACACCTAATAGAACCTAGCCTTAATTGGGTCAACAGCATCCACTTCCAAGTGCCTAAGACCAGGTGCAGATAGGGAGCCGTCCCCTGCGTAGTCTGTAAAAGCCCATATTCCTAACAGCAGGTTTAATTAATTCCCTCACCTCCCTCGATGACCTTCTACAGGACAAGAAACATTCCTTAATCCACCCCTTATCCTTCTTGCAGATAGCAAATAATTTCTCAAAAAACTGTGGACAACCTAGAGTACATGTTGTCTCCCTAATGTATCTGAGCCAGGGGATTCCACAGCCGTATGAGGAGTAAAGTCAGTCAGAAATAATTGCACAGTTTAGACCAGACGTCTCGTTCTGCCAGATCGAACAAAACAGCAACAGGGGGATGAGTTTAATCAGATCTTCAACATTCTCCAAACTCTTTTTCTGGTGAACAGCAAACTGAGATGTGGAACAAAGGACTCCAAATACACGCCAACACACTCAACTTTCATCAGTTTGGATAGCGTCCACATCCCTGTAGCCCCATATCCTCGTGTCATAAGTCAAAATGGTGAGACACTTTCTCCTATAGATCTCTAATATGGGGACAATAGCCTTTTTCTATATCGATGAAACAAGAGAGAAAATTGAACCAACAGATTGCAGAAAATGATTTTTCCTATTCCCCACACAGGGCACCCAGGTACAAGCACTGTAGAACAGTAGCCGAAGGTACGGGCATTGGTTCACATTCTCAATTACCCTTCCCCCAATACTCATACAGCATGTTTTTTTGTGTTTTGTGGGTGACAACCCATGACAAAAGTTTTTGAAAAATTGTTTTGAGATCTAACATTTTCATAAATACCACAAAAGCGAAAATTTGTGTCTTTAAACCATTTGCCGTCCTTGGAAGTACCACCGCATCGTCTGCGTATAAGAGTGCTGGTATAGGTTTTTTATTAACCAGCAGAACATCTGCTCCCATATTCACCAACTCAATTTCAAAGTTGTTTATTTAAAAAAAAGCACACACCCCTTTCGAACTCCCTGATTTACTGGGAAAGGAGATGAGCACTCTCCACCATCCCTGTACCTAGCTGATGCGGATAGATACCAGTGAAGACGTTGCAAAAGGGCCCCCAAGTCTTCCTCAAATCCAAGGGAGATTAAAATATCCGAGAGCTTGGTCAAAGGTACTGGTTAAATCTATGGAAGCCAACTGAAGCGAGCTACTCTTGGCAAACATATGTGTACATGAGAAGGCGAAGATTTAAACATTGCTGTATCATGCCAATGCCCTTTCTAAAAACCATACTGAACCGGAGAGAACATTTTCTTCTCTGTGGACCAGAGAAGTAAGTATTCCAATATAATTCTCTCTATTTTCTTGGTAGCAGAGTCCAGTAATTAAACTGGACAATAACATTTGGAGTCATGTGCATTGCCCTTTTAAACACTGATGTCCATAGTGATCCTATCAGGCCCATGTTCCTTTTTGGAAGGACTATTAAGAATGCCTCTAGGACCTTGTCTGGCAAGAATTGGATGTTTATTGATAACATAGAATCCGCCATTTCACTTTCCTGCCTAGGTGTGTTAGAAGTGTAAATTCTACAAAATGGTCTATCCACCTATCAGGGCCAATCTAATTCCTGTTCCCTAGGTGACAGCTGCAATCCCTCCTAAGTCTATTATTTGCGACTCTGCATGCCTGTTCAAATGGGGATTTATTATATTTCTTGCTATTACCTATGGGCCTCATGAGCATATCTCATATACGAGAGATTGGTTCAGCAAAGATTCTCAGATTTGCATTAGGTCCACATTCCTCTGATGAAGAGGAGCTAATCAACCCCCACACCCTTCTGTGATTTTACCCATTATGGACTTCATATTTACCGAATGCCAGACTGATCTTCGCCCAGCCTCTTTTTTAGCTAATGGCTGCTTAAACCCGACAATAAATTTGGGCCTGTTTGTGGGAACATTAATGGAAAGCGTTAGCGAGTTATGATCGCTACATATAGTGGGTAAAACTTCCCCTTCCTAGACAAGAGAATGCATGCTTCTGGAGACAAAGATGTAATCAATGACAGAGCCTAGCTCCCTTCCCACAAATGTTAGGATGGTAAATATCTCATGATTAGTAATGACTCTCACTAGGTCGTGGGTTTACAGGTAGCTCTATAGTGCACGTCCCCTGATATCCATACTGTCCTCCCAGTTGAACACAGATGAATCTGGGGAGAAAGGTGAGAATGCTAAGGTATGTACACTACCCAATTTTACATTAAAATCTTCTGCGAATATCAAATGAAATGGTCCACCAAGGTAAACATTCCTATCAGCTAATTTTTCCACAAGAACAAATAACCGCTTGAAGGTTCTGGATATCGTTGGCAGAAAAGTAATTATTGTAGAAGTTAATCAGTACTATACTAAAAGTGGAGCCCCACCTCAAGACAGAGGCCTGCATACTTTCTCCCTCCGTCTGTATCTTCATTATTTTGCAGCAAATAACAATTTTAAAACAAGTAGCCAGCCCACCCTTGGCCCATCCCAAGGGTGATGGGGAAGCTGGAAGATCGAAACATGTATACCCATCAAAAAACACTTCATCTAGCGACCATATCATATCATATCTGTTAATAGGAGCACACAAGTCCTCAATCAGTAGCTTGGATGCCAACCCAGGAATATTCCATCATAACAAACTAAACTTTACATTGGAATGATGAGGTTGTTTTCTCCTCTGTTCCATACTGGAGACAGCCGAGGCAGAAGAAATACAAACAGAGGGCTAGTTTTCCCCTTCCATTAGACTGAATATGGAGGCATGGTAGCCAGACTCACTGTTCAAGTTTTCATGTCAGGGGAGCGTGCCCAGATTGCCCAACGTTTCCAGTGAGGAGAGAGCAATCTTACAACCAGAGGTCACACCGTCGGTTATTGCAGATACTGGGGATCCCATGACAGTAGCACAATCTCGCTCCCCTCCGCTCTGTCAGTCAGTATCCTCTAATCCAGATAGCACCATTAATCCATTTCCAACTAAAGGCTGGTCCACATATTGTAAGGAATGGGTGGAGGCATGTTTAGCATCCTGCCCGGTGCTTGTAGAAAAAACCCAAAGGTAGGATCTTTATTGAGCTGAGCCTTACTGCACCAGCCCTATCTTGCACCAGAATTTCGCCAGCACCCATAGGAAATGTAAAATTATGCCGTCTCCAGTGAAGCTCTTAGGTAGGGACCCACCCCCCAACTCTACACACAAAAAGGTTCTCCTCATGAAGTTTAAATTACAGCTCACGTTTACGTTGAGCCAATGGGTCACCTTATTTTTCAATTTAAGCGTAGATTCTGTCAGCCCTGGACTCAGACTAGGCACTTTGTCAGTATGGCAACATATGGACATGAAGCAGGGGGAAGATTATTCACAGGGAGGGGAACTGACCAAGTCTTGGCTCTAGCTGGAATTGGATGTCTGTTCACTTGGGGCAGAGTCATAGTATGACTTCCCCCCATGACGCCGGCACTGGAAGATGGGCCGGGAGAGTCAAAAAGTCTCTGCTCATTTTGGTTAAAATTAACTCCCTTTTCCCTTTCCATTGGCTGAGCAGCTGCATAAGTTTGAGTTGAGGATCCTGTGCTCTGTGGCAACTTTGCTGGTCCTGCTCCTCAACCCTAGCTGTTTTTATCCAAGCATTTCTCGATTGCCGAGAGGCGATCAGACAGGGGGAGCAGTTTTACATCAAGCATATCATTCGATTTACCACAAATGCTGTCCCAGAAAGCTGTATCAGTCAAGGAGAAGCTGGGAACCAAGGCAGGTGAATTGGAAATTATCAGGCTTTTTGGGACCCCCTTCTTAGGCTTCACAGCTCTTCTCCTACGCTTAGCCGCTAGGGCAGAGGCAGGAGAGCTAGTTTCCAATTCGACAATGTTCAAGCCCTCGCCCTCCATTAGAACGGCTTTCTGTAACTGAACACTCTCCAGGACGAGCATGGTAGCCAGTTAAGCCATCACTAACGGTCTGTGCGGCCAGAGTGAGAGTTGGCGTTCAGCTAGTCAAATTTCCTTGGAGATAACGCCTATGGCACGGGCAAGGAAGCTGCCCATGGTTGTATGGCCATGAGTTGGTGGTGCCGCAGGGGTAACTTTCTGCTTTCTCATAGTACTTGGATAATATTATAGGGAAATCAGCAGCAGCAAAGACAGGTAGAGCACCCCCTCAGTTGCAAAATAGTATCAGGGTAAGGAACCCAAAAATGGCGCTCTTTCTAGAACAAGATACCAGCACAAAGTAAAGAGTGGGGAGATAAGCATGAGCCCCAAGCATGCATGCCACAGAACTTAAATACCTTGAGTGAATGCTCAATGCAGCTGTGAAGTAACCGACTGGGGTGCCATGAGGGATGGCCCAGCCTTTCCCTGATGATGATTATGGGCGAAGATGGGCCCGCTCTTAGCCCGGACTTCACCTGGGCGAGTCCCATGCTGCGTGAAGTAGAAAGCATTTTTAAGCGCTGGATTGCGGCTTCATAAGTGATGGTGGCCCCGCCTTCAATAAAGTGCTGCAGGTGATGTTGGGGGACGTAGTCCCACCCCAGCAAGGTACAGACAAAAGCAAAGTTTGGCAGAGCATCCCTTGCTGCAGGAAGTAGTAAGTGCTTTTAAGTGCTGGATTGTGGTGTCATGAGTGCTGGCGGCCCCGCCTCCAATGAAATGCTGCAGGTGATGAGGGGGACGTAGTCCCACCCCAGCAAGGTACAGACAAAAGCAAAGTTTGGCAGAGCATCCCTTGCTGCAGGAATGAGTAAGTGCTTTTAAGTGCTGGATTGTGGTGTCATGAGTGCTGGCGGCCCCGCCTCCAATGAAGTGCTGCAGGGGATGAGGGGGACATAGTCCCACCCCAGCACAGCACAGACAACTACAAAGTTCGGCAGGGCATTCCACACTGTGGGAAGTAGAACTTCTTTGGCTAGTCAACATGGGTAAGTCCTGAGCTCTGGAGCATAAAGAGAAATGTTTGCTCTCTTAGATCAAAAGCTCTTGCTGTATGCTAAATAGACCCGCGCTTCGCTATAGGCATCCATTGTTTGAATGTGGTGTCTGCCTGCATTATTATCCAATAGATTACTGCATCAGCTTGCATTTATGACTGAGGCATATGTGCCACAAGAAAGCAACAGTAAGAATCAACCTTCACCTGTGAAAATTTGACCATGTTTTTGCAGTCATATTTAACGCTCCCGAACAGAATTTGCTTTTTATACTTTGATTAAATTACGTGACATGTTCAAAAATGGGTGGGGCCTTCTGTCTGATGCAAAGATTTGTGAATTACACCCCTCTGAGTTCTTTGTGTCCCTAACACATGAAATGCTTGCTGTGGGTGTAGGGGGTGTAGGAGGCTGGCTTAGTATATGGTTCTCACTTATGTAAGTGTAGCACCCTGCACTAATCCAGACAACCCTTATGGTGATTTTAGTGGTCTTAGACAACCTTAGAAAGCTCTCTAAGTGGTAGTTGTGGAGAGCAGCCTTCATACCTAGTCCAGAAGGAGTGTAAAGCAGCTTGTTTTACCAGTACTTCATCTTATAGTGTAGTTTAAGTGAAAAAGAACCACACAGTGTAGTTATAAAAATATGTATTAATTATAAACACTCAGTAACACATTGCAATATCTCCTACCTGGAGATATAACCACAATACACACAATACTTTGATAATAGAACACGTAAATAGCACAAATACACAGTGGTCTCCAGGGGAAGACCAAACCATATACTAAAATAGTGGAATTCGAGACTGGAGCCAGAAGGCGTAGAAGAGTCAGGGACCCAAGGAACCACCCGAGGTAAGTACCCAGGAACCTCACGGAGGCCGTGTGCAGAGTGAGAACACGACCACAGACTCAATCCAAGTCAATGGGTAAGTCGCGGTTGCAGTTTTTAAGAAGAAGGACCCTTCCCAGTGGACCCTGCAGAAACCCAGTGGAAGGTGGAAGGTTGGAGAGTCACCCCACTGTTGGATACCCCGGTAACCAGGATACCTACACCAGGGAAGCCGGGTGCATAGGTGTGAAGTGACGTCCGGAACCACCATAGTCCACAATGGAGGACTTCAGTGAAGATGACGCTGACGAAGAAGGTGAAGGAGTCCGGTGGAACCCAAAGGTGGATTCAAGATGAGAGGTACCTGCAAGCAGAGGGAACAGAGTCTATGCCACTCAGAAGTGACCCGGAGACACAGAAGACTAATGCCCACCGATGTCGGAGCTGCAGGTGAGTTGACGGTGCCCTTGAAGTTGCAGCTGTGCTGACCAGGTGACGCTGTGGAAGACCAGGAGCCATTCATGAGCTGTCCCACGTCGGATGTCAAGAGCCAGGGGGACAGTGTCCGGTAGGGGCACCAACAAGCCTTGGCAACGACACACAACATAGTAGTCAAAAAAGGTGCAGTGTCTGGACCAGCAAGGTGCAAGTGACTCACAACAAGCAGGTAAGTCAGAGCAGGGCCCGAACAAGCAGGGGAGCCCACTGGAGCCAAAGAAGACCCTCAAGAGGACCAGGTCGAAGACACAGGAGTCGCAAGAGGACCTCGAGCAGCTTACCGAAGGATGGAGGCCCACGGTGCAGAGGATGTGGTGCAGGTGAAGATCTTGGCTGCAGGAGATGCTTGAGGCTAGAGCTTCTTGGAGCCTGAAGATCTCTGGAGAAGAGACTCAACAAGCCTTGGCAATGGCAAGTCGATGTGTTGCACAGGGGTACTGCTCCAGTGGTTCAGAAGAGGGATACTGGCTTCATACTCGCTGTGAAGACAGGGCAGGCCTTGAGGACGTTGCAGAACCACCACTTGTGTTGCTGAGCCTTTCAGGGTCCCTCGAGCTCAGGAAAAGCAGACTGGTCAGCTTTGTTGCGGTGCATGCAGATGCAGAGAAGTGACTCCTTCACTTCAAGGGAGTTTCCTTCGGGTGTCTTGGATGTCCACATGCCTGTAGAAGAACTTGTATGGAGCACAGGAACAGATGACACAGGAAACTGGCAGGGCGACGAGACTAGGAGCAGCAGGAGTCTTCCCAGTTGCAGTCTCGGTTCCCAAAGCGAAGTCCAGCAAAACCCAAAGTGCCCAGATGGTTGAAGGTGAAGTGATTTTGGATCTGAATCTTGTCCCATGACGAATCTAAGGAACCACCCACAGGTAAGCCCTTAAGTACCCTAAGGAAAGGGTTGGGACGATTCAGGGAACCCTCCCACAGGAGGGGCTGGAGAGTGGGGCGGATACTCTCATGTCCTTTGTCCAGCTTCATTCCAGAGAGGGAGCCAACCACTGGAGTATGCAAGGAGGTCACCAAATGTGCCCTTCAAAGCAGTCTAGTGGCGCTGGCAAGTGCCCCCACCCTGTCCCAATACACTAAGTCCTGTCTGGCGGTGGTCACACCTCCCTGTGACAGGAACCCTATTGGCATGCCTTCCCCTGCTCAAGCTTGGCTCAGCAGCAGGAGTGCAGAAACGTGTCTCTGGTAGGCAGCAGCCATAGTTTGCTGTCTAGGTCTAGAAGACTGGTACCGGGGGCACTGAGGGCCTCCCGGAGGAGCTTTACAGTGCATGGAATCATACGTCCAACACCGTTTATGGTGTTGGGGTGTGATTCCAACATGTTTGATACCAAACGCGACAGGGTTCGTACAGCCAGTTTAGAGTTAGCCATCGCGTAATGATGCTTGCCGACTCAATATATCGTAATGGCTGATGCACTTACAACCTGGGAGAATGGACTCTGTGGATAGTAGGGGTGTCCTGCTCATGCAGGGGCACCCGCACACTTATAACTGAGCACCCTACCTTCAGGATTGAAAGGCCTGCCTTAGGGGTGACTTATTGGTTTTAAGTGCAGTAACCTCAGATATAAGGAAAGTGGTGCTAGAGATACACAGGCTGCAATGGCAGGCCTGTAGTCACAATTTGAGTGGTTTCCCATGGGTGACATAATACATGCTTCAGCCCTTGGGTGACCCCTGGTGTACCTATGTCCTGGGTACCTTAGTACCATATACTAGGGACTTAAAAGGGTACATCAGTAGCCAATCTGGGGTGTACCTAAGTACTCACCATGTCCAATGTAGGGAAGAAGCACAGAGATTGGGGTCCTGATTAACAGGATCCCCATCAGACTAGTCAGAAAAACATAATGACACCAGCAAAAAGTGGGGATGACCATGAAAGCAGATCCTACTTTCCTACAGGGGGTGCACCTTTAGGT
Organism: Calotriton arnoldi; assembly: GCA_963921515.1. Classification (NCBI taxonomy): domain Eukaryota; kingdom Metazoa; phylum Chordata; class Amphibia; order Caudata; family Salamandridae; genus Calotriton; species Calotriton arnoldi. The sequence continues at coordinate 1,286,728 of CAWUFW010002412.1, forward strand.
TTCTTGGCCTGAAGATTTTGAAAGTGTTCCCCAATATTTAACTTTAAAAAGACTTTAAAGTCCTACTTTTACTTTTAGTTGGACTAGCAATCCTGCTTCTCCACTTAGACCCACTATTCCTTCTAGCATCCCGGTCTTTCTTCAATCTCTTGAAGATCTGTCCTACATATTCAACTCCTTCAAGTCCACATAAAAGCTCTCTCTGGATAATCTCTCTCGACATACTCACCATTGTCAATGTCTCCCTCACTCAAGGCATCTTCCTAGAACCTCTCAAAATAAGTCAGGAACCGTACAGCAACCTACACTCGACTCTGATGTCCCTGCCAAATCTCAACCGTTACCTCAATGGCTACCAAACTGGCTTCAGATCATGCTGCAGCACAGAGCCAGCTGCCTTACACACAGTAGACAACACCAATGTGACTAAAGGTATAGATGCAACCTGCCTCCTGATATTGGTAGACCTCTCAGCTGCCTTCGACACAATTAACTATCCAGCCCTCATCTACGCTTGGAAGATGTGATTGGGTTTAACTGGCAGTGTCCTACAATGGTTCTCCTTCCCAACTGGCACTAGTTCATTCACATGGGCACCTACAGGACCCAGAAGATCCCTATGATCTGTGGCGTCCTCAGCGTTCCATACTGTGCCCCATCATCTTCAACCTCTACATAGTGCCCGTTGGGGATCTGCTCACTGATACCAGCATCTAAATTCACAAACTGCTGTTAATACACAAATCAACATTAAAGTGTCTACTGCTTCAGATACCCAAAGACTCAAACAGTGCCTGCACCTCATACAGACCTGGATGTCCAGGACTTACCTGAAGCTCAACCTCACGAAGATAAAATTCCTGTTATTTTCCAAAAACTAAAAGCAAGATATAATATGCACCTAGCTCAATTACATTAATCTTGATGGCTTCTGACCCCAACTTTCACCCAGTAACAAGTCACTTAACTTTACACTGAACATCAACCTCACTATCAAGAAACACATTGTTATGAAAACAAAGATGGTCTGCTACCATCTCAATCTGCTGAAGAAATTAAAACATTTCCTCCTGGAAAGTGACTACAGAACTGCTGTTTGTTCTAGCCTTTGAACTCTTGCATCTGGATGGTGGAAATGCCTTATTTGCTTGCCTCCTTTAAGTGCATCCTACATGCTGGAGCATGTCTTATCCAGGGCCTGAAGAAATATGATCACATCACCTCCATCCTTATGGAAATTCCACTGGCTCCCTTTGCCAGCCCGCACCAACTTCAATACCAGCGGCACTCACTTGTTGACTGTATCCTTGTGCCTATGACTGTGTAAAGCACTCCTCTGTCATAGACTAGGAAATCTGTGATTAAAATATTTTATAATTTAATAACAAATATGTACTATTTTTGTATATTGTTTAACATTACATTATATGGATTTATATTATTTTACTATTTAAATAATTTAATCTAGTTTAACAATGTTTCCTATGGGGTTATATTTTAAGTCCCTACCTCCATTATTTTCTATAGGAGGCTGTTTCAGTGGTTCGCCATGTGCGGTGCTGGACCTTCTACTGTTTCTTTTTACCAGTAGTAAATTACACTCACAAATCTGTCTCCACCCCCTTTTTCAACGGGGTGGAGACATGTACATTTACACTGTTCAGTAACTTTACACTCAGATTTTGTGAATAAACAAAAGTAGTAAAGTTACTCAAAAGTGTAACAGTAAATTATATGTGTAAGTTACTTGCACATGTAAGTTACCTCTGTGAATATCCCCAATATGTCTAGGCACACATACATATGCCAAACACACATCATACCTGTAGGAAAATGCATATTTTTGCATGATCACCCCCATTTCTTTTTAGTGATGCTGCTGGTTTTTTGACACTGTGCACTGGAACTCTGCTAACCAGACCCTAGTTCATGTGCTCTACCCCAAAATGTTGAAATTGGCTATACTCATAATTAATATCTTTAACTTACCTGTAAGTACACCAGCAAGGACACAACCAACAAGACCACCTTCAAGACAGCCCTCAACCTTTACCACAGATAGTTGAGAGAATTGCAAAAATAGGCCTTAGCCTCACGCATTGAATCAAGGTCCAATAATAGCAAGGAACTCTTCAACATCGTCAAAGAATTCTCCAACCCCTCAGCTGCAACAAACAACATTGCCCCCTCTCAGGAACTCTGCAACAACCTTGCAAACTTCTTCCACGACAGGATCGCCGTCATCTACAGAAACTTCAAACCCCATCCCCAGGCTTCCGCCTCTTCAAACAACACAATGACCCCGCTACCACCACAGACATCCGACTTACGGAATGGAGCCAGCTCGCCCCAGAGGATACTGCCTCCATCATGAACTCAGTCCAGTCACGGGCCTCAACCTACCCATGCCCTAATGACATCTTCAACCTAAGCAAAGCCAGAATCAGCCATGTACTCACCACGTTGTTGAACACCTCAATTGCCACAACCACCTTCCCCGAAGACTGGAAACACGCAGAAGTCAATGCCCTACTAAAGAAACCAATGGCAGACTCGAGCAAACGTAGCAACTACCGATCTTCCTGCTCCTGTTCCGGGCCAGAATATTAGAAAAAGCTATTCACCAACAACTCTCCTCACATCTGGAATGGAACCTCCTACTCGACTTCTCCCAATCAGGATTCTGCAGCAACCACAGCATTGACAGCCATCATTGTGGCTACCAATGACATACAAGCCCTACTCACCCGAACAGAGGCTGCTGCTCTAATCCTCTTAGACTTCTCGGCAGCCTTCAATATGGTCTCCCACCATACACTCATCATAAGGCTGAACAACATAGGCATTAAAGGAGCCACTCTCAGATGGATCGCCTCTTTCCTCACCGGAAGAATAAAAAAAGTCTGCCTTTTCCCCTTCCCCTCTGAACCCAAGGAAATTATCTGTGGTCATCCTATGATCCTTGCTTAGACCCACCCTCTTCAACACTAATATGACACCCCTGGTCAGCATCACCAAAACCCACGGACTCAACATCATATCCTATGTCAATGACACGCAGCTCATCCTCTCCCTCTCCGAAGACACGACCAAGACCAGCTTCCACAGCTGCATGACAGATGTCGCAAACTGGATGAAGGACAACTGCCTGAAGCTCAACATGGACAAGACAGTAGTTCTGATTTTTGGAAACATAATCTCCCCCTGTGACACATTGTGGTGGCCCTCAGAACTTGGCCTACTTCTACCCCCACTGACCTCACTAGGAACCTAGGCATCATTATGGACAACAAGCCTACCATGACAACTCAGATCAACTCTGTTTCCTCCTCCTGCTTTTTCATCCTCCGTATGCTTCGTAAGATATTCACATTGCTAAACCAAAGTACAAGATTCACCATCAACCAGGTCCTGATCTCCAGCCAACTGAACTATGGCAATGCTCTCTACATAGGGATCGCAGTTCACCTCCTTAGAGGACTACAGATCATACAGAATGCCGCAGCGAGACTCGTCCTGGATTTCCCCAGACAAATCCACTTCACCCCCTACCTCAGGGAACTCCACTGGCTCCCTGTACAGAAAAGATGCCAGTTCAAGCTCCTGACCCATGCATACAAGGCCCTACACAATTGCAGACCCGTCTACTTGAACCACTGCTTGAACTTCTATCAGCCCATCAGACACCTCCGCTCCACGTCCCTTTCTCTAACCCTCACCCCCGTATCCAATGTAGCAGACACAAAGGTCACTCTTCTCCTACCTAGCAGCGAAGACATGGAATGAGCTACCCTTTGATCTACGGACCTCCCCATCTCTTCCAGAGTTCTGAAAGTCCCTGAAGACCAGGCAATTCGGCTAATGAAATGGACCCTTCCAGCACCTGGATATCCTCATGGGTGACAAGAAGCGCCCTACAAATCTACTGATTGATTGATTGAATGATTTAGTCCCTAGTGTATTGTACAGAGTGTACACAGATCCTGTAGGTTCACTAGTTGACTGCAGCACCCATTGTACCATCCACTATAGTGACAATGCAAAGAGGACTGCAGGCCTATCATTGTAGCCTGCCTACAAAGTTTTAAAACTGCAAATTTGACCTATCAAAACAACCTCTTTTGACTGACCTAAACCTTCCTTTTAAATATTAATAGGTCACCCATAAGTAGGCCCTACTGCCCATAAGGGAGGGTAGGGTGCATGGTATATAAAAGTAGGACATGTAAAAGTTTAGTGTTAAGCATGTCTTTACTAGACCTGGGCAAACTTGCAATTATACCAGAGTAACTGGAGTAATGTAAGTAATTACACATTACTCTTGTGAGGCAAAATTGTGGAAATTACGTGATTAACCCAGCTTGAGTAATTAAAATTAAGAGTAATTCGGGGCAAAAATCTTACCGCAGGAACAGAGAAAAAGGAACAAAGTGAGAGCGAGTGACTGCTGGCTACTGTTGCTCATATCCTGTAGCATTTAATGCTGATTTGTTAGCACACAATACATCCTATGGCCCATTTTGGATGCAAGGGTACATTTTGCAGATAGCAGAGATAGAAGATAGCTCTAAATGCTGGATTACACTACTCACACAATTACGCATAATTATGAGACTCCCCCCTTTCCTCTCGGACCCTACACCAACCACCTGCGGAGTCCCCCAGGGGTCCTCCCTCAGCCCTACGCTCTTCAAAGTCTACATGGCTCTGCTCGCTCCCATCGTCAGAACCTACGGACTCAACATTGTGTCATATGCAGACGACACCCAACTCATCCTCTCCCTATCCAACGAACCCAACACCGCCAGACACAACTTTCTAGAAGGCATGGAAGCCGTCGCCAAATGGATGAAAAACAGCTGCCTACAACTAAACACCAACAAAACAGAAGTACTCATCATGGGCCCAAACCCCGATGCCTGGAACGACACCTGGTGGCCCCCCGCCCTCGGAAGCCCGCCCACCCCCACGGACTACGCACGCAACCTGGGAATCATCCTGGACTCCGAGCTCAAAATGGACCGCCAGATCAACTCCATCTCATCCTCCTGCTTCCACACCCTCCGCCTCCTCCGTAAGACCTTCAAATGGATCCCCCTCGAACACAGAAAGACCGTCACTCATGCCCTGGTCACCAGCAGACTCGACTACGGCAATGCACTCTACGCCGGAATAAACAAAAACCTCACCTGCAAGCTACAGAACATCCAGAACGCCGCCGCAAGACTGGTCCTCAACCTGCCAAGACACTGCCACATCTCCCAGCACCTGCGCACACTCCACTGGCTCCCCATCGAAGCTAGAGTCACCTTCAAGATGCTCACCCATGCTCACAAGGCCCTCCACGACACCAGACCAGCATACCTGAACAGCCGACTCAAATTCCACACACCACAAAGGACCCTACGATCAGCCCAGCTCTCCTACGTCGTGGTCCCCCGCACCAGAAAGACCAGATCGGGAGGCCGCTCCTTCTCCTTCCTCGTGGCCAGAGGCTGGAACGCCCTTCTGCTCCACCTCAGACAGACAACATCGCTCCCTATCTTCGCAAGAAACCTCAAAACCTGGCTCTTCGACAGACCCCCTCCTTGATGGACTGGAACCTGCGAACTCCTCCCCCCCCAGCGCCTTGAGACCCTTACGGGTGAGTAGTCGCGCTTAACAAACGCTCGATTGATTGTTTATGAGTAATGTTGCAGTAATTTTGAGTAATCACACTAGTGAAAATTACGTCAGTTTAGCCCACCCCTAGTCTTTCCAGCAAAAGCTATTTTCACTGCAGCAGGGTTGGCTTTCGCTGTTCAATAAGAAAGCACTGGGATACAATATTACATTTAATGTTGCTATCTCTTGCTAGAAAATAACTACAAATTACATTCTTGGCCTTTTTGAAAAATTTCCTACAAGCCCAATTTACTGGTAAAATTGGATTTGTAATAAACATTTTAGAAAAGGCCCTTGTAGAATGTTACCTTTTCCCTGCCTAAAGCCCCTGGAGGCCTACTTGCATTTGCTCTAACTGTTTCTCTGGAGCTGAATAGCCCCCTTATTTAGATATGAACTTGTTCACAGAGCTGAGACATAGGTGTTCTATTCCTCTGACAGCATAACCATCTGAACTGTGCCCAGGAACTTGATTAACTTCTAAGAGAGCTACCCTGTCACAGACAAATATTAACTGACTGCTAGGCAGGGTCCTCATTTGGTCCCTGAGGCAGGCAGGCACAAATACCGGTGGGAGAGAAGCTGCCCCCAAACTGGTTTGATGTAACCACAGAAGAGAGGTTGCTCATTTCATTGGCCACACCTCTGGGGTGGGCACACAGAGGAGAAGGGTTTCACCATCTTGGATTTAGACACAGGGAGGCTCTGTGGGATTGTTTGCAGTAGGGCACACCAGAGCTACTGCAAAAATGAGCAGGGTTTCCCCTGAGAACTTTTTCCCTATTGGTTAGGGAGGGAGCAGGAATCACCCCAACACACAGGCTAGTGCCAAGCTTAAATGTGGCATCCCTGGGCACCCTCTTCAGAACAATACTGAACCTGTAGAATCCAGAAGAAGGACTGCACCTGCTGTTAAGACCTGGGAGGAGACCTGAAACGCTGAACCGGCTCCCACTTTTACCCTGGACAAAGAAGTGGACTCAAAAGGTATGTTAGGTGACCTCCTTTTAGAGGACACAACAAGCTGCAAGAAGCCCCTTTTTCCTGAAGGGCGCAGCCGACTTATTCCAAATTGACCTGCCCTGGACCCAGCTGGTGCCTTCTGCTCAATTGATACTTGACCCCCAACTGCTGTTCCCGAGGTCCTGGGACATCCTTATAGCCTTGTTTGGATTTTTACATGTTTGGAATACACTGCACGATGCCTTCCAAACATGAATACATCGATACATGGCTGTGGGGATGTGGGCTGTCACCATGAAAAGCCCAAGGGTTTTTGCTTTTGGAATTCTGACATTTGACCTCTACTGTGGACTGAGACTTCTGAATGGAGTTACACTCACTAATAATACATTGAAATTGGTATATAGTTGCAATGTCTAGTGCCTACCTTTTAGTATAAGGTCAGCTGCCCTATTGTAAGGGGCCCTGGGTAGGTTAACTGCGCCATATGTAACTGCGTACATGTTGAAGCTGAGTGAGCAAAACTGTGTCAGACTCAACAAGTGATATGTACACAGGTAGGCTTGTTGACAGATCAGACGGAGCACAGTCTAAATTACACATGGGCTGATGCATAGTGATGCTAAGGCCTTATTAACAATCTGGCTTAAAAAAGGAGTGCACTAATCTTTTTTCATATAGTGTATGAATTGTAGCATTTTATATTGTGCAGTTTAAGTCTCAAATACGATAAAAGTGCAACGTTTATTGACGCGTGGTACAGAGATGAGAGAAGATTTTGGTATACTCTTGAGTGGGTCCAGAATGCAGATATAAAATCAATTTCACCCTATTTGGATTCTTTTGCCTACCTGTGCATTAATTATATTTTACTGTGTTTCCCAGTAATGTAATTTGCCTGTGATCTTAATTCTGGTTGGGTGAAGATATTAACTGTACTCCCAAACTCTCACGTCAAAAACCCATTGAGCAATAGGCACCATCCCATAAGGGATTCACTTCTCCTGCTGGAGAAAGAGTACATGGTTGCGGATTTCATAGGTCAATAGCAGCGTCCCCCTGTTAAAGAACAAAGGGAATGTTCTAAGTTTGAAGAAACGAGAAAGATAACACTCATGTATCCAGTGTACCTGAAGAAGCCCATTTGGATTTTCAGAAAGAAGGTTGATGTCTAAGGGGGCAGACGGAAACACAGTAAAGCTGTTGTACCCATATGTTGGAGAATTCTTCATCTTTTACATATCAGCATGCTCTTTATGGGTTGGTCAGTTGGTGGGTTGACTGCTGAAGGTGTAAGTTAAAGGTAGAAGGATTATGTGGCAATACTAGATTGCGGTGGGGTGGTAGTCCCTCAAATTGGAGAAACCTCCCACTACAATGTACAATACCTCATACACAGAGAGAATAAACTGAGAATGAGGCTCAGAAATAAGATAAAGACCCCCCGCTGTTGTTTGACCCCTGTCAGGAGACCTGGGGAGACCTCCTGAATTATAATTCTCAGTTTCATTTGACCTTCTGCCCACAGTGAGTGGCACCAGCTTCCTGATTCTCCGCTAGGATTATTGAGGTGATTGTGATACCGCTTAGGTGTAGCCCTGCTTCATTGACCCCTGAAGGAGTGGGCACCATCAGTTCTTTCAGCTGTACACTGCCACCCAAGAAGAGAATGTGGACCTGGGTGGCTCATGATTGCTGACACTGAGAGTGTTCTGTTTCAAAGGGCACCTAGGGCACTGTTGCGGATCTTCTGTTGCCTCAAGTTAGGAAACCATGGAGGCTGAGTTGGAGGACAGGCCCAGAGCCCTACCTGAGGAGCTGCTGTTTCTAGGAAGGGGAAGCAGAAGCCCAGAGGCTGAGCTTGGCTTTAGTAATCCATCACAGGTATAGGACTGACGGGAAGCAGTAATGACTGGCAGGTGGAACAGGAGTGTGTGATGACCGCTCCAAGTAACATGACCGTGCAGATCATGGAGGAGTAGACCACACAGCTATTTCAGTTGTGGACAGAACAGCTGCCATTTCAAATATATAGAGTAAAACACCAAGCATTTCTGGGTGCTGGGTAACTATGTGAATAAACACCCTCGCAGGGCGTGGATAGAGCACACAAACTCCTTTAAAATATAATGTTAGCTCTGGCTAATCTCATGTTTGGCAGACTTCGTGTTTGGTAATTGAGTAGTTTGGCCTCTTTGTTAAGAGACTTCAGGTGAATCAAATAAAGGTTGGCCATTGTGTTACTTTGTTTTTTAAGTAGGAGAGCTCATGTTAAAGGCATTCAGCCTTTTTTATATTGTGAAAAGTGATGTGAAAGTCAGTAGCCTTTTGAGGTTTGTAGTAAATAACAGTAAATGCTATTAAAGACTCACTGTCAAAGGAAACCAGCCTTTGTTTACTGATCATGTAAAAACCCAGGCAAATCCTATGTTGCTTGAAATTCCACTGATTAGCATAATGGCACATAGCAATTCATCTAACAGTGTAGATGAATTGCACTGTTAGTCCTTGTCACATCGTTTAGGTGAAGCTGTTTACTGTTTTGCAACCGTTTACTTTGCATATATTTCTAATTTTAGTCATACTATTTAACTGTGTAAGAATCAAAGCATTTTTATAAACTAAAAGCACTAGATTTGTTGAGTGTTATTGATATGTTTTGCTGAGTTCTGAATATCTAGCAGACCGCACCTCCCTAAGTCAGCCTTGGACTGCTTTGCCTCATTACCTGGGAGTCAAGTGCTAAAGGATTACAAATTCGAGAGTCTGCGGTATGTGGGACTCAGGACACTAGAAGTAAACAACCCATATTGATAAAGTTAAGGGCCAATAACCACTGATTGCCCTTGGACTTCCCTCCTAAACCAGATTTCTCACAATGAATAACTGGCACATGCATCAACCGAAATACTGGTCGCAAACGGGCAGATTCTCAGAATCTGCCCCTTTGTGACCAGTATTTTTGCATTTGGGATGCATCATCCCAAATGCAGAAATCGCAATTTAAGGAATCGCAAAATTGCTATTCCTTAAATTGCAATTGCATCTAAGGAATCACAAATTGAGATTCCTTAAATGCAATGCATTAAAGTTAAAAAATTTGCGATTTCGCTAATAGGGGGAGCAAATTACCATGAAGTTAAACTGCATGGTAATTTGCAAAAACTTTGAAAAATGCACTAAAGTTCATTTTTCAAACTTCCATTTTACACACACACATGCCCTTGGGGCATGTGTGTGTGCAAGATGTACTCATATGCAGATTTCAGGGGTGCAACAGGGTGTCCTTTGACACCCTGGCACCCTTGAAATAGCTCCCGCTATTAGCCATTCTTTAATAGCGAATCGCTAATAGTGAATATCTTCCCATTCATTCCTATGGGCCTCATGGCCCATAGGAATGAATGGGTAGGTATTCCTTAATTGCGACTCGCAATTTGCGAGTAGCAATTAAGGAATGTTTAGGAATCGCTATTTATTGAGCGATTTCTACATGCATAGGCAATTGCGATTCCTTAATAGCGATTCCTTAATAATAGCTATTAAGGAATCGCAATTGCCTAGCTTGATGCATGTGCCCCTAAGTCCCTTGCCCCAGCCCCGAAGACTTCAATATAAATTTTGGGTTCATTTGGGCATAAGCTCACTCATTTTACAAAAATACACAGCAAAAGCTAGAAGTGTACCCATGCATTTATTTTTACAAATATATTGTCTTATATTTTGTATGGTCTTCTGGTCCCAGAACCAGTGTTTTCACCATTAGAACATTAGAATGTTTAGTGCTCCATTGAAAACAATGGCGTGCTCCGGTAGAAGTGCTGGTAGAAGCCCTGAGCATTAACATTCCAATGTTTAACAAAGGCCTCATGGAGCCTGAGGGGATTTCAGCCCTTTTGGGCTCCATTTGGCCTTTGTTTTACAAATTAGAACATTCTGCCCTCTAGGGGCAGAATGTTCTAATAGCCTTAGAGCCCTCTGTAGCAGGCTCTACCGGCCATTAAAGGCTCTCTACCTTGTTATACGCTGGAGCGGGCCTTTAATGTCCGATAGATCCCACTATGTCGGGCTCTAAGGCTATATTAGATAACACAATGTCTCTAATGCAAACTTCAGAAGTGCACTTTCTGAAATCCAGTGCTTAAAAAACTGCTCCATTGTGAAGCAAAATGGAGATTACTGTGTGAAGTGTGGCAGAGGCAGAAAGAAATGCCTTCATACCTTTTGCATATCATACAAATATATTTATTGATATCTACAAATCAAAAGTTCTCCATTAGATGTCTTTAAACGTGTTCATATATTGCTGATGTCAGAAAGGCTCAGTGAATTAGATTGATATGTTGACTAAAGAAATCTTTACGCAACTTCAGTTCACAGATCCTACTTGGAAGTCTCCATTTGCTAGTCTCATCAACTCCAGACATTAAATGCTTCCAACACTACCTATACTTCATCCAGACCTAGATGTCCAGTACCTACCTGAAGCTCAACCCTGCCATGACAGAGTTTATAGTATCTGCCAAGTAACAACTAGTCTAAATCAGACTCTAGCATAAACTGGGACCAGTTTGAATCCCAATACCGGGTCTCTTGAACTCACCCTATACATCGACCTCACCCTCTATGAACACTTACAATTCACCAACAAACCCAAGTTAGCCTAGTACCAGCTCTCTCTACTGAATGGCAGTGAAAGCATCCCTCCCAGAAAGCAACTTCAGAATTGTAGTTAAAGCTCTCATACTCTTGCATCTGGATGCTGGAAAGGCCCTGCTCCACAGCCTTCCGGATGCCACTGGCCCCATGAGGGAATGGTACACGCTGTAGCACATATGATCAAGGGCTTGACCACATTACTTTAGCCCTAATGGAACTTACTAGCTCCCATTACTAGTACACACTATCTTTAAAACCAGTTATATCCTCTACAAAGCAACCATGCCCACCTCCCTTTCCCCTATTGGTTGACATGTTCACCACTGCTGATGGCTCTCAGCACATCCACAGCTAGAATACCATCGGCCTTGAAAATGAAAACGTGTAAATCTTCTCTATTTATGCACCCTTATTCTTGAACAACATACCTGCATCATTCAGGACCATCTCAACCCCGCTATAATGTAGGAAGACATGCCTCTTTGAAGAACACTTAATCACGACAAAGTAACATACCTTCTCCACTCTCAGAATTCAGCCAGCCCTCCAATCACTCATTGACTGTATCTTTGCCTATGACCCTGTAGGTTCATGCTACATACATACATGCATACATACATACATACATACATGCTACATACATACAGCTTTGAGTGTAGCCTTGTTTCAAATGTTTTGAACCATCCAGACCAAGATAGTATTGTGTGCTAATAATAATAATGGTTGCCACCTCTCTGAGTAGACAAAATGCCACTAAATTGACTAAATAGCATTTATCTAATTACACATTAACCGAGTTGTCGACCTCAGTCAGTTAGTCCCTAAAGTGTATGTACTGTGCACTGTGTGAATTGTGTCACCGCAAACAGGGTCATAATCCTAGGGGTGAAAATCTGCTGTGAAGTGGGACCTGGAGAAAGGAATGCCCTTCAGAATCTGCCGGACAAAAGAAAAAGGGATGAGTACGTACCCCAAATCCTTCGTTACAGCCACCTTGAAGCAGGTGGTCGAACTGCCTCAGTCCGCTCATGGAACAGGCAGCTCATAAAATGCACGACGGTGCAGCTTCCCTGTACCGCCCTATGCTGTCTGCCTTTCCCTGACCGCAAACCCGGCGGTCGGGGCCTGCTGGCGGTCTTGGCGGCCCTGCAGCGGTCTTAGCTTAGCCGATCCAACCAACTTGTAATACAGCGGTCGGACTGCCGAGCCCACTGCGCTTGGAACGCCACCACTGATACGGCAGTTCACAGGACCACCAAACTTGCAATAAGGCCCGTAAATACTTTGACCTAACTAAAGTACAGATTTTTAAACTTCTAAACAGTTGGCTTCAGGGACTTAACCAAGGCCCTGGTAGTTAATTTTCGAAATTTGAAAAATTAGACCAATCAAACATTTGACTAACGAAAGACAATTTGGGGATTTACACATGTGGTCAAATATTGACAAAGTGATTCCAGCAAATGCAAAGTCTTCTATCTCACCGCTGAACCACCAAATGTAGGAATGTACTAAAAAGAAGTACACTGTGCAGAGAGTCCAGAGAATCCCCAAATGGTACACAGAGGTAAAAGCATATAATTCTAATGCTATTTTTTGTGGTAGTGTGGGCGCACAGTTAGGCCTATCAGTGGGTGGTGCTAAGCATTTGTTGTAGTCACAGAGTGATAGTGATAATGATACAAACACTCAAGTATAAATCCAAGACTAATTTATAAAAATAAAGTCAATGTTTATGTATTTTTTAAGAACACAGTTCTAAAGTAAGTACTTTCGGAGTTATGATTTTTCAATGTTCGTAAAATATATCACTTTTGTGCGCAATTACCATAGAAAACAATGGAGAAAAAGAGGAAAAATGCATATAAAATCAGGCAATGCTTTCACAAAGTTCACCTTCTCTTTTTTGGTCAATGTCAGGACCAGGTCCAAAGTTCCAGCAGGAGAAGTTTGGGAGCATCCCGGATCGGGCGGGAGCAGAGTGCTGAGGGTCATAGAATCTGGTGCGTAAAGACAAAGGGGGCCACTTGAAAATGCACTGCACAGGTGGACTTACAGGTAAGTCTGATGGGTCTCCTTAGACAGAGGAGTTCACAAGGGCCTGGAGACCACAGGAGCAGAGCTGGTTAGTCGGTGCTGGGGCTGGTGGGGCCAGGGCAGAGCAAACAGTTCAGCTCTCACTAGGAGCAGGAAACTTGGAGAGGCGATCTCGGTACAGCTGGGCCACTCAGGAAGTGGGTCTTGGGTAACCCTGAGCGGAGTTTGCAGAGTTGCGCTACGCGAAACTCCGCAAAGTGGAAAAAAACCTCTGCTGCGCTACGTGGAGCTCTGCAAGCGGCAGAGTGCGTTAGAAAAATGCCGTTCGCGGTGATTTTCAGTGCCGGATGCTTGTCCGCACTGTGCAATCATCGCGAACGGCACCATGCACAGCGCAAGCGGGCGCTGCTTTCCTTTCTGCCGCTCGAGTAGATTTTTACTCGAGTGGCAGCTTTCTCAACGCAAACGGGCAGTTTCTCAACTCGAGCGGTCGCGAGCAAACGCGACCACTCGCAATGAGAAACCTGACCCCCCCCGAGTTGAGAAATCTCGCCGGGAGGTTTATTTTCCACGCTCGCACTCGCCAACTTGATGTTGACGATCGCGAACGAGGAGAAATCTCGCTGGGAGGTGGATTTTCCTTGCTTGCGCTCGCCAACTTGACGAACGCGAGCGAGGAAAAAAACTCCGCTACGCAGGCGGAGTTTTTCGGATCTCCGCGAGCTCTGCGTAACGCGGAGTTCTGAAAACTCCGCAAACTCCGCGAGTGGAGCGGAGTTCACCGCCCAGGCCTAGTCTTGGGTGTCTCGACATCCCTCAATGGGTGCTTGCTTCTGGAGCTTTGGGAATCCAGAGTGGACTCTTTTTCTTGGTTTTACTGTTGGGGGTCTGGTACCCCTGGTATTGGTAAGCCGTGGCTCCGGTAGGGCCTGTTGGATCCAAACTTGGCCGAGAGGCAGATATGACCCTCTGGAGGTGTTGTATTGCTTCTTGCTTTGGTGCTGCATCGAGGTCATTGAGGAGCAGCAAATTGACAAACCGGGATCAGTAGCTGCGGAGTTCAGAATAATAATACCTGCACTCCAAGGCAGCTTTTCGCCAATTTCTTGAAGGTTGCAGGTGCTCTGGGAGTTCTTGTAGTCCTTGCAGGTTCAGGATGACAGAGTAGGCAGCGATTGTTGAGTCATTGGAGCAGCTGGCAGGGTTTGGTGCCATTTTATTCTGCAGCAGGGCTTCAGTACTCGTGCAGTGGGTCTTCTTTGTCCTAGTCTTCTTTGGTCTGTTGAATCTGAGGTTGAGGTCTGGGGGAGCCACCTAAATACTGAATTTAGGGGCGTTACAAGGGAAGACAGGTAATAGCAAATGGTGTCTACACCCTTTAGTGACCACCTCCTGTGGGAAGGGGCACTACCCTAGCCCTGATTGGAGGTTTCCTCACTATCTCAAGGTGATGGAATTTCAGGAGAGGGGTTCACCTCCCCTGCCCTGCCCTAGAGGTGGTGCAGGCTACAGGGGGGGGGACCCTCCTCCTCATCTAACTAATTTTCCCACCTTTCCTCCAGCCACAAATGGAGCAGGAAAGGGGGCTTGGCCTCCCCCACTATCTGAGGGTTCCTGTTTTTTTTTCTTGTTTTTTGTTTTGTTTTATATAGTGCAAACTTGACCCAAAGGTATCAAAGCACATTACATGAGCACCAGTTGCATTACAGATGAACACATTCATTTTTGGTAGGCACGGGTAGATTGAGTTATTTGACCAGAATCACAGAATGTTGAGCGTCCCTGCCGAGACTCAAACCCGGTTCCCCAGCTTCGAGGTCGACAACTCTAGCCATTAGGGCACATCCTCTCCCCTGTTGGATTTCGAGGGTGGCATTGCCTTTGAAGCTCCCTGCCAAGGAAGGCCATCCTGTCCTGGAGGTGGTGTGAAACACCCCCGCCCAGAGCAGGTATTGTTTCTGTTTTCTGAGAGCTCTGACTCTCACCCCATGAGGTCAAAAACATGTCTGGTGGTGCAGGCTGGTGAAAAACCGGCAAGAGACCCCACCAGTGTTAAGGTTCAGGGGACCCTCTCAAAGGGTCTCCTGTGTAGAGTTATTAATAAATCCAACACTGGCATCAGTGAGGATTTATTAAGTCAAGATGTTTAGTACCAAACATCTCAGAAATCAGTGTAGCCACCATGGAGCTAGGAAACTCGTGTTGATAAGTATCCAGTCCATGTACTCTTTATGGCTTCCCTGTTCATTTACAACATCAGAGAATGGACTGGACATTGTAGGGGCATATCTGCTCATGCTGATATGCCCACACATAGGGTATGGGGCACCCTGCCATAGGGCTAAAGGCCTGCAGTAGGGGTGACTTACCTATATCTTATGCAGTGCATGGGAGGCATGGCACACAGGGCTGTGTGCCATGTCGACTATTCAGATTTTCCTGCACCAAGACATGCAGCCTGCAATGACAGAGTGCATAGCCTTTGTGAGGGGGCTCTGGGGTGGCACGACCAGTGCCCTGGGTACCAGGGGTACGATTTACTATGGACTTACAGTGGGGACTGAAGTGTTGTCAATCATGTTAAAGTGTTTGGGGAAAGAACACTGGTACTGGGAACCTGGTTAGCAGGGACTCAGTACACCTCAGTCAAAGTTACATCAAAAACCCAGGCAGAAAGTGTGGGGGGGGGGGTTACTGCAACAGACACCCAGTTTCTCACAAGCATTCACTCTGTCAAATATTCTGGCCCACATTTGCCTTTTCTGAGATAGGGGTTTATTTTGGACTTGGGCTTCACACAATTGCGGCTCTAGTCGTATGATTTCATACACCATGACTGACAATTCTCCCTCAGTAAAACATGGATTTTTGTACCCTGGCATTATGAAATGATAAACTTAACTGATTGTAATTACCAACCAAAAAATAATTTACAAAAGAGAGAGACTGAACAAGTGACAGGAAAAGCAAAAAGAAAACCTGACTTGACTGAGATATAGCTGTGGAACAATTTTGTGCTACTGTGGAAAGACAAAGGATAATGGTCTGATATGGAGTGTGTTTTATAGTGTGTTATGCAGGTTCAAACAATTACCCAATTCACATCAGGTGTGTGATGCTAGCATCCAGCCGACAGCCACAGGAATAGTCCAATGTTTACTGCGTCCCGTGACAGAATCAGTCCCTCGGTACACCACCGGCACAACTGTGAAATTTAAATCGCCTCGACACAATTCCGCTGGCCTGACGGCAATGGAGTACTGTTCGCCAGCTGAGGAGTCTGCCGTGTCGGCAGCGGTGAGCTGCGTACGGGATGGTAAACACTCTGTCGACGCAGAAGGTGAGTCAGCTAGCATACATGTAAAAAGGGTGGATATACTGCCATCAGCTTGACGGAGTACTTCTATTTTTTTTACAGAGTTTTATATAGTGCAAACTTGACCCGAATCGGGTGTCAGAGCGCTTTACATAGAACCAGTTGCATTACATGAGGACACATTCATTTTTGTTAGGCATAGGGAGATTAAGGGATTTGCCCAGAATCACAGGATGTTCAGCATCATTGCCGAGACTCGAACCCAGTTCCCCAGATTTGAGGTCGACCGCCCTAGCCGTTAGGCCAACTCCTCTCCCCTGAACCACCACCGCAGCGAGACAAAAGTAGTCCCTCCAAGATCTAAATCCGGCCTTGTATGGTTTGGGAATATACTGCTCATTTTAGAGAGAGAGACAGATTTTAGGGAAGAGTCAAGAAAGCCAAATGCACTTGTACAGATGCTAAATGGGATACAGAACAGAAAGCTTGGAGAACTGACATGATCAAGGGAGCTAGACTATATCCTACATTGACAAGTGAGGAAGAAGGACAGGGTAAACGCAAATAAAGGAACAACAGTAAAGAAACCGAATACACAGACAAAAGAAATGAGGAAAGTGACAGCAAACCTGATGAGGATTTTGTGACTGAATTATTACTGAACTGTCCACCTCCATACAATGATACGCAGACTAGTAGAATGAGTAATGCAACCATGAGCGACACCCTTGATGTGCCTTCAGCATCCATAAATATGAATCCAAATTCAATGGGAGAGAATTTGGCAATGACAGTTCCTTCCACTTCACATGCATTAAATGCCCCAGATTCATTGACAGTTCGTGTCTCTATTGGTCCAGTTGTGCCTTTGTATAATCCTGGATCTGGAGGAAATACTACACATAACTTGGCTGTTCGAAGATGGTGGGGATTCTGGTCATGTAACCAGGAACTCCTGAGTCGGCCCGCAGATTATCCGGCATACATCCTCCCCATCGACCATCTACACTCCCTCTCTCCGCTGGCGGAAGAACCTGCTCCCCCACTGTGACCCTGAGGCAGTGCCCCTACACCCGATGGCTGCAGGAATGAGGCGTGGCCAACCACAAGCTGAGACCAGGCCAGGCCTGTGCCAGACAGCCTTCTCAGGACTCCCACGGACCATCAGGGTAGTTGCTGCCTGGGAGGACCGGTGGGGGGTGCACGGAGTGTGAAGGCTTGTGTCTGTGACTGCCCCGCTTGGTGGCTGCCTACGAAGACTTTTGACGCACTCCCCCCGGACGGCACCGTCGACTACTGCGGCCTACCTGATGGCTGTGGACACCCTTCAGGCGACCCTTCCTGCGTTGCGACCTGGATTTCCGTGAGACGTCCGGCGCTACCCTGGCACCCGGGACCTGTGGATCCTGCCGACGTCCAGTGAGTCCTGAGCCCGCCCCTGCTGCTGTTGCCCGAGCACTGCTGTGGGGATTCCCTGCTGGGAGTTGGGGATACTCCTGGGGAACTGTTTGCGGGCAGCGTACACCCACGGCTGCCGGCCTTGACCGCCGTGAGACTTCGGACGCTGCGGAGGGCCAACTGCTCCCCCTCCACGTGGACCTACTGCGAGCGGCTGCCCCGGCTGGCTCCCACTCCCTTCATTGAGGCTGCTAACGGGTCTAGTCGGCCTCATTTCCTTGATTCTAGTGATGCAGCCGCTGCACCGTGCATGAGAACCAAACGTGCAGCGCTTCAGCCGCGGCATTAGACAGGTCCTCTTGGCCCGTCGAAGCTTCTGCAGGTGACACCGCCCGACAGGGCCCACGTGATCCAGGATTGCCGCTGCCACACTCCCTTATATCAGCCTTACTACTGATTCATCCCCCACACTGGGCTGACTGATCTACAAACTGGAGGGCCTCCTTCCTTCTTTCCTCTGCATTTTTGTGCCTGTTCCGCACCGGCACTTCTGAGGCGCAATGGGAGCCCAGCATCGAAGAGTGGCCCTGCCCCCTGCTATCTGACCTGTGCTGCTGTGCACTAGCCCACGGCATTCCCACCCCCCCTCAATTGTACTTTGGGGTTGTGGATGCACCTGTGAGTGCCTTCGGCTCCACCACTGACTGAGCACGTTGCTAGCCGTGAGGTGGGACTCTCTTCCTCTATCTTGCGGGCCCCTGCTGCCACGGGGTTGCAGGCGGGCTAGAACTGTGGAATCACATCATTGGGCACTTGGCAGTGAGGCCAACTACAGCAGAGGGACGCCCAGCAAATTACTGTGAGGGCCGATCTGGGGACTGATCCGCTCATCCCGTCCACACAGGGGGAACGCAATATTCTTGACTGCCCACCAACGTCTGCGGAGGAGTGCCCTTGGACCATTTTGCCCTGGTTCTCGTCTTTCTCTGCTGTACGGGCCTTCTTGCTGCCCTGTCCCCGGGGGACACCGACTGCTCCACTGTATTGGGTACAATTTCCTGAGGCCTTCCTGGGTGTCCTGTGCCGACCCTGAACACCATGAAGCCCAAGGGCGCCACTTCGCAACACACGGGGAGAGGCAACACTGATTCGACCTCGGCACAGGGGGACAGCCTGCAACACCTGGAAAAGACCCTCCAGACGCACTCGGCACAGTTTGATAAAGTACTCCAGGCCATCCTAGACACTAAAACCTCCCTGGAGGCCAGCATTGACTCAGTCTCAGTAGAGGTCAATTTACTATGCACCGATCATCACAAACTATCGGACTGCGTGGGCTAAACTGAATCTGTATTTTCAGTTCTACACCCCTCAAACATAGACTTGCAGGAACATCTGACGAGGGTGGAGTCGGAGGTCGCCATCCAGCACCTTAGGGCAGAGGACGCTGAAGGCGGGTCCAGGCATAACAACATCCACCTGATGGGCTTTCCTGAATGCTCGGAGGGCTCCATCATGGAACTGTTCTTAGAAGACTGGCTTGTCCGGACTGTCCTCGATGGCAATGCCCCAAGCTTTTTCTCGATTGAGAAGGCACACCTTCCTCTGGGCCAGGTCCCTCTCCCGGGAGCCCCATGTGTCCCATCATAGCACGTCTCCTTAATTATCGCGACCTGCTCCTGCAACGCTTTCATACCAAGGGCCCGTGGTCTTATGAGAACGCTCGGATAGAGGCGTACCCTGATTTCACCATGAAAATGCAGCGCCGACAAGGATCTTTCTTGCGCGTCAAATAGCATCTCCAGGACCTGAACATTAAATATGCGCTCTTATTCCCGGCTAAATTGCGTGTCATTGATGGGGACACGTCTCACATTTTTCAATGACCAGAGGACACCTGGATGTGGCTCCATGCAAATGATCTGCTGGAAGCGACGTCCGCGGAGCAATCCGATGATGCCTGGCTGGAACCCAAACCATGGTGGCGGAGGCCCACCAAGAACCAGGTGGCGGAGGAGCGTGCACGGGCAGTGGTGGAGGCATCCCTCCATAGCATAAACACTTTCATCCCCCTCCAGGATGAACGCCTTTCGGGTTCTGGATCAGACTCGGGTGGATTACATTCCTCAACAGAATGGGGGTCATCATGGACCGAAGGTTACACCAAGATCAGCTGATGATGTGTAGACACGGACCTGTAATCCCATCGATGGCCCGGTACTGGTGGTTACCTGTGTGACACTTGTTGCTGCCCTGAAGGTAAGGCCGCATGGGGAAGTTGTTTTGTGTAGGACCCGCTCCAGTGGCCCACTGGACTCTGCTACTTTGACTCCTCCAAATCGGATGCCACGCACCCACAAACTCCTAAGTGGACTTTATGCTCTCCTGCTTTATTGTTTGCCTTTTCATTTTTATTGTTGCCAATTTTGGTACAACTTGGGGGTGTTATTCTGGATGGGGCCTGGGAGGGCAACCGTCTTGGGGGGGGTTTCTGTAATTTCTACCTGTTATGATTTTATGAGTTGCTCTGTAACAGTCCGGGACAATGCTTGTTAATTACCGTCTTGCCACGGGCCCACGCAACACTGTTCGGCTCCCTTTGGGATCGACAGGGGTTGGGATTGTGTACTGGGCACCCTCTCCCCTCATGATCTAACATGAACGCAATGGCTAACCCACAGACCAACACACAGGTTCCTCATTACTGCGTTATGTCATGGAACGTGCGAGATATGGCCACGACATCAAAACATTACTGCATCTACTCATACCTTATAAGACGCCATATCCACATAGCAATGCTCCAAGAAACTCATCTCACTGCCTCCGAACTATGTAAATTGTGCACGAAGTGGCATGGCCAGGTCCATGGCACTGCAGTCTCCTCCTTCGCCCAAGGGGTCTTATATGAATTGCTCTGGGAATACTGTATGCGGTGACCTCTCAGAGGATAGACATGGGGCAGATTTGTGGTACTGGAGGGTCTCCTTGACGGCTTACCCCTGCTGCTAGCGGCAGTATATGCTCCCAACACCTGCCAGTGTGAATTTCTTGATACCCTCACCTTAGTGCTAATTCAGTACCCATCCTCCCCTGCTCTCTGGGGCGGTGACTTCAACTGTGTTCCTGATGTGGTATTAGATCGCTCAACACCCCCTCTTTGGACAGCATCACCTGCCCGTACTGCTTAGCACCTTCGCCAATGGTTGACCCACATGTGTCTCCATGACGCCTGGTGGCTCACACACCCGACGGGTTGCGAATATTCCTTCTACTCCCCTGTGCACGATGTTCACACCAGGATTGATCTTCTACTTTGCACACTGCACCTTGGCCCACAGTTGACCGGGGTGGAATACTCAGCACGCACTCTCTCTGGCCATTCCCCAGTACTGTTGACTATCAGGTGGGGGCACTCATGACCGCTCACACCCACATTGCACCTCCAAATGGAGGCATTGACCAACCCCCCCGTTTTGGATGGAACTTGCCCAATGCATAGACAATTATTTTATGCTTAATGCAGGCACTACATCCTCTCGAACTGTTGAATGGAATGCTCACAAGGTGGTGGTGCGCGGCCACTGCTTATCAACCTTCTGGTCAGTGCGTAGGAGGCTCACAGATGACTTTCTGATCATTGAACGTGACCTTCGTTCTTTAGAGACTCAGGCTGTCACTTAGCCAGCCACTACTGAGCAACTCCAACGAATGCACAGGCAGCGCTCAGAGGCGGAGCACACCCTGAACAAGCACGACTTTAGGCAACCCTCGGCCCTCCAACATGGCAAAGGGGGTCGAGCGGGGAAATTGTTGGTGTGGTTGACATGCAATGATCAGCAGCGCACTCCCAAAAGCGCGATACACTCGCTCGATGGTGCATTGTTGACCACACAACTAGATATTAACGAAGCCTTTCGAGACTATTACTGTGAACTCTACTCTGCTCCACTCGCCGAGCCGAACCACATCACACAGAACTACTTTGACACCCTACATTTGACGCAATTGAATGCCCTGCAGCGGGCGGAACTGGACGCACCTTTGCAATTGGAAGAGGTGTGCACCGCTATATCCCAGATTGATCTCGGCAAGACCCCGGGCACTGATGGTTTGCCTGTTGAGTACTATGCCACCTTCCCCACTCAGCCCACACAATGGGGCCGAATCCGATTCAGGCCGGAAATCACTCCGACCGAGCCGGACCCGGAGAGATTTCCGACCGAATCGGACTCTAGCAGCCAGACCGAACGAGTACGATGCGTACGCATGCTATCGGACTCGATTCGGTCGGACTCCCATTGAAGTCAATGGGAGCCGGTCGTACAACGCGTACGCGGGCTCCAATTGACTCAATGGGTGCGAGGCGAACAAGGGCGCCCCCTACAGCGGGTACGCATCGATGCGAATCGCGCCGTACATGCACAGGTAGGGGGGACCCATGGGTTCCCCCTGTGTGCGACTCGCGCGGCTACGCGTACAGGGGGGTCCGACGTGGACCCCCAAAGTCCGGCTCCGACTGCCCTTTGGAGCCGGACGGCGCGAGTCGGTCGGACTGCTCGAGGCGCGCATCGTACTTGCCCGGCCGGGGAACGTCTCCATTGCGCGGTGCGAGCCGTGTCCGTGCGAGTCGGTCGGCGATTTCGCGTGCGCTCGCATCGTACTCGCTCGCCCGGACGCACGTACGAATTGGTTGGGAAAGAGGGCTCCGAATCGGATCTGGTTAAGCCGAATCCGATTCGGTGCCCTACCGGCCGAGATCGGAATCGGCCCCTATGTCTTTTGGACTTCTTTAATGAAGCTATGGAACAGGGTTGCATGCCGGATACACTCCGTGAAGCACTTATAATAATCCTGCCTAAGCCCGGCAGTGTTCCTTTGGACGTTCGCTCATATCGCCCCTTATCCTTGCTCAACTTAGATTGCAAGATTCTGGGCAAGTTTCTGGTGAATTTCCTCCTTCCCCTGGTCCAGTTACTGGTCCACCCAAATCAATCTGGGTTTATCCCAGGTTGCAGTACTTTCCTGAATTTACGCCGCCTCTTATGCCTCTAGCATAGTTCACCGGAGGACGCTTCTGACCGGGATGCGGTGTCGTTAGACATAGAGAAAGCATTTGATACCCTAAGTTGGGAATATTTATTCTCGGCCCTTACCAATATGGGGTTTGGCATGGTATTCCTCAGCTGGGTGCACACTCTTTACTCCAAGCCCGAAGCACGTGTTAAAACGGGTCAAGTGATCTCTGAGAAATTCCCTATCTGCAGAGGCGCGCAACAGGGCTGCCCCCGTCCCCTCTCATTTTTGCCCTCGCCATGGATCCTTTGGCTTGTCAGCTCTGCCAGCGTGCTGTCGAATGGGGCATATGCGAGCACGATATGCACCACGTCATCTCATTATATGCTGATCCCTGCTGTATCTGATGCATATTTTAGACAATTTTGGCATGATTTCCGGCCACATGTGTACTGGCCTAAATCCTGTGTGTTCCCTCTAGTGTGTGTACCGACTGAGGATCGCGTGATACATCCAGACTCGCGCCTGCAATTGTGCTACGACACCTTCAAGTACTTAGGCTTTACAGATATACCACTTTGAATGTGATCTCAAGGAGGAGAATCTTGATAAGGCTGTAGGGTCTATTCGACGCTCACTTCCTTTTTGGTGTTCACTTCCACTATTTTCGCTGGGTCGGGTCGCTATCTCCAAAATGTTGGTACTTTCCCGCTTGCTTTATTATTTTGTGGCCCTTCCCATTGTGCTCCCCAAGAGCTTTTTCCAGGATCTTAACTAGTTTTTACTCTAATTGATTTGGGGCACAGGCCGTCGCCAAGTTGCACTGTCTGTTCTGCAGCATCTGCTCCTTGAGGGCGGGTTGTGAGCACCCAACTTGGAGTTGTATTACTCCGCTGCCCAACTACAATGACCCTTGGCTTGGTTGAGTATCCCGAATCTCTACTGGTGCGCGCGACACTGAGGGACATTAACATCTATTTCTGGCTCTCTGACCCCATCATCATTCTGTGCCAGTTTATAGATAAATAACAGTGGCCCGCTGTTTCTGGTGTAGATATTTGCATTCCAAGGGTTCACTCCTCCCATATTCCCCCTCGATCCCCGTTTGGGATTTGCCATTACTATGACGGTCTCCGAGATGCATTGATTAGATCCCATTGACTGCGGTCGCAATTACACAAGCGGGTGATCTCTATAACGAAGGGAAACTCATGCTATTCCAAGAATTAGTTGAGTTATACGGGTTGAGTGCTGGCCAGTTCTTAACGTACTGTATTTTGCAATGGTTGGTCTGCGAGACTTGGGGCACTGGGGAGTCTGAACCACCTACATCGCAGGCATTGAATGCATTGTTGACTTCTGACACTTCACGCCACGCCATCACGTTTCTCTATTCTGCCCTTAACCCTACCCCACTCACTCACACCTCAAGCTGTTGTATTCCGCTTTAGGGGTCCGTATATAGGTTTTCCTGAATCATGTCCTTATATAGGCACAATTCGCCTTGCCCTTATACAGGCATAGAATCCCAGTCCTTATTTAGGTATTAACCGTACACTCCAAATACAGGCATGGTCACCGACATCCGTCCACCCTAACGTCACAACGAGTTCTTAGAAACCAGACCCTTAAGCTTCGGGAGTTCCCCTAGCACAGGACTATTGATTTTGCCAAGAACTCATCTATTATGTATGAACCGTTATACCTTAAGGGTTCATTCCTGACGTCTTCCTCTGTCCGACTTCACGTCAATGCTAACATTCCAAGACACCTACCAGGTATAAATATACCTTCCCTTGCCCAAGCAAGTTAGAGGAGACCTCGACTTCAGAGGAGCCCGTATCCCGGCCTGACGCACTGAGAAGACGCTGTAATTCCTGCACGCAGACGAATCCAGCTTCCAGTGTTCTAACTCCCTTCGCGGGGTGTTAGAGTTTCAGATCCGGCAGGAGATTCCCACCTCTCTCATTCTCAAGGTATGGAGCTGACTAGAACCTAGAGGGACTCTTGGCATACTAGACTTAACACACTCTTAGTCTACCATATTAGAGAATACTCCACCTACATCTATCTTTCCCTACACATAGACTAGGTTAGGTACATTGGGGTAGAACTAGCTTAGAGACGCATCGAATGAGTACTCGCATTCTTAGCTCATGTTATTTATGTACGTGAATATATGCTAAAAGATAATGCTAGCGCAGTATTATTTATTTCTACTGCTTACGCTGTACATTATTTATCTTGCATACTGTCTTGTGATCATAACAGCACATATCTCTTACACGAGAAACAAGACTGTTCAATAAAACCCTTTTATTGAAACGCCCGTCTTTCCTTTCTGTGTAACTCTGTAGAAACTAAGCATGCACGATTGAATGAGTGAAACTGCTATCTATTGTTTCCACGATTCTGAGACATGTTCCGCTTCTAAAGGGAAACAAAGTTGTCATGTTTTTCGGTTGCCAGAAACTACTCCCTTCTTGTTCTCAAGGAGTTTCTAGTGGCCTCTGAGCTAGCTGGCACAGGTAATTAAGTTTAATATAATCGATAGGGACATACCGACCTTAGTCCTATGTCAAACCTACAGGTTATATTATTCCAATGCGCAGAGCCTATTAGGGAAATAGGAACTACACTACAAAGGATACGTGCCAAATGGGATGCAGTGTTACCACATCCACCTACTGACACAGCCTGGACCCGCGCTCTGCAGAGGACCAAGAATAACTCTTGCAATCCTAGGTTTCATTTCATGCAGTTTAATTACATTCACCACACCTACGTCTCCCTAGTCCGCATCCAGCATATGTTTCCGGTACTCTCCCCTGCATGCCCCCGCTGCAATCTACTGAATATGGACTTCATACACATGGTATGAGCTTGTGCACCATTGTCACAGGTATGGCAGGAGGTCACCTCCGTAGTAGCGGAATTGTCATCACATTCTCTCACCCCCAACCCCGAATCTTGCTTATTGGGACTGCGCCCCGAGCGAAGGGCGACAAACACCTGCACCGATTTATTGACTTGTCCCTTGTCCTATTTAAACGTAACATTGCTATGGCCTGGAAGTCCCCTGCTCCACCAGAAATTTGGGTTGGCTTCGAATATTGCTGTTACGGACCAGGGCGGAGGCATACACTCTAAGACTGCCAAGCATGAGTTGTGACTCCTGCCTGGGTGGCGAGGAATGGGAAACATATTTGCTTGCTGTCGAGGACAAAACTCATGACCGCCCATCTTGAGCGCACCGACTGATAAGTGCGCTCACCCATGATGCATTCATGGATGATGCTACAATGTTCATGTCCTCACTTCTCCCTAAACCCACGCTACTCCCCCTTAGCCTTCACTCACTCTCACCTCCCTAGTCCTATATCAAACCTATAGGTTATATTATTCCAATGCGCAGAGCCTATTAGGGAAATAGGAACTACACTACATGGCGCCCAACGTTTGGTAAGGCAGTAATTTAACGCTAGATACTGAGTAACTCATTCGTGCTTTTCTCAGAGACCCCTACTCACATACTCCATAAGACGTCCGGAGTGGGTAGGGTTAAATATCCACCATAACTAAATAGGGAAGCACCCTATAAATTAGTTGTTTGGTTTGTTCAACGTTGAAGGATACAGTGTTCCAAAATATTGTGCACCTTATCTTTTTGTTTCCTTGAAACTTGTTCTACATTTTTCAAAAAACAAAATGCCTGACTCCGACAACGGTGACGTTGTGGGTCACCCAGCTTTAACAGCTTATAACAACACAAGTTTTATTGAAACCGAGGAGGGTGTCATAGACATCAATCCAAACTTAAGAAGGGCCATCACTCTAAAACTTATAAAACACAGCCTACCCCCAGGAGGAGGTAGAGCAGTTTTCGTGATAGAGGCACATGAATCCTTTCAGACAGAGGTATTCTATTCATGGGTCATATTTCCTGAATCAAATTCAGTAACAAAACTGTTTCACTTCTACAAAGAAGATGATCCACCAGAGGAATACATTCCTTTCGAGGATATTGAAATTCCACTAACATACCAGGAGCATCAGCTCTGGTTTAAAGGCGCCCTAAAACATCACAGAAACATAACCAGGCTCGGTCCACTAGGTAGACCAGGAGCAACATGGCCGATTCTAGCCGGCTAAACTCCTCATCCTGAACTGGATATAATGATGGATGAGGAATTACTTACTCAACTTACAGAGTTAATAAAAATCTACAGACAATTAGTCCAATATGTCATGCAGACTTTCACAGTCCAACCACCATTGACACTTCCAAATCAAACTCCTCAACAGGGGAATACACTAAAAATTACACCACAGACTCTATACGCAGTCATGGGTAAAATGCCCACAAAACGTGAGCAAATTCCATTCTGGATAGCTCAAAAAATTACTCAAATCGAGGCAGTATTTCCAAATACTAGCCCGTATGAGAAACACAGAATCCTAACAATCTGTTTACCAATGGGGATCACACCACAACTGGAAGACTGCACCACTTGGGGCTCAGTCTTTGCTGCCATCTATACTAAAACACATGGTATTCCATCAATTGCAGTAATACCTGATGTCCTGAAACAGATTCAAAACGAATACGGGGCAGAGCCTGCTCTAAATTCAGGTATGAAATTACTGAAAAATTTCGACCAGGTCTCAACTATAATATTATCTAATATTAAAGGGGAGGCAGCAGCAGTGGCGATCCGCCAACGATTAAGGGAATTCGATGTTACAGAACATCAAACAGAACTACCCAGAATAATAGAACAATCATATGCAGAATTAGGCAGAGATAGTTTGGGTGGAAGACCAGTGAAGCCAAAACTATCTGAAAGTCCTGAGAAGGACTCTATTAAACAAACTCCTACATCTTCTAAAAAGAAGTGGGAAACTAATAAAAATAATTCAGAGAAACGTTCTCAATCCCAAGGTAGGTCTCCTCAAAAGGAGCCCTCTGAAAGGAGGTATAACCTCAGGAATAGGGATAATTTGAAAAAGCCTGACAGGTATCAAGTACTGATACATGTTCCTCTCGTACCTTTCAGATCTCGTCACAGACATCAGAAAGAAGAGGACGGTCAGAACATAGAGAAGAACGCGTGAAAATCGAAAGACGACAAACACGCTCCGAAAAACAAATCTAAACCTCAATTCTCAAAGAAGAAGGTAGCAGGTCTGAAGGTCAGACATGCCGAGGATACTGAGAACACAACTCAAGAACGGAGAATGGGCTCAGACAATGCTGGACAGTGCAGCAGAAGTCACAATAGCTCGCCAGAACCTGAAGGAACTTCTGGAGATAGTGGACTTGAATGAGTACATTACAGTTCAGATTGTAGACACCAGGGTTAGTACTCCACAAAAGTTATATGAAATAACACTCCGGATGGAGGGAGACATACCTAGACAGGTGAAAGCACTCTTTTGGGAAAAACTTTCAAGGGGCTATGACATACTTCTAGCCGAAAAAGACTGGCCACCACAATTTGTCAGGGAGTGCCCACATGGCGAGGACATTAATATGCCTGCCTTCTCTAACCATATTCCAATTCACCTAAAATATACTTATGCCAGGAGATGGGCAGTTGCCCAGGCCCCAGCATTATACAAAAATCATGTAGGATGGGACGAGGATTCACCTCACCATAAAATACATCTAAAAAATGAACCTACTGCACAAAGGCAGTATCCAATAAAGCAAGAAGCTAAAAAACAGGTCAGGGAGATCTTAGATCAACTTAAATACCAAGGGGTGATCGAAACATGCACCTCTTCAATGAACAATCCTTTGTTTCCTGTCTCCAAACCAGACAATGCCTATCGTCTAGTTTTGGATTACAGAAACTTAAAAACTTGTTCAAAAACATTTGCAGTGCAAAATGCACATAGCACAGCATTAATGAATAACATTGTGCGTAAAAAATACAAAACCACATTGGACATCTCAAATGGTTTCTTTTGTCAAAACATAGCACCTGAAAGCAGGTACTTAACAGCTTTCTCAATAATGGGGACCCAACGTCAATTTTGTCTACTCCCACAAGGGTTCAAGAACAGCCCGGGGTTATTCTCAGCGAGAGTAACGGAGTTACTACAAATTTATGACAATGAGGCATTGTCATATGTCGATGACATCTATCTGACAGACGATGACCTGGATAAACACTTGAACAGGGTGAGCACCATTATACTGGGCTTCGCCTCTGAGGGCTATAAGTTCAACTTTAAAAAGTCCCGAATTGCCCATCTCAATGTCCTGTTTCTAGGATATGAGCTTTCAAGTGAAGGCAAGAGCTTGGCAGCCAACTTTTTAGAAAGGTGTGCGCTGCTCCAACCTCCAAAGATGCTGAAAAATTTACAATCCATCCTGGGTTTCCTAAATTTTGGAAGAACTTACATTCTAAATTACGCAGAAAGGGTTAAACCCCTTTACGCATTAATCAAACCTGATTTTTCAAACAAGAATTGGACACATGAACACACAGAAATCTTGCGTTCACTCCAAGCTAACATGTTAGCAACAAATCACTTACAAACACGCGTAAGTCAACGCAACTTAGTGATCCGAATAATTTCGGGTCAATTCGGATTCACCTATTTAACATTTAATGAGGGTGAAAAAGTACCAATTGCATACAAATCACACTTGTATACACAAGCAGAAATGCGCTTCACTTCAACAGAAAAAATTCTGACAGCAGTTCAAACCGCTGTAGCAAAAGAAAGAGCTCTAGCCCAAGGGAAACGCATTATTGTCGTAACCCCAGTTCCGGCCTCAGAGGCGGTAACTAAAGCGAGCATTCCAAATGCTAAAGCATTACATCCTAGATGGATACAATGGGTTAATTCTCTTGCTGCAACAGATGTTGAATATGTTTTTGATCCCGATTTAAAAACACAAGCGTTCCTGCAATATGAACATGAATGTCCTCTGCCTACTGAGATTCTGCCTCTCGATCAGTACGAATTCATAATTTACACTGACGGATCCGCACAACCCGCAACAGGGAGTAAGCAAGCTTACAGTGCAGTGTGTGCAATCGTTAAAGGTCGCATGCGCGATGGCAAATTCAGACCTATGGTCACAAAAACCCAGTCTCTAGGAGATTGCACAGCTCAGCGAGCTGAACTACAAGCATTCAAACTGGCACTTGAAAGTACAGATCGAGAATTCCCCACACTAATAGTGTGCGTTTCTTTCTACTGTGTACAGTCGTATAATGAATATATACAAACTTGGCTTGAAAACGGGTTCAACGATGCAAAAGGTGGCACAATAAAGCATAAAACGCTTTGGGAACAAGTAGTTCAGTTAAAAAGCGAACTACCAAAGGCTCACGTGATCCATACACTGAGTCATCAACGTGATGGTGTTCACGTTGCAGGGAATTCATTGGCTGACGAAGCCGCAAAGGGGGCTGTTCAGACGGCTTCCGTAGCTGCGATCACTCGTTCAAAAACGAAAATAGACAGTGAGATAATGTTGGCTGTCAATGCTACGAGCAAAGGCAGTGGTGCAGCGTTACCAAAAAGTTTCCACTCAAGTACTCTTATGTAATTGATGCGAACAACGTTCCTTTTGCTCGAATCCCTGGAGTGGGGGATAGGGTAATTCCAAACAAGGAACACAGATTAGGACTAATCCTAGCAGCACACGAAGGGATAGCCTCTGCCCATGCAGGCATTTCCGCAACAGTATCTTTACTGACACAAAGATATTGGTGGCCTGGCATTAGGAAGCAGACCAAGAACTATGTTCTGGAATGTGAAATTTGCCAACAGATGAAAGTCTCCACAGTGAAACGTCCTGCGCAGACACCCCTGTTAATTTCAGACAAACCATTAGCTTGTGTTTACCTGGACCACTGCGGTCCCTTGCAAAGGGACGGTAACTATAAATATATCATGGTCGCAGTGGATTCTTGCTCTAGGTTCCTATGGATATGGCCTCAGCGCCGGCTGACGCTCGAACTGTTATAAAAGATTTGCGAGTCTTTATCGGTACATACGCAATAGGCAAGCTACATTCTGACCAGGGCCCTGCGTGTAGCTCTCGGGCTTACAAAGACGCCATGGCCAGTCTGGGCGTTGCATTGCGGTACTCCTCTCCGTTTCATCCTGAGGGAAATTCTGTTGTGGAAAGGAAAAACCGGGACATAAAGCTGTCTATAACAGCTAGGGTATTAGGTTCGGGTGATGGGTGGGTCAAACATCTTTATGGGGTCCAACGCTCATTAAACAACTTGCCAAGAAGTTCTCTAGGGGGGGTCACTCCATATGAGGTCCTATTTGGGACAAGAATGTGGGTGCCCGATCTGGAATGCAGTGGCACAGTGGTGGAAAATAAACCCTTTGATATCAAAGATCGTTTGGCTGTTTTACAGGACTTAAATGAACTAAGATCGAAACAAAGCAACGTATTCCTGCAGCCAACCACCACTGGGGAAAAACCGGCGGTCCCAGCAAGGCCTGTCTGGATTCCAAAAGTTGGGGATCTAGTCAGAGAGAAGATTGCGGACAAGAAGTAATTTGGACCTTCTTACAGACAACCAGTACCTGTCCTAGCCGTACACGGAACAAGAACAGTACTTATGCCGCCCCTTGCTGGAAAAAAGGAGAAAAGATTTGTGTCCATCGACCTCATCAAACCACAGTATGTGGCCAATACTAAATAGTAGGCCTCGTGGACTCCGACCTAGTAGCAGACACACTCCTCTCGCTGCTATCCAAGAGGTTCAGACTGAAAGACTGATAGCCATCAAGAATTCAGCAGTAACAGATGAAGGACTGAGCTACAATGCAATGGAACTCATCCCTCTTGAAACACAAGTAACAGTTCGTCCAAATACACCTGTCTACACCAATGTAACAAGTGATCAACTGGTTCCAGCGATTTCTACAAATCCTGATGCAATTCCAACAATTCACAGAACTGCTTCTGGCTATTTCATTAACTTTGATACGTTTTCTGAGGATCCGAGTGAGCCCGAGACGTCGCCAGCATCAAAAACTTTTAAACAGCAAGTACAAGACTTTTTACATTTTTTGAAAAAGACTTACCTAGTTTCACCATGGATTGAACTTTGGGTTATTTCTGGAATATTTTTCTTCCTGCTTTGGCTAGCTTTGGTTATGACTATGAGCGTGCTTATAAATGGGAGATACATCCATTTGGACATTGAAAGAAAAGAAGTGAACTTACTTTTGAAACCTCACAAATCATCCCATCGTGAAACAAGAGACTTGTCTGCAGTGAACATCACAGACGTTCCTATACAGGATGGTATAGTGTGGGACAAAACAGATTTTGATATTTTTGGCCCGACG
Organism: Calotriton arnoldi; assembly: GCA_963921515.1. Lineage (NCBI taxonomy): Eukaryota > Metazoa > Chordata > Amphibia > Caudata > Salamandridae > Calotriton > Calotriton arnoldi. The sequence continues at coordinate 1,319,120 of CAWUFW010002412.1, forward strand.
GAACATTTGAACATTCCACATTTATTTAAGATTTCACTAAGTGATTTTGTTTCATCTAGTACCTACTCTGATGATTGGGACTTTGAAACTGTAAATGATATGATGTTTGACCTCGAAAAATCTGCTGCATTTTCTAATAATGAATATTTAGAGGGTTCATCAGACTATGAACAGCTGTATTGCTATAACCACTATGGTCATCATTTTTTGCATAAATCTGTAACACCTAGAAATGTGTTTATGTTTAACCAATGGGAGCATTGTCCTACACCACCAAAAGGTAGTTCAAAAACATTTGCTAAAAAGTTTCCATATTTTTCAGGATACAATACATCTGATCCAGAAACGTTTTACTATAGAAATGTAAACAAAACAGGACTGAAAATTATGTTAACAAATACAAAACAGATTTATTCTGCAGCATTTATTACCCAACTGTCTAGACAGGGTTTCGACTTATGGAAAGACACGATAGACACAAAATCTGTCTGGGGTACTAAAGATTGGCAAGTACAGGGGATAGAAGCTTTATTTAGAGCCTGTATCGTCCCTCAACAAATAATGTTTTTGAATGACACTGTCCAACAAACGTCTTGCCTTGGTTTAGCCAAGATTAAAGACATGAAAGCACCTTCTGTACCAACACCTGCAAGTGATAACAATACACAGGCAGCGGTTACAGTTGACACCATACTACAACTCAACAGAACAAATCCTGATTGGAGAAAATGGTTGATCTGGCCCACAGACACAAACAACTGTCAAGGGAGATTCCTGAATAAAACACAGGGGTTTACTATTCATAGGCCAGACCCACGATACGTCCAAAGGCAGCATCCGGGGGTAGTAACAACATACAGTGTAGGAAAATTATGCCTCGATTGGCTGCAAAAATCTACACTTAAGGATGTGAAACAACACTTATCTTTACTTAAAGAAGACGCAGACCGTAGGGAATTCTTGCTTGGACCAAGAAAACCGCGTCAAAGATGTTTCATATATGCCGGCATTTATGCTGCTTATAATGAAGCATGGAAGGTGTCACAGATGGAGGCCGCAGAACGAATACGTGAACTTGATTGTATTAACTTAGAGAAAACTCTCTCTGTGGTCGACAATGGGCTAACAACTTTGTCCTCCAGAATTTATTCATTGGACAGTATTGTATCCTCTGCTATCGAAATACTGGAACAAGATTTAGCCATGTTACAGCAAGGCCAGTCTCAATTACGTTCTATTATGTTATTAAGCTGGACGCTGCAATCTTTGCGTGCGGGCTATGTGCCTTGGCGTTTTATCAACACGACGGCTCTGTTTGCAGAATATAATCTAACTGATAAACAGATCGAACTGGCACAAAGGGGAGCAAAGTATACAGTACTGAGCATTGAAAAACTTGAAAAATTACCATTCACAGTGGCAGAAAAACCAGCTACAGAATGGCTTATTCACGGCAAAATTAGTCTACCTGTGACTACTTTCCAGTTTCAGTATTGCCTTAAACAGATGCAAGCAGGCAAATATGAAAGGTTGGGTAAAGAATACTTTTAGACATCCTAGAATTTACCTTACACCTATAGATGTTGGAGTGGGGATCGTGAAGTGTTTCTAAGCGGTACACACTGTGAAAATACACTAAGCGGTTCACTGATTTGTCAGGACATTTCTTTACACAAGGCTTGTAATGGTTCTGTGGCAAACTTGCTTTGAAAATAACAAGGACCCCCTGTAAGGTAAATATAGCAATTCCTAGGACAGGGCAACAGCAATTGTGAATAGTAAATTCCTAGGCAATTAAATAAAAATAATGGCACAGTATAGTCCTTTAAAAATAAACCATTAATAAATCCACACAATTTATGCAACACAATGTACCAACTCGAAACTATTTAAAATCTTTTTATCTTTATTTTAAAAAAAGTAATTAATCTTTTTTTCAGATAATCATGAAATCTTTGACATACATACATAAATTTCAAACATCAAATATTAAAAACTGCTATCACTAGTCAAATCTTTAATTTACAGACCAATACAATCCCTAGCTGTAGTGGAGTACGACGGAATATATAATTATATAACAACAACCAACATTTCATAAAATACAATAAAAAAGAAAATTTGTGGCACAAAATTGTCTTCGACGCGCGTTTCGGCGCACTTGCGCCTTCTTCAGGAAAGCCACACGATTTCCTGGAAACAATTGAGAGGTACACTGAGTTCGTACTTATTTATATTTGCATAGATTGCAATATGATTCAATTAGCTCTTCTAAAATTAAAAATTATTTAATTTAAAAACTGTGATATATTAGTAGTGAGATATAGTAAAGTCAAGAGAGACTAGTATAAATGAACATGCTGAAGATCGCGTGACTAATTTAAAAAGAAATATAATGGTGAATCGATAGAAGAAACATTCTCACTAGATAATAGATTTACTAGTAAAGAACCAAGATACCCAGGTGATTTCCTAATACTAATAGAAAAGGAAAAGAAATAATATAAATTTGCTTACTTAAAACTAATAGATCGCTGCTTTTAGATATTACATCGACTTCTATTGAAGTTGTCACTGATTTCTGAAATGCAAATCTAAGATAAATTAGCTGAACAACTCTAAGTTTATAAGTCTCATATATTGAGGTGAATAGAGCTTCATTTTATAATGAAGAAATACCTTCAATATCGTATTTAGCAGCCGATCGTCACTGGCGTATACGGCTTATGTTTATAAAAATAGACAATGTAGAGACGATAACATCCGATTTCATCTAAGAAAATATATAAAGTCAATGAATAGATCAAATATATGATTCTTAATACTAATAATCTACCAAAAGCGATTCTAAAAATGGCAGAAAAAGGAAGGAATCTGATATTACATACCTGACTAAAATGTCAATAATTATGACACGGATGATAAATTCAATGCTTCTATCTCTGGATAATGAGAGTAGAATTTCGATTCATATATGTTTCGAATCTTCAGTAAAATCTGAAAATTACCATAAAATTAAGATTAGGTAACAGTTGCGTCTGCTATCTAATTAATGACTAAAAATCATCGATGAAACTATTTTAAGAAAATGAAAAATACACAATTATTGATATACGTACTAACTATAGTGGCCATATTAGTAGCAGTCTAGTACTAGCTATATTAGCACCAGTCAGACTCTCCACATTTCCTGGAGACTCGCAACAAGCAATATTGGAGATAAAAGATACTATTCCTATTTTTACTCTTTCTTCACAGATTTTAGATACAGCGACTATGACACTTTTATCAAAAGGTTTATCCTTTGTTCCTCATTCATCTATAAATAAGTTTGAACTATATCAAGATATATTCTTGTTTTTTCGCAAGATTAGACTAAAAAAGTTTTTCAGTGAAGAAAGAGAAATAGCATTTGAATCTAACACTCTGCAAGAATTATCATTGCCATCTAGTTTTCTTCCCTCATTAGATCAAGTTGGCCCTGAAGTTGCAGTATTTGAAAATGTTGTGTTGAAGCGTTTGGATCAAGCTACACAATTCATCCCAAAACCCCTATATAATTTGAATAGGGAAGAATTTCTATCTTTGCAAGCGATAGGTAAAAATAAGAGTATTATAGTAAAAAGCTGTGACAAAGGAGGAGGAATTGTTGTTACTGATACAGAAAACTATAAAATGAAGATGGAATCTATGCTTAATGATCAAACTTTTTATTCTAAAATAACATCTAATCCCATGACTAGAGTAGCTCAAAAGATAGCAGCTTTGACTAATAGAGCATTGGATGCAGGACATATTAGTAAGAAAGAGTATGAGTATTTGAATTGCTCTGAAGGAAAGACATCTTGCATTTATGGAATTCCTAAAATGCATAAAAATGTTAATGACCCTCCCTATAGACCAATAGTTTCTACAATTGGTTCTAAAACTGAACCATTGTCAAAATTTCTAGATACAAAAATTAGACCATTTATACCTAAAATTCCTTCCTTTATTCAAGATACTCGAGATATTATCAATAGGGTGGAAAATCTCAAGTTTAACCCAGCTATTAATATCTTGGTTACTCTTGATATAGTATCACTTTATAGCAATATACCTCAAAAGGAAGCACTAGAGTCAGTTGAATGGTTCATTGATGAATTTAAAATTCCAAGTTCTAAACCCTTTCTTATGAAATGTCTACATGTAGTTCTCACAGAAAATACTTTCGAATTTGACCAACAATTGTATCGTCAAATAAAGGGAGTAAGTATGGGAGCGTCAGTAGCTCCAACAATAGCTAATATTTATATGGCTTGGTTTGAGAAGAAATTTATCCATAATGAAGTTGCCCCTTTTTCGAGTCTGTTTCCCATTGGTCCAGATATATTGATGACATCTTTTTTATCTGGACCGATGGGGAAGATAACTTAAGGGAATTTTTAATGTGGCTAAATCTTGCTGATATTAACTTAAAATTCACAGCCCATACAAGTATGCAACAGGTAGAATTCCTGGATATTCTTATCAAACATAACCTTGGAATTCTAGAAGTGGATCTGTTCATTAAACCTACTGCAAGAAACACTCTTCTTCATTTTAAAAGTTACCACCCCCGCTCCCAAAAAGATAGTATTCCCTTTTCCCAATTTTTAAGGTTACGTCATAACTGTACTAAACTATCGGATTTTGACCTCCAAGCTGAAAAAATGAAAGAAATTTTTTTAACACGTGGTTATCCACACAGATTAGTTAGAGAGTCATATAAAAGAGCGCGTTATTATGATAGAGACCATCTCCTTACAAACAATACACATAAAAAGATGGACCAACTTGTTTGCATCACTAGACATTCTACATTGAATGCTAAAGTAAAACAAATAGTTAATGCAAATTGGCATATCTTAAATAGTAATCCAGAAGTAGAAAAGAAGATAGCTAGACCTCTGTTTGCTCATCGTAGGAATAAAAATCTGAAAGATATGATAGTCCATTCTAGATTTAAATCAGATGTTCCCTTTGTTCAAAAATCTATTGATGGCACTGTACCTATTAAAGGGACCTTTAAATGTTCATCCTGCAAGTCATGTGACCAAGTCCTAGAGGGTGAAACCCTCATCCATAATGGACATACTATTAAAGCACAACATCTATGGAATTGCAAGACACAGAATGTCATTTACCTAATTTTATGCCCGTGTAAATTAGGCTATGTCGGAGAGACATCTAGAGCAGTTCATATTCGGATTGCAGAACATCGTTCTGCCATCCGTACATCGAAAATGACAGCTCCCTTGGTTAAACATTATTTGGAGACAGACCACAAGCCAGAGGACATCCAATGGCGAGTTCTAGAAAAAAATTAATATTGCAGATAACAACGGCGGATATAAAATCCGCAAAAAAAGAGAGGTCTTTTGGATTTTTGTTTTAGATACATTTCATTGTGGGCTCAATAATGAGTTACCCTGGGAGAATGCCATTTAAGAAACCTTCTATTTAAAAAGGGAAATGTCTGAATAGTTTAGACTCTTGTTGTCCCTGAATGAATACTAAGTTCTTAGTATCTGTCATGGATAACTATAGTAATAAAATATTTTATTGGAATGTAATAGTTTACGATTTTGAATTAAATATCTTCTATGGAGGAGATGGAATTAATGAAAGTTTACATCTTCCTATAGTTGTCTGATAGGGTAATGTTATAAAATTACGGCAAAAACCTAGAGGAACAATAAAGCTTTTTCTAATATAAAAAGAGTCCTCGTCTTTTCTCTGACGTCGGCTACTGTTTACGCTGGAGACGTGTTTAGACGCTAAGTGCGCTACGTACATCTCACTATGAGTGGTTTCACTTAGTTCCTCATTACGTAAAAACACGTGACTGTTTTACGTATGAGCACAAACATTTAAACATCAACCATTGCGCATAGGGAGCCGACCAAGGAAGTACTTGTGAGTAAGACGAGGACGCGAAGGCGCCATTTTGGTCTTATTCTGTTTTCATCAGGTTAGTAAATGCATCGCTCGCTATGGTTTTAGCGGTTAAATCATCTATCTGACAGAATATTGGTTCGATAGAGTTAGAAGTTCTTTAATCAGGTTACTTGCTTTGATGGAAGACGTGAGAATGGTAGCTTAGTACGGCCCCGCATTTTCGTGCTCTCGTTATTCTCTCTTTCTTTTTTATATGGACGAAATAGAAATGTAGGCTAATTATAACAGAACATACGCAATATAGGATTTAGATACAAAGCTAATATAGCTAGTACTAGACTGCTACTAATATGGCCACTATAGTTAGTACGTATATCAATAATTGTGTATTTTTCATTTTCTTAAAATAGTTTCATCGATGATTTTTAGTCATTAATTAGATAGCAGACGCAACTGTTACCTAATCTTAATTTTATGGTAATTTTCAGATTTTACTGAAGATTCGAAACATATATGAATCGAAATTCTACTCTCATTATCCAGAGATAGAAGCATTGAATTTATCATCCGTGTCATAATTATTGACATTTTAGTCAGGTATGTAATATCAGATTCCTTCCTTTTTCTGCCATTTTTAGAATCGCTTTTGGTAGATTATTAGTATTAAGAATCATATATTTGATCTATTCATTGACTTTATATATTTTCTTAGATGAAATCGGATGTTATCGTCTCTACATTGTCTATTTTTATAAACATAAGCCGTATACGCCAGTGACGATCGGCTGCTAAATACGATATTGAAGGTATTTCTTCATTATAAAATGAAGCTCTATTCACCTCAATATATGAGACTTATAAACTTAGAGTTGTTCAGCTAATTTATCTTAGATTTGCATTTCAGAAATCAGTGACAACTTCAATAGAAGTCGATGTAATATCTAAAAGCAGCGATCTATTAGTTTTAAGTAAGCAAATTTATATTATTTCTTTTCCTTTTCTATTAGTATTAGGAAATCACCTGGGTATCTTGAAGGCCCATTACGATACCGGGCGTAAAAAAATCCGCCACCCATTAAAGCGGCAAAAATCCGCCCGCCTACACCGTCTGAATACCGACCCAGCAATCATGATGCCTCGAACCTAAAACCTCCAGCGGCGGAAAAAACACACAAAATACCGCCCGCCCTTGCCCGAGTCGGAGTCAAACCGCCCGCCACGGACGGAAAGACGCACGACAACACAAAACTGCCCGCCCTCACGGTCGAGACACCGCACGTGAAATTACGATCGCACCGACATGAGCGCGGAAAAACAACAAATACACCGCCCGCCAGCGTAAACAACACCGAAGAAAATGGACACGGCAGAAGCCATGGCGGCCACGTCCCTGCACAGAAACAGCCGCGGACTCAAACAAACACACACAACATGGCAAACAAGTCCACACAGCAACCCACGCACAAATACACAGACAAAGTACACATCCCGAAAACACACCACCCCTGGACAAACAAATAAACCACAAAGCCCAGAACACCAGCCACAACACACCTGAAAACAACAGACCATCAGGACACACCCAAACAGGTAAGTACAAAAGCAGCCCCTCCACAGACCACAACCCCTTGCAACATTGCAAAGCAGAGAGGAGAGGAGAGGACACAGTGACACAGCAAGGACAGCAGCACACCACAGATACGCACACATCACACCCACCACCACCAAACACCGGCACCACAAACCCCCTGCACATCACACATCACACACCGCACCAGCACCACAAACACCATGGCATCACACAGAATGCCAAAGTTCACTGCCACTGAGCTGACGGTCATGGTCGACGAGATCGTCAAGGTGCACACACAAATCTATGGCAACCAGGTCCAGCACACACCACTAGCCACCAGAAACAGAATGTGGAACAGAATTGTAGACCAGGTCAATGCAGTCGGGACCGTACCCAGAAACAGAGGAGAGATAAACAAACGGTGGAACGACATCAAAAGCCTGGTCAAGAAGAAGGAGAGCAAAAACAGAGAGCTGGCTGCCACGACTGGCGGAGGGAATCCCGCGCATTACAAGACCTTCAAAGCGTGGGAGGAGAAGGTGCGAGTCATCATCCATCCGGAGATCCTCACCGGATTACCAGGGGAGTGGAGGCTGGTAAGTACAAACAAATGTATACCAGCACACCGCTATGTACTCACATGCACTACCACCATGCCATAGCTCCGAGGGACAAACACCCCCATGTGCAGTACACAATCCACAACACATCACTCACACATGCAACAGGCACCACCACACACACAGCCCAAACATATCAACTAACAAAACTATGGGGGCATGTGTACACCCAGCCAGCCACGTAACTACCAACAGGTCCCCTAGTACTCCAGAAGCGCCACAACGAGCACCCCCACACCCATGTGGCAGCCGTAGCTGCACCAACCAACAAGTAACAGGTAAGTAGCCGCAACACAAAGGCAGTGGGTGGGAGGGGGGACAGCTGAAGTACAACCCACACCAGGCCCCTAGTCCTACAGCACAGGAAGGCGGAGCACCCCCCACACCCATGTGGCAGCCGTAGCTGCACCAACTGACAAGTAACAGGTAAGTAGCCGCAACACAAAGGCAGTGGGTGGGAGGGGGACAGCTGAAGTACAACACACACCAGGCCCCTAGTCCTACAGCACAGCAAGGCGGAGCACCCCCACACCCATGTGGCAGCCATAGCTGCACCAACCGACAAGTAACAGGTAAGTAGCCGCAACACAAAGGCAGTGGGTGGGAGGGGGACAGCTGAAGTACAACACACACCAGGCCCCTAGTCCTACAGCACAGCAAGGCGGAGCACCCCCACACCCATGTGGCAGCCGTAGCTGCACCAACCGACAAGTAACAGGTAAGTAGCCGCAACACAAAGCGCAGTGGGAGGGAGGGGGACAGCTGAAGTACAACACACACCAGGCCCCTAGTCCTACAGCACAGCAAGGCGGAGCACCCCCCCACACCCATGTGGCAGCCGTAGCTGCACCAACCGACAAGTAACAGGTAAGTAGCCGCAACACAAAGCGCAGTGGGTGGGAGGGGGACAGCTGAAGTACAACACACACCAGGCCCCTAGTCCCACAGCACAGCAAGGAGGAGCACAGCCCACACCCCACACCCACGTAGCAGCCACTGCAGTGCACACCGGCAGCCGACAGGTAGACATCCCGCCCCAGGACAAACGGTGTCAGTGGGTGTCCAGCCATCACCACGACCCATAACACCGCCCCCACCCCCACAGACCTGCAACATGGAGCACCCCCGCCCATAACCATGTTGCATCCAGTCCAGTGCACGCTCAAAAACAACCTGCAGGTGGGAAACTGGACAGGGCGGGGAGACTGGAGGCATGAGGACTGAATTACGACTAACACATGGGACATGTCAAGTAGCAGATGAACACGCAGCACTGCTCCCTGCCACAACCATGTGAACAATGTGCACACGGACATGAACCACAGAGTCACACCCCACATGACCCATCACAGACACAGCAACACCCAAGGAGCCACGTCTGCACGCACAAGTCACACTGATTACAGAACCACACGGCAGGCACAGTGCAACCCATCACACACAACTGCAACACCATCGAAGTCCTGTCCATGTAGCCCCTACTGCCTGTCAACCACACATCCCACAACTACGCCCATGTAAGACATACCACACCAGACGCAACAGCGTGGAACAACATAAATGCACACGAACACCACTGGACCCATCAAACACACAGACACACAATGCACATACAACATACCATCCATCTCATCCGTCAGCCCCAGTCACATGAAAGGTATGTCATCCGAACAGCTGATCCACATACAGTAGTCACGCAAAGAAACATGCCCATGATAAATCATGTGCCAGAAGTGAATGAAGCGCACGTCACACTGTGAGCAACTACACACATAACATGGGCCACACACCCCGAGCACTGCAGTGATGCACATAGCACAGGGCAGCACGCACACCAAGGAATTGGACCATCTGCAATACGTCGTGTGGCACACAACCATCACTCACTCATAACAATGCGTCCAATTACATGGCCAGAAATCACAACAGACAGCAAATATGCAGGGTATGTCAGACATACACACACCTCAGACCATGCACTGTCATGTTGCCACAACACATGTCACGTTCTGCACCCCATGGCACACAGTATGTACCCCAAAAGCATAGTTCATCTCAAATGCGTTTCAGGGGCTGACCCCCATTATGCCATCTGCGTTTCGAAGCGTTCCATATGAACCCCCAAAGCATAGTTCATCTCAAATGCGTTTCAGGGGCTGACCCCCATTATGCCATCTGCGTTTCAAGCGTTCCATATGAACCCCAAGAGCATAGTACAAACCAACCTCCACGATGGGTCTGGAGTCCGCATACACCAGAGCCACAAAAGCAGGAGCACAGCAACACACCCATCGGCATTGCCAATCCGTCCCATGCCACATGTCCACAGTACACAGTCCCATTGGCATGCCCACACAACAACAAATAGCACAGCCACACACACGGCTCCGGGAAACCTGTGCACGACTGTGCACGAACTGTGGATGTCAGACAACCTATACATACTTTGTCATGTGCAACACAATAACATATCTCATTCCCCCACAGGTGACGAACTGCTGGATGCTGGAGATGGAGACAGCAGCCAGCACAGCCAGCCTGCAAGCCCCCAACATGGACTCACGGATGTGGAGGATCTGTCCTCCTCTTCGGACACGGACCACCCAGCAGGCCCATCTGGTGTGGCAGGGCCCAACCGCACCCCAGGCACCCTCCCACCCACCAACCCATCATCCAGGGCTGATGACCACTCGCAGCCCCCTGCTGCCACTGTCGTAGCGGCCACTACCACTGTTGTAACGGCCACCCCCACGGTCGTTGCGGCCACTCCCACTGCCGCAACCACCACCACGTCATCACTGGCCCCAGCCCCAGCGCAAGTGGTGGTCCGGCCGACTGGGTCCACCCTGGGAGCCACAGCGAGGACCGTGGTGAGCAATGTGGCTAGTGGGCAGGTCGGTGGCAGCAGTACTGGTAGGAGGAGCAGGGCCAGGCCAACACCAACTGTGCCTGGGAGCCAAGCCCTGCCGCCAATCGACAGAGTCCTTGGGGCCTATGAGGAGGCCCAAGGCGAATGGGCCAGGTCTGCAAGCGACACGCGGGAGGTCCTTGCGGTGTTGAGGTCCATGGACGCCCACATGGCCCGAATCGCGGACCTCATGGGCCAGCTGGTGGTGGGGGGGAGGGCACAAGCAAGGCCAGCAACACCACCTCCGCCACCACCTGCTGTGGCGCAGGTTCGTGCAGCATCGCGTTCCCCTGCGTCCACAGCGAGTGAGCACTCCTCAACCACCACCAGCGGAACATCAACCCCCCCTCCCAAACGTGGAAGGGGCCGTCCGAAGTGGAAACAGGTGTCCAGAGAGGACTTCGCCCGCACCAAACGCCAGTGAGTCAGCCAGCCACCTTGACCACCTACTGCATTGACTTGGAATACGATCCTAGCCCACACTGCCATGTGAATGGCATGTGTCTGTTGGACTGTGGACATAGAACTCCATGGGTACACCTTGACCATCACGCAGCCATGACCGTCAAGTCATTGTCACAGCATGCACCACATTTGTCATCACCTTGCACACAATCACATGTCACCGCTCTTAATAAATACACCTTGATCACAATCGGCTTAATGTGTCCTGGGTTTATTCCACGATGTGCAATCGCCACCATGAGCAGGATAGCATCTGCTGTGTGGCATGTCGATGGGACAGGAGAGGCTGCAGGGACCTAGGGGTGAAAAACAGAACAAGAGTACATTCAATGAGTGTGTCACACAATCATCACACAGTACTTGTCACCAACTACAAGCAATGCACACACATCTCTGAGAGCAACAGGGCACAATGCTACAGCCACTGACAGTGGCATACCAACCTGGACATGGACCATTGACACACAGCACTCAATGAACAAAAGGCCCCAGTAACAGAGCACACATACACCTGCACAACTACAGCCACATCAGCCGTCGTACATGGTCACTCACCGTCAAGTGAAGTAGCGGGCGATGAGCTGGTGACGCACATTCACAGCTTCATCCTCTCCACTGTCCTCTTCACTGGAGCTGTCCTGGTGTGCAGGCTGGGGCCCTGGTTGATCTCCGTCATCCACAATTAGGGGGATCTGCTTTCGAATGGCCAGATTGTGCAGCATGCAGCAAGCCACCACTATCTGGCACACCTTCTGTGGGGAGTACGCCAGCGCCCCCCCGGTGCGGTCCAGGCATCTGAACCTGGACTTGAGGAGGCCAAAGGTACGCTCGACCACACGTCTGGTTCTCCCATGTGCCTCAATGTAGCGGTCATCTGCTGGGGTCCGAGGATTTCGTAATGGACTGAGCAGCCAGGGCCCATTCGGGTAAGCCGAGTCACCTGGGCGTGGGGGACACAGAGAACCGTTGCAATTCAAACAGGACAGTAGACAGCATCCTTATGCCAGCACGCTACACAACTCCACATACTCACCGACAATCCAGCCACGGTCCTGTTGCAGATTGGTCATCAGTCGTGGTAATATGCTGTTTCGCATGATGTGCGCGTCATGGGCCGAGCCTGGGAACTTTGCACACACGTGGGAGATGACCATGTCCGCAAGGCACACCACTTGCACATTCAGGGAGTGCGTGTGCTTCCGGTTGCGGAAGAGCTGCTCAGTGGCTTGTGGTGGGACAAGGCCAACATGGGTGCAGTCAATGGCACCAACGACGTGTGGGATCCGTCCAAGGGCATAGAATGCACCCTTAACTGCCGCCAACTCACGTGCCCTGGGGAATCGGATGTACCTGTTCCTGTACAGCATCATGGCTGCCAGTACATCCCTCAGCACCATGCTGAACATGGGCTGGGACATCCCACCTCCACTGCCCACTGTGTTATGGAATGACCCAGTGGCGAAAAAATGCAGTGCAGCCATCACCTTAGCCGTGGGGGTGAATGCTGTCGGATACACCCTGCGAGGACGGAGGTGGGGTTCCAACATGGCACATAGTCGATGCAGGGTTGGTCGATCCAGACGAAATTTCCGGATGACCTCAGAATCCTCCATGTCCGCCAACAATTGGTAAGGGCGGTAAATGTTTGGTCTCCGCCTAGGAAAGATGGAAGTGGACACATGTCAAAGCAACACGCCACATGGCATTTTCACATACACATAACTGATATGACAGAGCAAGAACATGAGTCACAGAACAGCTGTCATGCAGGGACAGCACAGCCACAATACACTTACACAGGTCTCCCACCAATAGCAATGGGCAGTGACACAAACCATTGCTATGTGCATGCACATGGGGATCCAGGCCTCAATGACCTGTGAGGCGTGCTGATGGGGACTGACTGCATATCCGGCAAGCGGCAACACCACGGCAACATGACTGGCTGCTGTGCATCACACTGCTTCCGAGGCTGGATGAGTATGGCACACACCAACGACGATGTGGGCACAGGCTGAGCGGCCAAGACAAGTGGGACCTGTGGCACGAGGGGATATGAGACAGTCATTGGTGTCACCACTGCACCCTATGTGCAGCACTGTACGGATCACACCTCCAGAAGCATTGTCAGGTGTACACATTGACAGCCCCATGCCAACACGGCTGTGTGCTTGCAAATACACATCACATGTGACACGTAACCTTGCACGTGCCAAGTGGCAGATGTACATAGTGAGAGATGACATGCGTGTGCATATGCGTATACCATGCACCCATGCCAATGTGCAGATGATGACATGCTAACAGACATGTGGGGGCCGGCCACTGGCCGTCCCTGCCTATGCACACGGCATGTTGTGGCCCCGTCCATTGTGCACCTGCACCCACACGCACATCATGGCCACACCTGCAGATGCAGTGCGCACATCATACTGTGTGGTGCACATGGCATCAGCGGACTGTCACCAACATGGGCCAGGCCATTACGGCCAACTCCGATGACCCTCGCGGTTGCACCCTGCGTGTTCCACTATGGAGGTAGGCGTCCCGGGCCAGCTGGGTGCAGGCCAAAGTCTGCAATTGCCAATGCAGGTCTCAGTGCACTTGTTGCTCGTGTGAATGTCAGGCTGGGCCATGCTGCCCCTCTCAGTCCCAGCAAGCCTGGCCTGCACATTGACTGCACAATGCCAGTAGGTGACAGCACCGACTGCCTAGTGGGTTGCATGTGTCTCCTTTTCAGGACCCACCAGATGGGCGCTAACTCAGTACTGACTATTGGACACACCATGTCTCGTGATAGGGATGTGTGTGTGGGATGGTGGCACTGAATGTGACCTCCTTTGCGTGGTGGGCCATGCACAGGGCGAGTACATCGATTATTGCGCAGTGTTGGTCACAGTGGGTGCACCCACACAGATGTGTTGCCCTATGTTCATTTTCTATGTCCGCATGATGATGGACTGTAGGTGTGGGCAGACTACACATTGGTCGATGTGCTGTCAATTTGAATGTGCCTTCACACCAGGCACAGCTGCCCCTGCACATGTGACCCCTGCTGCACTCGCTGCTGGGTCTGTGGAGCTGATGCACCATCTGTGCGTGGGGCGGACAGCTCTCCTCACTTCCGTCATTGCGCAGGTCATCACTTTGCCGCAGGTGACATGGATCTTGGAGGGCCCACATGTACGCGTGGGTGGCCTCAACAAGTGTGTCCAATGGTTGTCACCCCCAGTCAGTGCTTCGAATGTGAATGATGTTGTGCTGGTGCTATTTTCAATGTGGTGGGTGGGCGGGGCTAGGTGCGGGCTTACATGCAGGACATGGGAGGGTGATCGGATTAGCGACTAGTTGCAATACACACGGGGCACGTCTTTTCCTGTCCACATCAGGGTCATTCCTTGAACTCACTGACAGTAATACAGTTGTCTTTGTCCCTGTCCTCATGGCCTCCCCTCGCTCCCCCAATATGCATTTGCACCTGTGGGGCTAGCGCATGCTGATGCAGCCCCAGGCTCGCCCCGGAGAGGCCAAGGAGTGTATGTGTGGGTCCAGTTGAACGAGTGGTCTGTCTCACGGCATGATGTGTGGCGGGACGCCGTCCACCTGCGTGGTGCCCCGACTCGAGACCCGGGCAACATAGACAATGCATAGCAGTCTCCGCAGTCCGGATACACCACCTGCGACACACAGAGGCTGTAGCTGCCCTAGCGGCCCATGCCGCGTCCATCTGGGGCTGATGGACCCACACATTCACTCTTTTGCCTCACTGGGGCAGGCTCGGAGGTGCTTGCGCACGCGCTGGCTTCTCTGTTGCAACGGCATGTGACGTGTGTGGAGATGTAGGCAATGGGTGGGATGGTGCGAGCCACCTTCCGTGACGTCACTCCTGCTCGTGATGTGTGCGTCCCCCAATACTTCCATATGACTTGAGCCATGCTACACATTGAGGATGTTTTGCCTGCGTGATGTGTCCCGGAGGAGCGCGCTGAGTCCTCCCCCCACCATGCTCCACTGCCATCCCGTGCCCTGGATTGCCTGTGCAGGTTGACAATGTTGGGGATACACCTGGTCGGCAGGGGCTGTGTGTGCCTTGTCAAGGGCCTGGCGGGCGCACAACAGGATCCAGCTTGTCCACAGAGGGTGGGCTGACGTGTACGCCTGATACCGCATTGTTCGTGTGCCCGGCTGCTGTGCACACACGTGTTCACATCCCCCGACGGGTGGCCTTTAACATTGCCCAGGGAAGCGGTAATGTGCAGTTCCGGACCCCTCCCGACACAGCGTGTTTCAACTTTGCATGTGCGCATCTACCCGTCACACCCACCCACCTGAGCGAAGCGTCACTCCCGCTTCACGCGACACATGTGTGTCTTCCACAGTTGTGCTACTCATTTGCGTTTACATCCAATGACAGTGGACTACATAGTCATGTCACGACTGCCGTGTACATCACACACTCTCATCATCTCACATTCGTACTTGTGAAAGGAATCAGCAGAGACAGTTTCTTTCTTCAAACCATGTATTGTGACTTATGTCCTCTGTGATGCAGTATAGTGGACACTACTGGCAGCGGTATGCATGTGGGGGATATACTGAGCATGATTACACATAGCTAAGGGTGTAGGGGTACATGTGATTAGCTGTTGCATGTGGGATGTGGGCTTCAGAGTTACATCTGCTTGGCCGTTGCTGTGCTAATGTTCATTTGCAAATAGCTGCGGTGCTGCGGACTTTGACACAGACGGTATACATTTAGCCTACCAGACCGCTTGGCATCATGGGCACAGTCCATCTCAGTTCCATGTGACAGGTGTGCTGCTGTTGTTACTCATGCACGCGTGCGTGTGAGTTGACATCAGGGCATGGGCTTACGTGCATGCAACGGCGTCCCACTTGTTGTTGCCATATGGTGGATACTGGACATGTCACAGTCACTGGGGTCGTGTTGTTGTTGTATGCACTTGTCGTCCATGCAAAGGTCCTGTTACGGGATTTCCGGGGAGGGGAGAAGGGGTGCAGCTCTCACATACTCC
This sequence comes from Calotriton arnoldi, assembly GCA_963921515.1. NCBI lineage: Eukaryota > Metazoa > Chordata > Amphibia > Caudata > Salamandridae > Calotriton > Calotriton arnoldi. The sequence goes on from CAWUFW010002412.1 coordinate 1,335,641, forward strand.
AGCCGGGCGATTCCTGTCCACTGTGCGGTGCATATGTCCATGGGCGCAGGATCCATGTCATGGCATTGTTGTACGTGCAGTTCTGTCCATGTGGGTGCGATACACATATCCCATGCCACTGCCTCCCCCGATACATGCAGAGTTCCTGGATGTGATGGGGAACAGAGTGCATGTCCCGGACACATCCGATGTCATGGCAGTGTCGTTGATGGTGTGGTATCAGTTGCAGGTCGTTTGGTATGGCTGTTGTGGTGGTTACTGGCCAGTCCGTGCGGAAGCTAAGCATGGGTACAGTGTCGGACATCATGGCTCAATTGGGGGATTGCGTCGGGGTCCTACGAATTGACAGGTTGACAGGTATGCGATGGCTTCCTGCAGGGCTTCCATTTCATTGGTGGTATACATGTTTGCCAGCCAATGTAGCAGCTGGTGGCTGTCACGGTGTTGTTCGTAAGTTGTCCCTTGTAGGAGCATGATGGGGCATGCTGGGTGACATTCGATGTAGCTGTGATCCATGATCCGTCGTGTGGAGGCACAGTGGTCCCATTGCAGTGTGGGTCCGATGTTCGCCACATACGCCATGCCCCCATAGGCTGAACAGACCCTGTCGTGTGCGTCCAGAGGGTGGAATAGTGGTAGCAGGTCCGCCCTTGGACATGCCGGGTTGGAGAGGCACAACTCCACAGGATGGTGGAAGGGACACCTCCGACAGTAGAAGACGGGTATGACGCAACTGAACAATGCGATGCGGTAAGTCAGTCGGTAACTTACGTTCAGCAGGGATAGGGGTTTGCATCCCATTAGCTGTATCAGGTTGTGTTTGTACAGCTTGACCTGTTTGGCGTAGTTGGGTAGGTGTGTTGTAGGTGCCATTTTGCTGCGGGGCGATGTGGTGGCGTGCTCCGGCTGTGTGTGCAGTCTGCAGTGTGCAAACTCCGAGGTTGCTGTGAGGTCTGTGATGGTCGTAGGGGGGCAGGACTTGTGTTCTGTTAGCTTGTGCGGAGGACACAGGCCCTCATCCCACGTGCTTCTCTGAATTTTCAAGGTCAGTGGTGTGTGACTCCTTCCAGATAACTTGCATGGGAACGGCATGGGGGAGTTTTATATTTTTTCTTTCCCGTTCGGTATGTTCTTAGGTGATATGCGCTATCTGCCCTGTGGTCGGTTTCCTCTGCATGCCTGTGTTGGTCTTTTTTTGGGACAATGGCTGTATTCTCCGGCTTGTTTAGTCGGGTTGTGGTTTCGGAGTTGGAATGGAAGGTCATTCAGTGCTGTCTGCTCTCCCGTGTGTGGGCGGCAGGCTGTGTTTCCGCTATGCGTTGGGCCTTGTGTGTGGGTGTCATTCTTGGGTCCACCTGTTGTCGGTCCCCGGGCTCTTTGGTGTTCCGTTTTGTATGTCTGGTTCATGGGTGCAGGGTGGTATGGGTGTTTCTGTGTGGTACTGGCGTACCTCTTCCCGACGGGGCCCATGTTCTACTGGGTGGTGTTGCCGCCGCTGTGTGCTTCGCCATGTTTGTCACACAGGGGTGTGTCCTGATGTTGCGTGACTTCACTGACATGTGGGCGTCGGTTGTGTGACGTTGGGTGTTGTCCATGAATTGGGCGTTGGGGTCATGACTGTGGCAGGCCTGTCACGTGTCATGTGCATTCTGGGTGTGGCTGGTGTGTGTGGTGCTTGATTGTGTCCCTGTGTTGTTTGTGTGCGACGCATACATGGCGTTATGGTTGGGCGCTGAGTTGTGCGCATGTGTGGCTGCGTCATCACCGCTGTGCTGCGGTGCCGTGACGGGGTCGTTAGTTCCTGGTCCCAGGTGGTGTGCCCATGATAGTTGCGAGATGTTGCACTTTGCCCTTTGTTACATTTGTGGGTGCAGTGGTGGATGTGTCTTGTCCACGCAGGGGTGTTGGTGGGGTGCCATGTCCTCCTTTTCCGCACTTGCACTGTGTGCGCTGTTTGCGTGCCCTTGTTGTGTGTGTGCCTACCTGCGTCTCCGCGGTACGTTGCCTCCTTGGTGGTGCATCAGGTATAGCATGGGGAGGGCCTGCAGTGCTGGATTCATGCTCGGGGGGGTCGCCTCTTCGGTGTCTGTGCTCGGCGTTCGGGTTTCCGCCTCACTTTCACGTGCGGTGTCTCTTAGCCGTGGGAGCTGTTTGTTTGCGGCATCGTAATTTGTACGCCGGGCGGTACGTGATTTCGTCTGGCGGTGTGTCTCCATTGGGCTGCGCCGCTACGTGAGCGGGCGCACTTTGATGGCGGTCGGCGTCGCTGGCTTGCCGGCGGAGTTTGGCTGCCTTTTCACATCGTAATTTGGCGGGCGTGTGGGCTGCGGCATGCGGGCGGTAACTGGTGGTTTTTGCATCCGCCAGCACGGCGGTGGTGCTTCCGCCCGCCATCCTAATGGGCCCCTTGGTTCTTTACTAGTAAATCTATTATCTAGTGAGAATGTTTCTTCTATCGATTCACCATTATATGTCTTTTTAAATTAGTCACGCGATCTTCAGCATGTTCATTTATACTAGTCTCTCTTGACTTTACTATATCTCACTACTAATATATCATAGTTTTTAAATTAAATCATTTTTAATTTTAGAAGAGCTAATTGAATCATATTGCAATCTATGCAAATATAAATAAGTACGAACTCAGTGTACCTCTCAATTGTTTCCAGGAAATCGTGTGGCTTTCCTGAAGAAGGCGCAAGTGTGCCGAAACGCGCGTCGAAGACAATTTTGTGCCACAAATTTTCTTTTTTATTGTATTTTATGAAATGTTGGTTGTTGTTATATAATTGTATATTCCGTCGTACTACACTACAGCTAGAGATTGTATTGGTCTGTAAATTAAAGATTTGACTAGTGATAGCAGTTTTTAATATTTGATGTTTGAAATTTATGTATGTATGTCAAAGATTTCATGATTATCTGAAAAAAAGGTTAATTACTTTTTTTAAAATAAAGATAAGAAGATTTTAAATAGTTTCGAGTTGGTACATTGTGTTGCATAAATTGTGTGGATTTATTAATGGTTTATTTTTAAAGGACTATACTGTGCCATTATTTTTATCTGTGGCAAACTTGTCCTGCCACCAGCAGGGTACACCAGCTGCTGTGATTAATCCAACGTTTGGACAACTTTCTAATGGGAGTTACCTCATGTTGAATGATCAGAGTTGCTGTGGCATGTTGCCAGGCATCCCATATCTAGTAACGGTCAACTCCAGGGTCACTTGCTGTATGCAAGTATTGTTTGCCCCAATAGAGACAGTCAGAGAGTCGCCTTTGTGGCCTTCGTTGAATGTCTCTTTTATTCGATTTGATACTTTAAGCAGAATGAAAGCCATGCTTATACAACAATCAGTGCCTTTGACCTCGGCCAAAGAAACCTATGATCTACAAGTTGCAAGGACTTCGGCTGAGATACAAGCTTTAATTCGTACAAACTGCCCTATACATTTCGTAGAAATGATAGGACGTATCTTTAACATGTCAGATACAAGCGGAATTGTACATGTATTTAAGACCATCTGTTCCGGACTATTAGCACCTTTCCAGGCTGTCCTCGGAATCATCCCAAACTTCGCACATTCGGTGTTTGATGGTGTGCCGTTAATTCTAGCACTTGTTGCAGGAATTCTGTTTCTATTCCTCCTACTACGCTATGGCAAGCCTCTTCGCCAACATCACTCCGAGCGATGTGGAGAGAGCCCTCCTTGAACGGAAATGCCGTGAGCGAATAGTACAGCTTTTGGGCATGCCTCGTCTACGGGAACTTAATACAACGTGGTTCCTGTCATTCAGACCAATCTGGCAAGATTGCATCTTACCTGTTCTACGCTGCCTGTTTTGCAGTGAAGAATGCGTGCTAGACACCTGTCTAACACTCCCATCAGTCATGCCAACGGATATCGATACTCTGCTCGACCCGATAACGGCCCATGCTGTGTGTTGTCCCCAGAGGCTTCCAATCCTGATTGCGGCATTCATTGAGATCTCACAGACGCTTCCGGCTGCTGCTGAGGTACGAGATGGATCAACGTGCACACAGGTAACAACGGACGTGAACATTGCATCTTCTGCTGAGGGCGATGTTTCTCATCTCTGTGCACTTAACCTTCTGAACGAGGTGTTCCAAATGTCACCGACTTCGGTGGATGATATTTTGGCTACGGACATAGATGATCTAATGTTTACGCCAGACCCATACACTGACTTTGATTCGGCTCACAGTGTACCAGGGCAACAATGAAATTTGGCCTTCATATTTTTCAAACTTGGAACTTTTCCCAGAATTGAACTTTTTTCTTTTTAAAATTTTTGAAATGACATGGCAAATGAACAATCTGCTTACAGTAGAACTAGTCGTATACAACGGACTTCTTTGAATACGTCCAGGGACACATTGTCACCTTACTTGTCTAACAATTCATTTACTTCCATGATATGCAATGGCTTTGATTGTAAGAACTTATCGACCATTTCATCATATGTATATATTACTGTTTCATTCACGTTGAATTCTACTTCCGTTATATGCTTAGAATGAAAACAATGCTTTAATGTACAGTACCTATGACATTTCAACAGTTTTGAGCTTCTTTTAAAATGCTTTTAGAAATGTTTTTAATAATATGTGGTACTCAATTTTTTGTTTAGCATTTAAAATGTTTAGCATTTAGTATTATCGTTCACTCGAAGATGGAGTGGGTGTTGTATTCCGCTTTAGGGGTCCTTATAGGTTTTCCTGAATCATGTCCTTATATAGGCACAATTCGCCTTGCCCTTATATAGGCATAGAATCCCAGTCCTTATTTAGGCATTAACCGTGCACTCCAAATACAGGCATGGTCCCCGACATCCGTCCACCCTAACGTCACAACGAGTTCTTAGAAACCAGACCCTTAAGCTTCGGGAGTTCCCCTAGCACAGGACTATTGATTTCTCCAAGAACTCATCTATTATGTATGAACCGTTATACCTTAAGGGTTCTTTCCTGACATCTTCCTCTGTCCGACTTCACATCAATGCTAACATTCCAAGACACCTACCAGGTATAAATATACCTTCCCTTGCCCAAGCAAGTTAGAGGAGACCTCGACTTCAGAGGAGCCCGTATCTGACGCACTGAGACGACGCTGTCATTCCTGCACGCAGACGAATCCAGCTTCCAGTGTTCTAACTCCCTTCGCGGGGTGTTAGAGTTTCAGATCCGGCAGGAGATTCCCACCTCTCTCATTCTCAAGGTATGGAGCTGACTAGAACCTAGAGGGACTCTTGGCATACTAGACTTAACACACTCTTAGTCTACCATATTAGAGAATACTCCACCTACTTCTATCTTTCCCTACACCTAGACTAGGTTAGGTACATTGGGGTAGAACTAGCTTAGAGACGCATCGAATGAGTACTCGCATTCTTAGCTCATGTTATTTATGTACGTGAATATATGCTAAAAGATAATGCTAGCGCAGTATTATTTATTTCTACTGCTTACGCTGTACATTTTTATCTTGCATACTGTCTTGTGATCATAACAGCACATATCTCTTACACGAGAAACAAGACTGTTCAATAAAACCCTTTTTATTGAAACGCCCGTCTTTCCTTTCTGTGTAACTCTGTAGAAACTAAGCATGCACGATTGAATGAGTGAAACTGTTATCTATTGTTTCCACGATTCTGAGACATGTTCCGCTTCTAAAGGGAAACAAAGTTGTCATGTTTTTTGGTTGCCAGAAACTACTCCCTTCTTGTTCTCAAGGAGTTTCTAGTGGCCTCTGAGCTAGCTGGCACAGGTAATTAAGTTTAATATAATCGATAGGGACATACCGACCTTAGTCCTATGTCAAACCTATAGGTTATATTATTCCAATGCGCAGAGCCTATTAGGGAAATAGGAACTACACTACAAAGGATACGTGCCAAATGGGATGCAGTGTTACCACATCCACCTACTGACACAGCCTGGACCCGCGCTCTGCAGAGGACCAAGAATAACTCTTGCAATCCTAGGTTTCATTTCATGCAGTTTAATTACATTCACCACACCTACGTCTCCCTAGTCCGCATCCAGCATATGTTTCCGGCACTCTCCCCTGCATGCCCCCGCTGCAATCTACTGAATATGGACTTCATACACATGGTATGAGCTTGTGCACCATTGTCACAGGTATGGCAGGAGGTCACCTCCGTAGTAGCGGAATTGTCATCACATTCTCTCGCCCCCAACCCCGAATCTTGCTTATTGGGACTGCGCCCCGAGCGAAGGGCGACAAACACCTGCACCGATTTATTGACTTGGCCTTTGTCCTATTTAAACGTAACATTGCTATGGCCTGGAAGTCCCCTGCTCCACCAGAAATTCGGGTTGGCTTCGAATATTGCTGTTACGGACCAGGGCGGAGGCATACACTCTAAGACTGCCAAGCATGAGTTGTGACTCCTGCATGGGTGGCGAGGAATGGGAAACATATTTGCTTGCTGTCGAGGACAAAACTCATGACCGCCCATCTTGAGCGCACCGACTGATAAGTGCGCTCACCCATGATGCATTCATGGATGATGCTACAATGTTCATGTCCTCACTTCTCCCTAAACCCACGCTACTCCCCCTTAGTCTTCACTCACTCTCACCTCCCCTGGGAAGGGTCACCCCGCCTATGCGCAACCATTCACCTACACACAATTACACCTGCGGTCCAATCACTTAGCCGCTTTCTCCCCACCTGCCTGCCCACGGACCCTTCGGCCAGTACACTTGGTCCCTCTCAACAGTAACATACATCTACATCGACCAGTGGCACTATTGATTTCTGTAACAATGCTATGAATACGTACGGACTCAACATGTTGTGCCTAGTATGCTGTGAAACGTAGAGCTCTCATGTTATTTGATTGTTATTCCCCTCCTCCCTTCTATTTTCTTTTTTTTCCCAACACTCATTTTCCCACAACCTTGTATGGTAAGAGGCTATTTGTTCCATCCATTGTCTTTGAATGTATCCGGCGAACAATGCCCGACAATCTTATAAGTGATATGTATCCTGTTGATTCCACTCACATGTACGTGATGCTGTATTGGCTCACTTACATATTGTTGCATTATTACTTATACATGCTCCGGGATGAGCTCCCCGCTGCTTATTGTTGCACGTTGTATTCTGTGTTATCAATAAAAACATTTACAAAGAAAAAAACTTGGCTGTTCCTACTGGGACAAATGTCGCAGCTGGTAATTAGTAGGTTCAATGACAAGACAGATTCCTTGGACTCCTATGGTTCTGACAAAAGGAAGTACCCCAGGTGTTTCAAGTGCAAACCCTATTGTGAATCAGACTGGGATTGACTGGTCCAGGAGATTTCCTCAGAGACCATCACCCTTTTTCATGCTTAATACGAGTGCCCCACCGATAATGAATCACAGTACCCCTAGAGTGGAGATCCCTGTGGGAACGCCAGCTTCTGACATGCCCCGTTTGAATTCACCGCCTGCTTTAAGTAATGGTACCTATATTGGGGAAATAATCCTCAATACTTGGGTAGAACAACCAGGTCTTACTGCCCGAGTATTTGATGATTGACTCAGTGGCATAGAGACTCCAGCAAATAGCTCAAAACCTAGAACAAGTGGGGCATCAGCCCAAGACCCAGAGAGAGAAAGGGTTATGGATGTGGCCAAACTGAAAATTGAATTAAAAGAAATGATAGTTGGAACCCTTGGATTGTCTTGATCGGATGATTATCAGGATAACGATCTGTGTAAGCACATTACCAGGTGTGGAGGGCAGGCTCATGACATACTATCAGAATTAGCTCAGAGACTTGGAATCGATTTACAGAAATCCAAAGCCCTACAGAAGAGCTACAGGTTGAGCTTTAGTGACCGAGACATTGCAAACATGTGTCCACCTAGAATTAAATTACAGATTAAAGAATTAATTTCTTATGTTCGAAAGTGAGTTAGATAAATGGGAAGGCAGATGGTCAAAGAAAAAGGAAGCAACGAAAGTCAGGTTACAAATGCCTCCGTCTGGAATATAGGAGGATGATGAGGATGTACACATTCTTCCTATGAAAGAGGTACCTATTGGAGGGTATGTACATATACCATGGAGTGTTAGAATAGAAACTGTTTATGCTTAGCAGTGCTCCATGTAAGTTAGCATTTGCTGCGCCATTTTCTCTACAGGCGCATTTCAGGCTGTTCGAAACTGATCTCATCCAATTCCGAGAAATCCTTTCCCCTGAGTTTTGTTTCTTCACTTAGGTTTTGTTTCAGTAATGAGTGCACTGTTCATATTAGCAGTGGCGGCTGGTGATATTTGAAAGTGATGGGGCGTAAAATGTGTGGCGGAATGCAACGCGGCGAGCGAGCATAGCGAGCGAGCCCAAACAACCTAAGGGGGATTCCGGGGGTTCTCCCCCGCGAAACGTTTGAAAAAAGAGTGGGCAAATGGTGCAGTTTCAAGCAAATTTGAGAAAGCAAGAAGGTTAATAAAGCAACTGTGTAGGTGCAGTTATTACATTACAGATTTAAAGCCCAACTTTAACCAATGTCAAGCCACTCAAATTCACCCTTGACATGGACCTGACACGTAAGGAGCACATTGCCAAGAAAACCAAGATGACTTAGTACCCAATCTCTCTGCTTAAGAAAGTGAAAACGTTCCTTCCAGAAAGTGGCTTCAAAACTGTTATTCAAGCCATCAAACTATGACCTGTGGATGGTGGCAAAACCCTGCTCAGTGTTCTCACTGATACTAGACCCATTATGGGTAACCTACATGCTATAGGATACCTAATCAAGGGCCTAAAGAAATATGACCACTTCACCCCTACCCTAATGGAAATCACCCACTCCCCTTGGTCACCCATACCACCTTTAGAGCAGTTGCATCATCTTCAAAGCCATTGTGACTAGCACCCCACCAGTCTTACTTACCAAAATGGAGGCAAATAAGCATAAGCAAAATTGACTATGAAACAGTTCTTCTATGCATCCAGAATATGCAGCAACGTCCCATATCCATTATGTTCGCCCCACCTGCCTTCAATTTTAAAAACCCTCTTTCTAGAACACTCCATCGTGACAATAAATAGTCCATTACCCCCTAAGAATACAGCCTCCCCTTTTGATTGTACCTCTGCTCTGCCTTCAACCCTGTCCAGTGTTCTATTGCCTGATGGCTATGTTTACACTACAAATGTACCTCATACATATATATCATATAGATGAGTTATTTCTGACTGAGGGAACCTTTTTATTTTCAAAATATGCCTCGGGCAGTACTGCTTTTCGAGCCCATCCAATCAATGAGGGTTCAGGTTTCTATGGTAGGATTCCAGGTGCACTTGCAAGTAGACCAGACCCCAGGTACAACATGGCTGTCCATATAAAACGTTATGTATTTGGATTATTTTATGAGGTGAAGTGTTCTTCTGAGGACTGCAGATGGAGGCGATATATCTCCTATCAGCTGAACTCCGTGATAATTTGCCTTCAGTCACTTTTGACCTCAGCAGGGATTCCTAACCTCTACTTTTTGTCAGGAAGTTGTTTCATTTAGATATGCTATCTGCTACTATTGCGGCCTCGTTAAAGAAAGTCAAAGGCTTTCTGAGATTTGCGGCCTACCACCCTCAACAAAGCTAAACGTGTCAATTTGGCAATGTTCAAACAGCCGCTTGCATTCTTTAAAATACTAAACAAGAAGACTGATTTCACTTGAATTTTTCCACATATATCTTTTTAAGAGCAAACTGTGATGCTCCAAGTTGAGGTGCCGAGCCAAAAAATTAACAGGGAGAGCCAGAGCCGAGCCAGTGGTCTGGCTAAGCCATGAGAACCCATGCACAAGCTGAGTCCTGGAAATGTTTGGCATATAAACTGTGCCCATATAGCAATATAATACAGACTCTTCAAAATTGAAAAAAAAGTGCATTGCTTAAACGTGCAGAAGCGTTTTAAATTAGATTATATCGCTGCATTGAAAAGCATTTATCACAAGTCACAGTTTGTAAACATGAACTTAAAAATATTCATGCCCCTCATTACCGCACCAGGCTCTTAGTTATGTGCACTCTGTATGTGGCCTACATTCTTATATGAAACAACATTATAGTCTATTTAAATCAGACACAAGAGCTTGTATAGCACACACCCTGAACTCACCCATTACAAACTGCCCTGAAATGGAACAAGGATCACACAGTTTTGACAAGCAGGTAAAATTCCTAGGTTTTCTGATTTCACATTTTGCCATCAGCCACTAGATGGGTAACTATTTCCCCTCTCCTGTTTTACATCAAAGGTTAATGTTATTTCTGTAATTCTTGGCACGTTCGGTTAAAGCTTGGGTGGCAGGCAGAAGCCACATTAAGGCCCGGCTCGTTTTGGGCTCGACGCTGAGCCAGGCATCTGGCTCAAGCCTGGCTTGAACTTTAATGGCTTGCCCACCTCTAGCTCCAAGTACGCACAACCCTCTGTTACCACTTTAAAAATCGTCGCTCTCGGGGATACTTCTGCTCCAACATCCGGTGATTCAAAAAATGAACATGTGCTTGTGTAATAACTGTTGCTCATGTAAAGCGCTCCAAGTTTGCGCTATATAAAACTGAAAAATGAGTCTCTCTTTGAAGTTACATCAAAAGCAGCGGCCGGCGCTACTATTGCAGAGTTAAGTTTCCACCCTGGCTGAGGGTAAAATTATAGAGCCGGATAGGGACCCGTCTCGGCACCTGTTTTTTATAACTAGGACCCATCCCACTTAAAGCCATGGCTAAGGGCATTGGCACGCAGCTGTTATCTTTTAGGTGTGTGCCACGGTGCCAGCAGGGCCTTGCTTCATAAACATTTCTATCTACAAGCAAGGCCCTGCTGGTACGCATCACTGAGAAGCCTACACGCTGCTGAAATGCTTCTCGGAGATGCGTTTGTGCCAGCAGGGCCTCGCCGCTTTAGACAGGACATTTCTGGATGTAGCCGGCCTCCACGTGCCTTTACTTGAAAAAAACTGGTGCACCCGTTTTTTAAAGAAAAGGCACGGGGAGATTATTGAATTGCCCATAGGACTCACAATAACGGGATGTTGTTTTTTGAGCCGTTGACGCCGATACTCGAACCTGGTTACCCTCGGGCGAACCAGGTTGAGGTCTCAGCTTCGTCGGCTCAAGCCAACACCCTCTCCGAAGTCGGCAACTGCATCTGCATTACAAAGGTCAAAACATTGGTCACTCACAGTTCATGATTTTCACTATCACTAGTAGTGATAGTGAAAATCATGAACCGTGAGTGACCGATGTGAGATTCAAACAGCCAGATCTATTTATTTATTTAATGCATTTTTATAAAGCGCGGACTTTACCCGAAGGTGTCTGAGCGCTGTACAATAGAACCAGTTACGTTACATGAGAGAAATGTTACAAGATAGAACGTTACAAAAATAAACAGGAGACTAGAAGAGGTAGGGTAAAACCATAGAACCATCTAGGCTGGGGGATCAGGGAGGGACCGTGTATTGGCGCCGGCGGCCCGCCTAGAAGGCCTGGCCTAGTCCAACACACAACTCGGCGTGCAGTGGTCACCAGTGGCAGTTGTTTTGCAACTGCAGAAGAGTACTCACTCTGAATCCTATGCGCTCAGCAGATTCAGGCAGGCTCTCATCTGAGAGAGAGAAGGACTCTGACTGGGACATCTGACGAGTCCGACGACGACATTGCCAATATTATGCGCAGTCCTGGTTATGCGCGAGGCCTCGTCGCAGCAGGGTCAGGGGGCCACGAGGTCAGGGAGCTCTCTTCTCTCTTGACTATCTCGCTCCATTCCCTTGGGTAATGCACGAGAAGGGAGGGGGAGCGATGAGAGAGAGGCTGAGCTCTCTGACCAATCACTGCATGGATTCACAATAAAGCCATGAAGCGATTGGCCAACATTGCTCCCCAGCTCCTCAGTTACTCCCAGGCTCCGCGTTCTGCCTAGAGACGCCCAAGCAGCCAATCCAGGCGCTGCTAGAGCAGTGTTTGGATTGGCCTGGGCAGCACAACTTGCCGCTCATTAGGAGACCGGGGGGATGCAGCTTCGATCCCCCCAGCTCCTTAATTATAGAGGCGAAAATGCTTAAGATTGCGCATGTCGGGCTGGCCAGGGAAAGGCACCCAGCCAACCCAACATGCGCATCGGGCAGTTGGTGTTTATCACTGACTGTCATGGTTATAACCCCACCCCCTCAGCCTGACTTGTCACGTGACGCATAAGTAATCGGCCCGCGGCTGAGCCTTAGACAGCTGACTTCCTGACTGCCGCGGGCTGAGAATGTTAAAGTGAATAATCACACAACGCACATTTTTATCAAAGCTGCCAGTGCCCGCCTGGGACAAAATAATTAGTGGGGTGACGCCCCAACGCCCATATGAAGGAACCGCCCCTGCATAGTAGCGCATACCTTTCCCACTAGATAGAGGCCCTCTCCCACTTGTCTGGTGGCGGGCCCAGGATGGAATAACCTTGGATTATGTTAGTTTGTGTCAAACACGAGAAGTTGAAACCTTTTTTTGTATTTTACTGTTTAGCTGCACCTGCTTGGAAAATTCCACTGTGGGCGTGTTTCTGCTTGACTAAGAAACGTATATAATGTATCTTTATGCTTGTCAATTTCAGTTCCCTCTGTAGCACTCCTAGCAACTGGGCAGATGGGGCTCCATTCTGAGTGTATATGAATAAACAGTTCTTGGTTTGTATTCTCTACTGTCTTACCGACTCTTCATTTAGTATGGAAGGCTGAGAGGTGGTCATTAGAGACCCGGGTGGCCCTAAACAGGTTACTTCCTTCAGTTGGCGCCCGAACAGGGACTCCTTCGGGTGATTGATCCATCCCCTTTCCGCAGACGGGGGGAGGCCGAGGACATCGTCGGGTCTGACTGACGGCTTGGGGATCCCTGCAAGAAGAGTGTCTGTTACTCGCAGCTGCTCCTTCTGTCCTGCTGGATGGTGCCTCGCCCAGTAGTCATCCCGACTGGAGTCCTAAACGGCGAAACCCTTGCATCTGACCGTTTGGTCTGAAGAGTCGGCAGTGGAGAACCGGTTTGTTTGTACTACTGATATCAGGTGAGTTTGTTTCGGTTCTATGAGGATATGGTACCATTGTGGTTTGAGTTTGTTACGGTCTAAGGACTGTCTTGGTAAAAAGTGTTTGCAAACACCTTGCTAGGTAAAATAACGACTTTGTTTCGTAATGCCTGGTCTAAGTAAGTTTTGGAATTTGTGTTGTCTTTGTTGTTCTGCAGATGCTCGATTGGAAGAAGCTCAACCTGCGCCTCCTGAAGGCAGCCCTAATTTTGGTATGCATGTGAAACATGGTCTTGGCCCTATTATGTTTAGTACATTATGGCACAAATACACCAGGGACAATGGCGAGTTACTATGGCCTTTGACAGGTTATTTTGATGAGCAAAAGATTGTTTTTTTTACAAGGACAGTTGTTTAAGAGACGAAGTAGACAGTCGATGTTTGATTCTCTTCGAACTTGGCAGAAGGAGGCTAAGCAAAGGCGGTTAAAAATTGAGAAAGACGCACGGAAAGGGAGGATGCAGACTCTTACACAAAAAGCTGTGGCGCATGATAGAGAAAAGCAGGAGGCATGAATAGAATGCGCAGATAGGCGATTTCGGTTGCAAATTGATAAGTCCTATGTTGCCAAAGAGGATGATGATACCTTTGTAGAGGAGTCGTTAGATACTCGACCCCCACCTCCTTATGCCCCAGGAACGATATACCCTGTTGTCTCTTTGCAAACAGTAGGCTGTCTTGTCTGCTGAGGTCGCCCCTGTATCTACGACTGTTGTACCTACAACTCCGGTTACCATGCCTTCTTCACTTTCTCTCCCTTCGCCATCCTTGACGACTGTGACCTCTATTACATCCACCGCCCCTACTCTGGTGCCCTCTGTTCTTTCTCCTCCAGTGCAACCATTGACTACAGTTCTACCTACTACTCTCATCACCCCTCCTCCTGCAGTTATACATCCCCCGACATTTTTGGATACTGATACTCCTGTACGTGGGTTTGACGATAGGGATTTGGTGAGATTAGGGAATGCATGGGTCCATTGAAGCGGTCTGAAATAGGGGAGGAAGAGAAGAGGACACCAGCGAGTCAGGCCATGCAGTGGGCTTGTAATGCAGTTTATAGTGTAGAGGGTATTTGGCGAGTTATATGTGATTTTGAGCCCTTTTTACAACAGCAAGCCCTTCAACATATGTCTGCTACATTGATTAATCTGAGGCATACACACATTGGGTCAGAGGCTCCCCAAATACTATTTGACATTAGAGATCGTGTGAATGTTACTGACTTGGAACCGGGACAAGTGTTCGGTAATGTTACTACCATAGTTTCTTATAGAGGTCGGTTGTATGATAAGAGTCCTACTCAAATAATGCAGTTTACTATGCGTGAAGTCCACCCAATTTATCATCAAGAAATATCTGCATTGACGGATCAGCACGGTGTGACCACTAGGCCGGCCGTAGCTGCCCGCTTTCAGGAACAATGGGTTTATACTCCATGGAAAAGAAGTGAGGTTTTAGCCCTTAAGACTACTTTGCCCTATCCTGGGAAAAATCCCACTGCTTATTATAAGGAATTAACAGAGGCTGCTTCTTCCACTGTAATGCCTCTTGCTGATATTGAAATGTTTTTTGGTGTTCTTGTTCTGGTTGACATTTGGAGACAGGTGCATACTCAAGATCATGTTGCAGAATTAGGCGGTACGTGGGATGTGATTAAAGGATGGGATCAGGAAAGGAAGCCAGGTGATAAACCCCGTGCTGAGATACTTGCTTTGCCTGGTCGTATTATCACAGATATCCACACACTTATTCCACCTAAGAAGGTAAGTTGGGACAGATTGACGGCTTGTCGACAGAAGAAAGACGAGAGTGTGTCTGATTTCTTCACTCGGTTTGAAGACACGTTTTGGGATTATTGTGGACAGGATATGTCCACTGAGGAGGGAGTACGTTTGTTTGTTGACAGGTTTGTTACTAATCTTCTTCCTGAAATAATGACTCGTTTGCAGGCATCTGAGAGTACTTGGTCTACGTCTTCTCCCTCTGTTATTTTGAATATGGCCCAATATTATGATCATCGAGATCAGGAGGAAAAAGATAAAACTGATAAGAAACATAAGGATCTAAAGACGAAGGTGTTGTTGCAGCAAGCATTTAGGGGAAATAATAGGGGATAAGGAGGTCCTTCTCGACAACTGCCACATACTAGGCAGCCTTCAACGACACCTTTGGGGCAGAATCAGTGTGCGTATTGTAAGGAGGAAGGGCATTGGCGTAGCCAGTGCTCTGTGCTTTTACAGAAGGTTGTGTCCCCCAGAGGACGAGGTTCTGGTGGTAGGGGCCGTGGGACAGATAGGAATCAGAATGCTGCGGCTCTGGTGGGCCATTCTGATAATAGTAATTTTGATGACCCCAGAGATGGACAGTATTATCATGATGATTATGATATGGATGATGTGACAGGTATGTCTTACAGTTAGGACAGCCAGGGACAGGGTGAGGGACCAGTTCAGATACCTGTGGATCAGCGTGGTCCTTATGTCACAGTGGATTTGCAAGGCTTGACAAAGGAAGTTTTGGTGGACACAGGTGCGACAAAGAGTTCTGTTTCTCGACATATGGTCCCGGGGCGGCTCTGTCTGGCCACAATAATGTTTCGGTAGGTTTTTCAGGTGTACCGGTTGTAAGCCCCATTTCACGACCCCTTGCATTGACTGTTGGTCCTTTCACTGTGGAATCTCCGTTTTTGTTGACATCTAATTGTGGTGAAAATTTGATGGGTTTGGATCTGTTGAAGAAATTGCATACTTCTATAACTGCAGGTGTTTATATTACTATGGGTCCGGATGTGAGTACTAAGCAGTGTTTGTCTCAATATGCACCCCTTCCAGCTGAATTTGCTCAGGTACCACCCACATTATGGGCTACAGGTGATACAGATGTGGGTCTGCTGCACATACCACCAGTTTCTATCCAAGTTAAAGATAATGCTGTTCTACCCCGCATTCCTCAGTATAAGATACCGCAGGCAGGAGAACGGGCTCTTCTTCAGATTATTCAGGATTTGATACAAAAGGGAGTGGTTGAGGAAACGTCTGCCAATATTTGTAATAGTCCTATTCTCCTGGTCCTTAAGAGTGCACCTTCAGGTTCCCCTGATGCTGTTGATGATGTTTACCGCTTTGTGATTGATTTGCGAGAGGTTAATAAAATTGTAGTTCTGCAGTTTCCAGTGGTTCCTGATATCAGCTTTTAACGAGGATTCCATCTACTGCTAAGTTCTTTTCTGTCAGTGATCTGAAAAACGCTTTTTTTAGTATTCCTATCCACCCAGACAGTAGGTATTTGTTTGGATTTACACTTGCCGGCAGAAGCTTTAGATTTTGTCTCACTCCTCAAGGCTATACGGAAAGTCCTAGTATTTATAGCCAGGCATTAAAAAGTCAGTTGGATTCACTATCGCTTTCTCCAGGTAATATATTGGTGCAGTATGTCGATGACTTGTTAATTGCTTCTGATACGGAACAGGGTTGCAAAGACAGTGCAGTGTAATTGATGCTGCATTTGGCACGTCATGGACATAAGGTCTCTCTTTCGAAATTTCAATATTGTCGACAGGAGGTCACCTATCTCGGTCATTGTCGAAGGAGGGTAGGAGGTTGACCCCTGAGCCTATCAGTACTATGGTTAAAATGCCCAACCCACAAACTCAGAAAGATGTACGTGCTTTTATAGGTATTACTTCCTACTGTCGCCAGTGGATCCCAAACTACTTGTTACTAATCAAACCTTTGCTTGCATAAACAACGAAAGCAGTGCATGAGCCTTTGCCTTGGACGCCAGAATGTCAGCAGTCTTTTGAGTAATTAAACACAGCGCTTTGTTCGGCTCCGGTGCTTGGCACACCAAATTATAACAAACTGTTTGAGCTCTATGTTGATGAGATGGCTGGTTGCGCACTTTCTGTTTTAACACAAAAGTTTGGGGACACAAAGAGGCCTTGCGCTTACTTTTCGGCTGTGCTTGATCCTGTCACAAGAGCCCTCCCGAGTTGTCTGAGAGCAATCGCGGCTGTGGCCACTTCGATCAGGCAATCGGCTGGACTCGTACTTGATAATGACCTCACAGTTATGGTACCCCATGCTGTGGATACACTTTTGAATAAGACAAATACACAGCACCTCACCAGTAAACATCTTACTGGCAATGAATTGACATTGTTTGCTAAGCATATTACAATCAAAAGATGTGCCACTCTGAATCCAGCCACGTTAGTACCCCTCCCTTCTGAGAATGATGCAGTCGACAACATGACTGTATTTTCTGGATGAAAGAAGAGACGAAAGGACGGGTAGACCTGACTGATCCCTTATCTGACTCTCAAGGGGAACTAAATGTCGATGGCTCCTGTTTTATATTACCAGATGGCATCACTACTGCAGCTTATGCTATCACTACATTGCCTACGGTAGTAGAGACATCACGGGTCCCCTATCGGTCGGCTCAAGCTGCTGACCTTGCTGCCCTTATTCGAGCTTGCGAATTGAGTGAAGGGTTGGTTGTCAATATTTATACTGAGAGGCAGTACGCATTCGGGGTCGCGCATAATTTTGGGCGACTCTGGGCAGAGAGAGGGTTTCTTACCTCCCATGGTACCAAGATTCAGCATGGGCACCTTATATTGCAGCTTTTGTCTGCTTTAACGCACCCCAAGAAATTGGCAATAATCAAGTGCAGCGCCCATAGAAAGGGTATTGATGATGTGGGCAGAGGAAATGCTTTTGCAGATCAGGTAGCTAAGGAAACTGCCCGAAGTAAAATGAAACGTCTGTTTGTCGTAGGTCCAGCTAGATGGGTTCCCGAGGTTGTTATGTTTGAAAATACCCTTGAGAGTGTAAAGGAGATACAAAGGGAAGCTACGATAGAAGAATTAGCGAAATGGCAGGAAAGTACAGCACAGTTGAACGAGGAAGGGTGTTGGATTGATAAATCTGGAGAACAGAAATGGATGTTGCCGGATGCATACGTTCTTCCCGTGGTTACTATGGCACATGGTCCAGCTCATATTAGTGCAAAAGGTATTTGTAAATTGTTAGCCCCTGAATGGCTTAATGATAACATCTCCAAGACAGCTGCGCATTTGGTGAAATACTGAATGGTCTGTATGATGCATAACCCAGGGAAGGGTACCCCTACACCACATGGTAATTTTGCACCACCTACTTTTCCTTTTGAAGTCCTCCAATTGGACTATATTGAATTAGAGAGATGTAATAATCTTAAGTATGTTTTGGTGGTTGTATGTGCGTTAAGTAAATGGGTTGAGGCCTACCCCACTAAAGATAATACGGCCATTACGACTGCGAAGGTACTCCTTAAAGAGTACTTTCCTCGTTTCGGCTTGCCCCGAATTATCTGGAGTGGCAACGGAAGTCATTTTAATGGGAAAGTGATTAAATTGATTTGTGAAGGTTTGCATGTTAAACAGAAATTTCATGCTGCCAACCATCCACAGTCATCGGGTTTGGTTGAGAAGTACAATGGTACTCTCAAACTGAAATTAGCAAAAATCCAGGAGACAACAGGGTTAAAATGGCCAGATCCTCTACCGTTAGCTCTTCTGTCAACAAGAACTACGGCTCATTCTAGAACAGGATTGTCACCTTATGAGGTTGTGTTCGGACACCCAGCGAATGTCTGGGGCATCCCATGTCCTCGTAAATACTCAGATATTGAATATCCTGGGTTGCTTGATTATCTCGGCCAGTTAACAGAAAGTTTACGTTCTATTCACCAACAGGTGCGGGAGTCCCTACCTTCTGTACCAGAGGGGCATGGCCACGACATTCAGCCTGGAGATTTTTTTCTAATCAGGAACTTTCAGCGGAAGAAAAGTTTGGAGCTGCGCTGGAAAGGTCCTGAGCAGGTTCTATTGGTGACACAGACAGCTGTAAAGGTTGCTGGTCGAAAGAACTGGGTGCATGCCACCCACTGCTGGAGGATTCCTTTGCCGGTGCCATACGACCAGTGGATCAAAGAGGACGTTGGTGACACCGAGTGTGAGCAGGTGCCCAGGTTTGTTCCGTTTAGTGATGCCCAGTTGACCTGGACTCAGACAGATAAGGAGAACGACAATGTTTTGAATGAGGCTGTCCCACCAGAAATACAAGCTATTCAGGAGCCTTTGTTTATTGATCACATGGTGCCTGGGGCTACCAAGTACAATTTGCGCTCTCGGCTGAGGGATACTGAGTCCAAGGAGAAGAAAGATTAGGGATGGACAGCGCAAGATAGGCAGTACTGAGTTACAGTACCAATGGAATTAACCGAAATTAGTGGAGAATTTTGTGCTCACTTTGTCTTTATTGTTTGAACATTAGCTAGGGAGAGCAGAAGTATACCTTGGAGGTATACCATTTTTATCGACGTGGGATAGATTAAAAGAGCTTAGGACAGAGCAAGCTCCACCGCTGGTGCTCAAGAGCACCAACTTATTGATGGACAATAGGAGCCTGTACCAGTAAGGCTCTGACGGACACTGGAATCTTGTATATTTTCTTGAATTTTCTTTTTTGTTTTGATTCATTATGCATCCCTTTGGTAGGAAGGTTGCTGAAGAGGAGCAGCCAATGATTCTTGTTGCACAGCATAATGTGGTGTGGACACGGAAACGCAGGATAATATGTGTTATTCTTTTGGTCTTGCTGATAATAATACTGTGTGGGGTGCCACGGATTTTGGAAAATGGTCAAAGTGTGCCTTTGCGCAACAAGGGTCAGGTTATCTCCCCAAAAAGAAATAAAAGAACAACCCCGACTAATATATTTTTAGAAACACATAAGAGGTTCTTCGGGGAGGGGACAGCTTGTTACCCCACCCAATCTGTCACCAGTCTATGGACTGAATATCCATTGTCACTCATAAATTATACATATACCGACCACCTTAATTTACAGAAGTGAAAGCAGTGTTTGGTTTTGGTTATCCGGGGCCATGTCTATTCCATAGAAAGCCACTGGGAAAGGGTTATCCAGGTTGTGATAACAATACATATTGTGACAATTTTTATATGGAAAAACAGAATGTCACATTGGTGGGTTGGCATTACAAGGAATTGATAGTTACCCGAGAGGCCGGTTATTACCCTGCCTGTTGCCCCATCGTGAATAGCACTTATACTTCACTGTATATCAATTGCTCAGGAATAGTGTTGTATAAAAATACAATCCCCTTGAAAAATGACGAGGATCCAAGTACATTTGGAATGAATTCCAGGTATGCAGCAGTGGATTATGAGGGACCGATTTATGCACACCCAGGGTTTTTCTTTTTGTCTAATGGTACGTACTCCAATGTTCATAATGGTACAGATGATGTAGCTCTTGGAATGGTTTTGCCCTTGGGTGTAAATATGTCAAGCCTAACATACAATGGGTTAAAAGGACTCTGTCGAAAGAATTCTGTGAGGGATTGACTGATATAGAGGTCAATAATTATAGTAATGGGATCACTTTTGGTTACATCCTTTCTTCTATTTTCACCTTGGGTGGTACCTCTATGGCCAGGGGTGAAAAGGCTAGAGAATATTTTGGGTGTAAGCTGCAAATTTTATCTAATACCACAGTAGCAGCCTTGCGTGACATCACCACTCAGTTGGAGAGTATGAGAATATATTCGGAACAGACCGGATATGCAGTGGATTTTATTCTAGCTAAGAGTGGTGGTGTATGCGCGGTAGTGGGCGATCAGTGTGTAGTCGGGATCAAGAATATGGAAAAGAATATTACCAAGCAAATTTTAGATATCCTTGAAAATGTCAAAGGAATGGAGAGTGGAATTGGAGTTGGTCTCTTTTTGGCAGTTGGGGTTGGATTCTTGAGAAAGTGATTTATCTATTGGTGCTCTGCTCCTATTCAGTGTCTTCCCTTCTGCTGCTCCTACTGTACCACCATTCTCACACCTAAGCAGAAGATATCAATTCATGACACAAATGTTGCTATAATGATTCAAAAGGATATTGAGGATCTGATGACTATCGATGAGGGAATATTCGAGAATTCCTCCCTCCTTGCTGTTTCACTTTCTGATGCTGATGGTATGGAGTGCTCATAACTGTTTATTAATGTGATTTATTATTGTTGTTCATTGTTAGGTTTCCTTTTGTTGCAGTTGGAAAATGTTTTAGCTCATGCTAAAAGGAGGGTCTGTTAGAATAGAAACTGTTTATGCTTAGCAGTGCTCCATGTAAGTTAGCATTTGCTGCGCCGTTTTCTCTCCAGGCGCCATTTCAGGCTGTTCGAAACTGATCTCATCTAATTCGGAGAAATACTCCCCTCTGAGTTTCGTTTCTTCACTTAGGGTTTGTTTCAGTAATGAGTGCACTGTTCATATTAGCGCATACCTTTCCCACTAGACAGAGGCCCTCTCCCACTTGTCTGGTGGTGGGCCCAGGATGGAACAACCTTGGATTATGTTAGTTTGTGTCAAACACAAGAAGTTGAAACCTTTTCTTTGTATTTTACTGTTTAGCTGCACCTGCTTGGAAAATTCCAATGTGGGCGTATTTCTGTTTGACTACGAAACGTACATAATGTATCTTTATGCTTGTCGATTTCAGTTCCCTCTGTAGCACTCCTAGCGACTGGGCAGATGGGGCTCCACTCTGAGTGTATGAATAAACAGTTCTTGGTTTGTATTCTCTACTGTCTGACCGACTCTTCATTTAGTACGGACGGCTGAGAGGTGGTCATTAGAGACCCGGGTGGCCCTAAACGGGTTACTTCCCTCAGGAGTAGGTCGAATCTTTTGCAAATTATTTTCCGAAACTGAGAGAGGATCCAGTAGAATGGTACAGACAGTTTGATTGATTTGTGAATATATCAAAGGTTTTGTGGAATGACTTGGATTCTCTATTTGAAATTGTGGTCCCAGGTGATCTATGCTTTGAGTGCAAGGTTTCTGTGGATTGGCCAGAAGTAGAGCCGATGACACATCCTGAATCCCATGCTCTGTCCCCACTGGTCATGAAGAAATACAATCAGGTGATGACACTTTTAAAATCGAAAATCTCTCCTAAACAGAATGATTGGGTCAAGATTCCCCGAACTACCCAAGAAACCAAACAGTCAATTCATGCTTATTATGAAAGACTGTTGCAGGCATTTAAACATTTCAGTGGGACACAGACAACTGAGGCAAAGAATATGGGTAATTTTGTTTACAGATTTGTGTATTGATTGAAGCCTGAGGTTAGCTCCTTGATTCAGCAGCATTTGATTTGTTGGCAAAGTCCATTGATGAAATGTTGAGATACGCAAAGTACTGCGGAGACGAATTAGAGATGAAGCACAAGAAATTAAAGGAAAGGTTAATGATTGCACAAATGAAGGCTGCCCAGAGAGGTTAGAAGCTGCAGTTTATTGATAATCCTGGTCTGGTGCAGGGAGGGTATCTGCGGGTTCCTATGATGCAAGGTGTTAATGGGTTTCAACAGCAAGGGTTTCAGCCGCAGAGTAGAGGATGAAGTGTTCAGCTTCATCTGAGAACAGCTGTTGATGTGCTGATTTGAAGAAATCCAACACCTGCCAGGTATGCGGCAAGTTGGGAAATGCAAATGTCAATTGAACACTGGTAATATGGTTAATGGAAATCAGGTGCAGAATGGTGGATTTGTGCAGTCCCAAGGAAATAATATAGTTCAAACACAGCAAGTACAGAGACAGAGAGTCCAGAATCCCAGTGTAACCCAAGCCCAGGTGATGCAAGTTCCACAAGCCCCAATGCCACAACAAAATGTCAATGTCGCAAATGTCCCGAGATACAATTCAAAAACTGGTTCCCAATGTAAACACTA
This sequence comes from Calotriton arnoldi, assembly GCA_963921515.1. NCBI lineage: Eukaryota > Metazoa > Chordata > Amphibia > Caudata > Salamandridae > Calotriton > Calotriton arnoldi. The sequence goes on from CAWUFW010002412.1 coordinate 1,358,557, forward strand.
ATTCTTTTGTGAATCAGAATATGTCCCAACAATATTCCATGATTAAAACACATGGGGGCATATTAGCAAGGCGATTATCGCCACTTTAGCGGGACTTTTTCCCGCTAAAGCGGCGATAATATTATCGCCTTATCAACAAGCTGTCACTAACTGCTGTTAGCGACAGCTTGTAGGCGATAGCGACCGGGTTGGGTGCCGCTTTGCATGCCAGCGATATTTATCGCTAATGGCATGCAAAGTAGGCGTTCCCACCTAACAGCGACTGGAAACAGTCGCTGAGGTCGCTAACGCCTATCAGCGAGGCAGGGGCGGTGATTAGCAACCAGCGCTAAACACGTTTAGCGCTGGTTTGCTAACACCTGGTCCCACCCTGACTTAGCCATGTAATCCAATGAGAGGTGGATTACATGGCTAAGTCCCCTCGCACTATCAGCAAGCAGAACTGGGGAACAGTGTGAATATCACCTGTTTTCCGGCGATATTCACACTGTTCTCCAAGGTTTCTATCGCTTTGGAGATTAGCATTGCTGATTGCACGCTAACTCCGCGATAGAAACCGGCGATGCCTGGCAATAATTATCCAAGCGCTAATTGCGCTTTGCGATAATTATCGCCAGGCATTGCTAATATGCCCCATGATTTCAACTCAGACCTGTCACAATGACGGGGCTTTAGAGGGGAGGAGGAATACATACTTGGCGCAACCCTAGAGGTAGACCGGAGTGGTCCATTCATGGATGGTGATGTAAATGGGAACCCTCTCTCGTTCCTCATTGACATTGGTGCTACCCGCTCTACTGTGAGAAAGCAGAGGTTCTTATCTTACCCCTCTTGGGGAAAAAAATCCAAGTTGTAGGATTTGCAAATAAACAAATGACTAGCCCATTCTCAAAAGCGGTACCTGTCAAGATAGGGTCCTTCGAGGATCATCACTGATGTGGTGCGTGATTCTTGTCCTGTAAATTTGCTCGGACTAGACCTTTTATGTAAGCTGAAGTGTTCCATTTACTGTACCCCAACAGGCATTGAGTTTCATACTCATGATGAGGACATTGGGGGATATTCTCAAGAACGTGCGATAAACATCGCCAAAATAGGCTAACGCAAGTTTTCATATCGCGGTCTATCGCGGGAAAAGAACTCTGTGTCAACGTCGTATTCTCAACACGGCGGTAACATGCGATAGTTTCCCAAGAACGCCTCAAATGTCCGCGATGCAACTACCGCAACGGCAATAAAAAAGGAAACCCGAACGTGAAAAAAGTCGCGATGGCCCCAACTGCAATAGAAAAATCGCGAAGCACGCACAATGGAGGCAGCCGGAGCAAGTACAGAGGACAACCCGAACCCCACAAGCCCCACGGAGGACCAGCCTGGGACCTCGGGGTCAGGGAAGGGCAAGGAGAAGAAGAAGAGGAAGACGCGGTTCAGTTCGCAGGAAAACAGGATCCTGATTACGGAGGTGTAGAACACCATCAACAACTGTTCGTCACCTCCACTGTGTCATTGGCAACAAAAAATGGAACATGGCAGTCCATCGTGGACAAGATGAATGCAGTCGGAGTGCTGAGGAGGACAATGGACGAGGTCAAGAGGCGCTGGAATGATGTGAAGTGCAAAACCAAGCTGAAACTCGCAAACAACCGCAAAGCAGCAATGCAGACTGGGGGTGGGAGTCCTGCGCCACAGGAGGAGCTGGATGAGATGGAGGAAATGGTGTCCACAGTCATCAGTGTGGAGACGGTGGCAGGAGTCGGGGGACCGGACACTGCTCAACATGACCTGACACAACAGCAACAGGGTGAGTAACCACCAGGGACTGGGGGGACGGGGGGAGATAGGCACAATGGCACACATGCACAATGAAGTATAGCACACTGCACAACCACAATGACTCTGGATCATGTCCCTGATCTCCTTGCCAGACTGCAGCACACATAGAAACAGCCAGTAGTCCCCCGTTCTCAATGTGCCCAGAGGGGGCCCTCCCTACACATCACCAATCTCACAACAAACCCATGCACATGTGCTGAACCCAGCAAAGCTGCAGATTCGTGAGCCCCACTGACAATGCAAGTGACACTGCATGATGATGAGCATGTCTGCAGGCCACTCATCATGACATGTTGCACGCCACGACACCTAGGTGGCTGAGTGTGGACAACATTCGGAAAGGAGCAGGTCACACACTGACACATCCACGTGCACAAACAACCCCTGACGGCAACAAGACATCTGCGGACAAACCATTCCCAAGAGTCCCAACTCCCACCAAGAGCCAAATTTACCCAAGTTTGCAACATCTCAGCACTGCATAAGCACAGAAGTCAAAGGCACACCGCCTGAAAGGGAGAAGGCCAAGCAAAGTCTGAGCTGCAGGGGTGACTCTCACACAATGCAGCACACACACAGGAATCAGAGCACATCAACATTGACAACAATGTGATACAAACTGCAATACTTCCACAACAGAACAGAGGACACAACTGCTGCCGCTTGTGTGTAGAAACTGGCCAATCACATTTGGCAGAGCAGGAAACTGTGACATGATAATGGACAAGTACAACCCCACATCCCTGATGGTGCACAAATGTCCACTGTCCCGCTTCAAATAGGACATTGTTATGCAGTCTGTTTGGAAACTTGGCCAATGCGTGAACATACATGGAACACACTGTTAAACTGCATCTCCCCTTTACATTGCAGAGGGAGAATCATCACCTCCTGCAGAGCAGACCGAACACCTCCTCACTGATGACAAGGAGGACCTTCCCACCTTCGACACCGACGCCCTCCAAGAGCTCATGGACACCCTCAGCACCCCACCCCCAGGAGCAGGGCAGCCCATCTGCAACGAGGAGACCCCACCCCCTGCACAGACCACACAGCAGGAAGCACCCACCACCCCGGCTGTCTCCCAGGATCCCCACGACCAACACATGGCATTTCAACGCCGTGTGTTGGAGGGCCAGAAGGAGATGGCTGAGCAGGTGCGGGTGGGGTTCGAACTCATGGCAGCCAAACTAGATGCCATCCTTGGGTGTCTACGTCCCATCAAGGACCACTTACAGTCCATAACGGACACCCACAGTCCGCTCCATGGTCTCCAACGAGCCATGGCTGACATCGCTGGAGTCATGGCTCGGAGACAAGAACACCTGTCTAGTTAGAGTGGCTCCAGCAATCTCAGCGGGGAGTTGGGACACATGCGGAGGCTCATGGAGGACACAGTGTGGATGGAGGCGGAAAGGATGGCTGCCACGGCTGCACATCAGCGAGATGTAGCTGAGATCTTCCATGCCCTGCAGATCCTCATCATGGCATTGCTGCCACAAGGCCTGGCGCAGATGAATGCTGCTGCTCCTACACCATCCACATCTACGCCCCCTGATGTGTCAGTGCCCCACAGTGCGGCAGGCATTCCACCTCCGGTCCCTGATGTGTCAGTGCCACACAGTGCTGCAGCCGAAACACTACCACCAACAGGTGAGGCACATCACACATCAGAGGACGATGATGTGGATGAGACTGCCGTTGTGGTAATGAGGAAGCGGTAGCATTCATCTCCGCCATATGGCCTGTTTCAGCTTGGTTCGGCCCTTTGCATCATCACCTTCCACTGTCCCCCGATACACTCTGCGGCACTCACCTTGGACCTCGACATGGACTGCCATATTCTGTTTGGTTACCAATGACACAGCAATCAGACTGCGGACTGAACTCTTCCTCTTCCGATGAATTTGTCCTTCCCTAATGGACTCTGGCTGGCCCTCCACGGGGCAACAATGTCAAGTGGGGTGTGTATGGCCCTGTACTGCTCCAGCTGCAAAACTCCACTGAATGTGAATGAAACATTCAAATTCACACAGATGTGTCATGTCTATGATCCTTCAAGTATGACAGTATGGATGAATGTAGGGTCACTGATTCCCCCTCACGTCCATTTTGCACATGTTGTGGGGCTTGGGTCACAGGGTGCAACATTGCCAATTGCGGTCCGGGTGGCGCAGACACCACAACGGAGACACACGCAGTGGTTACTTCCTTGCCAGGCCAGAACTGAACCACGCCCAGAGCCCCGGGCTCATTGTTCACACCCCTACGCTGGACTGGCATACGCCAGCCCAGCCCACTCCGCTTACGCTCACATGGGGTGACGATACAGCTACATGTCCCAGGTCTTCCCTGTAGTGATCTGCTGGTCATTGGTCTAGTTGTCAGCATGCCACAGCCACTCCCTGAGGGCTGATTTACACCCACACCACACCCATCCAGCACAGGCGTCACGGGACATGTGACCCTGCCAATAGAAGGGGCCCACCACAGCACAGCCTCTACTGCCGGAGGTGACATGATGGCGTCCGCATCCACGGAACTCAATCATAAAGGGTCCGTGACTTGCGTTGCACAGAGTTAGTGGCACCCGATGGCCTGCGTCCAGCACGGGCCTACCGCCACATGGCGATGACTTGCGTTGCACTGAGTTAGTGGCACCCGATGGCCTGCGTCCGGCACAGGCCTACCGCCACGTGGCGATGACTTGCGGTGCACAGAGTTAGGCCAACCTGAAGAGCTGAGCGGGTGTGCAGCCTGCGATGATGCGTTGGCCTCCATACTGCGTCCAGCAAATCAGGACTCGATTTGAATTGTTAGCCCTGCTGGACCGCAGTGTACGCGCAGGCAGCAGTCAGCACACACATGACTCCTCGGTGCGGTGCCGCAGGGTGCGCTGGGGGCCTGTGGCACGGAATCCAGCGATCAGCTGAGGAGGTTGCACCGGCACGTGGAGGGCCCTCTTGGAGACACACCGGTGGCGGCAGGTGAGCATTGAGGCCTGTGTGCGCAGGGGCGGGCAGTCATCGCTGGGCGGCGGACCGGTCTGGGGACCAGGGCTGGGGTGCAGCAGGTGCACAGGATCGCGCAGGCACCACCGGTCACGGCGGCTGCCTCGTGGCTGGGTGGGGGGCGCCGCCCTGGCAGATACGACCCTGCATGCGCTGACGAGATGTGAGCGGGTTGGCTTGGGACGTAGTCACCTCGTCTCCAGTGTGAATACGGCCGTTGAATGTGGTCGGGTACATGTGTGTAGGCCTATGGTCACAATATGGCGGACACAGAGACACACGCAGTAGTTACTGTGGTGGCCATCCTGGAACTGGACCATGCCCAGGGCCCAGGGCTATTCATTCGCGACATACGCCGGCCAAGGCCGCTCCGCTCAGGCTTACAGGGGGGACCACATGGCTACATGTCCAAGGTCTTCCACACTGCCTGGGGTGACCTGTCTGCGTCCACTGTCCACTACACTGCAAACACCAGCAGTAGGTGTCCACATGGGCATGTCTGTGCTCTGCATACTGCAGTCTGTCCAGCACATCTCCGCCACACTTGGCATTGTGTCCTTTCTTATTGCTGGGTCACTTGCCTCCTTTGCACATTCTTGGTTCCCACCTCTCCCCACATTCTGCAATTGTGTGGCAGAGGGGCTCTGCCTTTGTGGATGGTTTGTCTACATGTCTGGCCCCTGTTACCACGGTTACTTGTGTTGTCGTGTCCGGTAGTTGGGCATGTTGGTTGGCATGTTGTATGTGATTTTGTTACGTGTGCTCTCCCACAGTTGTGAGTTGTGTGATTATGGAGTTGAGGTGTGTGGTGTGTTCAGTTAGTTCTTACCAATGAGCAGTGCATTGCCATAGGTGCCATCCTGGAAGCGCTGGTTGATGATGGACTGTTGGAAGATGTATGTATCAATCACACTGCCTGTGAAGTTTGCGACGACATTGGTGAACTGTCCCCGGTGGTTCTCTATTGCCTGCACATTGATGGAATGCGTGTGCTTTCTGTAGCGGTAATTGTGTGCAGAGTCGGCAGGGGGCACAAGTGGTACATGTGTACAGTCAATTGCCCCCGACACATGCGGTAAGGCAGCTATGGCGTAATTCCCTTGCATGGTCTCCAGCTGTTCATGCACAGCATGGGGGTAGTGGAGGTGCAGGGGTATCAAGATAATACAAACCGTGATGTTTACAGGTATGATGAATCCTGCATGATGAGGCCGTAACAGATGTTTGGGTGGTCGTAACCTTCCTTTTCTTTCCTGCAGAGGTTACGAGCACACAGACTTCTGTTACAGTGTATTTGGACTGGATTCATCATACCTGTATGCATTCCGGTTTGTCCAAGTGCAATACACTGTACCAGATTACGTTTGTGACTATGAGGACGCTTGACCATTGTCACCATTTCTCCAACAGGTTCCTGACTACTGATTTCGGGATATGGAATGGTATTGGGGAGTTCCCACAGCATTTGCAGTTTATTGGATCCACACGTTGCCCTGGTGAAGTTCCCCGTTGGAAATGGAACGCGTTGGCTGAGCTTTTCGTCTTGTTGTTTATGTATTTGTAATAAAGTTCTGTTTATCCACTACCGTTGACTACTGGACTTCATGACCTGGGGGGGAGGGTCCGGGGGGTGGTTGCGGTGGGTGTTGTGGCCCTCTTGGGTCTCCAGGCTGCATGATCATTGTCTCCATGGCATCTGTTGGTCTTCAGATGTGGCTCTAGGCTGGGCTCCCTTTCATACTGCAGGTTGTCGTCCTGCTTAACACCAGTAAAAGGCAGGTGTTGAATCCCTACTGCTAACGCGCCTTATCGCCTGTTTTCGGATCACATCGCTGATCTGGCTGGTCGTTGAGAATATCGCGAAGTGGTGTTTTCGTGTGTTTTTGCACGGGGACGCCTACTCTGCATATCATTAGCGTTAGTTGTCGCTCTCATCCGTAGTGATGTGTTTTGCGGCAGCTATCGCAGGTAAACTGGCGATGTCGGCAGTTTGCACCAGCTTGTGAATAGGGCGATAAGTCTATCGCTACTTTTGCGGCACTAAAGTGCCGATAAATTGGCGATGGCTCCTTGAGAATATGCCCCATTGTCTTTAAACATGCTAGACAGAGATGAGACATTGGAATGTTCCCATTGCTAACCAAAGATGATTTGTCTCGGAATTGAGAGATGCAGTGTTCTCGGAAGTCTGGGACTTCTCGGATAAAGACATCAGACTTATCAAAGGTATTGAACCAGTCCATATTTCTGTAAAGCCAAATGATGAGTTCCAGAGGATCGCACAATATAATTTGACCCCTGAAACTATTGCTGAGATTACTCCTGTGATTGACTCAATGATTGAGCAAGACATTCTGAAAGAGATTATGGGGAGTCCATGCAACTCACCTATCATGGGTTTGCAGAAACCCAACGGCAATTCCCGCATTGTCCAAGATTTGCAACTGGTAAATTCCATCATTGTCCCTTGTTGTCCTGTGGTACTGAATTCAGCTGTGATTTTGTTTCAGATTCCATGTGAGGCTGAGTGGTTCTCTGTCATTGATTTATGCCATGCCTTCTTTTTTATACAATTGCATGAGGATAGCCAGATTCTCTTTGCCTTCTGTTTCGGCAGCCATGTCTTGGCATGGTGCCGAGTCCCACAGGGGGATACCGAGAGTCTCTCTATCTTTAGTCAGATACTCAAGAAGAATCTCAAGTCCTTAGTGATGCCTCATCACTCAGTTTTAGTCTAGTACATTGACAACCTATTGGTGGCGTTGAATACTCAGAAGGCTTGCAAACATGACACTATTGCTTTGCTGAACCAGTTAGCTGAGAATGGACATAAAGTGTCCTCGACCAAATTTCAGTTCTGTAAGTAAGAGGTCCTGTATCTAGAACATCACATTGAGAAAGGAGCCAAGAAGGTGTCTCAAGAGAGTAAGAAAGGTGTCCCAAGAGAGAATTTCGGCTATTCTGAAAATAAATCCGCCCATGACACAGAAAGAAGTACAAATGTTCTTGGTAAATGGTGGGCTGCTGTCGACAGTGAATTCCCAACTTTTCCCTGATGACCAAGGCTCTCCAGAGGCTGACACACAAAGATGTGTCAGTTCTGGTACCATGGGATGATAGCTGCATGCATACCTTCTCAGAGCTGCGGCAATGTCTCTGCTGAGCCCCAGTCTTGGGAATGCCTGATTATAATAAATGTTTTGCTTTGTTTTGCAGTGAGAAAGAGGGCTATGCTCTTTCAGTGCTTACCCAGATACATGGCAATGTTCGCAGACCTGTGGCGTACTTTTCTGCCACACGTGACACTGTAGCTGCTGCGTTGCCGGTTTGCCTTAAAGCTGTTGCCTTGGCTAGTGTAAGCATTGAACAGTGCGAGAGCATTTTTATGGGTCATCCTTTGACAGTCTTTGTACCCCACTCAGTTGAGGTGTTGTTAACCCACACTCAGATACAGCACCTTACCAATAGTCGGCTTACCAGGAATAAACAAGTCATAATGGGTGCCGAAAATGTGTCCCTTAAATGATGGGCTGTACTCAGTCCTGCTATATTACTGCCCCTTTCTGCGAATGAAGTTGTGGAGGATGACGTTGAACATGACTTCCTTGATGTTACTGAACTGTGCACCAAGACGAGACCTGACATACAAGATGTGCCACTACCTGAATCAGATCATGTGCTGTTTGTTGGTGGCTCCTGTTTGCGAGATGAAAATTTGAAAGCTGCCTATGCGGTCTGTACAGCTTCCATGATGGTTAAGCCTCCTGCATTCAAGGAGTCTTTTCAGCATAAATGGCTGAATTGATTGCTCTTACTAGAGCATGTTGTATTTCAGACCAGCTGAGAGTGACAATTTTCACTGATAGTCAGTACGGCTTTGGTGTCATTCATGACTTTGGGCAGTTATGGTCCCAATGCAGATTTATGACCTCTTCGGGGTCACCAATCTGTAATGGGGAAAGTGTGAGAAATTTGCTACAGTCCCTACCACTCCCTGCCCAAATTGTGGTAATAAAGTGTGACGCTCATCTGCAAGGTACTGATTACGTGACAGTGGGACATAGGTATGTGAGTGAAACAGCTCGGTATTGCGCACTAAATTCATGCACATTTAATGAAGAATATGTCAATAAAAGTATGGATATCACAAATTGCAGTTTGTTGCTGTCTACTGTTGATACTTGGGAGGAGGTTAAGAAATTACAGAAGGAAGTGCCAGAAACAGAACAGCAAGGTAGGACCAGAGCAGGGCATGCTGAAAGAGATGAAGATGACATTTGGGTTTCAAGTGACGGAAGACCTGTTTTGCCAGACAGCTTGTTGCCACCAATGGCAAGACATTATCATGGCCCGCACATGTAGGGAGAGATGCAATAGTGCGCCTCTTTAGGCAAACCTGTTTTAACCCGAGATTCAGATTGATGGCTGAAAGTTTGTGTCACAGATATGTGGTTTGTCAACAGCAGAATGCAGGCAGAGGAACCCCAATAACCATAAGTCACATAGGGGGATCAGGAGGTCCCTTTGACAGGATGCAAATGGACTTTATCGAGATGCCCATTTGTAATGGGTTGAGATATGTCTTAGTGACTGTGCGCATCTTTTCACAATGGGTTGAAGCTTATCTGACTAGGAGAATTGACAGTCTCACAGAAGCCAAACTGTTGTTGAGGGACTTAATACTGAATTTTGGCTTCCCGACTTCTTTGGAGTCAGGCCGAGGAACTCATTTTAGCAATGAGGTCCTGAAGATGTTATGAGCAGCATTACAATGCAGTTACCATCCAAAGGCTTCGGGCATTGTGGAGAAAGCCAATGGCACATTGAATCCAGATTGGCTAAAGTGTGTGCATCAACATCTCTGAAGTGGCCTGATGCTTTGCCTCTTGTGTTGATGAGTCTGTGAAGTACTCCAGACAGGAGCACAGAATTATCACCCCATGAAATCATCATAGGGAGGGCCATGGGACAGCCAGCCGTACTTGCGAATGCGCTTGTGAACATTAGAGATGACATGATTCTTGATTACTGCAAAGGACTGGCTCACCAGTTTGGAGAGGCTACAGCCCCACTTCAACAGTACCAGTGCCATGACCTCAGTCCTGGAATCTAGGTTATGGTGAAGAAGCACATGTGCAAGTCGTGCTTGGAGCCTCAGTGGCATGGGCCATACCAGGTGATACTGGTCACCACAACTGCTGTGAAGTGTGGAGGTCTCCCTAATTGGGTACACGCTGCCCATACTCGCAGGGTCCCGTGTCTCCTTGATGGTATAACAGCAGAGAGAACACATTAGTCAAACTGTTGGGGATCAGCAAGCAGTTGGGACAGCACTTGTTTGGCCTGAGGGTTGTCTGAGACAGTCAATTGTTGTCAGTATACAAGGGTTCCATCCAGTAGCATTGACTGTGCCAGGTTCAGACTCTGGCAAAGGGCCTTATGCAATAGTAACTCGAGTTGTACCCAGAGACAGGTGGCCTAGGCAGCAAGAGAGAGGAAGACGCTGTCTGACTTAAGTACATGTACCACACACCATTCCAGAGGGTGCTGACAGATCTGGCCTGAGTGATAGTAATGAGGAAGGGCCAGCAATGAGGCGATCAAAGAGAGCAAGAGTACCCCATCAAAGGTACTCCTCACCTAAGTGGACTTATTTGGCAGCAAATGACTGGGAGAGAGCGTTTTTCACCTTTTGCTATAACAATTCACATCCACCTAAACTTCCTTGAATCAAACTTTGTGTCATAATCTGAACTGAGTTTTGAAATTGCATTACCACTCAACAGACTGACTCAATTTATTCTGTAAGTGATTATTAGAGAATTTGAACTGCACATTTATTAGAGACTGAACTTAATAACTTTGCCCAAACTGCAAAGAAGAGTTCCAAGGCCTGAGTTGGTGAAACATTATAAGGTTGCCCCTTAGAAGTACACAGAGTAGGGCTAAGGAAGTCTCACGAAAATCAATATACCTGTTTTGCTGGAAAAGACATTTGAACTTTGCTTTGCTGATTGTGCAAGTGGAAACTAAAACTGCAAGAACTGTGCTGAAATCAAATCTTCTAAGCTAAACGATCTGTCACTAGAGAACTCATGAAGCCTAATGCAAATGCCCTTAGACGCAAACACATATGTGCAGCAGTATTTGCTGTTGCAACAATTGTGCTAGTTGCTTTACTTATAATCCTGAATTTACCATAATTTACAGGTAGAAGAGTCTAAGTCTAGCCATACCCCTCAAACACCGCATCCTACCGACAATAGTTTACCGACAATAGATGAGAATGAGTTACATGTAGATGCTTCTAGAGGAGATTATTCATTGAATGTTAATTCGAAAGTGCTTTATGAATATGTTGACAGTATGGATGCGAGGGATTGCTACGTGTGCATGCAGTTGCCTGCATCAGTTGCTGATAGGCTAACATATCATCATCTTCCCTTGACATATGGAGTTTCCTGTAGTTTATTGCTGAGCTTACTCTATGGGAACGGTAGCTTTTGAAATTTTTACTCAAATCATGACTTGGTCTTTTTAGAAGTTCCTGTGCTGAAACACTTGAATAGACAGCCTGATGCAAAAAACTCTGAAATAGTGGGACATTTCTTTAGACCCACCATGACACTGGATACGGCATATGCACATAGACAAAACTTAGCATGTTTCTTGACAGATGTAGAGAAGAAATTCATTGATTCAGTAGAAGACAGGAGGGATTTATTAATTAAAGCAAAAAAGCATTCAAAAGTGCCACAAAGGCCTAAAGATGAAAGTGAACACAGATTAGTGGAAAACATGGCAGCATTAGCTTTAAATTAGCAACATAGAGGAAGATTAAGCATTTTCATTAGGAAATCCACAACTGACACACATTTCATAGGGGATAGTGAATGTGACTATACATTTGAGGTTAGAGGAAATTGGGGTTTACATTTAGATGAAGTAGATCCTGTGTTCCCTGTAGTTTACTACATTTGTGGCAAACACACCTTTTACAGGTTACCCAAGAGATAGTATGGAACATGTTATCCTGGAGAAGTTATCCCAAAAACGTATCATTTGGGACAAATTGATGATTCAACAAGGGACCAACATGTGAGAACCAAGAGAGGGACAAGTGCAAGTGAGATTGTAGGTATCATCTTTGGTGCTTTGATACCATCTGTAGGAGTGATACTCAACTCACACAAGATTAGTAAGCCTTCTACAGTAGTTGATAAGTCATCCACTATTACAGCTGGAGGATTTTTAGTTAGAGATACAGACATGGTTGACATCAGATTGATGGTTTTGCAGAATCGACTTGCTTTAGATGTTCTTTTCGCAAAAGAGGGCAGAGACTGCCAGATGTTAAAGGTTCAACAATGTTGTACTTACATTCCAGACAAGAGTAAGGACCTGAAGAAATACATTAGCAACATTACTGACCTAAAGAAAGATTTGAAAGGCTTAACAGCAACAGGTGCTTGGGAAGCAATAGGGAATGTATTTTCTGCTACAGGCAGATGGTTTGGAAACTTAGGGAGTGGAATTGTTGGGAGCATCTTGAAACTCTTAGTGATAATTGCTCTTTGTGGATTATTGTTGTTTGTGATTATTAAGGTGTACAAACGTGCACAGGTGAAAAAGGAAGTGAAGAGAAAGAGAGAAGATATGGAACTGGAGGATAAACAGAGTAAATGCTATGATGTTATGAAATTTTTGGAGGATTCCAGAAGGAAAATAATGAAGGTAACAAGATCCTAATCTGTCCATCTGATAAGGCATTGATGCAATGGCTTGATTCGCCATCAGAGGGGGGATTGGTGCAGCGCAAAATTGCCCACTCTTTATACGTCACATATACGTCACCAGAATGTTCATAGAGACATATACTATGAAAGTGCACTTTGCACATAGTTCTTACATGACACAATGATTAATGGAAAATTTCATTTTACATTACTTTCAAAGAGTGCATTGATTGTAGAACTTGAGAATTTACTCACACAGGGCTCGATTGCGAGTCTGGCAGTCCACTGACTGCCAGACTCGCAGGGTGTGGCGGTGGCAGTCTTCCAACTGCCCTATTACAATTAGGGGAATCGGAATGCCATTGCCCCGCCTCAGCTGCCAGGGAATCGCCATTCCCTGGCAGTGTTGCATTGGTCTTGAGGCTGCTATATGCTTGGCAGGACCCCCATGGTCCCACCAAGCATATTATAAGTTTCTTCTCCAAAACGGTTTTCATGGCTGTTCCTCCTCCATGAAAACCACGGCAGAGAGGAAACAAAGGGTGCCTTACAGGGCCTCCTTATGCCTCAGGGTGATGGGGTGCATGCAGGGGGGCACAACATGTGCCCCCCCCTGTGTGCATGCACCCCAGTTCCTGTGCAGCATGGACTTTAGAGTCCATGTTGTGCAGGAACTGTTTTTGGTGTTCCCATTGTGGTGCCCATTTTCTGAGGCACCGCCATGGGAACGTTAAAAAAAAGCCCGCCAGACACGAGAAACACTTGTAATCTGGCGGGTGGCCCAACCATGGGCTTGTCGGTGCAGCGGCGGGGCGGACCCGCGCCACACCACCAAACTAGTAAGCAGACCCACAGTGTGTGAAATACTGTCTGTCGCTTTGTCAAGAAACTATCCCCAATTAGTAGACATGTATTCGATATAGATGATCTAGAAATGCTCTTTTGATGTATGTTTAATAAAGTGATTAATATTAACAGCTAAACGTATAAATATTTCAGAACCATCCTCACGTTATTGTGCTTCATAGCTAATATATGGCTCATGATTCCTATGTTAATATATTGTCTGAGTAACATATATTGACTTGAATATTAAAACCATCTTCACATGTGTTGAATGTCATTTCAATTTAAACTACAAAAGTTTTGTGATGTATGTATTAATGGTCTATGTATGTACCTTCAAACATAGTTCTCAGTCATACTTACCATTGAGTATTTTGAATATATAATGTACAATTATGCAATATGAACTAATAGTACTAAAGAAATTATATTTGTTAATGTTTAGTTGTGCACACGCATATTAAAGGTGCACCACTGAATTAAATTTTAAGTTGACATTATTCTGTATGCCTGTATCTAGCCATGCTGAATTTCATAAATTACTCTATTTCAGTTTCTGCTAACATGGCTTTGTTGCAAGTATTCACATGCATTGTTGGTTTAGAATAGATACATTTCTGTACTTGACATAGATACCTAGCCTGAGAAGCAGACCTTCAGTTCAACTTTATTAATGTTTAGACACTTGTCTTTAAAACATAAAATTTAAAATAGAATAACATTTTAATTTAAACGACCCCCACCTCCCCCCGCTTTAAACCAGGCTAGTACCCAAGTACAGCGCCATTTAATACATAAATTCTCCACTCCCCTAACACTCCAACACCAAAATAGCTAATCACTTGCATCACTAATCCAAGCATATTTTTAAACATTTTGCCAGGGCGCATGCAACATCTAAAAATTCCATGTCCAACAAAAGTGTAAGTGCATCATTATGATGATTTATATCATATCTTATAAAAAGCGTTTTTAAAATCAAACATCGAAACCTATTAAAATGACGACAGGACAGGAAGTACGGATAAGTACGGAAATGCACTCCTGTTTTCCCAAGATTCTACCATATACTTTGCAGAGACTCTATTCCCTACATACTCCATATCAGCCTGTCTGGACTCTCTTCTACAAGCCGTTGTTAATTCTGCTTTAGAAAGATGGAAGGCCTCGGTTATCTTTAATTCCATTTTCAAGGCTCCCACAATAGCTTCTTTTTGGGAGAGCTAACAATTTTTTCAAACACGTGCTCTAACATCTCTCCAACTTCCCTCCATACTTAGCGACAATACCTCGGCATCGTAGAGACATTGAGGGGCTGATTACGATGCGGCTCGTAAAGTTTCCGACCTAAGGTAGGAGCCTTTACGGCCGCATTGTAATGGACCACTTGGTTTCCTTTGGAAAGGAAACCGACCAGTAATACTGGCTGGCTTCCGACGGGTTCGGAGAGCCCATCCGCCAGTCGGAAGCCGGGTAGTAATCTCAAGGCGGGCCTTTCTGCCCTTGAGATTACAGTGACGGTTTCTGACATGGTTTCTATGCCGGCCTCCCCCAGCAGGGCGCCCTTCAGTGCACGGCCTCTGGTTGGAGGTCGAGGGGGCACCTACGGTGTTCCCCTGCTGATCCCTGCACCCTTTGGCAGGCACCTTAAGGCGCCTGCCACAGGGTGCAGGGATGAACCGCACCTCCCATTTTACTATGGGAGCATGCATTACGGCCTGTTTATGACCGTACTGCATGCTCCCATAGTGAAATATAGGAATGCGACCGAACAGTGTTCGATCGCATCCTAATGAGGCTGTCGGGACCACCGACCGGGTGTCGGTCGGTGCCATGACAGAGTCAGTGTCGGGCGGAAGTGATTCTGCCCGACATCCTAATGACCCCCCTGAGTAGGAACTATTGCATTGTAGGCTGTCAAAAGGGGAGTCAAAATATGGCAAATAGGGAAAGAGCCCTTCCCCTATGCCGTAAGGGCCGAGAGGAACTCTCAGAAGGGAGTACACCCTCCCGTGCTCTAACACTAAACCACAAAAAGTACTCCTCGAGTACGTGAACAAAAGTCCACGATTTATCACAGGCAAACCCTGGTGAGAAAAGGATGGGAAGTCCCTATGTGAAGTTATGACTTGTTACCCACTAGGGAGTGGGGAAGGAAACCATTCCTTTTGTTTTAATTACCCTCACACACCCTAGTGGTGTCATGCTTCATCATCGGGTCACCCTGACGCCTAAAAGTCAGGGTGGGCTCGACCATATTCCTGGGAGCTCTTGATGATATATGTCCAGGGGGAGTTAAAGATTAAAAATCCGCTGGCAGATCCCAGTTTCCCTTTATTCTTGGAACTGTCAGGGATATTAAAAATGTAAGAAAAAGGGGTCAATAAGAGTATTATGGTCCTATGACCCTAGTGCCAACATGTTTCAGTCCTATGTTGCCCCAAATGGGTGCTGGACTTTCTTCAGGGCTGAAATGGGTCCTCCCTGAAAAATGCAAAAGGGGAATCCCTATACTGCTATTTATATAAGGGCAGTTAGCTGCTCCTTGTCTCAGCGTAAAGATAATTTAGCTTTTCCGATTGATCCATCTGCAAATACAAGAACAAAATGAAGGAGATCATAGTGTATCATTGTTGGATTAAAATCACTGCTTCCCATATGTGATGTGTTAACCAATACACCTGTGTAGTCACATCAGACCGGTGTAAAATACACATCATCCAGCACACCTATTTGATGTGTGAAATCAACACTGTATAACTTTACCACACTCGACTAGGTGGCAAAACGTAGTGTGGTGGTGACATATATCGCATCCTGTCGCTATCCGCATCCTGTGTGTGTTCAATCAATGTGAAACCAACCCGTGTCACTCACACCCTACAGCAAAAAGCTGCTATCAGTCGCCGTGGTTGACCATACATTCTCTTCATTCATACTGCACCCCTTACCCCATTTCGGGAAATAACAGGCGTCTCAGAGGACCTCACGACTTCATGGGGTAGCCCTGTAGTCAAACACGGCATTGGGGTGGTTAACAATGCCCAGCAATAAGGAAAAAAACACGGGCAAAACACAGCATATAGCGAAGTTAATGTCAGGAGATAGCGCCCCGTATTAGAGCGAATTTAGCACGTACCTGTAGTCGGTAAGGTTGTAACCCATACTACTTACGGCATCAAGGATCCTGGCCCGCTTGGCAACCTACTCGGTGCGGGTCCTCGGGCTTTTGCTCCGAGTGAGCGGAGAAAGGCATTTAAAAGGACCATGAAAATGCGGAAATGCCGGCAAAAGACCCGCCCTCTGGGTGTGTCCCGTCTCACTGGTGACGAGAGGCGCATGTGTATTGCGTCATCTAATGGGAATGAATGCTGGGAATCATAGTCCTCAACGTACATCGTGCCCCGATAAACGAATGAGTGTAACATTCCGAAGAGCCTGGTTATGCTCAAGAAGGGACATTTTTTTTAATATACCCTGTGAGTAAAGTTAATCTGTATCTGGTGATAACGACATTACTATAGTATCGTGTTTATATATTATAAAACCTGTGCACGGTTCAAAACTGGGCAATTTTATTGTCAAAAGTCAGTGTGGCTGTCAAACCACGAATGCGTGTTTTTAAACAACCGGAGATACTCATGGATGAGACGCCGCGAAATTCCAGACATTTTCATTTTTAACCATAAAAATAATAATCCCTGTGCTCTCCTGTTTGTGTGCTATGTAATCCCAAATTGGGTTCAACCATAGTCCACTTTATTAATACCCCCATCGCGTCATGTGCAGAGGTACCAAGATGACGTGGTCCGTGTATGTAAAAATGTCGGGGCTCGAAGCCAGAGGAACTTCACAGGCACGTTTAATTACACATGAGTGAAAGGGATAAACAACCCTACTATTAAAATTAAACACCAATATTGTGTGATGTTCAGGGCTACATAATCAAAGGGTGTGTGCCTCTGTGTACGTAAGGATACTGCTAAAATTGTATCATGTTTGAACCGACCACTATATAGGATGTTCATAGTGAGGCCCTGCATCACAGAGCTGGAGTATGAATATTCATGCCTGTCATGATGTGGTACTGTAATCATCTTTTTTTAAATTGATTCCAAGGTATGGAATTATTTAGTCCAGTTTCATGGGTCTTCAGACGGTAAACCCACCGTTGTTCGCGTTCTAAGAGCCTGTTGGTCAGGTTACCAGTCCCCTTCATCTTCTCAATGACTGTTCATTCAATGTCTGTATCACTGTGTTTTTTCTCCAGATAGTGGGCAGTGAGTTTTGTGGCTGCGATTGCTCGCCTTATCGTGCTCCTGTGCTCACTTATACACACTTTTATCTTCCTACTAGTCATGCCCACGTACATAAACTGGCATGGACACTTGATCAGGTATACTACGTTGTCGCTATTACAATTAGTATGGGACCGTTGTTACCAAGTGTGTGGCATACCCAAATCGATTTCTTTGGTGTGTTCAGTAAAGGGGCAGGCCACGCAAGACCCCCATGGGTAATGACCCATAACTGGCGAGTTGTTCCAAAGTGTGAGCTGATTGGTAGTCTTTGGTCTCTGTGTGTTTGTGTGTATCAATGTGTCTCTTAAACTTTTATTTCTCCTGAACGAAAACATGGGCTTCTCGAATGTCAGTTTATTCGATATTAACACGGACCATTTTTTATTAATGATCCTTTTAATGTCATTCGAAGAGGAGTTGTATGTTGTGACACATATTAGTGTCTCTCTTTGTTGTCTCTGATGGGACTCCAACAGTGCCTCCCGTGGGGTGTTCCGTGATCTTTTCTTAGCTTTCTCAATGATCTTCTTCGGGTAGGCCTTTTGTTGTAACTTGGTAGTCAGTATTTCTGCTTCCTTTTTGTAGTCTTTTAAATCAGCGCAATTCCTGCGTATCCTGAGGAACTGACCAACAGGTAGGTTCTCTCTCAGGGCACGTGGATGAGCACTGTCGAAATGCAGAAGACTATTTCTGTCCGTGGGCTTGGTGTAATGAACTAACCAGTGTGCCATCCCTCGCCAAGAGCTTCACATCCAGGAAGGAAACTGCCTCACTGTTTGTGGTCATAGTAAAATGTAGATGTGGATTAAGCTGGTTCATCCACCCTAGAAAGTTATTCAAGTTGGATTTGTCCCCCTTCCAGATAACAAGGATATCATCGATGTATCTAAACCACTTACAGATGTTATCAGAGTAAGGGTTGGTGGGCCAGATGTGTTGGTCTTCAAACTGGCCCACGTACAAGCACGCTATGCTCGGCGAAAAGGTGCTGCCCATTGAAGTTCCATGGACTTGTAAATACATCTGATCTTCAAAACTGAAGAAGTTCTCCGTTAAGGCTAGGCACATAGGAGTGATGACCCAGCTGACAGGTGCTTCCCAGTGCCACACCTCCCGTCTTAGGAGGTCCTCTATCACGCGGATGCTTTCTTCTTGTGGAATGCTTGTGTACAGCGCTTCCACGTCTAGACACACCATGGTGTTTTCTACCGGGTCGTATGCCACGTCTGTCAAGAGGTTGAGCAAATGTTTAGTGTCTTGTACATATGATTTAATGCGTGTGACAAGGGATCGCAGAAACCAATCGGTGTACTTGGACAGGGGTGCAGTATGAATGAAGAGAATGTATGGTCAACCACGGCGACTGATAGCAGCTTTTTGCTGTAGGGTGTGAGTGACACGGGTTGGTTTCACATTGATTGAACACGCACAGGATGCGGATAGCGACAGGATGCGATATATGTTGCCACCACACTACGTTTTGCCACCTAGTCGAGTGTGGTAAAGTTATACAGTATTGATTTCACACATCAAATAGGTGTGCTGGATGATGTGTATTTTACACCGGTCTGATGTGACTACACAGGTGTATTGGTTAACACATCACATATGGGAAGCAGTGATTTTAATCCAACAATGATACACTATGATCTCCTTCATTTTGCTCTTGTATTTGCAGATGGATCAATCGGAAAAATAAATTATCTTTACGCTGAGACAAGGAGCAGCTAACTGCCCTTATATAAATAGCAGTATAGGGATTCCCCTTTTGCATTTTCCAGGGAGGACCCATTTCAGCCCTGAAGAAAGTCCAGCACCCATTTGGGGCAACATAGGACTGAAACATGTTGGCACTAGGGTCATAGGACCATAATACTCTTATTGACCCCTTTTTCTTACATTTTTAATATCCCTGACAGTTCCAAGAATAAAGGGAAACTGGGATCTGCCAGCGGATTTTTAATCTTTAACTCCCCTTGGACATATATCATCAAGAGCTCCCTGGAATATGGTCGAGCCCACCCTGACTTTTAGGCGTCAGGGTGACCCGATGATGAAGCATGACACCACTAGGATGTGTGAGGGTAATTAAAACAAAAGGAATGGTTTCCTTCCCCACTCCCTAGTGGGTAACAAGTCATAACTTCACATAGGGTCTTCCCATCCTTTTCTCACCAGGGTTTGCCTGTGATAAATCGTGGACTTTTGTTCACGTACTCGAGGTGTACTTTTTGTGGTTTAGTGTCAAAAGGGGAGACCAGGAAGGGCCACCGAAGGTATTCTTAAAATTGGCAAGGCCTCAACTCGACTGTCTTGTAAATGTCATACAAAGGTATTTATAGAACGATACAACCTCAACCCTGCTATTACCCAACATCCACTTATATGTCTTAACATTTTTCCCGAAGGGGAATATTTTAGTTTTTTCCAGATTCACTTTTAATTTATTACCCTCACAATAATTATTAAATCTGAGTAACTTCTTCTGCACGCCTACTTGGGTCAAGTCCAAAAAAGAAGCAGACCTTGACAAAATTACACGTGAAAACAGAGCATTAATGAAAGGACTATTCTTTCCTGACCTGGGTGTGAGAAGATGATGTTCCGATGTCTAGTGTGGGACATCTAGAAAATGTTGCAGGCTGCAACGTACTAACACCATGAACAATGGACTTTCTATATCGATGCTACTAAAGGGGTGTCACCTGTGGACTTTTTGGATTATAATATACCGACAACCCCGTTTTGACTACAGATCAATTCAGAACCCTGCATCACACTTGTTGGAACTTTACCGATCTCTCTACAGACTCTTTGCGGATTTCTTTCCGCAACCTCTATGCAGAATTCCCCTTGTAACCCCTGCAGACACCTTCCATGATACCCCACTACCCCTTGAATGGACTTTGAGAGGTTTAGACCTCTATGCTTCCTTTGGATTTTGCCCTAAGTGTGGCTTATGCTAACACTTATTTCTGACCCACTGGAAACTCTTGACCGAGCTTCTAAGATGCTAACATTTGTTCAACTTAATTTACCTTGCTCTGTCCCTGTTTTCTACATGGAACTCATTCATTTTTTAGACTCTTTAGACTAAAGTGTCCTTTTGGACTATGCATGGGATATTTAGATTACTAATGTATAGACGGGAGAACTTAAAATTGTTTTCTCAGCATCAGGTACCGGTGCAGTTGTTTTGCATAGCTACCACTGAATTGCTTGTCTGTTTAATTTTGATCCACCTAATTCTCTTTAGGAGACTTGGTCTACCTTTTGTAATACTGTATCTTTACAGCATGGTAGTAAGAGAAATCTATTTGAATTTGATTACTAACCTTTAATAAAACTTCTTAAGCTTGGTTACCGATACCTGGTCCTCATTGTGTAGCCAAATGGGCTGCACTGTTTAATGAATCAGATTGAAGTTATTAGATGGTAACTCCCTTTCCCCTCAGTGCAACTAAAAAGTTCCATCGGAGGACCAAGAGTAAGGAAAGTACAGGCCTAGAAAACACTGGATCATCGCAATGCGGAGGTTATCTTGGAAGTATAAAAACTAAGCAGCAGATTTACAGGTTTACAGGCCCCTTGCGACACTTTTGCGCCACCGTTGCGTTACTTTTTGTGACGAAAAGGCGGCATAAACAATGCACCACGTTGCGGCCCATTTACAACGTGGCGCATCTAGGGAGATGCTTCACCTTGTAAAGCTCTCGCCACATATTACCTGCGTAAGGTACAATGTATGA
The DNA here is from genome assembly GCA_963921515.1 of Calotriton arnoldi. Classification (NCBI taxonomy): domain Eukaryota; kingdom Metazoa; phylum Chordata; class Amphibia; order Caudata; family Salamandridae; genus Calotriton; species Calotriton arnoldi. The sequence goes on from CAWUFW010002412.1 coordinate 1,380,033, forward strand.
AGGGTGGGCGTTTCCACGCGGGAATGCCTCGTAGAAGTGATGCAATGAAATCTACAAGATTTCATTGCGCCACTTCTAGGACGCCACTGCGTCAAAACCCTACGCCTGCTTGGAGCAGACAGAAGGAGTGACGCAATGTATTAGGAATAGGCCTTCTCATGCATTGCTGGAGTTGCGTCGTGCTTGCGACACGACTCCAGCAATGCGTGACTTTTGCGCCGACAGATGCATCAAAATTTCTGACGCATCTGTCAATCCTTGCGCCATAGTGTGCCGTTTTGTAAATACGGCGCATCTATGGTGGCGGCAAGGGTTTCGCAGGGAAACTGGAGCATCTATATAGATGCATCCGTTTTTTGTAAATAAACCCCTAACATTCCAAGATGCATAGTGCAACTATTGGCTTTGCCATTGTTTGTGTGCGTTGGCAAAACCAATACCGACAAAGGACAAGCAATCAGAAAACAAGATTGACTGCTTTTACCAGTGTCTGCTTTTAATAGAAAAGAAATAAACAATCCCACATGAAAGTACTCAGTTTCATTGCTCTAGGAATGAATTTATAAACCATTATTTACATGAAATCTCTATCTGGAGATCCGAGCCGAGAATTACCTCTTGCATTTGCCCTGAGGAGGAAGTTCTCATAATGAAAAAAATCAAAGAGCAAAGTTGTTTGCAGTGAGAATGTTATTGGATCTGTTTAAATTGCAGAATGTTCTTTAATGTCACCTTTTATTTTAGCGTTATGGCTGTATTCTACGTGGACCAGAGGTTTAATTCATTGAAATCCTTTTCCTACATTGAAAATGCATCAAAACTAATTTGCTATGGCACGCCTGCCTTGCATAAGGCTGAGTCGAAATGATGGCTGATGTGCGCGAAAGGTGACGTCAGTGGTCCTATTAATACCGAGGCGTAGTGCAGAGTTTGCAGCTCGGAGGCAGTGCAGAGGAACCAGCGATGGAATGAGGGCGCTCTGTTGACAGGATGCCAATGCGGGCTCTTTCACAGTTCATTAAAGGCAATAGCAGCAGGCACTCCCCGGGAAAGCTGTGCTCTCTGTAAATTGATATATAAAAGGTGAAACGGCATGTTCTAGACCTTTTTCAAAGCTTTCGGGAAAAGAAATCTAAGATTAGGAAGTGGCAGAGTCAGCTTCAAATGACCTTTTGTAGACTTGTAATCACAATTTCTCCCCTCTGAAAAGTCACAGTGAGAACAGCTGCCAATAAGTACCGTGATAGAAATATTTCTAACTGCAAGGGCAGTCGTTCAAAAGTAAAGCTTGACAGACAGCCAGGAGCCCAGCGGCGTGTTAAACACCCTCAAGTTAAACGTAGTCGGGAGGTTTTTGGCACGCTCGAGCGTGATGCGACAGTACGTAACTTCAGATTCGAACCGAGATCTGGAGAGCAGGGCCCACGTTTCAATATGACGAGTTAGGACAGTTGTCCTGAGGTCATACCACTAAGTGATAGCAAATTACAAGGAAAGTCGCGAAAACATCCTTCTTCCACAGCAAGAGTCTATTTTGCCTGGAGTGTAGCACACTTTTGCCTCATTCCTTCTAGATCAGGGTTCTCCAAAGTCGGTTCTGGAGGGCTGGATCCATGCCAGATTTTTAAGATAACTATATTTATCCAAAAGGGGATATGCTAAAAATCTGGCATGGATCTGGCCCTCCAGGACCGACTTTGAAAAACCCTGTTCTAGATAGTGAACAGGAATTTATGAAAAAGAGCTTCATTAAGGGGAGAGGATGTGGCCTTACAGCTAGAGCGGTCGACCTCGACGCTGGGGAACCGGGTTCGACTCTCGTCAGGGACGCTCAACATTCTGTGATTCTGGGCAAAATCACTTAATCTCCCCGTGCCTAACAAAAAAAAAATGAATGTATCCTTGCTCATGTAAAGCGCTCTAATACTTGAAAACTTCGGGTCAAGTTCGCGCTATATAAAAAAACTCCGGAAACAATTTGACACCATCCTTATTGAGTGTGATTGGCTCAGTGAGTGGAAACCTCAATTCATTTTTATAGATTTGGTGCCTCCATAGGGGGAACTTTTACAGGATCCAATTCCCTGCCATGATGTTAGGCTAGAAGTAGGCGAGCGTACCTCGCTAAAGGACTCAATGATATTGGAGTGAGCTAGCAGACAGTGGTAGCTGTTATTGGGCATGGCACCTGAGTAGGGGTGAGAACAAGATGAGCCCTGACCTGTGAACAGTGCAAATAGAATACACTTTACTGGTGCTAATGTGTGGGAGTCACAAAGTTCTGAGTGGCCAAGAACAGTAATACACAGGGCTATCCTACTTAGGCCTTGTAGTACAATAGTAGAACATACACATGTAATATGCTATGGGCTGGAAGTTCCAGGACACCGGGAAGGTGGTAGTGGGCTTGAAGATGAAAGGATTTGTATTGTCGAGGCTGCAATGAAGTACTACTAAATACTATTTGAGCAGAGTCTTCATTACAGATTGGTGACGAGCTGCGGGATCCCCAGACGAGAACCTATGCCTCAGTTGCAAGGCAGTGTCTTGCTGATTTCTACTCAACGCTACGTTGACCAAAGAAGTTTTAGCCAGTAAGTGTTTGGTCAGTCTAAGGCCTTTTTTATGAGTCTGGCGGTCCATGGACAATGGTCTATGCCCCAGTCCCGCTAAGCATATTACAAGTTTCCTCTCCGCCACGTTTTTCATGGTGAGGCTGCCATGAAAACCGTGGAGGGGAGGAAACAAAGGGGGCCCTACAATGCCTCCTGGTGCCTCATGCCATGTGGATCCACACGGGGGGCACAATATGTGCCCTCCTGTGTGCATGCACCCCAGGACCTGCACGGCATAGACTGCCGCAGTCCATGCCGTGCAGGTACTGCCTTTGACGTTCCCTGGGCAGTGCCTATTTCATAGGCACTGCCATGGGAACACCAAAGAGCCACCCGCCAGACCAGGAGAAAATTCCTGATCTGGTGGGCGGTCCCTACACGGGTTTGGCGGTGCAGGAGCGGGGCAGTCCCGCACCACCGAAACTAATAATAACGCCCTAAGTATTGTGCAGCATTCCTCTACTGAGTGTTGTATTGATTGCAACTCATGGGCAATCATTTACTTAACATTTATCGTGGATTAGCTATGTAAGTGAATTGGCATTTTTAAATACTCTTACTATTACTTCAAAATAACGTCAAGGCTAATGGTTTCGGCGTCTGCTTTCCATTGGGTTCTGTGCTAGCCATGCAAAAGTACGCATACTGCAAGGTTACGTTTGTGACCCAATGTGCTGCCATCTTGGTGGTATAATCAATTCAACTGTACACCAGGTTAAATCAGAACTTGTCCTCTGTGTCAATGCATCAAGGTCATGTTGCATGACCCTATGTGCCACCATTTTGGGTGGTGAAGAAAACACTAATGATATTCTCATCTTTGTGTTCTAGTTTTCAGGCCTGCATATAAACAGTCGACTGACCAACCAACTCATTACTCTTTGTGTTTCTCTGCAGTACTTAATTTACATGTGTTTGGGTACGACGATTGGAGGATACCACTTCACTCTTCTTTATAGTTGTTCTAAGGTTTCGACTTTTATTTATTCCTTGATATCGGAATTGTTTTTACAGTTTGTCTACATTGACTATTGAAGCAATCGCATTGATTTTTCAAATCAAATATGTGTGCTCAGTGCCTGAATCTGAGTACAACTCAGCCTTTTATACCTTATGCATTAGAACCTGCTATGAAATGGAAGGAATGGTAGGCATATTTTATTAAATATATTTCGACATTTAATGAAGAAGATACGTCTCCTGATCAGAAAAATAGAATTTTGGTCCACTGTTACGTCCAGGTAATAAAAATTAAGACAGAATGGCTATGAAACCTAGACAAGGAGGAGAAGAGGCTGTATTTCACCATTCCTTGGAGGACTTAGATGGGTACTTTTCTCCTTCAGTGTGTTCAGCAATAAGTTACTACAAATTCTTTCAAGGAAAGCAAGGAAAAAATGAAAACATTGCCTTATCTTGTAAATTTGGAGCGCTGAGTGATGAATTGATAAGGAATCATGTAATAATGATGTTAATGATACTAGTAATCAAGATCAGTTATGGGTGAGTGGGGAATCAATGTTGAAAGGCCATTGTGTAGAAGGCTGAGTTCAGTGGTATGTCTGCTAAAGCGGCAGTAAATGATAACACAGCTACGGGGAACGAGTCTAGTGTGATTGCAAAAGTCAAGAATAGTAAAGAATGGATCACAAACTATAAAGGTCATGCAAAAAAAGGTAAGAACAGTTCCACGGGTGCTGACGACGATTATTTAAAGGATTCTGTCAGACAAAGTAAGTGCTACAGGTGTGGCAGTCAAGATCATTTGGGTCATAGTAAGAGTTGCCCTGCACTTAAACAGAAGTGTTCTGCTTGTGGAATCATTGGCAATTAGGATAGAGTGTGTAGAAGAAGGGGCACTGGTAACAAAAACAAAAGATATGTTAAAGTCAAATGTGTTAGCAACGACAAGGAGTCTTCGAGTGATTCTGATAATGACAGCATTAAAGAATGTGTTCTGGGTGTTCAGGTTGAAGTTATTGAAGATGTGAAAACAAACTCTTTGTGTGAAATGTGCTTTGGGTGGTGTTATGATGCAAATTGTAGCAGACACCTGTTCACAATACACGATCATAAATGATAATGTATGGAAGGATAACTTTCAAAGAACGATGTCCTGAAGCACACCCATATTTTAGTTCATTAAAGTTCCTGTTTACTTTTTATCAAGTTTAGCGTGCAGCACTCGTATGTGCTCCGTTCCTTGCGCACATTGTTTGAAATCAAGAGAGAGTAGTGACCCGCAATTTGCGGGTCAACATCGAGTTGCACAGCCTTATGAACACTAGTATTCAAATTAATACACATCAACCATAGTATATCCAATTTCATCCTTTTTTATTTCATTATTTTTTCTTTCCAAATTTATCCGTCACGTCAAAGGATGCGAAATTCGGTAATCTTATGCGTTTTAATTGCTTCATGATTGCCCATCCAGGCCTATACATGATCATATATGAATTTCGGGTCCTCCAAATCATTCGATGACATCACACCCAATGCATTTCGGTCCTCATTAACCTTCGTCAGGGGTATCTGTGATTTATGAAAATATATATCAGCCACGTATAATCAACACCCAACGTAATACAAAATTCTTATCCCACATATCTCTCCCCACTTTTCTTGAATGAATCAACATAATCCTCAAAACCAGCAACAATCATATTCCTGTGCTTCATGTTCCCCGATTATTCTAATAAAAAATCAATCCTGTCGTGTAACCTTCTATTTCAACAACAAAACTAAACATACATCCTGCTAATCTAAAACGTACGTCGCCGTGTATGACATGATAAATGTGCAAACCCCAAGCATTAACCCCAAGTTGACCTGAAACTCCCAATTTGAACAATCATTTAAAAACCACCCGAGCTTCTAATACCTCCCTACGTCATATTTACCACCATATCAAACCCCCGTGCATACCTGATGTAACCTTTCCGCACTCCGATCTCCTCGTGCGCGCTTGATATCTGTTTTACCCGACTATACTAGACCTGCTGTATTTAAACCGGCGTTACCCGCCCCACCTGTGTGCCCGTAATTGTAAAACATCACGTGTCCTCATAACTCCTCCCCATTGTGTCCCAACTCCCTCTATTGCTTAAAGTGCTATCACCACTATCTACATACTTATGAAATAAATAGCAACAAATACTCTCGCTTTTTGTGTGAATACATATACACATATTATTTTAACGTAAAAACCTCATGAACTCATATCCCCTACAAAATTATATCATTGAATGACAATCTTTGGTGAACTTCCTTTGACGCGAAAGCGATGTAATCAATTGTTCTTTGCAGTTTTTTTCTCTCGGGGTGCTAAACAGGGTTGAAACGGCATGTATAACTTTCAAAGAACGATGTCCTGAAGCACACCCATATTTTAGTTCATTAAAGTTCCTGTTTACTTTTTATCAAGTTTAGCGTGCAGCACTCGTATGTGCTCCGTTCCTTGCGCACATTGTTTGAAATCAAGAGAGAGTAGTGACCCGCAATTTGCGGGTCAACATCGAGTTGCACAGCCTTATGAACACTAGTATTCAAATTAATACACATCAACCATAGTATATCCAATTTCATCCTTTTTTATTTCATTATTTTTTCTTTCCAAATTTATCCGTCACGTCAAAGGATGCAAAATTCGGTAATAAAAAAGGATGAAATTGGATATACTATGGTTGATGTGTATTAATTTGAATACTAGTGTTCATAAGGCTGTGCAACTCGATGTTGACCCGCAAATTGCGGGTCACTACTCTCTCTTAATGTATGGAAGGAGACATTTACCAGTGGATTGGGGGAAACTTGGAGCCTGGGAACATTAAACCAGAAAGTTTCACGGGAGAACGTATAAAATTGCTTGTTATAGGAGCCTGTTACTTGAATTTAAAGATAGGAAAATAGAAAGGAAGCCATATGTAGCTACTAAAGGTTCCTCAGTACTAGGGTGAAGAAATTTAGGGGTGTTGGGAATTATGTCAATTCCGAAAGTTATGAGCTTAGACAGTTATTAAAGAATAGGTTTAAATTTGTGTGATCTTCAGAATAGCAACATGTTTTTGATCTTGTGAAAAATGCAATCTACACAGCATCACCCTTGCAGGGTTTTGATTCTAAAATCTTCTGTATTGTGACAACGGATGCAGGCAATCAAGGGTTAGGAGCAGTGCTAACCCAGAAAGAAATGGCAATGAGTATATTGTTGCATATGGGCACGCTCCTTGACCCCTGCAAAAGATAAATACTATTGAAATAGAAACTATTGGCACTAGAGCATTTTAGACAGTATGTGGGGGGAGCGCCAGTGCTTTTAAGATCAGATCATAAACAATTAGTGAACTGTTATCTACTTATGGTATGTTGAATGCCACACCCCACACCCCAAATTTCCAATAATTTATGGGATGAGTGGTCATTCAGAATATATCACTAAAGAGGAATGGTTTGTTAATAATTGTAATAATTTAACAAAATGAAAATATTTAACATTTTATTGTAACAAAGTAAAATAATTAGAATTATTTTTTATAGAATTTTTAAAATGTAAAACTTTTCTGGAACATATTCTAATTTAACATGAAATATAAATAAAGCAATATAAATATATATTACTGGTACTGAAATGAAACTAAACTTTTAATTATTTTTAAAAAGTGTGCATTTAAAATTCAATCACAAAATAAGAGCATTTCTAAATATATTTTGAAAAAAATGGACATGTTTACACCTTCCCCCAATATTGTTAGACTGTGGCGGGAGGGTAAATGTCACCACTTTGGTGTGCAACACGTTTCACAATATGGTTAAACTGGAGAGAGAGGGTAAATAGATTAACCTTGGATGAGTGTGAAACAGACAAAACATAACGGGGCATATTCTCAAGGACTTATTGCCGAGTTAGCGGCACTTTATCGCAGCCAAAGTGGCGATAGATTTATCGCCCTATTCACAAGCTGGTGCTAACAGCCGATATCGCCAGTTTTCCTGCAACAGCAGCCGCAAAAAACATCGCCACGGATGACACCGGCAACTAACGCTAATGAGATGCAGAGTAGGCGTTCCTGTGCAAAAAGCCGCGAAAACACCACTTCGCAATATTCTCTACGACCAGCCAGATCAGCGATAAGATCCCAAAACAGGCGATAAGGCGTGTTAGCAGCAGGGATTTAACACCAGCTCCTACCTGGTGTTAAGTCAGACGACAACCTGCACCACAAAAGGGAGCCCAGACCAGAGCCACACCTGAAGAACAACAGATGCCATGGAGCTACTGATCATGCAGCTCGGAGCCCCAAGAGGGCCACAACACCCACCGCCACCACACCCAGGCCCGCCCCCCCACCCCCCCAGACTACCACAGAGGCAGCGCAGACAAAGACAGCGGACCTTCAGAAAACGCACCAGCCTCACAGACTTAACACCAGAGGATGTCATTGCCCACTACAGGCTCAAAGGACAACCATCCTCCGCATCCTGACCATCATTGCCCACAGGCTGACGGTACCAACACAGCGGACAAACAACATCCCTCCGCAGACAAAGCTGCTGGCTGTGCTGCACCTGTTGGCCTCTGGTACCTTCCAACCAACAACTGCCAGAGTCAGAGGAGTCTCATAACCAGCCCTATCCAAGTTCCTCACACCTGTCTTGGATGCCATCATCAGCTTGGTACCCCAGCACCTTCACTTCCCACACACTCCGCTTGAACAGCTGGAGAACAAGCAAGGCTTCTACGCCATAGCTGGCTTCCCGCACGTGTTGGGGGCAATCGACTGCACACATGTATTCCTCGAGCCCCTTGCCGCCACTGCACACAATTACCGCAACAGGAAGCACACGCATTCCATCAATGTGCAGGCAATAGTGGACCACCTGGGACTCTTCACCAATGTCGTCGCCAACTACCCAGGCAGTGTGCATGATTCCTTCATCTTCCGACAGTCCATCACCAACCATCGCTTTCAGGATGGCACCTATGGGAATACATTGCTCGTTGGTAAGTACCAAATGAACACACCACACACCTCAACTCCACAGTCATGCAACTCACGACTCTGGGAATGCACATGTTACAAACTCACATACAACATACCAAACAACATGCCCACCTACCAGACACGACAGCACAACTTACTGTGGTAACCTGGGCTAGCCATGTACACAAGCCATCAACGGCATGGCACCTCAGCCACACAATAGCAGAATGTGGGGAGAGGTGGGAACCAGGCATGTGCGAAGGAGGCAAGTGACCCATGAATGAGAATGTACACAATGCCAAGTGTGACATGGATGTGCTGGCCAGACTGCAGTATGCAGACCACAGACATGTCCATGTCGACATATACTGCTGGTGTTTGGAGTGTAGTGGACAGTGGATGCAACCATGTCACCCCAGGCAGTGGGGAAGATCATGGAAATGTAGCTTGTTACGTTCCCCCCTGTAAGCGTGAGCGGAGTGGGCTGGCCCGGCGTACGCCAGGCCAGCGTAGGGGTGTGAATAAAAAGCCCATTGCTCTGGGCGTGGTTCTTTTCTGGAATGGCCAACGTGTCTGCCAGGTTGGCGCCTCTCAGCCCGCCACGAGGCCGACGCCGTGAGCGGCGGTGCCTGCGATCCTGTGCGCCTGCTGCACCCCAGGCCGCTGGTCCCCAGACCCGTCTTGGCCCCCCCTGCGCAACCAGGCCTCACTGCTCACCTGCCGACACCGGCGTGTGTCAAAGAGGGCCCACCACGTGCCGGTGCAAGCTCCAAGCACGAGGCCCGCGACCTTGGCAGCCTCCTCAGACCATCACGGCCTCCGCGACACAGGCCCCCAGCACTCCTTTCTCGTTGACGTACTCCACCGCTGCCTCCGGCCTACACTGCAGTCCAGTAGGTCACACATTTGGAACTGAGTCTTGATTTTTCAATGGCCGAGTTCATATCATTGCACGCAAGGAGAAGAGTAAGAGGAAGACGCGGTTCAGTCCGGAGGAAAAAAGGATCATCGTTATGGAGGTGATCGAACACTACCAACAACTGCTCTGGTGCCACTAACTCTGTGCATCGCAAGCCAACGACACATGGCTGTGGGCCCCTGCTGACCGCTGCCTCCGGCCTACACTACGGTCCAGTAGGTCACACATTTGGAACTGAGTCTTGATTTCATGATGGCCGAGTTCATATGTTAATGGCAGCATTTATATCACTGTACTCCCTTCAATCTGGTGCCACCAACTCTGTGCATCGCAGGCCAACGACACGTGTCTGTGGGCCCTTGATGACTACTGCCTTCGGCCTACACTGCGGTCAAGTAGGTCACACATTTTGAACTGAGTCTTGCTTTTTTCATGGCAGAGTTCATACCATTGTACAGGCCTCATCGCAGACTGCATCCCCTTTCAGCTCAGGTGCCACTAACTCTGTGCCTCGAAATTCAGGGACACTCTCTGTTTGAACTTTGGTGGCGTCTGAGTCTATGGCCTGGGGGTTGTCTTTATCATCATGTAGCTGATACTGACTTGGTGTTAAAAATGAGTCTGTAGCATTCACCTCCTCCATATTGCCTGTTTATGCTTGGTTCTGCCCTCTGCATCATGCCCTGGAAGAACACCTTCCACTGTCCCCTGAAACACTCCGCGACATTCACCTTGGACATCGACGAGGACCCGCTCAGCTCCCGTGGCCCTACCTCAGTGCACCGCAAGTCACCGTCCCGTGGCGGTGTGCCTGTGCCGGCCGCAGTGCATCCGGGGCCACTAACTCTGTGCAGCTCAAGTCGTGGACCCTTGCTGTTTGAACTTTGAACTACTGATTGTCTGATCACTGTTGTAGTTGTTGCCAGCACCAACCACTCCCTGAGGGCTGGCTTACACTCACCCCACACCCATCCAGCACAGGCATCACTGGACATGTGACCGTGGCAATAAAAAGGGCCGGGCGCACGTGCCCATAGCCAGTTCCACAAACTATCTAAGTGTGTCCGTGTGGTCATTGTGTATGCATGAAGGCCCCGGGCCCTACCACATTACATTGTGCTGTGTACAGCGGACGCAACCATGTCACCTCAGGCAGTGGGGAAGACCTGGGACATGTAGCTGTGTCGTACCCCCCTGTAAGCGTAAGCGGAGTGGGCTGGCGTACGACAGTCCAGCGAAGGGGTGTGGATGATCAGCCCGGGGCTCTGGGCGTTGCTATGTGTTGGCCTTGCCAAGGAAGTAACTAATGCGTGTGTCTCTGTTGTAGTGTGGGCGCCATCCGTCCCGCAATGGACAATGTTGCGATGTAGCATGCCCCCGGAGTGCGGGCTCGGCCTAAGGGATAAATGAAGGAGCGCAAGCCCGCTCAGGGTTCGGGATCATACATGCCAACTGTTGTGTGTGTCGCTATTACCGCAGCTTAGGCCATAGGACTACCCTCAACCGCATCGCGAGTTCAGCCAGCCATGAGCTCTATATCTGTGTCCGCCCTATCCTTACCGTAGGCCTACACACACATGGCCGCCCACCGTCAGCGCACAACATCACAGTGTCGTTGTCAGGCTTGTGGACATGCGCAGACAGGCATGACAATGGTGTGCCGTAGGAGTGCAAATGATGCAACCGCGCTGCGCGCACTAGTGAATAGGCTCGGGGGGAGGGAGGAGCAGCAGTGAGGCTACGTAATACACATTGATGCCGCTCATTTGCTACAAGCAGTACCTGTCAAACAGGAATCACTAAGTCACACATATCACACACCAATGAACTAGTGAGCCTGCCAACACATCATGCAGAACCAACTTTTGACTCATGTCTCTCTGCACTGTCACAGGTGATCAAGGATATGCACTCTGCCCTTGGATGATGACACCCCTCTGAGCCCCGAACACACAGGCCCAGAGGCAGTACAATGCGGCCCACAAACGCACCAGGGGCATCGTGGAACACACATTTGGCGTGTTGAAGTCACGTTTCAGGTGCCTGGACATCACAGGTGGAAGGCTCCTGTACAGCCCAGGCATCGTGTGCAAGATGATCGTTGCATGTTGTGTGTTGCACAACATATGTGTACGGACCAGTGCCCCATGGCTACAAGTGCCAGATGCACCGGACGATGATGAGGAAGATGAGGCAGGTGGACCACACCCCACTGCAGCAGCAGCAGGAATAGCCTGTAGGAACACCATCATTGACAATTTCTTCACATGAGCACGTCACATTGTCACAGTCCTTAACAATCATGGGACAGTACAAAATGACCACAGGCCCAGCATGTGCAAATAAATTCATTACAACACACATTCCCTGTGTGCATGTTCCTCCTCTGTACAAGCACATCACTCTGACAAGTGTAAGTGCAACATGTAGTGCTAACAATCTCATAAATTGGAAATAGATGGTGGGTGTGTCACCTCTGTACAGAGAGGCTGTTTAGGGTGTCACGTATTCGAAATGCCATTTCTGTGTGTCAAAGATAGTACGGAATCCCACTCATCAGCGTTTCACATGAGTCCCAAATCATTACATGTAGGCTGTCATTTGTGACCTACAATTGACAACAGGGCTTCTTTTGGGGTCAAATATGTACCAGCATGATGCAGGGATGCACCCTGTGACTCAAGTCCCACAACATGAGCTACATGGACGTAAGGGGGAATCACTGCCCCTACATTCGTCCATGCTTTCATACTTGATTAATCATGGACATGACACATCTGTGTGTATTAGAATGTATTATTCACGTTCAGTGGAGTGTTGAAGCTGTCTTAGTACTGGGCCATGCAGACAACACTTTACAATGTTGCCCCGTGGAGGGCCAGCCAGAGTCCTTTAGGGATTGAGAAGTTACTCGGAAGGGGAAGAATCCAGTCCGCAGGCTGATTGCTGTGTCATTGTTGAGCATGCAAAATATGGCAGTCCATGTCGAGGTCCAAGGTTGGTGTCGCAGAGTGTGTTGGGGAACAATGGAAGGTGTTGTTCCAGGGCATGATGCAGAGGGCAGACCCAAGCAGAAACAAGCCATATGGCGGAGATGAATGCTACTGCTTCCTCCTTACCACTAAGGCAGATTCATCCTCATCTTTGTCCTCTGACATTTCATGTGCCTCACATGTGGGTGGTGGTGTTTGGTTTGCAGCACTGTGTGACACTGACACATCAGGGGCCGGAGATGTGGATGTAGAAGTAGCAGCAACATTCATCTGCACAATGTCTTGTGGCATCACTCCCATGATGAGGATCTGCAGGGCATGGAAGATCCCATCTACAGCTTTCTCGTGTGCAGCCGTGGTAGCCATTCTTTGCGCCTGCATCCGCTCCATGTTCTCCATGACCCTCCTCATGTTTCCCAAATCACAAATGACATCGCAGTAGCCACTCTGACTAGACAGTTGTTGTTGTCTCCGAGTCATGACACCAGCGACGCCAGCCATGGATTGTTGGAGGGCGTGGGGCGGACTGTGGGTGTCCATTAGGGAGTGTAAGTGGTCCCTGATGGGACTTAGACACCCACGTATGGCATCTAGTTTGGCTGCCATGAGGTTGAACCCCACCCGCACCTGTTCAACCAGCTCCTTCTGGCAGTCTAACACACGGCGTTGGAACGCCATGTGTTCTTCGGTGAGGTGCTGGGAGCCAGACGTGGTGGTGGGTGCTTCCTGCTGTGTGGTCTGTGCAGGAGGTGGGATCACCTCGATGGTGCTGGGCTGCCCTGCTACTGGAGGTGGGGTGCGGAGGTTGTCCATGAACCGTTGGAGTTCGTCAAAGTCGATGTCCTGGAGATCGTCTCCATCATCGCTGACGTGATGTAGGGTCTGCTCTGCAGGAGGTGTTGATTGTTCCTCTGCAATGTAAAGGGGAGATGCAGTTTCACAGTGTGTTCCATGTATGTTGACGCATTGGCGGGGTTTACATACAGACTGCATGACAATGTACATTGTGACTGTTTGTGAGGAGATGCCTATTTGATGCGGGACAGTGGACATTTGTACTACATCACGGATGTGAGGTTGTACTCGTACATTGTCATCTCACAGTTTCCATTTTGTACACACATGCGGCACCAGTTGTGTCCTGTGTTCTGTTGTGAAAGTGTTGCAGTTTGTATCACATTGTTGTCAATGTTGAGGTGCTCTTATTCTTATGTGTGTGTGCTGCATTGTGGGTGAGTCGCCCCTGCAGCTCTGATTTGGCTGCCCCTTATCCCTTTCAGGCGGTGTGCCTTTGACTTCTGTGCTTCTACAGTGCTGAGATGTTGTGGACTTGGGTAAATTGGGCTCTTGGTCGAGTTGTGACTCTTGGGCATGGTTTGTCCGCAGATGTCTTGTTGACGTCAGGGGTTGTTTGTGCACGTGGATGTGTCAGAGTGTGACCTGCTCCTTTCCGGATGTGGTCCACACTCAGTCACCTCAGTGTCGTGGCGTGCACCATGTCATGATAATTGGACTGCAGCCATGCTACTCGTCATGCAGTGTCACTTGCATTGTCAGTGTGGCTCACGGACCCGCAGCTTTGCTGGGTTCAGCACATGTGTATGGGTTTGTTGTGAGATTAGTGATGTGTGGGGAGGGCCCCCTCCGGGCACATTGTCGACGGGGGCCTACTTGCTGTTTCTATGTGTGCTGCAGTATGCCAAGGAGATCAGGGACATGATCCAGAGTCATTGTGGGTGTGTAGTGTGCTCTACTTAATTGTGCATGTGTGCCATTGTGCCCATCTCCCCCGTCCCCCCAGTCCCTGGTCGGTACTCACCCTGTTGATGTTGTGTCAGGTCATGTTGAGCAGTGTCCGGATCCACTACTCCTGGCACCGTATCCCGACTGATGACTGTGGCCGCCATTTTCTCCATGTCATCTAGCTCCTGGTGTGCCGCTGGACCCCCACCTCCAATCTGCGTTGCTGCTTTCATGTTGGCATCGAGTTTCTTCTTGCTTTTGCCCTTCACATCATTCCAGCGCCTCTTGACCTCTTCCATTGTCCTCCTCAACTCTGCAACTGCATTCACATGGTCCAAGATAGTCTGCCATGTTTGCGTCTTTGTTGCCAATGACACGTTGGAGGTGATGAACAGTTGTTGGTAGTGTTCTATCACCTCCGTAACGATGATCCTGTTTTCCTGCGGACTGAACCGCGTCTTCCTCTTCTCCTTGGCCGCCCGGGACCCCAAGGTTCCTTGCTGGTCGTCTGTGGGGCTTGTGAGGTTCGCGTTGTCCTCTGCACTCCGTCCGGGTGCATCTATGGTGCTACGCAGTTTCACTTCTTTTTGTCTTTTTTTCCCCTGCTTTTATGGTGCATTTTCCCGCATGACGCATGGGAATTGCAGGCCTGTCGCTGGTTATCGCTGATTTTTGTATCGCGATTTGGGGCATTGCAACTTTTTTCGCGTTCGTGTTTTGCATTTTTTCTGCGTCGCGTTGATTTTAACGCGGTCATTTGGCGCGTTATCGTGCGACTATCGCATGGTGCCGCCGGGTTGAGAATACAACATTAACACGGTGTTATTTTCCCGCGATGGACTGCGATGTGCAAAGTTGCGTTAAGCTAATTTTGCGATAATTATCACACGTTCTTGAGAATATCCCCCAACGTTTGTTAAAAGAGCTCTCACCCACTAGACGTGGCATGCTTCATCATCAGGCTTGCTAACAAAATCCCTGCTTTGACCAACGCCTGGCATGGAGCAAAAGTGAGGGGAAGAAAGTACAAATTAAATGTCTAAAGGATCTTATTGTGCAGAATCCCAATGTAACCATGAATAAAACTGGCTCGGGAATATCCCAGAGGTGTGGGATTTCAAAAAGGAATCCAAGAACCTCTGTGGCAAATTGCAAGAGAAGCACTATCCTATGAGAGTGATAGACAGGGCACAGTAGAGAGCATTGAATTGCAACAGGGAATTCCATTTGGAAACAAAAGAGAGGCCAGAGGTGAAGAACGTTATTTTCGTAACAACCTTCAATACTGCATTCAATTGAGTGAAACGGATTTTCACTAAGAATTGGCGCATTTTGAATTCAAATGGTCTTAATCTACAAAAACCCATGTCCTCCTTTAAGAAGAGTGGGAGTATCAGGGACTTACTGGTGCATACAAGGCACCAACACCGGGGCCCAGATCAGGAACCGAGATTATGGGATATCCCACGAGTCTCTGGTCACACTAAGGGGTCGATTCCGATTCGGGCCGGGAATTTCTCCGACCGAGCCGGACCCGGAGAGATTTCCGACTGAATCGGACCCGTGCAGTCCGACCGAACGAGTACGATGCGTCCGTATGTTATCGGACTCGAGTCGGTCGGACTCCCATTGAAGTCAATGGGAGCCGGTCGTACAACGCGTACGCGGGCTCCCATTGACTCAATGGGTGCGAGTCGGACAAGGGCGCCCCCTACAGCGGGTACGCGGCGAAGCGATTCGCGCCGTACACGCACAGGTAGGGGGACCCATGGGTCCCCCCTGTGTGCGACTCGCGCGGCCACGCGTACAGGGGGTCCGACACGGACCCCCAAAGTACGGCTCCGACAGCTCTTACGAGCCGGAGTGCGCGGCTCGGTCGGACTGCTCGCGGCGCGCATCGTACTTACCCGGCCGGGAAACGTCTCCATTGCGCGGTGCGAGTCGAGTCCGAGCGAGTCGGTCGGAGCGGTTCGAGCCGGGAGCGAGTCGGTCGGAGCGGTCGGGACGCCCGGACGAGTCGGTCGGCGATTTCGCATCGTACTCGCTCGGCCGGACCCGCGTGCGGTTCGGTCGGGAAACAGGGCTCCGAATCGGATCCGGTAAAGCCGAATCCGGTTCGGAGCCCTACCGGCCGAGATCGGAATCGGCCCCTAAGTATGGTTCATGCGTGGTATGTACATTGACAAGCACCACAAAGTCTGTTGATGTGGGTCTGCGATACCTGTGGATACAGACTAAGCACACAAATTGTAATTCAGAGAATGTGATTTATCTGATCCGATGCCCATGTAATCTTCTTTGCATAGGGATGATGACCCATAAATCAAAGATCAGGATTATGGAGCACAGAAGTAAGATCAGGTGCCATAAAGCGATGACAAAATTCACTGCACATTTCTTAGAGAAGAAACACACAGTTGACAATATCTACTGGACAGTATTGAACAAGCCTAACATTCCTAGTACTGTTAGAGAAATTAAGAACTTCCTATTTATAAGGGAACAAAAGTTGATTTATCGGGTCCGCAGTCATGGGGTTGGTCAAAATGATGACATTCCATGGCACTTACTTACCAAACTTTAAGTGCTGATGACCAAAACTTACTGTGTACAGACATTTAATCCAGTGTGCAACTGTAATGCATACTTTAGCAGTATATTGAAACATAGTGGACTAAAATACTGCTAGATGTTCAATAGACATGTTTTAAATAGTAGTGGGTGATTTATCTAGTGGGGATTTTGAATGAGATTACTCGAGGGCGTGAATTGAAACAGATTGAGTAGAAATATCACATTCAAGAAAGTTCATGTATAACAACAAATGATTCATATTTGCATTGTGAATTCCCTTCTGGGGATGTTTTTAAACAACGTGCAATAAACATTGGTACACATATATATCTATTTATTTTTCAGCACATATTTGGGGTTTCGGATGACTCTATGAAGCTTTTTACTGAACAAAATCCTTTTGCAACATGGCGGCACTCCCTGACCCAATTTGGAGACTGGTTCCAAAATAGCATCGGGGCTCCGGTTCACGTGACCAGCGAGGAGTGTATACATTTAGAAATCCTAATGGAGCCGCCAGCTAAACGGTGAAGCTAGTGGATGTTGGTGACAGCGTCTTTTCCTTGAAGACGTAAGTAGGGTCTGGATATGTGATGAGTTGGTCTTGCAGGATTGAGTAGATCGAGGCAAGAGGAGGGAGATACTTGCATTCGGGCACGACATCTGCGAGTGACGGCAATAGGTCATGCCGAATCCCGCATTTGATTAATATCGGGGAAAGCGGTCCGCAAGTGTGTATTTTGTTTCTCCCTAAATTAGGCACTGCTTAACGTTATTTTCACCTTTGTGTTGCAAAATTATGTGACTATACAAACTTTCATTTTTTCCCCCAAAAATCTGCATACCCTCTTTTTTGCTCAATTATTGACTATTATTGCTTTCATTGTTAGTATTATTATTATTATTAGCATTATTATTATTATTGCTATTATTATTATTGTTTAATTAGTAAACACAGGTGTCCTAGCACTAAAAAGCATCTAACATAAGCCAAATCAGTGCTGGTGGAGCTGCCAAAATGCCCAACGAGGCCCACTAAATCATATACGTTTTTTCAATTATTTCTTGAACACCAAGAAGTTTATCTTACTTCCTAGCATAAGTGGCAGGGAATTCTAGGGCTATGGGGCCAGATCAGGAAACGTACACCCACAGAACAGATGTGCTATATTCTTGGAAACGATGGCAAGACCACATTGGATGATCGAAGACCACACAAATGGTGGTACGGAAGTATCTTGCCCTGAAGATAATTCGGTCCACTCCAACTTATGGCCTTTTAAGTAAGGCAGAGCACCATGAAAATAATTCTCTTTCACACCCCAAGCCAATGAATGTCATGCAAGTGTTTAGATTATCTTTAAATTTTATGATCAATATAACTAAAAATTGCCTAGTAGCATGCATGTTTACTTCTGGTTGTATAATGAGAGCACTAAGCATAAATGTTCTTACATTTTCTCCTGTAATTTTCTTGAAAGCAGTGGAGATGTGACTAACATCTTGGTTTATCTTTCTTTATAGGTTCAGTCCATAGGCTTGAGAGTGAGAAGACATCCGGTAAAAGACCCTATGAGGACCAAGAAAAAAGGATGGAGCCAGAAACTAGAAAATATACATTAACAAGCATCTTCAGGAGTACAGTTTCAGCAGAAACACTGTGCTCTAAATTCAGGAACCCAAGCAGCATGTGGGGACCTGAAGAAGGAATACATGCTACTGCATCCAAAATGCCCATTCTCTCGCAAGAGTTTGAACTCTGTTCTGTGTAAGAAGAGCTTCTGGAAGAGACCCGAAGCCTCAACACACACATTGCAAGGGTACTGCGCACCACTAGTGATAGTACATCGTATTGCATGAGGGCATATCTTGCAGGTTGGGACAGCAGGAAAAAGATGACTTTAGGAGGCCCACCTTCATTTGCAGATGTAGAGCCCTTGGATATGGAGCCCCACAAGTGAGGGAAAGAGATGGCTTCTTGGTGCCCTATATCGCCATCTCTAGATTTCTTTGAGCTGACTGTGGACTTCCACACAGGTAAGGTCAGTAGCAGCATTGTTGGTCACTCGAGTTCATCAATGCATCGAGTTCTAGTCTAGAAGGCATACAGAAGTATTAACAAAAGTGATGGATGCAACGCTTGAAAAATCTCAGCCACTAGTAATTACTCAGGCCCGCATCCCGGTCCATTGTTTTATTGCCCACAATGCCACCTCAGATTAGACCCCACCAAATGCAAATCAGTCTTGATCCTGCTCCAATAGGAACCGTCCAGCCCAAACTGCCAACCCCAGACTTCTTTTGCCCTATTTGGGGTTCATCATTTGAGTGCAATTTGGTTCCACTGGCAAAGGCGCCGCTGACCAGGAGATACAGCAGTGGTTGCCGGCCAGCGTCTCCTGCGGAGATCTGCATGCCAGATCCCTCAAGAATGCGTTTTTAGCCCCCCCCCCCCACATCGGTGCAGCTGCGCTGCCCGTATGGAATACAGTGCGAGCTGATACTGCTCTGTTGGGGTTGAAGCCCTTGGCCCTAGGGAGAAATCGCCTGGCAGGGGCTTGGCCTCCATTTTGAAACATTCCCTCCTTCTCTGACCAAAGGAACTCCCTATACAAAATGGACCTGGCATAAAAACAAACAGAGGACTGAAAGCTCAGCCTCATTGATAGAAAAAGAACGGGGACTTCAATTCAAATAGACTATTAGCAGCCATCTTACCCTGGTCAAAGGAAACAGAGGATTGAAACTTGAGCCTTACAAAAAGACAGACTTCAACTCTACAGAAAGCCTGACCGCAAAAACACTGAATGAGAGCAGCCATCTTGCAATGGACTATACATTCCTAAAAAAAACTATTTCCCCCACTCATCTCCACATTGAGGAACCCCCTTATCTTACACACTACTGGTGGACAGTTACTCTCCTGACCCAATAGCACCCACTAAGCCAATTTTCCAATGTATATACCTGTATTTTTTTCTCATTTTTTTTATTTAATATCTACATCTCTCTAATCCCTTCATGACTGACCCTGGCACCTCTACAGGGACTTCCAATCAGAAGGGGGCATTACTCTCCAACAGTCTCATTACGGACTACTGAGAATCATAAGTACTTAGCCATTACAACTGTTTTTACCTTTCTCCACCCTACGCGTTTAGACATTTGGTAGACGCCCTCTCCTTGGTCCACCCTCCTAGTGGTGGTACCCTTGTTCGTTAAACAATGGACACAAAATTGGAACCCACGGGCCTCAATGCCTTCACTATAAAATACCCCCCTAATCTCTCCAAAAATGCAGCAAAAAGACTTAAACACGGGTTACTCAAAACTTACCCTCAAACACTTATCTAAGACCCATACTTCTGCTCTAGCAAGGGAACACTAACCAATGACTTCATTTTTTACACAAAACGGCGAGCTCAATGGAGGAATATTGTCTACTCCATGTTGCGAATTACCTACTCCAGGAAAACACCCCATGGTCTTAGACTATCTATCTCTCCTTCGCCCTTCTGCAGGGCGGATGCTACCATATCTATATACAACAATGGGAACATTCTAATACAATCCTCGAACGAAAAACTGACATTAATTGACAAGATCTTCCCTAACCTCAAGATGGTGAACAATAAGAACCATCTTCCCTCCCAAAATCACAATAGCGACCTCGACGAAGCTATCTCACCCCCTCCAATGCCCATATCTACTCCAACATCATGCAGCTCACCTACAGTCGTCAGGGATTACTGCCCCACCTTCTCTGGTACCATACCCATGCTAGAGCTCTTATCTCTGACAGGGCCTGAGAATCGATCCACGACTGGAAGAACTATCGCATCAGCTCCCCCCGCACCTAACAGGGCAAGCATAGACTCCTCCATAATTGGACCCTTTCCTTCAAATGAGCTCCCTCTTTCTTCCCCTGCACCTCCCAGCAAGGCACCCCCAAGTACCCCTATAGCCCCACTCTGTACCATAAAATCCAATTTATCCAATCCTATATCCCCTCATCTATCTAACCCAAGGCTCCCAAGGTCCCTTGACCACCCCTTACTCAGCCCTATCGTGCCCTATCCCCCAGCATCAATTAATACTCAGCCAGGCCCTTATCAAAACCGCCTTGACTCACAAGTACACCAGGCGCCCATCAATATCCTCTCCCCTCAGCTGGGCCTCTCATCTGGCCACTCTACTCACCTGGAACCCTCATGTGGCCTCCCTCCCCACTTGGATCACGCCTCTCAATCCATAACTACCTGTAAATATACCTATTGGGAGATGCGATTTAATGAGATCTCTCATAGCTTGCTCCATCTCAAGGAAGCACTACAGAGACTCACATCCATCACTTCAGAGCTATGGCTTAATCATAGACCCAAAAGTGCCTCGATGACTCTGACCAACCCTCAAACAGATACCCTACCGTCCCATGTCTTCCACACTCCCAATCTTGGTTTGAAAACTATACCCTTCCACAACGCCTCTTCCCGACCGATGAGACCGAGAAAAGATCTATTGGATAATGATATCCACGACCTCCTCCTCACTAACACCCCCAGAAATATACCAATAAGGCTGGCCTGAATCAAATCCAAACCATCCAGGCTAACCCCTTCAGAGAACCTAGCTACAAACAGAGAGCAGTAAACAAGGATAACCTCAAGAGCATTAACATAACATGGGAAGGCTCGCCTTACACCAATAGCCAACTGAAATGTCTGCTCCTCAATTGCAGATTGGCAAATAAACACACAGCTGATATTTATGACCTCATCCTCACATATAAATTTGACATTGCTATCCTCACTGAAACTTGGTTAAACAGATCATCTCATACTATTATAGACCTACTAGTCCCCCTAGTCACAGGATCATTCGACTAGATAAACCAAAGAAATCGGGGGGAATTGCCTGAATATACTGCAACACCCTCTCTATATCTCAGGCAGAATCAATCTACTTGCCTGCATGTGAATATCTATTCATCAACATCACTAGCAATAATAAACCTAAAGCCATATTAGCAACAAAATGCGATAAATATTTTATCGCCAGGTATCGCTGGAATATATCGCCACGCTAACGCTGTATTAGCAACAATTAGCGCTCTGGCGATGATTATTCCAGCGATAGCAGGGGAAATGGGTCAACATCCCCCCATTTTAGGTATCCATAAGTCATGCTTTTATCAGGTGTTAAAATTCCTGCGATGACCACGGTTAGCGAGACTTCTGTCATCGCTAACCGGGTCCGGGGCCTCATTGGTAATAGGAGTTGGGTCTGTGAGCGGCCGTTTTGGTGGAGTTTTATTTGGGAACGCCTACTTTGCATGTCATTAGCGATAAATATCGCTGACATGCAAAGAGGCACCCAAAATGGTCGCTTACTCCAGGAAGCTGTCGCTAACAGCTGTTATCGACAGCTTGCTGATATGGCGAAAATAATATTGCCGCTTTAGCGGCAAAAAGTGCCGCTAAGGCGGCGATATTGCCCTTGCTAATATGCCCCCTAGTTGTAGACTACACACCTTCTACCACCCTCCTGGTGATAATTTGCTGTTCATCGAACAATTCATGGAAGTCATCACAACAAACGATAACTCTCAAGTAACCCAGATTTTCCTTGGAGACTTTAACCTCCACTGGAACAACCCGCCTGACCAGGCAGTGAATAGCCTGAAGTCTTTTATATCAGACCATGAGTTGACCCAATTCTGTGACAGTTCGACTCAGAAGAAGGGCGATACTTTGGATTTTATCATCTCAAAGATGGACAACATCATGTTGGAGTCAATTAGCCCCTGTGACTGTACTGACCATTAATGCATCACCTTCCTCATCAATTTAAGGGTGACCCCGAATGGAGTGCAACCGAAGAAAATACAACAATGGAAAAGAAATCTTCAGGACATAAACTCCAATGATATATCCAATCACTCTATCAACACCTTGACTCCTCAGAACATGGATGATGTCCATGACCTCACAGAATTCTACAATACCGCCATACTGGAAGTCCTTGACTTGCTCGCCCCCCTTCAACAAAAGAATTTATTGACTAAAGTCTCCAAACCCTGGTTCAATGACAACTTGAACTCTGAAAGACGCAATCTAAGATCAGCAGAAAGAGCATGGAGATCTTCTCCCTCCTTGGAGCTCCTAAAACGCTTAAGATCAGTGGGGAACACATACAACAGAAGGATAAGAAAACGCGTAAGCTAACTTTTTTAGAACTCAGCGTGACCAAGCCAGAAATCGACCCAAAAATCTATTCGAAATCATCAAGCAACAATCACGCAATGTATCAAACCAGATTGACACTGGAGCCGTCACGCTCCCAAATTGTGAAGAGTTGGCCTCTTTCTTCCTGGAAAAAACTACAAATATTGAGAACGAACTTCAATCAGTGAAGGAAATACTCCCGGTAGCCTCTGTCATCTTTCCACACACCCACCCCCCAGTGAATGGAACGATCCATCGAGGAAGGTACTCAAAAATAACGTCTCCTGGCACACTTTCACATCAATCAATGATAATGATATCTACAATATCCTGTCATCCCTAAACCCATCTAATCACTTCATTGACCATCTACCCCCGACTATCTTCAAAGAGATCAAAGCCATTATTCTCCCCTTAGGGAATAAGATTGTAAATGCTTCGCTACATCAAGGCACCATCCCTGACTGTCTAAAAGTAGTAAAAGTAATCCCCACTTTAAAAAAACCTAATGCAGATTGCTCAGATCCCAACAACTACCGACCTATCTCAAACATTCCCACCCTGGCGAAACTCCTGGAAAAATGTGTCCAGATCCAACTCTGTAACCAGATAGACAATTTCCAGCTCCTTCACCAACACCAATCAGGTTTCCATCATGGTCACAGTACCAAATCAGCACTCACGCACGTGGTGGATGACATATTAAAAATGCTGTCTCTAAATGAATCATGCCTTCTGATACTACTTGACTTATCTTCTGCCTTCGACACTGTTAAACATGATAGTCTGTTGACCCTGCTTGAACGAAGGATGGGCCTAATAGGGGTCTTATTGTAATGGTTTACTTCATTCCTCCACAACAGATTTCAAAGAGTCAAGATGAATCAATCCCTTTCTAAGCCTTCCGCGGTCACTCTGGGTGCTCCACAGGGATCCGCCCTCTCACCCATTCTCTTCAATCTATTCATGGAACCGCTAGCAGACTCCTTAAAATATGCTAACATTCATTATCACATGTATGCATATGACACGCAATTATATCTCAAAATATCCTTCCGAAAGGACATCATATCCCTAAACTCTACTCTACAAAACACTCATCTTTGGCTCACTGACAATCATCTGAAGCTCAACGCCGCCAAAACGGAATTCCTACTCATCTCACCTCCGAACAATATTCCTAAAATCGATCTTTGGCTGAAATATCTTACAGCACTAAACTGTTCTCCTCACATCATTGATTCTGCTAGACCCTTATGAATTACATTAGACAAATACTTGAAAATGCAGGATCACATCAGTACAGCCACTAAAAGAGTGAATTATCAGATGAGCATTCTACGGAAACTTAAACCTTACCTCCCTCAGGAGGACCTCAAGCATGCGGTTCAAGCTCTTGTGTTGCCAGACTGGACTACAGTAGTGCCACACTATGCGGCCTACCTAGATACAAATTGCCCCCTTTAAGGGCCTCCCTTAATGCGGCTGCCAGACTTGTCTCCAGAACAAAAAGAAACAAGCACATTTCCCCGTCTCTAAAAACCCTGAACAGGCTAACTTATGAGGCAAGAATTCAACTAAAGCCCTACATTTCAATACTCCCAAATATTTGGCTCAGAAAATAGAACAATCAGGTGGTTGCAGACCGTCGCGAAGCGCAAACTCCCTGTTACTGAAACCACAATGTTTCCATAAAAAGAAAACAGGATACAGAGCTTTCTCAGGTGTTGCACCTAAGACATGGAACTCTCTACCACCGGATGTTCGCCTAATCACATCTACCGCTTCCTTAAAAAAAGAAGCAAAATCTTTTCTGATGAACAAGTTTTTACCCTAGGCTATCACCTCTGTGTTTTATTGATTGTAAACATACCAGTGACTCTTTTTAGGATGCTAGACCTTTTCTTCGCTGACTACCTCTGATAACAAGAGTAGTAATTTGTTTATACTCAAGGCCCTTTACTTCATTCAAATATGTGATCATGTAAGTTACTTCAATTATACCCTACCTTCCCTTCCTGTAAAGCCCTCTGATACCCACTAGGGTCATGTTCACGCTATACAAAACTTTATAAATAAAATTAAAAAAATTAAAAATAAAGTGAGCACGGGACCATGTCTGGGCAAACCCATCGCATTTAGGACGTTACATGAAATTACACAATAAAGTGATGGATGAAATGCTTGGATTAATCTCAGCCACTGGTAATTACTCAGGCTGCATCCCAGTCTATCGTTTTTTGGCCACAATGCCACTTAAGATTAGACCCTGCCATATGAAATCAGCTTGATCCTGAACCACTGTCCACCTTGAACTGCCAAGCCAGGTCCTCTCTGAACTGGAATACAAGCAACCCAAGACCGGTTTTGCCTTAGTTGGTGCTTGTCAGTCAGGGCAGATTGATTCTAAGGGCAAATAGAGCACAGAAACCATGTCTGGGCATTCTTGTCTCACTTAGCACTTAGGGTGTCACAATGAAGTATACAAAAAAGTGATGGCTGAAATGGTTGAAATTGTCTCAGCCACTGGTAATTACTCAGGGCAGAAGGCCAGCCTGTCGTTTTTTTGCCCACAGTGCCACCACAGATTAGACCAAGCCAAATGCAAATTGTCCTTGATCCTGATCCAATAGAAACAGTCCAGCCCAAACTGCCAAGCCGAATATATGACGTTACAACGCATACCATTACAACGCATACTTTTACATCGCAGTTTTTACAACGCAACTACCATTACATCGCATGTTTTTACAACGCATACCATTACAACGCATGTTCATTGAGATACATTAAAACTACCATTACAACGCATTCCATTACAATGCATACTAATACTACACATACCATTACAACGCATGGTGGTGGGGCAAATTTACTATTCCTACTCCGACAGGTGTTTGCCTCAGGGAAAGTGTTAGATGGTGGTGGGGGCAAAATTACTATTCCTACTCCGACCAGTGTTTGCCTCAGGGAAAGTGTTGGATGGTGGTGGGGGAAAATTTACAATTCCTACTCCGACCGGTGTTTGCCTCAGGGAAAGTGTTGGATGGTGGTGGGGGCAAATTTACTATTCCTTCTCCGACCGGTGCTTGTCTCAGGGAAGGTGTTGGATGGTGGTGGGAGCAAATTTACTATTTCTACTCTGACAGGTGTTTGCCTCAGGGAAGGTGTTTACTCACTTACCTCCATTACTTACCTTAAAATGTGTTGTAATGGCATGCGTTGTAATGGCACTTGCGTTGTAATGGCACTTGCGTTGTAATGGCATGCGATGTAATGGCACATGCGTTGTAATAGTTGCGTTGTATAATGCCTGCGTTGTAATGGACATTTGCTGCCAAGCCATGTCCTCTCTGAACCCAAACACAAGCAACCCAAGACCAGTTTCACCCTAGTGGGGGCTTGTCAGTCGGGTGCAGGAAAACAATTAAATCAATCTGGAGGAGACACAGTTTGTTGCATACACACAGAAAAAGCTTCTGGTTCAGGGGTCAAAAAAGTATGTAAAAACAATTGGGGCAGGGATCCACCGCTAAGGTTAAGACCTAAGGTGAAGCTCCCTCAGAAAACTGCCAAACTCTAGGTTTTACAATGCACTTAAGAAATATGTAGCATTTGTGGGCTGTTTGGTAACTTCATGAGGTTGTGTGACACTGCAAGCAGGAGGGCCAGAGTTAATGTGGAGAATGAATATAGTGATGACTTGGTTAAGAGTTTGTGGAACATGGTTCTCACTGTGACATTAAGTGTGCAGGATATATCTGTGGATGCAAAGCAGTTCCAGGATACCATTGTACCATTGATGAGATTATTGTTGAAGGGATTGTACTTGATCTATTTATTGATTATGGGGCTCATGTCATGAGGCTCTGTAAAAGCCTGATTTGAGTCAAGGGGCATATGGAGAGCTGGAAACTAGTTTGATTGGTTTCCTTGAAGCATGCATCAAATTCAAGTTGAGGAGTAGTTTTGGTAAATTATTTGTGGTGTACAAGGGCCAAGGCATGTTGGGCTGGGTCCACTGGGGCCTTTTAGTGATGACACTAAGGCTGGGGAGGAGTGTACGAGTTTGAGAAGCTGGTACAGAGCATGCACAGTCATTTACAATAAAGCATACCCACATGTTTTGTGAGGAAATAGTGGATCTTTTAGGTTTTGAAATTGATATTTAACTGAAAAGGGGTGCCCAACCAATTAATTACAAGCTATACCTGTGTCTCTGTGTGTAATGAAAAAACACATTGAGGATACTGAAAGAATGTGTGCAGATGTGGCAATTAAGCCAAAGGTTTTTTCCTTTTGTAGTAGCGTGCAAAAGGAATGTTATATGGGGTTATGTGGCCCTTAGATACATTGTCGACATTGCTAAGTTAGCATGAGTTTTGCTTGCCCTATGCTGCTGCTTTTGCGCACGCCTGTGCAAGGTCGATCAACAATGTCTCTTGTTATTCTGTTCTGGTCAGTCCCTATTACCTAGACAAAACATGTTACCAAAAGCTACAGTATGGAAGAATCGAGCTTTGATATAGCGTTGTTGCATGTTTTTGAAACACTCTCGAAGAAAGCCTTTCCATGGAGCTGAGCTCTGCTGTTCCTATGATGTAAACCTTTGCGTTTAGGCTTTAAGGTAGGGAGTCTGCTAATAACGCCTAGAGATCTTCTGTTATATAAAGTAACTTCTTACTACCAAGGGAAGGGTGATTAGGCCCAGTTACTTTGCCTTTTTCACAGTCTTTATAAAATGACGACTCCTTTTGTATTCTATGGTATTGTAACAATGCTAATGATGCTAGCTTTATGCATTTTGCTGCTGGTCGTGGTTCGCATACTGTTTTATGAATCGCTATAGTCAAAATAAACATTTTGAACTTATTTAGTGACTCTGATTATTCTTATTGTGGACAAGTACATGAGAGCGAAATATTGTCTTGTTCCCGCGACTCTGAGGTGAGTCGGGAGTGCTCGTGTTCTGGGTTGTCTAAACATTCGTAGCTTCTTGATATTTGTAGGAGACCGAATGAGACACTATTGCTAGTCAGTTGGGATTTTGGGTACTAAGGTGATAGGAGGTACACCCCTATTTACTGAGGTCCTGTTTTCTTGTGCATAGTTGTATGTATGAGCAGAATCCCCGCAACATGGCGCCGCCAACGTTTGGTCTGGTTCTTATCTGCGAGACGCTTGAGTAGTGCTCGTGCTGGTCCACAATACCCTCACTTCTGTTTCCGGAGACAGCTGTGACGGAGTAACCTCCTATATTGAAATTTTTATATGTTTATTCAAGCTTGAAGTTTAAAAGGTATTTCTTTTCATATAACCCGAGTTTGAGCTGCCACTCTTTAAGTTGTTCTACTGTCTTCTCCATAATGGCTGTAGTTGACATTCCGGCTCATAGCAGAGCCGCGCTGAGGGCGCACTTGACTCGTTATGCAGTCCGTGATGCTGGGGCCGTGCTTATTTTCGTGGTGGAAGCCGATCCGGCTCACCAGTTTGAAGTTTTTTACTCTTGGGTCACCTTACTGGTGGTGGATGGAACTGATGATATGTTTCACACATATACTCCCACTGCTGTTCCTCAGCAGTATCAGCCTTGTATAGCTCTTGAGATTCCGCTTACAGCTTGGCAACACCGTATTTGGTTTAATGGCGCCCTTCCTCAACCATTAACGGCAGTCCGTTTAGGCCCTTTATCTATAGATGGGGCCACATGGCCCGTTTTGGCTGGGTTTACCCCACACCCACGTGCTTTTACAACTGCAACTCTGGCAGAGCTCCGCGTCTTACATACATCGTTAGTACGCGTATATAGAGCGGTAATACAGTACGTAACCCGCACCGTCCAGGTGGGACCACCTGGCGCTGCTGTACAACCTGCGGGTCCTGGTGGCGTGACCATCAGTCCCCTTATGGTTAATGCTGTCATGGGCAAACGCCCACACAATAAGGATGAATTTCCTTATTGACTTGCCGAGAAATTTGGACAGATAGAAGCTTTCTTTCCTCATACAACTCCTGTGGAGAAACACAGGATCTTAACTATTAGTTTACCCGAAGACTTAATTCCCGAATTGGCTCATTGTAACACCTGGGGCAGGGTGTTTGCAGCGGTATATTCTATGTGTTTCGGCACTCCCTCCATGACCGTACTCCCCTCTGTGATTAAACGCGTTCAAGATGAACACGGAGCCGAAGCGGCTGTCGAGCTGGGGATGAGACTGGTAGGAGTGTTCGACGTGGTTGCTGATATGATCCTTGCGAATGTCAAGGGCGATGCCGTTAGCTTTCAAGTAGCAAACTGCTTAGAGGCGGTCGCGGAGGCTGACAGACCACGAGAATTACCTAAGATTATTGCGAAGGCTTATAAAACCATAGGCCGCAATAGTCTGGGAAATAAGCCTACGACTCAAACACAAATGCAGTCTCTAAATCAACAGAAAGCCCAGCCTGATAAGGATGGGCGCCCTTTCTTTCCTAAAAAGAATTGGCAAAGGAGTTAGAAACAGGGTTTCCAACAGCAGGAGCAGGGTTCACGTGCCAGTTCACCGACCCCTGAAGCTTCTGAACGTACTTATGACTTGCGCGATCACGCTAAAATTAAGTCTCCTGATAGATTTCAGGTTCCTGATCAGCGTTCTCCTCATTCTTTATAGGAAACATCAGACTCACAAGCCGGTGGAGGTGATCGCCAGGATCGGGGTACAAGTCAACCTGCGTCACAACCTCGTGAACAGCCTCGACAGTTTGAAGTCAAGGACAAGCAGGGTGATTTCCCTCGTACCAGACCTCCTTTTCAAAAGAAAAAGGTTGCCGCATTAACAGCGAGATATGCCACAGACGGTGAGAACACGACTCCTGGATTGGACATGGGCAGTGACTCTGCTCGACAGCGCGGCAGAAGTTACTATAGTCAGGGAGGCTCTACGTCCCCGTCTGGATGTGACAGCAACTGACACATTTGTTACTATTCAGACTGCAGATACCCGGGTTGCCCCCCGGATAGACTCTACGAAGTCATTTTCCAAATTGAAAGTGATATACTGCGTCCCATTAAGGTGGATTTCTGGGAGAATTTAACCGCTACATATGACATTTTATTGGCAGAGAGGGATTGGCCTCCACCCTTTGTGTTAACCTCTTCTAGAGGGGAAGATGTGATACTTCCGAGTTTTTCAGGTTGTGTCCCTGAGGACCGTGCACAGGCTTACGCAGAGGAATGGGCTTTGGCCTTAGCCCCAGCGGTGTATCGCAATCAGGTGGGTTGGGACGTTGATTCACCAGCTCATGAAATACTGTTGCGCTCTATGCCACAACCTCAACCTCAATATCCCATCAAACGTGAAGCAAAAGCTGCGGTTTGTGACATTCTAAGACAATTGGAGTATCAGGGGGTAATTGAGTCATGTACATCACCTATGAATAATCCTCTCTTTACTGTCCCTAAACCTGATGGTTCATTTCGGATTGTATTGGATTATAGAAATTTGAACAGCCATTGCCGCAACTTTGCGGTGCAAAACACACACAGCTCGGCGCTGGTGAATAATATTGTTCGTAAAAAATACAAGACGACACTTGACATTTCCAATGGTTTCTACAGTCACAATCTCGACCGTGCGAGTAGTGACCTGACAGCATTCAGTGCCGTCGGAAATCAGAAAAAATGTACACGATTGCCTATGGGATATAAGAATAGCCCCGGGGCATTTGCGGGGCGCATTGTGTCTTTGTTGCATGACATTGACCCTGAGGCCTTGACGTACGTTGATGACATCTATATGACTGACGACGACCTCGCCCCGCATCTTGACCGAGTCGACCACATAATATTGTCTTTTGCCGACTACGGTTATAAGTTCAATTTTGCAACGTCACACATTGCCCATCTGGCAGTGCTCTTTTTGGGCTATGAGCTCAATAACGAGGGAAAGGGTTTAGTACCTCACTTCCTAGAGAAATGTGCACATTTGCAACCACCTCCTTCTTTGAAAAAGTTACAATCCCTGCTGGGTTTTTTGAATTTCGGGAGGACTTACATTCCCGATTATGCCCAGCGTATCAAACCGCTTTATGCGTTGATACAACCTAAGTTTTCATCTGCCAGCTGGCTTCCGGAACATTCTTCCTTTCTGCAGTCTTTGCAGGCGGATTTCCTTGCGACTAACTTCTTAATGACTCGTGATAACACCACCAACCTGGTAATACGTATCGTTTCAGGGGCAATAGGTTTCACGTACTTAACATTCAATGGAGGAGACACAATACCTATTGCATACAAATCACACTTGTACACTGCGGCTGAAATGCGTTTTTCCTCTGTTGAAAACATCTTGACGGCAGTGCAGATGGCGATTCTAAAGGACCGCTCACTGGCGCTGGGCAAACGCATTCTTATGGTCACCCCCTTCCCTGCTTTGGAAGCGGTGACTAAAGCAAGTGTACCTAAATCGAAGGCATTACACCCACGTTGGATTCAGTGGGCTACTTCTTTGACGTCTTCGGATGTCACATTTGTCTTTGATCCATCACTTCAGACTCAGGAATTTTTACAGTATGAATTTGTTCATCCGCCTCCTTTGTCGCTTCTTCCTCTGAGTGAATACAAATGCATCATTTATACCGATGGCTCGGCGCAACCGGCCACGGGTTCCAAACATGCTTATTCAGGAGCTTGCGCTATTGTGGCTGGCTCCATTGAAGATGGAGAGTTTAAGTCTTCCATTGTGCACACACAGGCACTTGGAGACTGTACGGCACAATTGGCGGAGCTGCGTGCTCTTGTTCTAGCTTTAGAGTTTGCTGATCCTCTTGAGAATACCCTTATTGTGTGCGATTCGTACTATTGTGTCCAGTCGTTTAATGACAACTTATTCTTTTGGTCTCAAAATGATTACTGCGATTCTAAAGGCAGCGCAATTAAGCATAAAACGCTTTGGGTTAGAGTGGCAGATCTTAAACAACGTCTGCCTCTCACACATGTTATTCACACTCTTGGCCACCAGCATGTCAGAACGCACGCTCTTGGTAATTCTTTGGCTGATGAAGCAGCCAAGTCTGCAGTAGCCACGTGTTCCGTAGCAGCAGTTACAAGATCTATGACTAAGATTGATAATGAGATTCTGGCAGCAGTCGCTGCAACTGGGGAGGGAGGTAATTATCCTGCGGGTTTCCCTTCTAAGTACTCTTATCATGTAACTCCCGAACAGGTTCCTTATGCTACCATTCCTTCGGTTGGAGATCGGCTGATTCCCAACTCTGACCGCAGACAAGCTTTGATCAAGGCCGCACACGAAGGCATTGCTTCGGCCCATGCTGGTGTGTCGGCAACAGTCTCTATTCTTCAGCAACGTTACTGGTGGCGTGGTTTATATAAACAGACTCGTAACTATGTTCTTTGCTCCGATGTTTGTCAACAAATCAAACCTTCTACGGTCCCACTTCAGCCACAAACTCAGTTATGTATTTCTAATAGACCTTTTGGCTGTGTCTATCTTGATCACTGCGGTCCTCTTTCTTCTGATACTGCATACAAGTATATCTTGGTTGCGGTTGATTCGTGCACTCGATTCCTGTGGGTCTGGCCACAATGTAGTGCTGACGCTCGAAATATCATCAGGGATTTGCGTGTCTTTATCGGGATGTTTGCCTGTGGTACCTTCCATTCTGACCAAGGTCCAGCGTTTGCCTCTAAGGCTTACAAGGATGCGATGAACTCGTTGGGGGTACAGGTGCAGTTTTCATCTCCATACAGGCCTGAGGGAAATTCAGTTGTGGAGCGAATGAACCGTGACTTAAAGCCATCCTTGACAGCTAGAGTCTTAGGTACTGGCAGGGACTGGCTGTCCCACTTGTATGGGGTCCAACGTGCACTAAATAATCTCCCTAGAAGATCTCTGGGTGGGCGGACCCCTTACGAAATGCTCTTTGGCTTTCACATGTTTGTTCCTGACCTTGATGGTCTGGACATTGTGGCGGCTGCCTCTAAGTTTGACGTAGATAATCATTCTGCTATGTTACAGGATCTACAAAAGGCACGTGATACTCTGGCAACTGAGCATTTACCATCTTCGCCTGCTGATGCACTACTGAATCCTGTTACCGGTTGGCTTCCTACAATTGGGGATCTGGTGAGAGAGAAGATTGAAAACAAAAAAGAATTTGGTCCCTCTTACCGGGCTCCAGTTTCAGTACTTGGACTGAAGGGTACTCGTACAGTCATTCTACCACCGTTGCCAGGTCGCAAAGTCAACAGGTACATCTCAGTGGACAATGTCAAGTTACAACGTGTGGCCGATTCTGAATAGTGTGACACCTGCAGTTTCGTGCAACGCAATTTCCTTAGCACCATTGACTTTGACATCATCTGCTGCCACACGGATGTCTGCTCATATGATGGACACTGTAATTGATCTTCAACCTTTGTGACAATCCTCTTCTGCGATGGATATTGTGTGCCCTATTCCGGCTATTGATTCCATGAGTGAGCTGCCATGAAGCCCACGGGTACGAATGGACGATTCAGCACTTTCGCCTTTGCTTGCAAGTCGAGTGAGTGCCTGTGATGGAGATCAGGCACACCTTTCTTCTGCCGCGTCCTCCTCATCATCCAGTTTGTCAAAAGCTCCATCTAAATTGCGTATTTTTTACTCCTGGTTCAAAAAGACATACTTCGTTCCCCCATGGACCTACATTTGGTTGATGCTGATCCTAATTTTCCTCTTCATGTTAATTGGATTTGTGACAGTGTTGTTTTTGCTCATAAATGGCCATTATCTCCCTGAACGCTCTGAAGTACAAATGGTCGATGGAACTTTGGCTCCTCACACATCGTCCCAACATGACCAGCCTTTTGTGAACATTTCAGCTTTCCCTGTTCCTGATGGCATAGTTTGGGACAAAGTAGCTTACAAAATTCATGGCCCGACTGAGGTCCTTCGAGTTTCATACGTGTTTCGCGTCTCATTAGGAGATGTGGTGACACGGGACATACATTCGGATGATTGGGATGTGCAGGCAGTTCATGCATTGTTTTCAGATTTAAAATATTATGCTGCCTTTGATGCTGAAGATTTGTATTTAAATTCTGCCAATTATGGTGATCTCTTTTGCTATCAACATTATGGGCATCATTTTTTACACAAAACCAACACGATAGGACCTGTTTTTAATTTTACCCAATGGGAACATTGTCCGACTCCCTTGGAGGGGAGTTCTAAAACTCTTAGAAATAAGTTCACCTATTTTTCAGATTATGATTTCACTAACGCTGAATCCTTTTTTTTTCGGCTTCAAAAATCCCCTACAGTTAAGTACCTGTTATCATACACTAAACTGATTTACGCCAACTTGTTTAGAACACAGTTGGCCACACACGGTTATGACCATTAGAAACAGGCTATAGATTTAAAGTCAATCTGGGGCACGAAGCCATGGCAGGTACAGGGCACTGAGGCATTACATCGTGCCTGCCTGATCCAGACTCAATTGTTATTTTTAAATGAAACCATTTACCAAACATCCTGTTATGGCCTTGCAACTACCAAAAACCTGAATACCCCCTCCATTCCTTCATTAGCTGAATATGACAATTGGCGGTTACATAATAACTACACTATTAAGGCTTTGCAGGCTCTCCTTCAAAAGGCCTCCTTTAATGTTTCTGAGGTTGATTCATCAGGATGGTTGGTGTGGCAAACTAATGCAAATGCATGCCAGTTGCGTTTCTATAATGTTACACCTGGTTTTATTCAGACTAAGCCTGACCCTTGTTGTCCACCTCATCATTCTGTGACTACATACTCGGTAGGTAAATTGTGCCAGCAGTGGTTAGAACACTCTACCCTGGCATCAGTGAAACAGCACCTTTCCCTCCTATTGAACGATATAAATTTGGCTGATTTTCTCCTGGGCCCACGTAATCTAAGGGCCAAGCGATTTATTTATGCCGCTTATAATGAGATTTGGAAACTTTCACAGATGGAAGCAGCCTTCCGTCTGCGTCAAATTGATCAGGCAAATTTAGAAAAAGTCCTTGGTGTAGTGGACAACAGCATTAACACACTTTATTCACGCATTTACACCGTAGACAATATTGTTTCTTCTGTAATAGATATTGTGCAAAGTGAGGTTTCTGTGTTATATCATGGTCAGAATCAGTTAAGGTCGGTCATGCAATTTGCTTGGACGTTGCAGACACTGAAAATGGGTAAAGTGCCTAGGGATTATTTGAATGCCACTGCGTTATTTTTGCCTTTTAACCTGACTGATAAACAGAGGTTTATGTCCATGAAAGATGCTGTATACACGCTGTTACATATTGAACAATTGGAACCTTTACCGTAGCAGAAACGGACTCTGCTGTGTGGTTAATTCATGGGGTTATCACTTTGCCCTTTTCGCTTTTTCATTTTACATCATGTATGCAACACTTTCCTGTTGGCCGCTTTGAACCACTTGGTAGTGCTTTTCTGCATGAATTATGGGCTCTGCCCTATGCTTATCGGTGTCTGAGGGAGGATAATGAAGTTTTCCTTACAGGGGAGGAGTGTGATTCGACAGTGGGTCACTCTCTTGTGTGCAAACACGTTAAACTGCACGGCGAGTGTAACGTGTCAGCGCCGAATCTAGCTTGCTTTTTAAGGGGGACCCCAGTACCATCCATCACGCCTGTCTTTACATTGCTTACTAACGGCAGCTATCTCATTTTAAACAATCAAGACTGCTGTGGTTTGCGGGCGGGAGTCCCATACTTGGTAACAGTTTCTAGTGAGTAACTTGATGTAGCAATGTCCTTTTCCCACCCCCACAGGGGAGTTTAGATTCTTCGCTTTGGCCTTCCATTCCGACTTTGAAAACAGAGTTCAACAAGTTGAGCAGGCTCAAAGCCCTTTTATTCCAACAAGAGGTGGTCCTCACTTCCGCCCGAGAAACATTCAGATTGCAGGTGGCTCGGACCTCGAGTGAGATACAGTCCCTTCTTAACACTAACCTCCCACTTCATTTTGGGGAACTAATTCACCAAATATTTAATGCATCTGAGACGACAGGCCTTGCACATTTTTTTAAATGTGTGGGATCTGGCCTGGTCTCTTCCTTTCAAACTGTACTCGGGGTAATACCGGCTTTTATTCATTCTATATTTTCCAGCGTTTTCGGAGGGTTCCCCTTAATATTGGCGCTGGCAGCTGGTGTCCTGCTTCTCCTCCTTGTGCTTCGTAATGGATGCTCACTTTGTGGCTCTGCACAAGCCGGCCCAGCTACAACTGTACCGTAATCACCTATATGAGGCTTTTGGATACTTGCCTTTAGCAACGCTTGGCGTAAGTTACGACTTGACATTCCGCTTTGCCTATTTTACTTGCGTGCAGCCAGTGCTTAATTGCAAAAGATGTAATTTCTCCTGGGCAATGGAACTTTGCTTATCGAACAAGTGGTGTCCAATCCCTGATTTCAGCCGGTTGATGGGTCCCTTAGAGGCGCATGACGAGGCTTGTTCTGTGGATGGTCAAATGACGCGTGCAGCTTTACTTGGAATCTTGGATCAATGGGATATCTGTGCGGCTGCGCAGACTTTCCTACAACGAAGTTTCATTGAATATCATGCAAGTTTCCCATTTCTACTTTTGGATGCTCCTGCTTGTGAGGAACATGATTGTTCCTTCGACTTACTAAATTGGATGTCATCGCTTTTTTCTACCAATGACAAGGATGAACTATTGGAAGGAATTGCATTCCTTTGCACCCAAACCTTCATGGATTGACTACTTGGGTCGTCCCTACTCCGCTGTCTGGAATACAGACTCTTTTTTCCAGCTCAAAGTGCCTTTAGCTTTTTCTTCGAACTTTCCCTTTTTTCTCCGATTTGTTTTTTTTACAAAGTCCCTCACCAATATTCGAAACACTGCCTGACTTTTCAACTCTGTTTTTGTTCTTCTGTCTATGTCCTACTGACTTACCAAGGCGAGGGTGTTATATGGGGTTATGTGGCCCTTAGATACATTGTCGACATTGCTAAGTTAGCATGAGTTTTGCTTGCCCTATGCTGCTGCTTTTGCGCTCGCATCTGCTAAGAGTTTGTTTTCGCGACACTTTACCTCTGCCCTGTACATGATAACAGATTGTTTTTCACGTTCTCAGCTTTCCCTTCAATTCTGTCTGAACATAATGTGCAAGGTCAATCAACAATGTCTCTTGTTATTCTGTTCTGCTCAGTCCCTCTTACCTAGACAAAACATGTTACCAACAGCTGCAGTATGGAAGAATCGAGCTTTGATATAGCGTTGTTGCATGTTTTTGAAACACTCTCGAAGAAAGCCTTTCCATGGAGCTGAGCTCTGCTGTTCCTATGATGTAAACCTTTGCGTTTAGGCTTTCAGGTAGGGGGTCTGCTAATAACGCCTAGAGATCTTCTGTTATATAAAATAACTTCTTACTACCAAGGGGAGGGTGATTAGGCCCAGTTATTTAGCCTTTTTCACAGTCTTTATAAAATGACGACTCCTTTTGTATTCTATGGTATTGTAACAATGCTAATGATGCTAGCTTTATGCATTTTGCTGCTGGTCGTGGTTCGCATACTGTTTTATTAATCACTATAGTCAAAATAAACATTTTGAACTTATTTAGTGACTCTGATTATTCTTATTGTGGACAAGTAAGTGAGAGCGAAAGATTGTCTTGTTCCCGCGACTCTGAGGTGAGTCGGGAGTGCTCGTGTTCTGGGTTGTCTAAACATTCGAAGCTTCTTGATATTTGTAGGAGACCGAATGAGACACTATTGCTAGTCGGTTGGGATTGTGGGTACTAAGGTGATAGGAGGTACATCCCTATTTACTGAGGTCCTGTTTTCTTGTGCATAGTTCTGTGTATGAGCAGAATCCCCGAAACAGGAACAAAGGGTTGCATGTCCGTAATTCACATGCAATATGGGTGTATGGATACCATTTCCCAATAATTAATGATATTATGACAAAGATGGTTGGGCCCAAATTCTTAACCAAGTTTGATATAAGGCCAGCTGTAGGCCAAAGCATTTTTTTTGTCAGGAACAAAATTTATTTAGGTAGATGTGAAGGCGGTTGCATTTGACAACATCAAAAAGGAAGTTAGCAACACATGTATCCCAACCATTTATGCCAGGTACATCAGTTTGTGTGTTTTGGGATGTCACTGGCCATGGTTTGAGGTCAGTATTGACTCAAAAAGTGAAATGGGGAAAAGACAATGCTTTTGCATCGCACACACTGAGAGCCCAGGAAAAATAGTATTCAGTTATAAAGACGTGCCTGGTTGTACATGGATTGTCCAAAGTTAACACATATGGTTGTTCTTCTAAATTCATACAAAGGATAGAACATAAACCACTAACAGACACACTGGGAGTGATCAATGTACATTCAGCTAAATTAACGGCATGGCTGGCAACGTTGGGTACAAAATGGAACATAGTTTTGTACAAGAACATATTGCAGGCTCTGAAAAAAAGGTGGACTGCTTGACAAGAGTGCCTTTGGGAGAGGGTAAAGAATAGGAGGATGAGGATTTGGATGGAATTATGTAATTGTTTGTAACTGGACTGGATATAAGCGATGAAAGATGTGGTATGGAAGAGGACTCGAGGAAGGGCTACATGAATGATGGTGTAACAAGAAAGTAATGGAGTTTGAAAAACAAGATGGCTGACCAAAAGGTGTTTAGAGGGTAAAATGATCAAACCTAACCACATGGGCATTTAAGAATGATGCTGAGCACAAAGAGACTCAGATAAATGTACTGGTGGGCGTTTGTGAATCAGTATACTGTGATAGTACTTCTAGATTACTTCTGAGTGTGAACGAAAATAAAATTCACAAGAAATTGAGACACTGAATCTGTCACTGAAATCCTCATAAATGTGGTTTCAAGAGAGGGGCTACCCAAGTGTTTAATCTCAGATAAAAATGTGTAGTTTTTGTTGAGAGATAGGAAGCAGTTTGTGGAAAAAAACATGAATCAATGCACAAAACATGTAATAATTCTCATCCTTAAGGTAATAAACAGAATGGCAGAGGGATATCTATATCTAGGAGCAGAGTACTGCACATCCATGTATGATATTATAAGGCAGACATTGTGGGCAGATTGCATTACTTAGCACTCCACAACAGTCTCTGAGGCCTTGAGAGGACAGCTTGGTGTCACATGAGTTGACCTTGGATGATTATCAGCAGAGTGCAGGCAGAGTGTGTGGCGGATTTTGGGAAAAGAAGATCAGAGAGACTGCAAAAAAAGTGCAGGATAAGAGCAGTAGGAAATACAGTACATTACAGTATGTAAAGAGCAGAAAGTTTAAGGATGGGTTCAGGTGAGACTCAAAGTGAGCAATAATGTTCTGAGATATGAATTGAAATATGATCCTGAGAAGGAGATTTCAAGGTCTGATGTGTAGGCAGGACTGGGTAAATGGTGGAATAAAGAGAAAATAGCAAAGGACAAGTTTTATCTTGAGTGGTGGTAAAGTTGTAAAGATGGTGGTGATAGTGAAGGATAATGTATGAGGATGTCCAAGTGAATCCTGTATGGAGATAAGATTTCATGTAGGAATTTCCTCAGTTCTCTAAAGGCAATAGACAGGGCAGTGGCAGCAGCAGGATTAGGACAAATAAGAGGGAGTGAAGCTGATAAGTCTGAGTTGAGTGATGAGTGAGTGGGAGTGGTGAGGATAGAGGGTACCATGGGAAAAGTGAGAGGCATGGATTCAGTTGAAGGGTAGGGTCAGGTCAGAATAGAGGCAAATGTGTTGGGTTAGAGTAAATGTTAGTTCATGTGTGGTGTTATTGAGGGTGTTCCAATGTTTCCATTTTTTATGTGCTTAGGGGCATATTCTCAAGGACTCATCGCCGAGTTAGCGGCACTTTATCGCAGCCAAAGTGGCGATAAATCCATCGCACCATTCACAAGCTGGTGTTAACAGCCCAGAACACCATTTTACCCGCGATAGCATCCGCAAAAAACATCGCCACAGATGACCCCCGCAACTATCGCTAATGAGATGCAGAGTAGGCGTTCCCGAGCAAAAACCCGCGACAACACCACACCTCAACATTCTCAACAACCAGCTCGATCAGCGATAAAACCACAATACAGGCGATAAGGCCCGTTAGCAGCAGGAAACTAACACCTGCCCTGACCTGGTGCAAAGTCGGAGCACAGCCTGCACCACAAAATGGAGCCCAGCCCAGAGCCACACCTGAAGGGCAACAGATGCCATGGAGCCACTGAACATGCATGCCGGACACCCAAGAGGGCCACAACATCCACCTCCACCACCCCCAGGACCACACCCCCCCCAGCCCCACCATGGGCACCCCCCACCTCTCCCGGACCAAGACACAGCTCATCAACTGCACGGAAACATGACCACAAGCACCCACCTGATGTCCCACAATTGCAACAATCAACATACATGTGCGCAGTGAGATCCTGATTCATACATACACCATTGACAGACCAAACAAAATGTCACATTCTAATTCGTCACCAAACAACTATCCTGAGGAGTCATGGCGGGGCATCCCTGGACAAACTGTGACTCACAGCCTGCAAGACAATACCCAAGATAAGAAGGTGTGTCAGGAACCCATCAAAGGACAGGGAGAGAGAGAGAGAGAGAGAGAAAGAAACAGACAGAAAGAGAGAGACTGAACAAGGAGCGCAAGGCCAATCGGGCCCTTGGCTCATGCAAACATGTCAACAGCTGCGTGTGTCTCGAACTCTGCGCACCACAAATCACAGGCCTGGCATCAAAGTCAGCGCGAACTCCACATCACAATTAAGACATGCAAGCAGTAGTCAGATGAAAATCAGGAATGAAAGCACCTTTGTCTCAACACACAAGGCCCAAGGCCAACCAAACCCCCGACCTTGGTCCTGAATACGACTGGCACACCCTGCATGAGATACCATGCCAGCCTCCGACGACTCCCACACCACGAACTGCGCTAATGAAACACCAACGTGCCTACACCCCACACACACTTGTCCCTGCACGACCGACACCTGCAAGGGATGCCCTTGACACATTGTCAAGAATTACCCATATGTACAAACGTTGCACACACATATGACTCATTGCCCAGAGCTGTGGCATATCGTCCACCGAACACCCGCCGTCAGACGAGTGCCAGTGCCACGAGACCAACAAATGCAATGGCCAGCATTCCCGGGCACATGCACAACCCCTGTCACGTGGAACTGTACCGTGCCCGAATGCTGCATCTGTTGGGATCCCTGCCAATGGCAGTGTTGTGAATCAGTTTCCGTCTGAGTTTCCATCTTGCCTACGTCACCTGCGTCCAGCCCTGGTTCCACGGTCGATCATGCACATTCGAGTGGCCCATGGAGGTCTGCCTATCCAACGCAACTGTAGTTGAATTGGATTATGACCTGACAGTGCACCCCCTGTTGGCCCACCAACAGGAGTGTCACCTGGATAGCCGTGCATGGGATACACTGATCCTTGGCGAATGTGCTGGCAGTTGTGCATGGGAGAATGCACAACTCCTCGTGTGCAGTGACCACATCCAGGCGCTCCCCTATTGGGCTGTGTTGCGGATTGGGGAAACGGCGTGGACTGAGCACATCTGCCCGGACCAGTTAATGGATTGGCTCACCCTGGTGTTCCTTGAACCCGACAACGACATACTATTGGAACACATTGCCCATGAAGCTGCGCTGGCATTCATGGACGAGTAACTACGTCCCTGCAGCCACATCGGATTGTCACCCACAGCACTGCTCCCAACACCTTGTAGCATCGTGGGGAATGTACCCACATCCCACCACAACAGAGGACATGTCTGCCTTCGTCTGGACTCTGTATGCATGTGCGTGGAACTACGCGTGTGTACACACACCTGTGCAAGGTGATGCAGTTCCATGGTTGGAGCAGCACAGCGTCGTCTGGCAACGTTACCAAGTTGGACACACTGCTGGGGGGAGAGTACACACATGGCAATGTAGCACGACATGTGAACTTGTCGGACCCTTCCACCTGATCACTGTCAGCAGAGCAGACAGTCGGGTGGCAGAGCACTATGCAGACCCCATGGGCTGTAAGTTGTGCCCCCTCACACGGGGCAATGTGCATACGCCAAACAACACATGACTCATCCAGCAAGGCAAGGTGGGCTGAGACCGTTGCCATCCGTGATGATTGGGGTTCATTTTTCCACCCCCATTTCCTGCACCTCAACATGTACCCATGCTGCGTGTAAGTGTCTTAAGCATGTTCCTGCCTGTTGTGGCCGTTGCCTTGTCCGTACTGACATGCACATGCCAATAAAGTCTACGCAACACCACTGGTGTCTAACTGTGATGAGTGTTGATTAGATTGACCACTCGTGTGCCACAATGAGCATCGTCCCTACACATGGAGGAACTGACTGATGCATGTACAATGGGGGTGGGTCCCTTCTGACAGCTCCACCTCTGTGAGCCCATCATTGTTTTGGGAGAGTTGCTGGTAGACCTGTGCTCTTACGTGTCTTCAGCAATGTGAGTATGGTGTCCAACCTCTGACCATGTTGAGCAATGTCATGAATCATTACAGAATGTGTCCACACAGATGTGTGTGAGTAGGTATGCAACGTGAAGTTCTGTCGTCACATGTGATGTAGGACACCACTTCTGGCCTGCTACCGATTTGGTCATTCCTACACACAGCCCTATTCAAGACATGGACCTGTGCCTACGTTGGGGGGTTGTGAGTTTGTTGCTAATGTGCAATGGGGACACAGCCAGTACCCACCTTCACAGTCATCCAATTGGCCATGTGTCTCAGGGATGAACATGCGCATTGATGTCATTTACCAGGGTGTATCTTCTTGTGCAATCATTGTCCCTACATCCAGCCATACTTCCATACGTGAGTGAGCATAGTCATGACACATCTGCATGATTTCGAATGTTTTATTCACATTCTGGCGAATGACGGAGAGGGAGCTGTACATGGCCATCCAAGCCCACATAACATGGAAGCCCAGTGGTGGGCCAACCAAAGTCCTTTGGGCATTGCAAATTGATTTGGAAGAGGGGGAGTGCGGTCTGCAGCAGGATTGCTGTGTAATTGTCAAGCAGTGGAGATATGGCAGTCTGTGTCGGGGTCCGGGTGAATGTCGCAGAGTGTTCCGGGGGTCAGTGGAAGGGGTTGTCCCAGGGCATGATGCATGGGGCAGAGCCAGGCAGGGCAAGCCATATGGAGGTGATGGATGCTACTGCCTCCTTCCTCACACAGTAGTTACCATCCACATCTTACTCCTCTGATACTTCTTCTGTGTCGGGTGTGTCCGGTGTGTGTGGCGGTGTAATGGCTGCATCACTGTGTGCCACTGACACATCAGGGTGCGAAGGCGATGGGGCTGCAACACTGTGTGCCACTGACACATCAGGGGTCAGAGATGTGTGTGTCGAGGTTCCTGGTACAGGCTCAGTGGCAGCAGTGGCAAGATGAGGATCTGCTAGGCATGGAAGATCGCAGCTACATCTCGCGGGTGTTCAGCAGTGGCAGCCATACTTCCAGCCTGTATCGGATCCATGGTCTCCATTGTCCTCCGCATCTGTGCCAACTCTGTGCTGTCATCGCTGGAGCCTGTCTGCCTAGACAGTTCTTGTCTCCGAGTAATGGAACCAGCGATGTTAGCCAAGGATTGTTGGTGGGCATGGTGCGGACAGTGGGTATCCGTTAGGGACTGTAGGTGCTCCCTGATGAGACTTAGACACCCACGTATGGCATTGAGTTTGGCTGCCATGAGGTCGAAAGCCAGCCACAGCTGATCTGCCATCTTCT
The DNA here is from genome assembly GCA_963921515.1 of Calotriton arnoldi. Classification (NCBI taxonomy): domain Eukaryota; kingdom Metazoa; phylum Chordata; class Amphibia; order Caudata; family Salamandridae; genus Calotriton; species Calotriton arnoldi. Next base: position 1,423,906 of record CAWUFW010002412.1, read on the forward strand.
CCTTGCACCCTAACACATGGCGTTTGAAATCCATGTGTTGGTCGTGGGGGTCCTGGGAGGCAGCCGTGGTGGTGTGTGCTTCCTGCTGTGTGGTCTGTGCAGGGTGTGGGCTCACTGCGATGCAGCTGGGCTGCCCTGCTCCTGGAGGTGGGGTGAGGAGGCTGTCCACGAGCCGTTGGAGTGTGTCTGGGCAAATGGGCAGGGTGTCCTCTTCATCATCACTGAAGAGATGTGTGGTCTGCTCTGCAGGAGGTGTTGGTTGTCCCTCTGCAATGTAAGGGGAGATGCAGGTTAACAGTGTGTTCCATGTATGTTGACGCATTGTGGATGTTTACATTCAGACTGCATGACGGTGTACATTGTGACTGTTTTGGTGTAGCTGGCTATTTGATGGGAGTCAGTGGACATTTCGACTACATGACGGATGTGTGGTTGTACTCGTACATTATCATCTCAGTGTTATGCATTGCCAGATGTGATTGGCCAGTTTCTATGCACGAGAGGCACCAGTTGTGTCCTCTGTCCTGTCGTGTAGGGGTTGCACTCTGTCCCACATTGTCGTCAATATTGATGTACTGTGATTGCTATGTGTGTGTGCTGCATTGTTGGCGATTCGCCCCTGCAGCTCTGCATTGGCGGACCCTTATCCCTTTGAGTCGGTGTGCATTTGACTTGTGTGCTTTTCGGGGGCTGGGATGTTTGCGACTTGGGTCATTTGTGCTACTGGAGATATTTGGTACTCTTGTGCATTGTTTGTCTGCAGATGTGTTCTTGACGTCATGGGTCGTAGGTGCCCGTGGATGTGTCAGAGTGTGACCTGCTCCTTTACGGATGTGGTCCACACTCAGCCACCTCAGTGTCGTCTCGTGCACCATGTCATGTATTGTGACTTCAGCCATGCCTTCTGTCATTCAGTTGTCACTTGCATTGTCAGTGTGGCTCACAGAGCCGCTGCTTTTCTGGATTCAGCACATGTGCATGGGTAGGTTGTGGCATTGGCAGTGCTTAATTTGTAAAATATGAAGTGCAGGTGCTCAAATTTTTGTCGGGGGCCACACCTACTTTTTCTGGCTCCACCCACTTCCTCCGCTGGCTCCACCCACTTACTCTATTAGCTCCACCCACATCCTCAACTGGCACTGCGAAAAGTCAGATGAATTTCAGCAATGCTCAGAATGATGACACCTTGAAAAGGCTACTGACATAGAAAAGGGACGTTAAAAAAATATAACGCTCAAGAACTGTTACACTCATTTTGTGGTCTTTGGTATTTAGCCTATTACCATCCAGGTGGCTGGGGGAAGGGAATCATAACTTTTAAATCTGTTTTAAATCACACATCCCTCCCACTCACTCAAAAATGCCAACTTTGAGGTACTCTAGAAAACAGTGCAATCGCTGGGCGAGGTAAGAGGGACACAATTGAGGAAGGGAAGTGACAGGCTCTGCCCAGAACACAAAGGAGGGACAGAGGCCCGTGGCAGAGAGTGGGCACAAATGAGCTTTGTGTGAGTGAGGATTATGTGAGGAGAGCCGCCTTTATCAAAGACACCCCGCCTCGTCAGCGCCAAGACCCTCGCAGAAAAATGTGTCATATGGTGGAATCGATTCAGAAAGGAAATTATAGAGTTTGCATTTTACAATTCAGCTTAAACACCCGGTTAAACCTGATCCGGTCAGGACAAGCGTCACTTTGTGAATGCTGACAGATAGTGAGCACAACTGGTCGCACAGAGCGCATCACAACAATAAATATTGCACACTATGCACAGCTTAAAAATATGCAGATAAATTATTCAAGGGCTGCAGAAGAAAAAAAAGATACCACCGACACCCGCAGCAGCCACACAAGTTCTGAGCTCATTAACGCATTCATAAAACGACCAGCTTCCAGTGGGTAGAAGCATAACTGCTTCTTTTTTTTTACATTACACTGGTGGCATGGTTCCTTTCATTAAGGGTTAAAAAACTAGAAACGTGCTAATGTTAAATTGAGTACGGTTTATTAAATCAGTGAGGCGCACATTACAAAGATACAACTGTATAAGCTAGCTCCGAGTGCAGACACAGCAAGTCCGGGCTCGTTATGAGGCACTGTAGCGCCTAGTGCTGTTTAGACAACGTGCGAAGCGGTCAATGGTTTTTCCGGGAGTTTTTCGCAGTTTCTCCAGGTCCCATTTACTTCAGGAAAAGGAAAAAATTATTTGTGATTCAGGCCTGTGGTCTCTTCCTATCTGAGCATTAAAACCCAAGTCTTTATACCCGAGTTAAATATTCTGTAACGTTCTTCGTCATAGTAAATTAAATTGCGACACTTGTAAACCTCATTTAAATGTCGTGTAAGTGCTAAATGCTAATCTAATAAACTACGTGGAAGACATGACACAGCAAATCAATTGAACTAATTTTTCACTGACAGACAGTCATCTACGTAGAAAAATGTTTAATCAATTAATTTCTTTACAGCATGCACCCTAGTTTAGCCGAAATGGTTCTTCACAAAAGTTATGGAACACTTCTACTACACAAATCATTCTTAATTCAAGAGCGTCCCATCAGAGTAACGTCAATGGTGCTGCGCGTGCTGTTGCTGCCTACCTGCCCTGGCTCAACCCTCAATGTCGTCGGGCTGATGATGGCTCGTGGGGTGCGGGAGTGCCGGGCCCGGGCGTGGCAATCGGAAAATCTGCCGCACAGCCCCTACAACTTCCTGCTTAGAATCACATCCCTTCCCACTCACTCAAAAATTCCAACTTTGGGGGATTCTAGAAAACAGCGCAATCTCTGGGCGAGTTGCGTGGGACACAATTGAGGAAGGGAAGTGACAGGCTCTGCCCACAACACACAGGAGGGACAGAGGCCCGTGGCAGAGAGCGCAATCTCTGGGCGAGGTGCGTGGGACGAGAGACACAATTGAGGAAGGGAAGTGACAGGCTCTGCCCACAACACACAGGAGGGACAGAGGCCCGTGGCAGAGAGCGCAATCTCTGGGCGAGGTGCGTGGGACGAGAGACACAATTGAGGAAGGGAAGTGACAGGCTCTGCCCACAACACACAGGAGGGACAGAGGCCCGTGGCAGAGAGTGGGCACAAATGAGCTTTGTGTGAGTGAGGAGATGTGAGGAGAGCCGCCTTCATCAAAGACACCCTGCCTTGTCAACTGGCATTTAACAACTTACTAAATGAGTACCGTGGCGTGGGCCCGGGCTATGTGTACGCACGGCCGGCCGGCGGCCGCTACTAGGCCATGCCAGCTGAGCCCAGGCAGGAGCATGCATCATCGTCGAATTCGAATCTTGGGTGGAAGGATACTACTTCAAGGGGCAGGGCCTTCCCTTCTTTAACAACTTAACTAACCTACCCTATTGTGATATCATGATGAATTAAATAAATGTGTACCGTGGGCCGGGTCAGGGCCAGGAACAGTGGAGTGCATCGCCATCATCGAATCTTGTGGATGGAGCCGGAGCTACCCCAGCCGGTGCCCGACATGCCACCACCGGGCATGTCGTAGTATGTGGCTTGGCATGACGTCTCTGACTGCTACTTAACTTAAGTTAGTACTTACGGTTACACACTCGTCGTGGTCAGCCGGGGCTGCGGGGCACTGTTGTTATTAACTGATAGGCCACATGGTGGTGCTGCCTGCCCTCAACGTGGTCAAGCTCCTCTAACTCTTGGGGTGCGGGCGTGGCAACTTGCAAGCAAAAAAAAATCTGCGCGCACACAGTCAAATCCAACCTACCCAATCAATGTCTGACTCCCGCCCAGTACTGCTCCCGAGTCCCGCCCACCCCACCACCTGCAACAGTCCACTGAACTAAGGGCCGCGCCCGCCGCCGCCGCCATGATGGCGCCATCGCATGATCAGTATCATTATGATTAATGATGATGCAGTAATCACTTTGCTGTTGCTCCGGCTCACATTCACGCTCAACCGAAGCACACTGGACTCAAGAGACCCAGAACAACACTCTGCGCCAGTGCGCCCACTCCGAGTCACTATTGGTAATTTATTATAACATCATCTCATCATATGTGACAATGTGCAGCCAGTCGTGCAGATGAGTGTAGACCCGGCCCTGAAAAGTAAGTGCCGGTGCTAAGCACCGGAAAGCACCGGCACAAATTAAGCACTGGGCATTGGTGATATGGAGGGAGGCCCATTTGTGCACATTGTGGACGGGGGCCTACTTGGTGTTTCTATGTGTGCTGCAGTGTGCCAAGCGTATCAGGGACATGTTCCACACTCATTGCGCGGGTGTGCAGTGTGCTGCACATGATTGTGCATGTGTGCCATTGTGCCCATCTGCCCCCGTCCCCCCAGTCCCTGGTTGTTACTCACCCTGTTGCTGTTGGGTCAGGTCATTTCGGGCTGTGTCCAGGCCCCCAACTCCTTGCACCGTCTCCACACTGATGACTGTGGCCACCATTTCCTCCAGCTCATCCAGCTCCACCTGTGGCGCAGGACTCCCACCTCCAGTCGCCTTTGCTGCCTTCATGTTGGCAGCGAGTTTCTGTTTGGTTTGGCTGTGCACTTCATGCCAGCGCCTCTTGACATCCTCCATTGACCTCCTCGACACTCCGACTGCATTCACTTTGGTGACGATGGACTGCCATATTTCCGTTTGTGTTGCCAATGATGCAGTGGAGGTGACGAACAGTTGTTGGTGGTGTTCTTTCACCTCCGTGACGGTGATCTGGTCTTCCTGCGGACTGAACCCTGTCTTCCTCTTCTTCTTCTCCTTGCCTTCCCCCGAACAGGGGTTTCCATGCTGGTCCTCCGTGGGCTTTGTGGAGTTCGGCTTGTCCTCTGCACTAGGTCCGGGTGCATCCATTGTGCTACGCAGTTTGGATTGGTTTTGGGGTTGGTTTTTTGTTTGCTTTTATAGTGCATTTTCACGCATGACGCGTGGGGATTGCAGGCCTGTCGCTGGTTTTCACAGATTTTGGTATCGCGCTTTGTGGTGTCGCAACTTTTTGGGCGGTCGTGTTTCGCATTTTTTGTTTTTCACGTTGGTTTTTACGCGGGCATTTGGCGGGTTGTCATGCTGCTATCGCATGGTGCCAAGGGGTTGGGAATTGGACATTAGGATGGTGTTATTTTCTCGCGATGGACTGCGATATGCAAGGTTGCGTTAAGCTACATTTGCGATGATTATCACACGTTCTTGTGAATATCCCCCTTAGTGTTTTGATAAGCTTTGTACAAAAATATAGGGGAGAGATCACAGCTTTCGAGATAGTCACTTTTGATCCCATCTATTTTCTTTAATGCAAACTCATTGCGAACAGGCAGGCCCTATAAGGTGAAGTGAGGCTCACACAAGATACAATGTTTCATAATTAAGACCCATTAGGAGGTAGAAGATTTTAGAACTGATGCATCTCATAAGATTACTGAAAATGTTTTTCAAGTTTTGCATTAATCCTATCAAATGTTAGTGCCACTAATTGCATTTCATTTAATTGTTTCTTAATTACTCAATTCCTGCCTGGTTATTCTTCCAACTAGCTGAATTAATACATGTTCACAATGACTTTTATCCATGGCTTCTGTTGTTCAATAACTGGACGTCCAGTTCCCCAATGAGTGGATGATTAAACATAATTTGTATGACCAATATTTAAAGCACTCTGTCAACTTGCTAATATACAGAGCCCAATTACTCCTCAGCCTGATTCTCTATGGACAGTTAATGGCCAATGTAAGTTATTTTAAATTTAATCTCTTTATTCATTCAGTTTATTCAGCTGCTTACTTGTTCCTAGTTATGGGACATACGTACTTATGGGACATACTGCTACCTTTGTGGTGTATCTTCCACTTGATTCTAGGTTCTCAGATCTACTTCTTGATGTAACTTCTTGAAAATAATCTGTTTAGAGACATTTAACATCTTTTATCTAGGTACTGTTCATGCTGTCCAAAGCCACTCACCCAAAGTTCATTTGACTCATCAATGGAATTTGCACTTGGCAACATTGAATGCACAGTATACAGTGGCCAATTTAAAGTCTACATTAAAAACCTTTATTTCTTTACAGAATGTGAGTACAAAGTTTATACATAGAACTGTTAATACAGTAATACAAAATTTCAATAGATGGGGATTCCTTTGATACGAACATGATATGGTTAAACAACAACTAGTTTGGAACATGCTACATCATGACTCAGGACTCCACTTTAATCCTTCACAGTCCCTTGAGCAAGACCTTTTTGTGGGTACCAGTAACAGAAATGGCTCTCTGCTAGACATAGATATCACTTTTTGTTTTTTATACATGATACGTTCCTATGTACAATCAAACCAAATATCCTATAGGCCTGTTTACACCCAAACATGGTGATTCAAGCTAGAGGATGGGGGAATCTAGCCTGGAATGGGAATATGACAGTCCATTAGAGCTGGCTTCAACAAAACTTTGGAGGAGATACAGACAGATGTAAAACATATCAAAAGATGTATCTCTACGTTATCAGTTAACTTTTAATGCATTTTCAAATCACTGACAGAAAGTAAGAAATACTTGCAAAGTACTGTTCACCAACAATTATGTCTACATCAATCCTTCAACCAGTCTGTGGTGGATGACTCTCTACACAGCTTTATAAAACCCTAAAGAATTGCCCTTTGGATTAACTTTCTAGCCAATTGGTGTATATGGGGGAAAAAATTTTCATCTTTCTTATTTGAGCCCCCCTCAGTTACATGACACAATATTTTCCATCCACCTGTTTCCCAAATCCGTATTAATGCTATTTTAGCAACGTTTTAGTGAAGTCAACATATACTTTAGTAAAAATCATGGTAAAATGCTAGGGATGATTGACTGACCATCGCCCATATTGGTTGAGGCCATAAAGGCTCAATCACTTAATGTGTTCTACAAGCTGAAATGTCTGAAGTGACAACTTTAGGGATTCTGAAGTTTGATGCACCTGATAGACACTATACCATTTCACATGTCTTATGTAAAAATATAGAATTTGATGGCAAATTTGAACCACTGTGATTGTTATCACTTTAGCTAGCTATTTTAAGAGTACTTTCTTCTGTTCCTATTTCTGTCTCCACAGACTGCTGGGAGGTAGTTCAGCACATTTTCCATTCTTGCTGTGACTTCTTAGTTCATTCTCCTTCCATTCTAATATTGTGATGCTTTTTTACAACTTCTTTTCAACTGAACAATAACTTACCAGTACATTTGAGGAATATTTATAGCTCTATCATACCCTTAGTCTCCACTAGACTTCAGCTACTTTAATCACTGATCACTCATCAACGACTAAGGAGTTCTTACTCAACACCATTTTGGAATCCCACTTACATACTATTGTGAGTTTTCCATACATCATTTTTTTAACTCAAGCTTCTTATAGCAAAAACTGGATACAAATTTCCCAAGATGCTTTTTTCTTCTACTCTTGTCACTACTTTATACAACAATCAAGAAGGAAAACCTCTGAACTGACCTATATTGCTTTTCAAAGCGACCTCAAAGGGTTCAAACTTAACAACCAGCTCAAGGAGAAATCAATTAGAATAATTTGTACAAATAATACATATGTCTTTATTAATTTTTAAAGCGTAAGTTAATCATAAAATTACATCTCATGTACAATTGTCCTAGTAGTCAGGTTGCTTGGGTTTATTTGAGGTGAGAATGCAGCAGCGTGATGAAGCGTGGGGTGTTTTGACTGTACATACATTTTTTGTAAATAATTGTTGCTCTTCAGATTTTATTTGTTGTCCTTCTTTTTGTCACACAGTCATAGATGAAGATCTTACTACAATGTGGAATAAGGCACTTGCTAGTGGTTCCTAACATATATTGATTGTTCAAATGTTATCATCTTATTCTAACTATGTTAGATATCTAAGTGTATGAATTCATTATTGTTCAATGTGACTACTAGGACAATTGTACATGAGATGTAATTTTATGATTAACTTACGCTTTAAAAATTAATAAAGACATATGTATTATTTGTACAAATTATTCTAATTGATTTCTCCTTGAGCTGGTTGCTAAGTTTGAACCCTTTGAGGTCGCTTTGAAAAGCAATATAGGTCAGTTCAGAGGTTTTCCTTCTTGATTGTTGCATTCCCCCTCCTCTTGGACCTAGCAGTATTTGGGGGTACCTTCTCTTTTATGGACTACTTTATACAACGCCTTGCACAGCTCCAGGCAATTTTTGATTCAAGTGACGTTCCTTATCATAACTTTGCTTAAAGTTGGTAACACCTTACTCCATATCTGCCTTGTATTCCTAAACTCATTATGTTTTTTAATTTGGTTACTCTATGGTCAGTAAACTTGGTTGTAACTATTCATATATGGAATTACATAGAGTTAAATGTTCTTCATGCATTATATTACAGTATCAGTGTGAACGAAGGAATCGATTCAGTGAACATCACCTTAACAAGTTATAGAAAATAGAGGTTTGACTTTACTCCTATGCAGGCAGACATGCATGCATAACAGTTTACACAACTGTAAGTCATGTTAGTTCCAGAAGACATCAGGTTCCTTATAGTTCCATCTCTGATCTTCTTATCCGTTAAGGTGAGATTAGTTTCATGGCTGAAGATAGATCCAGCACCACTATTTCACTTTTTTATTATCATGGGGATCATTGAGCGAGAGATTTAATTTAACATGACATAGAGACATCTCAAATTGATGCTTAATCTTCCTGCATTTGACGTCCCTCTTTGTGAAGGTGTAGCTTTTATAGGTGCAGCGCTACTTGATGCCAAAGAGGACCTTCTATTGTGTTGGTCCATGCAAATAATTCCTAAGAACTTTTTGTAAATCGACTTTCAAAGGAACCTACTAACCACTATCCACTTGCAATTTATTAAAAGTAAATAATTGTATAAAACCTACATGCTTTGAGTGTTCTCTACAAATGGATCCTGGAGTATTTAGATTCTCCTAGGTGAGAATGAGAAAAGAGAAAGAAGAAGATGGTTCAGAAGAATTATTTAGTGTGTAAGAAAATTGCATTTTGTATCAATGATCATTCAGATGAGATATGTTCAAACGGTATGAGCAGCCTACATTGTGTGTGGCGCAGAAATTGCTTGGTAAGTAGCTGTGACTCAAGAACTGATCAGGTTCTCCAAGATTGAGAAGATGTTGCTAGGAGACAAAGCAGCTGTACATTGTAGAATATTCAGCAATGCTTCTGACAGCAGTGATAGTTTTAGCACTGAAGTTATCAGAGAGAAAAGTTCTGAAAGTGACTGTTTGAGGGTCATTGGATCTGTAACAATCTAACTGTGACCTTTGCAAGTGTTCCCTGAGTGACTCAGGTAGAGCCCTAGACCTGTTTATATATAGATCAGTTTCCATTGGGGAGAATGGATTCACAGTCTAGATACACCAAACCAGAGAATAGTGGTCTGGCTGCTTCATTGTGTTGAAATCATCAATTCATGTTACTAAGAGTCTCTTTGAAAGGTCGTATTGACCACTGCTTGCACATTTGGTGTTGCAATCTGATGTGAAACTGCATTGGATTTTAAAACTCAATGTTAATTTGTGAAATTGCTTTTGTTAAAAATCTTATCCTCCTCAGTGTTTCAAGAATAAAGCCTTTTTTATTACCAATAGTGATATTCTGTAGCATTCTGCAATGAGGAACCATTCACTTTCCCAGGTTTTTGCCTTTGTACCAGTTTTTAAGGTTCTCGTTGCAAAAGCAGCATTGTACAAGGTACTTTTTGCCATGAGCCAGATTTTGATATGCAGTTGGGAAACCCATTTAACAACTTGGAAAACGCAAGAATGAGGCTAAAACATTCGAACAATGACTCTCTCAGGTGCCATGGGAGACGTATTCCAGCTGAATAGAAACAGTTGTCTCAACCTCAAGTTGCACATCACAAAATGCTGCTCTTAATTCCAATTTAGAGAAACATCTTGTACTTTCCAGATTATTTGAGTTGAAAAGGAATTCCGCTCACAGATCATTGTGTGCCCTGCTTTAGGTGTGCATATAAAATTGATCCATATGCATGTGTCGACCTATCTCCAGTATCACTCAAAGCAAACTCCAGGTTATAAGAACAGATATTGGGAGTGCGAATTTATAGATGTGGACAGTTTACATGGGACTGTACAGTTATAAGATTTCACACCGCCAATTTAACCATCTATGATGTGTATGTTCAATGTGTACAGGATAAGCTCAGCTCGATACTATTTTCTCAATGTTTACAATTAAAAAAGAGGGTGATCGTGGTATTGATGTCTGATGTTCTAGGGTTGCATGGAGTTTTATATTTGTCGGGTTATCAAGTTGCTGCACCCATGTGCAATATTTTATATCAAGAGCGATAGTACATCTGTTTCAATTATTTTAGTCGACTATCTCAGAAATAATGGCAACAATACATTTTAGGTGGAGAAAGACTAATGAGTGAGGTGCGATTCCAGAAATATCCTTGGATGGCATGTAAAGAAGGTATTATGGCAGTACTGATCCAAAGGTACACAGTAAGCCCTCTCCCACAGGACTGCACAGTGAGCTCCACTTCAAAAGTTTTTTAATAGATAGATCCAGTATGAAAGAATACCAGTCACCAATGTCCTGAAATATGAGAAGGGTAATCAACAACAGGAATGTAATAATGTATAATCAGGGATGTATGGGTGTCATTATAGAGGCACATCAGATATTTGGTCCTTTCAGACAAAGAAGGGATGTTCTAAGTCTGTCTGGAGTTGAGTCTCAGTCCTGGTGGGAAGGACATTTTTGATTTGCTTTGCAACATCTCTGATTACTTAAAAAGGGCAATCCAGGTCTATGACAAAGGCTATGTAGATTAAATGTATCCATCCCCTAGTCCAGATGAAGTGGATCGTATTGCAATTATTTAGGAGGCGCTGTACCAGGTATAATGTTCAAGATTATGAGCGTTGTTACAGATCTTCCAGAAATTATAGCCTACAACCTGTTTAAGCTAATCCATTTTGTTCATGTTTGAAAAATAACTTCTTACACGTGACTCAGGAAAATGTCCTCGACTAAAATGAGCATAGTCTCAGGTGTGGAAGTTGGCTGTCCCCTGAGTTAAAGGAGAATGTTAACGGATCTGGAGGAGAATGTATTCCAGGTGACAAGAAGGAATGCTTCAAACGTGGAAGGCAAGTTCTCTCCAGTAGTCTGTTGTTTATGTCTAGAAGGGTGTTTCTTTATCTGACGCCATGAGACCATCCTTGTACGAAGAAGCAGGGGGTTTGAAGCCTGGATTTGAGCTGTCCCATGGCTCTGCGAAATTTAACATGTGCCTCTTTGGCCGTGGCAGGTCTTCAGCAGGAGTAATAAGATGTTTTAGGCGCTGTGCAAAAGAAAACAATAAGAGGCTCTTAATGAATGATACATACAGGTGACTTGTTGTTCCAGTGCAATAAAATGCTCATTATTTTGGTCAGAAGATTATCCCAGCAAAATTACAAGCATTCTGCCTTCCATAGGAATAAATGATGGCTTAGCCTAATAGAGAATGTTAAGCTTAGAGAGCATCTTCCCTCCTCATCTCATATCCTCGTCCCATTCCTTACTAACTAAGAGAGGCTTTACATTTATTAACCAGCAGCCCCCTCAAAGATCTTTATTACCTTTGCATTAACAAACATATATCCAGCCACTTCCTGTCACATAAAGGTAGGGAACTCCCAACACTTCTCCTGGGTTTTCTGTGCTTGCTCCTGGGCCGCTATGCTCCATCATTTCGGAGCTATTCTTATGTTTCCTTGGCTACTGCTTTAGTATTCCTGTGTTGATTTTTCTCTTTTGTTTTACCTTTACTCTGTATGGTACACCAAACCTGAAAATTGAAACATCCAGGTTTGGTGTATGACCCCCCCAGAGGAGCGTTGCTTTTAGTCTGTGTTTCATACTTAGATGTGCACATCTGGCCCTCTTAGTTACCATTGAGAGAATTCTGCAGAGGCTGTTCCGGCACCGGTTTCAAGCTGTGCATGATGATGGGCCTGCATATTAAAAATCCAAATATTCTTACCTGTGTAGGATCCTGAATGCTTCTGCTTTTCAGGGGCCTAATGATAGAGGGAGATTTTATAATATCCTCCAGGGCCTATAACTCAGCGGTTGCATGATTACCTGTTGTTGTTTATTTTATTTTCTTATGTGTCAGCTCATGTCTATTTAACTTCATATTGGTTTTCTCTGTTTCTGCATGTATGAGGCACTTATTGGAAAAGCCTGAAAAAAAGGTGAGGAGGCATCTGTTCTGGGTCTCAATGTTTGGTTTTTTAAGGACCTATGCAGAAGTTTGGCAATGTCTTCAGACAATTTACCATACAGAAGTATTCTGATAAAATGCATCCCGTGTTTCCCCCTTCTCCAAAGAGAGATTATAGACACCTGAGCAGAAGAAGGCATTCTTGAAAAGAAAAGGATGTTGCAGCTACAATGCCAGATAAAGAACTTCAGCTTTTGGTGAAATCAGAGGAATTGTAGTGGGGAATATTGAGTCCTGAATACCGATGGGACAGACTATCATTACAACAATATAGAGAGTCAAAATATCAAAAGGTATGTGCACACCGGGAGGCAAGGATTTACTGTTTATAACTCCACATCTACATACCCTTAAGATATAGATATCTCATCAAGGTATTATTATGTGGAGTTAGTTATGGCAAATGTATTGAAACTTAACTTTCAATATTTTGTCCCATAGTATTGTTGTAATGATATTCCGTCCCGTTGATATTCAGGACTTGATATTCCCAGCCTGCACCTTTCAGAAGTCTTCATTTAGCAGCTGAAGGAGCAGTTACCTTCAGTTACATCCCCTAATAAATCTAGGTCCTCTCAAATGTCAGTGAAATTTTCAGTGGCATGGTCATTGTCCTCTCTGGATTATGACAAAGAAGAACATGGTGTTAAAATTGTGACACCTAAGGGCAAATACAGTCAGAAAGTGGAGCTTCAATGTGTGGTGGCTTATGTATATTGTAATCTGCACCTGTTATCTGTTGAAGAGCAACCAAACACCAGGGGACAGTGGTCCAGGCAGTATTGAAGACCTGCAGTACCCAAATTACCATTCAGTTCTGTGGTTCAGTTTCCTGAAGAGTGAGTGGAAAGATCCTGAGAGATCTTCAGTCCTGAGGTTCATGCGTAGGCTGTATCTTTGTTCCCCTCTCTCTAAAGGAGAAACAAAGCTGCCTCAAACACTAAGGGCCATATTCACAAAGGCAATATGAGGCAAAAGTCAAATTTACGAGTTTTGCTATTCACAGAGGTTATTTACGAGTCGTATCTTTACGTCCGCAGTCTGGCCGGAATTTCCGGCTTGGGCCGTACTGTCCACACTCAGGCAGTACTCTCCGGCTCGGGTCATACTCTCCAGCCCGGGCCGTTTGAAGTGTAATCAATGGGCCAGAAGGCAATTGTTATGAGAAGTGATATTAAGAATGTGTTATAAATGGTAAAGGAGGTCATGAAAATCAGTTTGGGCAGCGAAAAGGGTGTGGCCGGACACTACATCATATCCCAGAAAAGTGCTCCTTTGTATCACGATACATGCAGTCCACAATTTGCGCTCCCCTCAGTGTTGACAGTAGTGTCAACACTACAGTCAACACTCAGGGGAGTGTTGTAAGATTACGGCCTGAGCCGGAGAGTACGGTTCGAGAGCGCAGAGTTCAGCCCAAGCAAGAGATACCGGCACGACTGCGGACGTAAAGATACGACTCGTAAATGACCTCTGTGAATACCAAAAGTCATAAAGTTAGACTTTTGTCTCAGGTTGTCTTGGTGAATCTGGCCCTAATTGTGTTTGCTGGGCTCATTTGGGCAATGAGAGTGGAAATATACACTATGTACACATTTCAGTCATTAATTAAGGATTTCCAGTCTTTGCCATCAGCAATACAGAACAGTGAGGATGTGTCGCAATTGTTGGCTCAAATGGTGGTGCAGGTGAACTTCCTCACAGATTATACATTTGACAGTTTAAAAGCATTGGCCATAGCTTCCAGTGAAGTTGTGGTGGCTCATACATAATTGGTTTCATTTCCAGCCTAGAGGTCAACAGGGGAATTATTTGGTTCGGAATCTTTGAGACCCGAAGGGAAATAACTCTGCAGCATTCATGAATATGACTGGATGTTGGATAACCCAGTAGAAGGCATATAGCCAATTTCTAGGATTTTGGATGACCTTTGTGAAATATGAGTGTGTGCTAAAAGTAGCATACAATGGATATACCACAGACCTTCAATAAATCACTGTAGGTTCAGGATATCTTCCTCCTCTCTAGCCTTTTAGCGACAAAAGGAGAAAAATGTTGCAAGAGAACATCAATTCTTTGCTTCTGAAGAGAGTGATTAGTCCAATTCCTCATCAAGATTGAGGACTGTGATGGTACTCAATAGTCTTCTTAGGGAGGGACTTTTTAGGTAAATTTAGATTGGTGATATACTTGAAGAATATCATTACAATTGTGATGAAAGCTCATTTCTAGATGAATACTTTCTACTTCATTCCCCTAATGTCTCATGGAGATTTTCTCACCGAAATAGGAATTCAAGATGCCTATCTCCTTATGGCCATCAGCAAATTTCATCAGACGTACCTCAGGTTGGCAGTGGAAGAGAGTCACTGGCAGTTCCTAGTCCTCCCTTTGGGTAAAGGCTCCTCCCCTAGCATTCATCAAGGTTTTAGTTTATTTGATTGCTATCCTACACAAAGATGATGTTTAGGCTCTTCCAGTGGTTCAGGGTTAGATCTTAACATGAAAGTTTTAGCAAATAAGAATGTGTCTTAAAATTGGCATTTTTGGAGTCTTCATAACTTAATTAAAATCGTCATGTTTCGTTCAGAATAAGGAAGAATAATGGTAAGTAATTCAGACAATGTACAGCGGCTGCACAAAGCAGACAGTATACAAAGCAGTGGTAATTACAGCAACATCCTTTTGGGAGACAACAAGAGTTATTATTATAGTACTTAAGTGGAATCAGTGTGCAGAGTTCGTATAAAAGATATGCATTGAATATCTGCATTGCAAACACATCCTTGTTCACCACCGGCTCTGAATTAGACCTATACTGTGACAATGATGAAATGCTCAAAGTGGACCTTTCCAGATTGTGTAGATGTAGCAGTCACAGATGGACTAAAATAAACTGTACTTTAATCAATCAAACATTAATAAAGCACAGCAAATCACCCGTAAGGCTCTAGAGGCACTAAAGATGTTGGTTGCTTTATTTAGCCTCTGGCTGGATCCTTCATCATTGTCTGACACTTTAAAATTGGGAAGGTCCCTGTCAGTCAGCAAAGCACTGAACTGCTTAAGACGTTTACATGCTGTCTCTAACCTGCCTCCATCAAAGCATCCTACACAGAAAATGAAGATGCTGAGAACCCATTTGGTATCTAGGGGACTTAACAAAATGAAGACAGTCTCAGTAGAAACCTTCAGTGGAAATGAGTTTCCTTAATAAATATGGTGTACTCCCAGGTGCTGCTTTCACCAGGTGTGAATCTGCATGCAATGTTTTACCCAGTGAAACCGGTCCAAAAGGTGTTCCCCATTCCAGGCTGAATAATTTGAAAAGGCTGAATTTAAGTGTGAGGATACCGGCCAGAATCAGAAATGTCACCCTACCTCCAGTATTCGTCCACCTTTATCCTGAGTAGTCATAATTTGGGCACTTAACGCTGTAACAAACTCAAAGAAAAATTGACAGTAGTTGTCTACCCTGCTGAGAGAGACATTTTTGACTTGGTCAGAAAGATTTTGTTATCAAACTGGGGAAGACATTGGTTGCGAGTCATTTGACACCCCCTTCCATCTCTCACCTGTGATAGCGTGCCCTTGGTTTTCAGCAGAATGTAGATGGCGTACACAGGAATACATATCATGGAGGAGAGGGCCATCAGCCATCCAATGGCATATCCCCAGGAAGGGTACACATACCAGTTGTTGTACTTTAGGGGTGTATACTTAATCAACGAAAACAAGAAAGTCCCCTGCAGAATGAGAAATGAACAAGTCAGATGGAGAACTCGAGAGTAAAAATAATCTTTTTAGGTTATCCACAAGGCCGGCTTTCACTGACCACAAAAAAATAACACAAGCATAAATTAGTCTAGAAATTGCTAGTTTCAAGCAACTTGCTTCAACTACAACTGCACCATTTTACCAATCACCTTTGTTTCAGGAAAGCCTTAAGATCCTCCATTTCGTTTATTACACAGACATTGTCTAATATTTTGACCTTTCATTTACTCTTCATTCCGCTAAGCATCAGAATACTCGAGGAATAACAGTTGCACTTTATAAAATTTTAAAAAATGCAACATAAGGTTTGAGACTTAGGGCCTGATTTAGATATCCGCGGACAGCTTACTCCATCAAAGCGGGGACAGATATCCCATCCGCCGAAATATAAATCCCTAAATATTCTGTGGGATTTAGGGGGATATTACCAAGGATTTTCGACAATTATCGCAAAGCGCGCTTAGTGCTGTTTTTTTATCGCCGGCTATCGCTGGATTCCATCGCGGAGATAACGCGTTATTATCAACGCTTATCTCCAAGGCGATAAAAAATCCAGCGATAGCGGCAAAACCCAGCAATAGCGCGAGAAATCCAGCGATAAATTCAACGCGCTAATGAAATGCTTGCTAATAGGCAGGTGAGAACTTAACCTTACAATCCACCTCCCATTGACTAGAATGGTTAAGTCAGGTTTTTAGCAGGCGTTAGATTCCAGCGATAATCGCGGTTAGCACGAATTTTTTTATCGCTTCGCGGGCATTGCTAATAGGGGGAAGTTGTGTTTGCGACTGTTTTCAGTTGCTTTTAATTGGGAACGCCTACTTTGCATGTCATTAGCGATATATATTGCTGACATGCAAAGCGGCACCAAAACGGTCGCTTTCGCCATAAAGCTGTCGCTAACAGCTGTTAGCGACAGCTTGCTAATAGGGCGATAGAAATATCGCCGCTTTAGCGGCAAAAAGTGCTGCTAAAGCGGCGATAAGGCCCTTGCTAATTTGCCCTTAGATTTCGGTGTGTGGGATATGCATCCCCATTGTGATGAAGTAACCTGTCCGCCAATATCTAAATCAGACCCTTAAACCAACATAACACCGCTATGAGACATAGATGTCATGTAAGAGCTGTTTTTTAAAAAAAAGAAAAATACATTAATAATGCCTGTTGAATACATGTTATTCCAAAATATAGAAAATACGTAATTGAAATAAACAGCAAAATGTCACAATGAAACTTTGATTTGCACTAAAAATGTACTGTTCATGATCTGCTGCTCACTCACATCATGCTGTTCATAAGTGTTTGAGAGCAATGAGTACTGCAATCCCGTGGCCAAAAATGGTTGTTCCTAACATGCTGCTCTTAAATCACTAACTGACTGAGAGGTTATGGAAAAGTACAAACAAGCTACAATTCAAAAAGTGCAACATCTGGAAAAATTAATATTGTCACACAATTAAATCAAGTCAATTTTACAGTAATGACATATCTTTCAGGGCATGCTAATTTGTTTCCCGGCTTATTGTTAGGGTTGGCTGGTACCTTTTTTAGTTGGATATATTGTGATATAAAGATGCTAAGAGCCCTGTGTCAATGAATCTACATTTGGGAGTAAAGTGGACAAGTATGTGCCTGGCTCTCAAGGGAAATTAGAGTGTGCACACCTGAGACCATACAAAGACTGTGAAGAACCTTCTTTGAGCTCAGATGTCCGTCAGTAGCCAGCTGTGTGCTAAATCACTGCACAGGAAGGCAGATTCAGTGGCCCTTTAGGTGTAGCTTGGTGCATTTCTCTTGTACCCAGGTCACCAAGGGTGGTGATGGGATGTGTTCAATTCAACTCTACATGGAGAAAAGTGGTTACCTGAAAAGGTGCTGATGGGAAGGAGTCCCACAAAGGCTGAATCAAGCGAAATGTCAGCAGAGGAAGAAAGTGTTTTTTGCAAGGGTTACTTCTCAACTCATCTGCACTTATTTGATCTAGGGATGTCCTCCGGTTTCTCATGAGGAATAGTGAGGGATTCTTGGTCTTTTCTGTCCAGGTCACTGGACTCCCTGGGCTGGCTGAGTCTTCCGTACAGGTAAGGTTAGAGGCATCAGCAGGGCAGGCCAGTACAGTGTTATTGGGACATCAGGATTCAGAAATGAGCAGCACCAAACCCTAGTCCAGGAAGCACTATAGAAGCGTTCACACAGGTCTGTGTTAATGTAGCTCTTCAAACTGCTGGAGTGGGGTTGCAGTTTATATTGACAGTTCTTGATAGTTGGGCAGCATCTCACTGACAATCACTTAATGCACAGTCTTACAATTCGAATATCTAACCTTGTTGGGGCACATTTCCCCGACCTAGGGTATTGAAGGTTTGCCCAGCTCCCATAATGCTATTTTGGTCTGGTATCTATGTGACATCATGCATGTACAGTCTCTAAAAGTAAGCTCTGGTGAAAGCTGTTGTGTATGCTTTCCAGACAGACCCTTGGGATAAAGGAGCAAGACAAAGGTAGACAAAGTGAGCAACGTGATAACCCTTTTTCACAGTGGGGCTCCATCTTGCATTCAGCTTTTGTACAAAAAGATGTTTGATGTTAACAATAGGTAAGCCAAAGGTGACTGCGATCAGTCTTCCACCCTCCCTAGTTGCGATGTTTGCAATCATTAATTCAAATGCAATCCTGACATTGTAAAAATCAACTTCCATTAAAAAATAAATGCAACTCACTTCCCGTTAGCAGAGGTCTTTGGGCTTAATTTACACCGGGGGCAGGATGCATCACTCCTGAGTATGTTCCAAAACTATAGCATTGTTTCCACCAGCCAAGCACTCAGACAATGGGATCAATGGGTGTTATCCTCTTAAGACTATGGAGTAGGAAGACCCGATTAAGGTTTCCCCCTATCATAGGGTATAGAAAAAGGTCTCAGTAGGGATCATTAAATTTGCAGTTGTACTACCCTTTGTGAGAAAAAGCCCCTTCATCTGAGCCAAGAATTACTGAGAAGATGATCATGCAGGAGGAACTGTGGAAAATGGCAGGGAAGGGACATTCATCTGGGCACTTACGCCCTTCGAGTCTTGAAACACCTTCCGGTGTTGAACATCAGACACTCATTACCTCCTCGTCCCTCTCGCTTAGATTCCTCACCATATGAGGTCTCCGTGCATCCTCCAACATTTTCCAAAGCATAAAAGCCCCTCCTTACTTCCTATTTCTCTTTGTCATCTCCCTTTGCCTGTGGGCGGATGCAGCGTGTTCTCTCCAGGGTATGGTTCCATTGCGGGTCCTGCACCCGCCAGGTAGAGACAATATGGGTGCGGGGTTCAGTTGTTTTAGGACCAGCGGTCATCAGAATAGAGGACACAGCACCCTCAATTGCAGTGTGGGAAGTGGCGTTCGTGTTTTCGGCCGCCCGAGGTGAGCACAGCGCCTGCACACTGGAACACTGCATGGCTGACAGAGTGCACTGATCAGTGTTGCTGGGCTTTTCATGAGTCCTGAATGGAGAGTGCGATGCCTCTCCTGGGGACGTTTCTGTGGTGCGGCGAGGAACGACGGTGCGCTCCTCTGCTGAGCAGTTCTGCAGGTGAGAAGGGCACTCTTATAAATCTATAGTGGGTCTATAGATTTGACTGATTGGTTCCCTTTTTTTGTTGCTTGCCTGTATAAGAGGCCTGTGTCTGTGGCTTTCCCATTAGGTTGTAGAGTTTTCCAAGGGGTATTTAAGGAACTGGCTTTTCCGTTTCTTCATTGTAACATAGAGGGAAAAAGGAGTGACAAGAGACAGCGTTCTCCCTCTCCTTCTTCTGAGGGTAGGATGGAGAGGTGCCTTTGCAAAATGGGGGTCAGTCTCCTGATGATTCTGAAAGGCTGACAGCCCGGCAGGTTCAGGCCATGATTTCTGAAGCAGGTGGGGGGGCCTTGGCTTCCAAACCTACCAATCCTCGGTCACAGGCATCTGCACATAAGTATGTAGACATTGATATTGATAGTGATTCATTATCTGGGAGACCCGGTTCGTCTGGGGGGAAATTCATTCCCAGAGATGAGTGTTGCATATCAGGGACAATCTAGGTTTGGATCCACCGCATGCCAAGCCTACTGAGGTGGCTCTTCCTCTTTACCTCAAGGTTAAAGACACTATTTTTCGGGGTTAGAAGGAGCCAGATCAGTTTCAGATTCCTAGATTCCTGCAAAAATCCTATGCTTTGGAGGAGGTGGATTTTCTCCCTCCATCCATTAAAGTGGACTTGATCTTGGCTTCCACAATTGACAGGTCATCTTTGAACCCTGATTATTGTTCTCCAGCGGATCCTGTGGGTAAAAAGGTGGGGGTCTAGCTTGAAGCAATGTTTTAGGGTTAAGAATCTGGTGTTGAGGGCAGCATCATATGCAGCTTTTGCTTCTCAGTCCTTGGTCAAGGATTTTGACTCTATGGCTGAAGCGGTGCAAGAGGGGACGGATGTGTCTGACATTTTGGTTCTAATGGAGCAACAATCTAAACTACTGTTTCTTTGGATACCATAAAGGCTGCATCTGTAGCCTCCAACTCCGTGGTGACGGCCTGGAGGAATTTGTGGCTCTGGGTTTGGAAGGTGGATTTCTCAGAAAAAGCCTCCACCCTGAAGCTTCCATTTGAGGGTCACAAACTCTTTGGGGACCGATTGGATGACATGTTGAGAATATTTTCGGGCAACGGTTCTGTCTGCGGTGCTGTAACATTTGTCCTGGCAATTATTTGGCTTGGATTCAGCTCATAGGGTGGTAAGGCTTTGATTACTTAATGGTAATTGCATTACTCTAAGTCCTTCTCTCGCTTAGATTCCTACCTCCCTCCCTCCCAGCCCTGTGCATGCAGGCCAACAGTGTTTTCAGGGGCTTTTAGAAGAAACAGGAAGTAAGGGGACGAGGGACTTTTATGCTTTGGAACGAGTTGGAGAGGCACAGAGGCCTCATATGATGAGGAATCTAAGCGAGAGAAGGACTTGGAGTAATGGAATTACCGGTAAGTAATCAAAGCATTTTACCAGAGCTGATGGAGAGTAAAAGGGAGATAGAATAAAAATATATTGTTTTTTTCCTTTTTCTTATTTCTTTTGATCATCTCAGTAAACAGTTTAAATGTTAGTTTTTACTTCTTGGATGGTGTAAATGTGACAGCACTGGTGAGAACATGCCCAACACTGTTGCAATCTATTCAGTTTGGCTTGAGGTGATGTTGTGAGCAGACTGCCACTATCCTTAGCGGCTTGTGAGTGCAGCTCGCCACAGATCTAAGCTGTGCAACAGGTGCTTGTTTGAACAATGAGTTTGTCTATTCTTTCAAATGATTCCCAATACTTTGGTTTGGGTTTCCAGTGACGATTACTGGTGTCACATAGAAGCCTTACACTCTGAGGTGGAGCTGCTTGACAAGATTGCCAGTGTAGAGATGGGTAGTTCACTTCCTTAAATCCATGCAGGACCTAAAAAGCCTTTCCTTCTTTCCTGGTCAATAAAAATGACTACAGTTTTTGGTGCATGCTATAAAGTAGCTATTATCCATTCCCCTTAAAACTCTTCCAATATGTTTTGACCCTCTTCTCTGGCAAGACCACTGAAGAGTGGCTATTTTATTTTCCATATCTCTGGGGCCTAGATTTGAAAAAGTATTTTGCGATTGCAATGCTTGCTATAACACAGAGTTGGTGAGCGCAAAACAACTTTTGTTGTGGACAAAAGCCATTTTTTAATTCGGAAAGGCCTTTCCAACTTGCAAAATATATTTTGCGGTCCATTATAAATTGAAAACAGGAGAGGGCATGACTGAGGCGCCCCCTCCTGTTTGTGTGTCACAATAGTATGTATCATAGGTCTGAGATCGCAAATGCAGTCGCAAACCATTGAGGTGTTACAAACCCTTCAGTTAGGGTGGTAATTGATTCACAAAGGGATAACTGTCCTATTCATTTGATTTTTTTTCTTAAAGCATACAGTGTTTCTTTAAGTGACACAATCGGCTTTCAAAATAAATGTTTTCCTTGATGGAATAGAAATGCAGGGCTGAGATCTGCAGTCCTTTGCAGACCTTCCTCCCAGCGTTGGCAAGCATTCACAGCAGATCGCAATATGTCTTATTCCTCATCAATATTCATGAGGCAGGAAGGCTCGTTACCTCCTGCTAACATACATCTTGCAGTGCAACTGATTAGTGCATCATTGGCATCACAAAATGCAAAGACGTTCACAAACCAGTCAGTGTACAGTTTTCACATCCTTGCTTGTGTACTGTCTTTTTTACGTCTTGCTCAAGGTTCTTTCACTCTAAAGGTTTAGTGCACAAATGTGATAATATTTTTTGTAAATTACTCTCATAATTTCACTATACTAATTCACCACTAATGCTTTATGGGCTCCGGAGTAGCGTGCTGCTCGCCGAAAAAGCGCTTTGACGCCTCGTCAGGGGTAGTAAGCGCTATATACATGCAATTCCAATACAATACAATACAATCTGTTCCGTCAAACCAGGGTCAGTAAATAGATCCAAGCCATCTGGTACATACGGTGTCCGGGCCTGCTTGGGCAACAGCTCCCCCGAGAACGGAAGCTCTGTTCTCTGGGTCCAAGAAGGTGCAGAGCCAGAACTAGGCTCAAGATTCGAAATGGCAAACCCCAAGAGTGCGAGGGTAGCAGATAAGAGGATAAGATGACAAGTGCTGGCCTTGAAGTGGAGGCATGACCTACAGGCCAGCTTCCACTTCTCACGGTCCTCCCGAGTCCCAGACTCTTCCTATCATTGGCTGAGCTTGCAAGCTCATGCCAAGCTCCGCCAATGAGGGGAAGTGTCCTGGAGGCTTTGTTAGAGAGCTGTGGACAAAGACATTCTTAGCTCTCACTTCTAGTAAAAGTGTTATTCCTGCTCGTTCCTCATCCTCTTACTCACATAACGTGGTTGTGGCTATGGACAACATCTCAATGTGCTCAGCTCAGACATGAGCGGTGTGCAGTATGTTATTGATAACTGAACGCCTTGGATGAGCTTGGGCCATCAGCTTGCTAATTTCCAGCCCCCACTGTAACATTAGTGCGTACGCCCACCCATTCCAGTGAAAAGCTTCTGTTTAGTAACCTTACCTCCACCAACTCCATTCCTTAACTGACTGCCTTACCAAGGATATAGTGAATCACCGTTATGCCAGCTTGATTGGGGGGTACCATTGGCAGATTAAATTGTATTTTATGGCCCTTGTTATCTTTGATCTATGACTCACAGGTCATGAGACTGAAGCAGACCCGGGGGGCGTGGCTTGACGCCGATGTAGACGGGAGCGGTCCACGGAGCTCTGGCCCAGATATCCTCCATCCGACATAATCATGAGCCCTGGGCCCTCTAATTAAACAAGATCTGTGTGGTAGAACAACCCCAGGGTAAGATCACCCAGGATAAGGGGGAGTAATAGGCACGGATCGAGGCGAAATGAACCAAATTGAAGCAGTGATCCGCGTAGCAGCAGGCAAGATGGCGGCCGTGGCGCTGTGAGGCGGCGGAGCCCGAGGGTCTGCGTGAAGGAGGCGCGGCAAGCCTGTACGGAAGCGAGGATAAGTGCCCTGACGCAGCTGCTGGGTGCTCCAGAGGCTGACCGGCGAGGAGGAAGCACGAGAGAGTGGGAGGCCGTCTACGGAGCACTAGAGCGGTGAAGGTACACCGCTGCAGCACAAGGGCACCTGCTGAGGAGAGCGGAGACAACGAGTGTGCGGCACTGGCGGCGGAAGCTGAGACCGCATAAGCAATCGTCCTGGGAGGTTGGACAGCGGAGCCCTAACCAGCCCCAACACCAGTAAGAGGGTTCGGAGGGGGCAAGCAGCGATGACGATACCGCCTGAGGCGCGCACTAGGCCCGAACTCGGAGGCAGGCCCTGGGCTCAAGACCCGGATTGCAGAAAGCCAGCGGCCCATTAGGGGGGTGCGAAGTGGAGAGGACAGTGAACCTGAAATCAGGAGAGCCACAGAAAAGGAATCCCCTCCCTTGGAGAAGAGTGAAGGTCTTAGGTGTAGCCGCTCTGGAGGATAGCGACAGCCCGGGGAGGTGAGAGCAGGTGCCGGAGAGCTGACAGCGGCGCCGAATCTGAGTGGAGCAAGAACCCCATAGGCCCTGAGACGGCCGCGAAGCGGTGCGGAAGAATAGAGGCGGCAGCGGGGTGACAGGGACAACAGTGGCGGGAAGCGACGGCGCAGGAGGGCCTGAGTGAGTGGCGCATTCAATAGCACACAACTTAGACCTCGAGTCACGTAATTAACAAGGAATAAGTCCGAAGCTGGCTGCCGACGGGAGGGGCAAGTATATAGCAGGAGACGATTCAAAGGGCAACACAGAGAACGGCCCGTCAGTAAACTAAGAGGCTGTAGGACCTGCCCCCCTGCTGGCAGTTACCCAACCTGTAGAGGCGAGGGGCTAATAAGCGGAATGGGTAAAGTCCCGAAGCGCAAAGGATATAGTGCCCTCAGCATGGGAGGGGGCGGCACCCAGACAGACGACGATGATGAGAGTCTGGAGTTGGGGAAGGACACGGTCGCTGTGCGGCCCACACTGGCGGACATTATGCAAGCCATTACGGCTTCCAGGGAAGCCCTAGAAATGAAAATAGATGCAATTGGAACAGACTTGAACGTACTGAAAGAAGACCACCGCAAATTAAAAGAAAGAGTAGCAACCACCGAAAAGACACTCACTGACCTCCCCACAATGGTGGCAGCCCTACAACAATCACTTGGGGACATTGAAACCAAGGTGAGGATTCTTGAAGTAAGGGCAGAAGATAGTGAGGGGAGGTCTCGTAGAAATAATCTGCGCATAGTAGGAATGCCAGAGAGGGAAGAGGGAATGGATGTGATGCAATTCCTAGAAGATTGGATCAAGGCAGAAGTAGCACCAGAGGGACTCTCGCCTCCCCCCCCTCCCCCACGGCCCATAGTGGCGCGGCTTTTACACTACAGAGACCAGAACCATATTCTCCAACAGGCCCTCCAGAAAAAAGAACAAGTGGGCAGCAGAAAAGTGATGATATTTCCCGACTTCACTAGAGAAGCGCAAAGGCAGAGAGCTCCGTTCCTAGCAGTCGAAAAGAAACTGCGGCAGCCACAGGTCCCATACTCAATGCTGTTCCCAGCACGACTGAGAGTAGTTGGACAAACAGGAGTGCAATTTTTCAACACACCACAAGAAGCCTGGGAATGGTTGGATTCTGGACCAGGGCACGAAGGGCAAAGATCTCCGCCGGGTTCGGCGCCGAAGACAAAAGACAAGGGAAAGAGTGCGGCACGGGCGCCCTCCTCGACGGAAGTCAGAACTGAACGACGCAAAGCCCTCCAGGTGGCAGCAGAACTCAGTCAAGGGGGATCTAGCCCCAGATCAAGCAGGAGTGGTCAAGAAGTGGATAGATCCGACGGCTCGCTGACAACAAGTGCAAACAAAGACTCTGAGACAGAAATGCCAAAGATTACGCCCAAATCAGTGAATGAAATTGAGAGAGAGAAGAAAATGCAAAGTGGACAGGTGCACTACTAGAACACTGCCCTGGGGAAGCGGGCTCGTAAATGAGAGGCCCAATCGGAGGAAAGATGATAGCCAATATGAGAGCTGGGGCTGAAGATCAGGACATAATAATGGGGGGTATGTGACTGGTGGAGCTGCCGGACCTGGTGGGTAAGCTACACAGCCCCAAAGTTACGAGGAATCTTACTTGTATGTTCTCTTGTATGGATGGGAGCTGGACTATATTTACCTGTCCTGGGGAGGGGGAGTTGGGGTATTTGTTTGAATAGGGAATTGTTTTCAGGAACAGGCGTGTCAGAAGTAGGGAAACAGAAGGAGAATGGGCAAGACCACTCCAATGGCATCCCCCATAGACCTTAAGTGCATCTTGTTGGAATGTGGATGGGATGCACACCATGACGAGGCACCATAGAGTGAATGCGTATTTAGTGAGGAGGGGGCACAAATCGCTATGTTGCAGGAGAGACATAACGGCGAAAGAGGGAGCTGCGCTACAGCGTAGATGGAGGGACAAGTGTACTACACGAACTACTCAGCATTTGCCAGGGGAGTCCTGGTGTGGGTGAGGGCGGGAGTACCGTTTCAATGCACTAAACAAATACTAGACCCTAAAGGGAGGTATGTAATACTGTTGGGTAAGTTAGATGGGAAATATGTGACGCTAGGTAGCATCTATGGGCCAAATGCCGATCAAAGCTTGTTCCTGGCGCATCTCTCCAGAACACTGGCACCAGCATTGACGGGGTCAAAGATAATAGGGGAGACTATAATTGCATCACAGATGTGGAGCTGGATCGTTCCCACCCGCCTCTGCCAGACTCTCCCATGCATAGAATAGCAGAAGCGCGAAGAAACTGGCAACAGCAATGGGGATTGGTAGACACTTGGAGGGCGCAACACCCAGAGGACAGAGATTATTAGTTTTTCTCACCCCTACACGAGTTGCATGTTAGATTAGATTCCATACTGTGCTCCCCTGACGTGCATGAATGCGTGCAGATGAGCAAATATCTGGCGAGAACGATTTCAGATCATAACCAGTTGCTGGTGGGCTTGATCTGGACCCGAGAAAGGCCAAAAATCCCGGCCTGGAGCCTGAGACCTGAAATGTTGGAAGACCAAGTCTCCCAGGCAACAATACGCACAGCGATCGGACAGTATTTTGATGAGAACGATGGGACGGCTATGGACAAACTAATAGAGTGGGAGGCCTTCAAGGCCGTAATACGAGGCAGATGCATCTCAGAGGAGGTGGGAGTAAAGAAGGTACTCATGAGGGACACTATAGAGGCAGAACAGCGGCTCCGAGAGTTAGAGAGGGAGAGACCTGAAAGGAGGGATAAACAGGAGGAACTACTAGCGGCTAAGGAAGCAGTAGCAGCACAGGTGGAACGGTTGCTCTGTTTCGATTACAAAAACTATATGATTTGAGCCCACACTGAGAGGGACAAGCCCGGCTAGTAGAGGGTCGGTTATATTGGAAATGAAGGGGGATCGAGGGGAAATCCGATATCGGCAACAAGATATCAATGATATCTTCCTGAAATACTATACAAGATTATATGAAAGTAGAATATCCCCCACAAATGAGGAGATTGATGAGTTCATGGGCGACATTGAATTAAAAGCAATTTCGGAGGAAGACGCAGAGTCCTTAGGGAAGGATATAGAAATAAGCGGGGTGAGAGGGGCTATTAAAAGCTATGGCCAGAAACAAAACGCCAGGGACAGACGGAATCCCAGTGGAGTTTTATTCCACATATATTGACCTATTGGGCCCCTGACTAGTGGAAATATATAATTGAGCAAAGCAAGATGGAAGGCTCCCTGGCTCAACGAGGGAGGCAGTGATTATTCTGCTGTTGAAACCTGGGCAACCTCTGTATGACAAGACGGCGTACAGGCCGCTTTCTATGCTCAACCTAGATTATAAAATTTTGAGCAAGATCTTGGCCACCCGCCTCCTCCCATATATGGTAGATCTTATACATCAGGATCAAGCAGGATTTATACCCACCAGGAACACAGCGCTAAATGTTAGAAGATTACTGCACATACTAGAAGCCGATTCATACTGCAAGGAGGATGCGGCCATCTTTGCAGTAGATATAGAAAAGGCTTTTGACAGCCTTGAGTGGCCTTATCTGTTTCGAGTGATGAGAAAGTTTGGATTGGGCCCTGAGTTTGTGGGGTGGACGGCCTTATTGTATAAGGAATCTACGGCTAGATCTTAAACAGGCAAGCTTATCTCCGATAGTTACCAAGTACAGCGAGGGACACAGCAGGGGTGCCCTTCGTCGCCCCTGTTATTTGCCTTAGCCATGTAACTGCTCGCAGCCAGAGCTAGAACAGGGTGCCACTACCGGGGGCTTGAGGTAGCTGGCCAAACACACCACATCGCATTGTATGCCGATGATCTACTATTATTCTTGGCTAATGTGAGGGAGGAACTTCGAGGGGCCAGGGAACTGCTAGCAACACTGGAGAGAGTGGTGGGGCTCAAGGTGAATTGGTTGAAGTCATGCCTCTTTCCTGCCAAGGAGGGTAGGGAGGGACCACAGGAGACAGAGGGAGTTCAGTGGGAGAACCGATGCTTACCATACCTGGGAACTCAGGTATACGACGCCCAAGCGGACCTACTAGAGGGCAATGTGGGGAGAACCTTGAGGGGTGCGAAAGCTAGCTTTGAATTGTGGGGGACTCTTCCCTTATCAGTGGCAGGCAGAGTTGCCTTATTGAAGATGGTGACCTTACCGAGACTCCAATATTATTTTGGAGTGCTACCGATTTGGATCCCGGTGAGGATGTTTAAACAATTACAAGCACTGATGACGGCATTTTTATGGGGAATGGGAAGGCGAAGAGTAGCACTCTAAACGCTAATGAGGCCAAGGGCAGCGGGAGGGTTGGCGGTCCCTGACTTTGAGTATTATTACATAGCAGCCCAGCTACAGTGGCTCATGAGATGGATAGCGAGTCGGGTGAGAGGTTCGGTGCAACAAGGGGATACGACACCAAGCCTGAGGCTACTGTCACGGGTGGTGTTGAGACTCCCCATTCAGGATCGAGAAATGACCACTGAACTAAAAACGGCTCGTAAGTGCTGGAATAGAAGCCTGCAGAGATCTTAGACTAGACGCCCCTACGCCCCAGAGATTCCACTGTCTGTCTGCGAGGCACTTCCGCATGGGGGGACTGGCGAAGGCTAGAGGACTGGAGGGAGCTAGGAGTGTCCACAGTGGGGGAACTATACGAAGAGGGAAGCTTGATTCCTTTCAATGACCTTAGGGGACGATACAACATACCCGGGGTGGACTTCCAGTTACATACCGCCCTCACAGCAGCGATACACAAACAATTGGGAGGGGGGCTCTCGGAGCCACCGACGTCAGAGGGGTGTCAATATGTGGTAACTGTAGCAGGAAAATACAAAGCAGTTACCTGCCTTTACAGGCGACTTACCCAGGAGACGCTACCTCCCTTGAGTAGACTAAACCAGAGGTGGGAGGAAGATTTAGGAGAACCAAAAGCTGAGAAAACATGGGGAGAACTGGTGGAAAGAGCGTGGAAGAGTACCAGAAATGCCAGATTTCAACTTGTACATTTTTATGTTTTACATAGAGCATACCTCACGCCGGGTCGAATTAATAGTTACTTTAACATACAAACAGCGGTATGTCCACGTTGCAATGCAGAGGGCGTGGAATTCCTCCACATGTTCTGGAGTTGCCCGGGGTTGGGTGACTTCTGGGGGGAAGTGACCACGATCCTAGTGGAGGTGACGGAAAAGGAAGTGGCAGCAACACCAGGGCACTGTCTACTACATTGGTTCCCCCATACGGCTAAAAATAAGATAACAAGCAAGTTTCAAGACTTAGCCCTGGTACTAGCGAAGAGGGATATCACAAGTCACTGGAAATCACGGATGGGCCCCAATAGACATAGATGGAAAAAGGAGATTATAAAGTGGGCAGAATGCGAGGGGGCAGTAAGATTACGAGCAGCTAAGAAAACTGATAGTGAAAAAGCACTAGAGGCAGCTAGAGCATGGGTAGCGGTGGTGGAATTATTAAAGAACCCAGAGAGCGAGGCCGAAGTAGATCCACTAGGAGAAGCCCAAGCAGGAGAAGAAGAGACATACAGCCTATGAACCTAAAGACCAGAAGCTGGGGGGAAGGTGCGATAATGATAGAAGCCCTCCTGACTGAATAGGCACAAGGACATGTGCACATAGAGATAGTTAGGGGGAGAATCGGACACACATCTCCCAGTTGGGAGAATAAGATGGTACCCATACACGACACGCCTGGGGGGAGGGGAGGGAGGGTAGCGAATTGTTTTGTTGGTTTGGGATTCTTTGTTATTTGGCCTAATTGTAATAGAATTAGCTTGATATTACTGAGATTTATTGCGGCAAGAAGAGATTATTAAGGGACTGGGGATAGCAGTGAAGATAAGAGTTACGCAAGAAATGAGAATCAATCATTAGATTCTGTAACCATAGCACCTACTAAATATGAGAAATTTCAAATGCTTAATGTAACATTGACAGTAATTGTAAGTGAATGTAAGATGGAATGTCCAAATGTTCAATAAAAATTGTTTAAAGAAAAAAAAAATGAGACTGAAGCAGACCCTAATAAACATTAAGAAAGATGATAACATGACTAGGTGGTATGGTGGGGGTCAAGAGGTACCAAAGGAGCCAACCGCTTGACAAAGAGAAAGAGAAATTATTAAAATCGCAAAATAAATGAGTGGGAGTGACAAAAGGCGAGAGAGCGCATGAAGAAAAAGAAGGAATGAGATGAAAATATAATGAGTTACAGAAAATGGGTGGTAATAGAGCAGGATGGAAAAATATGAACAAACGAAAGAAGATTGGAGCAAAGAAGAGAAAAAATGACAGAGATTGGAGGAAAAATAAAGAGAAAGAAAGTAACAAAGGATTGGAGAAGGAAAGAAAGAGGAGTAGAAAGAATCAAGACCTGGCTCTTCGACTGACCGGAGCTGGCCCCCCCCTCCCCCAGAGCCTTGAGACCCTTACAGGTGAGTAGCGCACTTCACAATTCCCTGATTGATTGAAAGAATTGAAAAAAATAGATACAGGGAAAATATAGAGAAAAAAGAAGAAAAAGGTATGATATGGAGAAATAAAGAAACAAAGGGAGGAAAAGAAAGAAAGGTGACTGGTAGCAAGGAAGATGTGAAGAAAAAAATAAAGATAGAAGGGAGGAACTTAATTTATTTACCTAAAAGGTAAAGCTTGCATTTGGTATCAAAATGTGCATTATTTCAGGAAATGTCGAGTATATAGTAAAAAAATTGTTCCTGTTGATCTGGGTATACTTATTTCTTATTGTATCAAAAACATTTGCTTCTATTGCTATTTTTCAGGTTCATCTTGACACTTTTCATCATCTATAGTTAAAAAGCATCATTAATGCTGCCTGATGCCAGAACCTGTAAGACTGGTATAACAATATATTTGTGTCTGCTGTCTGAACATAAATGGTAGCTATAGCGTCTTAGTCAATGGAACCTGTCTAAACTAGGGGATAGCTCTGCTGATTTCATATTCTCATTCATAATATACGATCGCAAATCTATTTGGGAGAAGCATGAAGGAGCATGAAAGGAAACAGAAGGTAAAAGTGGAGACCAGTGCAATAGATATTTCGGAAAACAGCAGGAGGCCAAGTAATTTTGCAGTTATTTATTTGACAAGAGACAAGCATTTTTTTGAGATATTGTACATAGCAAATGGACAGCACAGAGAGTCAAACACAGCTTGGTATGGCACCAGAATATTTTTAAACACAGAACCTGATGAGAGGAATACTTGCAAACAGTGTAAATCATTCGCAATCATTCTGGGTAACATCTCAGTCTATTGCTCCTTGCCCCACTCTAGACAAACCAGTACTGACCCTGCTCCGCATGGGAACAATCCACCCCCAAGTGCTCAGCGAGGCTCGCTCATTCAACCCTAGAGTGGTTTCACACTTACTAGCCCTCATCAGTGAGGTATAGCTTGGATCCTGTACCACAGAGAGGATGGAATCCTTATCTAGGTGTACCCTAGATTGATGCCAGGCTTATGCAAATTAGTACTAGAAATGTTCTCTGTTTAAAGTGGATGAGGATGAAAACCGATGGCTTTGAGTGCTACCTAGAGCAATGCCAGTGGCATACATTATTTGCACTTATTAGTACCATCACCTTTTGTGTGTTTGATGAAACACCCTAAGTAGCCATGGTATGCCTAGATGCGAGTTCTGTGCTTGCTGTGCTGCCGGATCCAGGCTGAACCAACAAGGCTGAAACAGGCCTGCGTGCTTGTGTTTCTTTCTGGATGAGGTCTTAACTGGCACTTCAGCATGGACTGTTGTGTGAACTTTTTTCCGAGTTGCCTTGGTGCTACTGTGATCATCGAAACATTTGACTTGCCTGTGGTAACCACTGTACCCAGCTGTACCGCTTATAAAGCCTCAATTGCATGTTTCTCATTAGTAAGTGAGAATTCTCAAGTAGCTTGCTCAGTGTCTGAAAGTTCACACTTTTGTATCATCTTGAAGGTCAAATGTGCTCTGTCCTACGGGTTCCACCTGCAGTGTTCTCATTGCTTACGTTTCAGCCTCATGACTCCATTGAAGCTTTCGTGGGAAAAAATCTATAAATTTGTTCTAAGTTCATGCGTGTATTAGCATCTATGCCCACCGGGTGCATGGAGAATATCTAGTTGCCTCATTTTGTGATTCACAGAATTCTAATTTTTGTTTTGAATAAATGTATGCATGCTTGAAGTGGGCGTTAAAGCATATTTTTCTTTGACAGCTCTCATAAGGACAGGTTCAATACTGATCTGCCTCAGGTGGGTCTTTCTCAAGAGCAGCGTAGTGGGCAGAAGAGGATAGGTTGGAATGTTACCCAGAGCGATTGCCAATGGTTGAGACTAATCGCAGACATTCCTCTCACCACTTTTTGAGTATTACCAGAACATCCTTGCCAGAATATCGTCTGACATCCATGCAATGTCCTAAGTACCATTTACAAACATGTCTCCCCATTGGAGTCAATAAGTTATGTTATGTTATGTAGTTTTATAGAGCGCATAGCTGCCCCAGCAAAGGGGCGTCCCAGCGCTAATAGCAAACAGAAGGGGAGGCTATCGACAGAATGAGGCCTATAGTGGAGGGAAGAGGTGGGTCTTAATAGCCTTACGAAAAGCCAGGTAATTAACGATGCAGCGAATGTGTATAGGAAGTGAGTTCCAGAGTTTAGCTGCCAGTGTGCGGAAAGAGTGCCCACCAGCACGGACCCTCCTTACCCGGGGAACAACCGCCAGATGATGACCAATCGAGCGGAGTTGGCGGGTGGGAGTATATGATGAAAGCAGGTTGGCCAAGATGCCAGGAGAGGAAAAATTCAAGATCTTAAAAGCAATGCAGAGGGTCTTAAACTCCACTCGTCTGGCCACCGGCAACCAGTGTAGCCGACGAAGAGCACTGGTGGTGGAGCAGGTTTTAGGAAGGCCAAGGAGAGTTCTGGCAGCTGCATTTTGGACCCTCTGCAGTCTCAAAATCTCAGTCTTGTTGGCCCCCAGGTATAGCGAGCTGGCGCAATCCAGACTCGACAAAACAGAGGCCTGGACAATAACCTGCCTGATGGGTGGATCGAAAAACCCAACAGCGGTTTGAGCCCCCGTAGTATACCAAAACAAGTCCCTGCCACTTTCTTAGTTTGGGCCTGAAAGCTGAGAGCCGAGTCAACCAAGATACCTAGATTTTTCACCACCTGTTTGGGGGCGGGTGCACTTCTCAGGGTAGCAGGCCACCAGCGTTCACTCCACAGCTCAGGATCTTTCCCTACCAGCAAAACCTCAGACTTGCTGGCATTGAGCTGGAGGCAGTTGGCAGTCATCCACTCAGCGACAGCAGCAAGATCGCTCTGAAACTTATGCGCGTCCTGCACGCAGTCATCGGAAAGTGCAACTACCAACTGCGTATCATCTGCATATGTTACTACTGTGAGCCCTCTACTCCTTGCCACCGCTGCTAATGGTTGGACGTACAAGTTAAAAAGCGTTGGGCTGAGAGATGAGCCCTGTGGCACACCCCGTTTAATAGTATGAACCATGGAGGTGAAAGGGGGGGCCGTTACCTGGAAGGTCCTCTCAGAAAGAAAAGAGACGAACCAGTCCAGTGCAGGGCCCACAATGCCTGCCTCCTCCAACCTTTGCAGCAAGATCTGGTGAGAGACCGTATCAAACGCGGCACTGAGATCCAATAAGATCAGTGCCGAAGTACATCCCTCATCCAGTGCTACCCTCAACATATAGTGACAATCTATAAGCAGCAGGATATTTTTGTAAACAATTCTGAGGGCAAAATGTCACACAATAATTCTGCATACGACATTTTGCCATATCGCCTGCAGTTTGGGTAGTAACAGATACATTATTTTTGTTAGATATATATTCGTTGTTGATTAAGGGGAAAAATACAGATATGACGCAAACTGACAATAAACAGGCTTTGGAACTCGGTATGTGCACACATCCACATATTTACTTCAGCGAGTATTACGAGAGGTGTGGCGCAGTGGCCAGAGCGGCTGACTCCGGAGCGCGGGGCTCGCGGTTCGATCGCCAGTGGCAGCTCAGCATCATGTGACTCTAGGCAATGGCTCACTGAATCTCCCTGACGGCCCCCAGTGCCTGGGTACCCTTAGGGGTGATAAGTAGCGCTTTACAAATATGGAATTTAGCTTTTTTTTCCAGCCTAGGAGCATAAAAATGATTTAATAAGCATCAGATGTGTCCTGTATCAAGAATGAAGAGGCGATTCTTTAAAGCGGGTTTGAATGTGGAAAGAGAAGCACTGGAGTACAGTTTGAGGCGAGTTAATCCTGGAGCCAGGGCCCAATTAGTTCAAAAAAGCAGAATCTGGTTGCAGCACAGGGAAGCTTAGGGACAGCAAGAAGCTAATTGAGCAAACGTTGTGAGAAGCCACACGTATTTAAGATAGGTAGCTTGGGGATAGGTCAGTGATAGTATAAAAAAACATAATTAGTAGCTTGTAAGTACCATTGTTTTTTGCAGGTAACTAGCTGACTTGGTGTCATTATTAGGATGCTTAGCGTGCTATGGGGAGTTACGAATGGTTCTCGACGCATAGTTTATTAATGGGAACTTTATTCAGTTTGGATTAGGAAATATGTACTCAAAAATAATCCAAACAAATAAGACAGCGTAGCTCGAATAACACAGTTAAAATAGTAAGTAAAATATTACTAAATAGGTAATGAATTTGGAGAAAACAAATTCAAACCTTCAGATAATGCATTTATGTGACACTTTCTAAAAATTTAAACGGAATATATTTTGTGAAAAATGTATTCATTTATTTATTACTCATTTAGTACTTTGCACAATGAAAGGAATGAGTAAAAGTAAAATATTACTAAATATTTGCTGAATCTGAGCAAAACAATATATTCAAACCTTCAGATGATGTATTGATTCCACACTTACTAAAGATAGAAATGGAATATATGTTATGAAAAAGTTATTCATTTCTGTATTACTTATTTCATGTACAATGAAAGGAATGAGTTTAGGGGATGTCCGACTAGTAGGCTGTTGGAGTAGTCCAACCTGCTCAGAATGAGTGCACAGAATAGTGTTTTGGCTGCGTGAACGGGGCTGTGAGGACAGGCTTTTTGCGTAGTGAGCAGTTGGTATCTGCTGGCGATATGTAAGCAACTTATGTGGGACGCCAGGGTCACTGTAGGATTGGCAATACAACATAGGGCATATTTACAAGCCTCAATCGCCACCGGAGCGTCACTTTGTTTCACAGTCCTGTGGTGTAGCGCCATTTCCCATATTTACAAGGTGGCGCTAAGCCACTTAACGTGGCCTAACGCCACTTTGTAAATATGTGCTTTTCCGCCGCAGTCCTCGGCGGCAAAGGGGCGTGCAATGGGTGTTGCTGTGGTCGTTCCACCGCTACACACATTGCTTTTTAATGCTGCCCAAATTTACAAGGCTGAGGCAGCACCAAAAACAGCGCCATTCTAACGCCATGTATTACCAGGAGTTAGAATGGCGATTCGAGGAGATATTAATAATTTCTCCTTGTTTTTTGCTCTTTCCATGTAAAGAGCAAATCGCCATGAATGATTATTTATGTGCAGGAAGGTGTCCCTTCCTGCACATAAACAATCACCCCTGCAGCACAGCCCCCCTTGCAACATGGCGGCAGGGCTCCTGCGCTAGAGCTAGGCAGCTTTTTTTGCGCCAGTGCTAGGGGAAACACAGGGGCATGCCATATTCTTGTGAATACGGTGCATCCCTGCATTTTAAAAATGTCGGAGCTGATTTTGGGCCAGCTCCGCACTCTGACATTTTCTTGTAAATATGCCCCCAAGTTTCTGGCTGATGGTGTGGGTTAGTGTTTTGAAACATAACAGCATAGAATGTAGTAGTAGTAGATGTGAGGCTTCTGATTTAGCGAGGAAGCACATAATATACATAGTGAAGACTTTAGCAGAAGAGAATATGTAAACCTCCAGTGGGAAAAGGCTGTCAGCAGTAGGACACTCCGTCACTTTGATTGGAGTTTGGGGGGGCAGTGTTGGGAAGAAGAATATGCATATCATTAGCAAATAGGTGATAGAGAAGACAATCAAAGAGTCTAGTGTAAAATGAGCAGAGTAGAGGACCCAGAAATATGCCATGAGGAACACCGACTGGAAGAGGATTTGGCTGGAGAGTGAGGAACACCATGAGACATAAAAATCAGGCAAAAGATTGTAGGGACACGAGTTGAGTGCTTTGCTAGTTATCCATAAGGTGCTGAGAGCAGACAGGAGAATAGTGTGGTTCACAGTACTGAAAATGACACAGACGACAAGGAGTATTAATATAAATGATAGGTGAGCCCGTTTTTGTGCACCGGAGGGGAGAGAGAAACCACAGCCAGTTTCCTTGCAGCTCTATGCCGCCGACATTCCGCGACCTGCCAGCGCGCCAGGAGGCACTTAAGATCAGCGTGGGCTTCCCGCAGCGCGGGAGCCCGTTTTTCTGCACCCGAGGGGGAGAGAGAAACCACAACCCACAGTTTCCTTGCGGCTCTACGCCGCCGAAGTTCCACGACCTGCCAGCGCGCCAGAAGGCGCTTAAGATCAGGGTGGGCTTCCCGCAGCGTGGGACGTGCGCAGGCGTGCACCGGGCCGCGCCCGGGCGAAGCCTGGGCCAAGGGCGGGCGCCCCGTCGAAGCCCAGAGGAGGCTGGGCTGGGCCTCCCCTCTAACGCCTGCACTGTGAGCCTTCTGGACCTGGTATGGGAAAGAAAGAGGTAACACCATTGGGTGCAGAGGGGGGATTATCTCAACAATAGACTCTTTCCTGTTGAAAGCTACCACAGTCATTTCAAATCAGATTGCCATAACTGAAAAAAGA
This sequence comes from Calotriton arnoldi, assembly GCA_963921515.1. NCBI lineage: Eukaryota > Metazoa > Chordata > Amphibia > Caudata > Salamandridae > Calotriton > Calotriton arnoldi. The sequence continues at coordinate 1,460,966 of CAWUFW010002412.1, forward strand.
CTTTTGTTGGGAGGGAATGACACTATAAATGAACTTACATTGAGGGCAGATAACATAGGGAAAGAAAAGATATTGCAGGACCCCACCCCAGTGCTAGCTCCACTAGTAGCAAACATGCAACCCCCAGTATGTCCTATGTCTGACCCGCCTGCCCCAATATCGAAAAAGTCTACACCAAAGCGGAAAAGGGAGACACATAGACCAATTTCACCCAAGAAAGCAAAAAAAACGAGGAAGTCGACCCCCACTCAGCCGGTCACGGACCATACAAGTCAACCACAGGATATAGAACTCCCGATTAATCCTTCACTAGAGGATATTGTGGAAGACAAAATTTCACTCTTTCTGCTACCCATACTGGCATGATTGACTTCAATAGAAGAAATGCTGAAATTCGTGTCGAATGAGAAGACATTGAATGAAAGGGTGATCATAAATAAATGTAATGCAAGTTCATCATCAAATAATGCTGCTCACCCTAAGACACATTTTCCTCCAAAATGTTAAATGAAAAAAGGAGGAGGAAAAACTCCAGATGCGAGTGGGTCAATTACTGAGTTAAACCGAGGACAGGGGGCACCCGTGCTAATAGGGAGCCCTGAGGCGGGGAGGGCCTCACAAAATACGGCCCATATGATTGGTCTTCAAAGGGGGGGCACGCTATGTTCTGTGGTAGGCAGCTCAGTGCTTAAAGGGCATGGTAATAGGACATTGAATAACAGACGACCTGATAAAACTGAATTTTTAAATCTTCCACCAGCTGCCTGCCCATCTGTAATAGTTATGGTAAATATCCCGACCTTTAGAGTAGAGCAACAAGAAACAACCACCCAATTGATGGATAAATCGAGGCATTGGTTAACTAAGACTGCCACATTTCCACTGTCCACCTATGAACACCTAATCATGGCCAGAAGGATACCCTGGGTAGGAACATCTGAGAAAGCTATTGAGGGTGCCTGTGTTGTGTCAAATTTTGATAATCCATTTGTTGTAGGTGAATTGCTAGCCCAGCTCCCCACTGGTCCCACTTCTAGCTCACAAATTTATGTAGTCCCATTGGGTTTTTTCTATCAACCCTTACACATACGAGTACCCACTTCCAACAGAGTACACCATCAGGGGAATACAGGGAGGAACTGGTTAGAAAGGGGGGAGAGACAAATCTTCACTACCAATAATAGATATTCGGCACAAACAGATCTGAATAGCTGCGACTGACTATCCCTGACTGCTCCTCCCGAAACTAGCTCTGAACTAGATGATAGTAAAGGGTCTGACATGTTGGTGAGCACTCTAGTACCGGCGAATGTGACTGAAGTCAAGGGAAGCGCTAATTACATAGTCCCCTCTTTATTCCCAACTTCACTGTCTATCCTTAAGGATTCCATAGTCAGACCAAAGCCAGCAAGTGACACGATAAGAGCTAATAATTATTACACCCTACTCTCATGGAATATAGCAGGATATAAAAGCAAAAAAATATAATGATGATTGGCACAAAGAAGTCTCTAATTACCAAATACTATGCCTACAAGAGACATGGGAGGTGGACCCTATTTATCTAAATGGGTATCGATGCTTTCGCACCCCAGCCCTACCATCAGCTAAAGGGAGAGCAAAAGGTGGCTTATTAACAAGCATTATTAACACTGCTTCATTCAAATTGGTAAGTTTTATTAATAAATCGCCATATTTCCATGCCATCCATAGAAACCACAGTACAAATTGGTTGATAATAAATTACTATAATAATATTTTTGATAACCCAACGGCTGTGGTAAAGGAACTTGAAGAAGCTCTGGAGGTTGTAATCCTCTCACAAGTAAAATCAGTCTACGTTATGTGGGCTGGCGACTTTAACAAAACCAAATGCATGAGTGAAGACTACCGTATGTGTCAACAAATTGCACAACCTGATGAGCCAGGAGACCATTTTCTACATTCCACATATGGAAATGCTTTAAATAATTTAGTAATGGTCTGGCACTTAGCATTTAGAACCCAAAGTGTACATAATAATGCACAAATGATCCCCACATTTTATAGAGCAGGGACTTCCTCGACAATGGAGTATATAATAACATCTAAAACTCAGGAAAATTCCTCCACTAAAATAAACATCAAGATGACGGAATTCAGTGACCATGCAATTATCTTTTTTACACTCCCATGGAAAGACCAAGGGTCTACCGGAAAGTGCGTCATAATCCCTAAACCCATCTTGGCCAGGCGGAATGGATATTCACTATGGTGGAATAAAATTGATGAAAATCTTTTTTTCACCCGGTTAATATCCACTTATTATAATGAGATCCTGACCTGCTTAGATTTGCTAACAAACAAACAACAGGTAGTTAAAGCATTCATCAAAATTTTAGACAGCATTAAAATACAATTAACTGGCCCATCAGGCGTGCGAAACAAGCGAAATAATCGCTGGTTCGATAAATTGTGCTCGAAAGCATCGAGCAATTTGCATAATGCTCTAAAGGAAAAACCCAAGGATAAGATACAAATTAAAAACCTTAGAGCAATTTATAAATCGTCCATAGAAAAGCGGAAAAAACAACTGAGATCGGAAGCCTGGGAGAAATTAAGGGCAGCTGCCAATAGCAATGACAGCAAAACATTCTGGGAAGTTGTAAACATCCCCTTCATGCAAGAGGAGTGAAGTCTGTCCACAGATGTGTTTATAAATGAGGATACCTGGGTAAATCATTTCCAAAATATTTTTCAAAAAAATAAGGAAGGTAGTATTGATGAATGGCCCGAACCCTCTGGAGTGATTGCTTCTTTGGTCTTTGAAATGGATGAGGTAGAGCTCGCTCTGTCACAAACAATGTCTCTAAAAGCAGCGGGTCCAGACAGGGTCGCCGCTGATATCTTTCTAACTAACAAATCCCTTTGGGTGCCCCTCCTCACACTTGTTTTTAACACTATTAGTACTACAGGCCCTCTCCTGTCGTGGAAAGAATCAATAAGTGTGCCAATATACAAGAAAGTTGACGGCTCAGACCCTGCAAATTATCGGCAGATTGCCTTAAACGACAGTACGGCTAAGGTAATGGGACGAGTATTATTAAATAGAATGGAAGAATGGGCAGCCGAAAAGGGGATACTTGCTGAGGTGCAATATGGGTTCAGGAAGGGCAGAGGAATGGTAGACCAATGCTTGAACCTGGCTCTTCTAGCAGCAAAATATACACAGGCCAAGCAAGAAAGTTTTTACATGGCATATATGGATCTTTCATCAGCTTTTGATTGTGTTAATCAGAATAAGTTGTGGCCTATCATGGAGCTAATGTGGGTGGACGCCGCAATTATTTGTTTTATCAGACAAATGTACATAGGAGCCACTGCAAAGGTCCATCACGGTAAACAAGGGGAATGTACCAGACCTTTTATAATTGCAAATGGTGTTAGACAGGGTTGCGTACTTGCACCCTTTTTGTTCTCGCTATATGCTAACAGCCTAAATAACACTTTGGTAGAAAATTCCATAGACACTCCTAGAGCGAGTACAACCCAATTTCCAATTTCACTGTTTGCAGATGATGTGGTTTTACTTGCAAGAACACCCCAATCCTTACAAAAGAGCATTACGAACTATGCACTTTTTATGAAGAACCTGTACTTATATGTCAATAAAACAAAGTCTTTTGTCATGTCTGTTGGGAAAAGAAGTAAAAAAAGAGTAAATTATAATATAGAGGAGAGGAAAATCGAAAGTGTAGAGAATTTCTCATACCTCGGCATTGTTTTTGACACCAAATTAGATTGGAAATTGATGGTGACCTCAAGAGTCACACACATGAGCAAAAGCATAGCTGCAATTTTTAGGTTTGGCACAAACCTGGGTAATAAACCAATACATGAGATGGTTAAAATTTACTTGGCCAAAACAGCCTCTGTGGCAATGTATGGGGCAGCAATCTGGGGTACAACCCGAGTGGATAGCCTACAAAAGATAGAGGACGGGTTTGTCAAAAGATTATTGTCTGTCCCAAAGGCTTGTACAAATGTTATTGTTCATAAAGAGTTAGCATTGCCATATATTACTGATACAATTAAACTGGCCCCTTTGTTATTATGGTTGTCTATTTGGAAACGGAAGGTCGTTCAGCCAAATCAATCTATTCTGAGGGACATCATGAAAATGGAGCACGACTCAAAAACTATATGGTTACAATATATAAGGCGCACCCTTGAGTCTGTGGGGCTGGGGGATCTCTATGCCCACCCTGAACGTTGTGAAACCTTGAGTAAGATGAGAATAAAAAATCTCTTTTTAGAGAAATGTGCACGAGACAGATGCAATAGATATAAAGAAAAAGTCACAGTAATTGTATATAATCCTATTTCCTCTACGTTACATGGACCATCTTTATATCTCACTTTTGTAGAAAATAATCGCCACAGATTCATTTTGACAAGATTCCGCCTCAATTATGTGACAATAATGTTGGGCTATCATGCAAATGTTTTTCTCTGAATCAATTGGAATGCTGCCCTTGTGACAACATATCAAAACAATCAATTGTACATATTTTATTCTTTTGCCAATTTTATGTAAAGGAAAGAAAGAGATTTATTATCCCCTTTTTAAAGAAATTTAGCTTCCTCAGCCACATTACAGCATTGCCCGTTATGCAACAGCTAGAGACACCATATGTGTGTGTTGTAATGGCCTCCTTTCTATGCGCAGCTGTAAAAACTCACAGTCTAGCTAATCACTGATCAAATGTAAACCTTTTTAATAGAAAGGAATTTTATGTGATGTTTGTTATCTTTTTAGCATTTTAAGAAAGATCATAAACCTATGAGGTTTTTAGTTTAATTTATTGAAATGTTATTTGTCCTATGTACTTTTATGCATTTTTCTTAAATGCGAAATAAAGTTATTTGATGATGGTGATGATAGGTGATGAAGTCGGATACATAAGAATGTGCAATTTCAGTGTAGTGTAGAAATCCAAAGCCAGGTTGGAAGAGGTAACTTAGGTTATAGGAAATAATAAAATCAGTGAGGCAGTGTGAGATGAGGCATTATAAGATTTTAGAGAAGAATGGTAGCTGTAAAACAAGATAGTAGTATGCAGGCTTGGGTGGATTGGCAATGGTTTCTTGTGTAACGCTGCACCACTACCTGATATGAAGCAAAAAGTAAGAAACAGAGCTCAGAATAGCTAAATGCTAAAAGGGACAGGGTGTGTAATGGGAAAACTAGAGAATTGATATGTGGATACAAAGGGTTAGATGATGCGCATGCCGAACTGTAGGTATGAGGGTAGCAAGAGATGTCAGGGAGAAGGCACATAGTTTGATGTTGTTAATGGGAGGTGGAAGGGAGAAGTGGTATTGCCAAGAGCGAGTTGTGAATGGCCCAAATGTTTGTGATTTTTTAGGAGAAATATGATGCAAAGTCAGAGGTAGACAGCGGGAGTGGGTGAGTGAGAGGCAAGATGGTAAAATAAGGTTGTTGATGATGTGAGTTGAACTTAAAATGCTTTTTTTGTCAGCATTTTACCAGCGAGGACGAGAGTAGTTTAGCACACTGTAAGACTTTTGGAATAATCCATGAATGCCTTTTCAGGTGTGGCTGCAAAACCTCACCTTTTCTGATCCATTTATTTGAAATTGCTGTTATGAAATCCGAATTTAGTCCCACTTTTTCAGACTTTTGTTGTGGAGGGAGTGACTGCCAAAACCCCTGATGAAGGGTGGCTTCCAAAGCAAGTCCTTGATTTTTTTGGATTACTTTTTGAGTGGCCTTTGGGAATGCTGATATCTGCGTAGTTTTTTACCACATTTTAGAAAATAGTGCTGTAAAATGCACCACTTGGCACCATTTGCTTTCACCCTTTTTTGTTTGAATGATTCCCAGAAACGTTTTCAGCAGGGGTCAGGATTGTTCGCGTTGGTTTCTCCTTTGAGATTGAAAGAGGGGGCGAGGGGAGGGGGTGTATTTTATTTTTCTGACTACTCCCTTGAGGCCAGCTACGTATACCAATTGAAACTTTGTATAAAACTGACACATTCAGGTGAGACTGATTGCTCATGATTAATCTCAAATTCACCACCATGAAAATGCCTTTCTCTAAGGTCCGTTACAAGCCTGTTACCATCTGCACAAAAGATGAACATTGTACTTACGAAGCAAATAGCTGGAGTGACAAACTGCCAACAAAGCTTGGCAATTGGCCAGGGTCGGTGGCCAATCATATCCTCAACATTGTCATAGAAACGATCAGCACCTACAATAAGAGAAATTATTGTGTTGGGTACATTCAAAATGGAAACTCTACCAGATATTCAACAAAATGAATTGTATCTTCTACTTTGTTGTTTTATAAATTTAAAAAAAGAACATTGTGAGGTGCTATTTCATTTACAAGCAAGCAGAAAAATCATGAACCTTACCCTTGTGTTGCCTATGCTACAGGAAAGACAAGCTCAAGGGAGTAAATGGAAATAGATTACAAATGCATATTATATGTATTGCAATTTCTTTAGAGGTCTGGAACTGTGAAATTGAATTTAATTAAATTTGTTACCTTGTTGGCACGTTGGTTCTTCAGGCATTCAGTGTTAAATTCTTCAGTAGCAGGCGCTAGCTACAGTAGCAGGCGCTAGCTACAGTGGCGGCTGCTAGCACGGAAAAGTGATGGCGCAGCATGGGGGACAAGAATAAAAAAAGAAAAGAAAATGTACCTGTCGCCTCATCGGCTCAGTGTTCTGCAGCTCCCGATGAACATGCTCCCAAGCTCCCCTGCACCGATCCAGACGCTCCTCTCATGCTGGTATTACCCAGCATGAGAGAAGCACTGGGATTGGGCAAAGTGGGCTGGTTTAACGCTCCAACAAGGAGTGGGAGCCTGTGCCTGCTGCTTTCCATGCAACAGCATGGAGATAGCTAAGTGCGCATGACGGTTTGGCCACCCTAAAACAGTCGGGCAAACTGCCATGCTCACTTGCAGTGCCATGTGCACCCGACTCCCCCTGCTGCTGTCACAGGATGACCCCGCCTTCAAGACTCTGCTCTTATTGTAAAATAAAATGATAATAAAGCAGCTTTATTAATTGCTTTATTATCATTTTATTTTACATGTTACATGTTTTTATCTGCTGTCAGTGGGGCAACGCTCCTCCGCCATTACAGAGGAGCCACCGCTGGCTAACTACCAAGCACGGCAGCTTGTTTGGCATTTTCTCATTCTTGTTCATCTTTTCATCATCTCAGTCCTGAGATACTGCAGATTCTTGATCACTGGAGTTCGAGTTCCTGCCCAAGATACTGATATACCACACTGCGGTCCCAATCATCTATCACACATTTCACCTCTCCGAGATTTCACCCCTACTCTATGTGTTCCAATAGATTAGTCTTCATAATGTCACTTCCCTTTTTCCCCTGTCTGTCTGTTATAACTATCAACTCATCAGTATTCATTTAGCTATTGTTTATAATGAAACCTTATTTTCACATGGCACTTCATACTACACTTCCATTTCTCAGTGCTGCCAATAACAGATATTATTATTACCCATTTTATGGTATTCAATTAACGAAGGTCTGAAGGCTAGGAAGCTGAACCTGCCATGCTGGGAATTGTACTCATGACTTTCAAATTTATGGCCTGCTTGGTGGACAGGTACTCTGTCACAAACGTGACCATACCTGCCAGCAGAGATGGTTCAGGAGGGGAGACTCCCAAATTTTGAAGCCAAAAATTGCTTTATTTTAGCTGTCTCCTGCCTGAGATTACCTCTGCTACAATAGAAGTGACTGGGAAAAAATCCATTCTCACTATTTTTTTTTTTAAATTAAATCTTCCACTTTTATGTTTCTGTTCTAAAATGTTGGCAAGTATGCATTACAGATATCCCAGCAGGATATCTGGTATGTTTGAGATGGAGTACTTGTCTGCCCAACTCTAAATCAGGCCCTAACTTATTTGTCAGCAGTGAGCGATCAGCGCAACCACAACATCTTGTAAACAATATACAAAAAGTGGGCTTGGAGTCAACCACTTCAGCCATTGACATGTTTGGGTCAGGTTCCTTCAGCCATTGTTGTTCAAAATGTCCTTCATGTACAGTATCAGCCCTCAGGATTATTATTATTTTTGAAATGACAGAGTGACTATCACTGTTTTTCCACTGAAACAGTTCCTGCCATATTAGAAGTTGTTTTGTCAAAAAGGATTGCCGACCCGGCAGCCAACTTAGATATTGGCAACGGGCAACAGTGCCACCCATTGGGTGACCAAGAGGCCAAATTCTAAATAACCTTTTATGTCTGCTGTCAGGCTGCAGGAGCTTCAGTTGCGCACTTATTTGCATGTAAATTCGCCATTCTCGAACTGTTTCCGGGTCGCTCTAAATGCTTTTGACTTCTAGCAACCTAACATAATGTTAATGCTGTCACTTACAATAATAATATAATGGTCATTTATGGTGGGAATCTTCTATCGGAAGAAATTAGCAGAACATTGCCTCATGTTGCCACCTTGGTAATCTTCTCCCAGTCTATACTCTATACTGCTGCCTCTTTCTGATCCCCACCGATAGCTGCCATGTCTCCAGATTCTCTATAGCAATGATGGCTTATGTCTTTCATAACACCTTTCTCGCTCTTAAATGTGGGCAGCACATATAAATTACAAGTTATTCCTAGCTACTATATATAATTGTTTCTGTAGGTTTTTTGTTTTACATGGTGGCCTAGCTAGCCCCACAAATAACCCTCCTCCTTTTGCCGCTGGGCTTGGTACCGGCCACAGGCGATGACGTCAAAACAAGAATCGGCAAAGCAAGTGCTACCCTCCTTCTGTTAAAGAAGATCTGGAGCTCCAAGGACCTAATGCTGCAAACCAAAATCAGGCTTTTTATCACCAACATAAAATCAGTCCTTCTGTATGGAGCAGAGAACTGGAGGACAACAGTGACCACCACCAGCAAAGTCCAGACCTTCATGAACAACTGTCTGAGGAAAATCCTCCAAATCCACTGACTGAACATCATCAGCAACAATTACCTGTGGCAGCAGACTTTCCAACTCCCGGCTCGTGAAGAAATCATAAAAATATGCTGGGGTTTTATAGCCCAAACTCTCTGCAAGCCCGCATCAAACACCACCAGGCCAGCCCTCACCTGGAACCCTCAAGGGAAAAGGAAAAGAGAAAGGCCAAGAAACACCTGGTATTGCGGTCTCGAGGCTTACTGCAAGGAGATGGTTTACACCTGGAGTCAGATTGAGAGAAAAGCCCAAGACAGAGATGACTGAAGGCTCCTGGCTCATGGGGTAGTAGAAAGTATAAGTAAGACATTATATCTAATTATATGCTTGCCATAATGAGCTAATTCTTCCACATATGACTTTTGAGTTATTCTGTTACCCAATTCTAATATTGAGACCATGGATCTCATCTAGTGTGAGGTACAAAATTGTGTTGTAAACCCCTCAAAGCAATAATCACTTGCACTAGGGTTTATGCTTAAGTTAGCATTCCACGCTAAGAATAAAGAACATAGCAGCACTGATGCCTGTTGCTGTTTTTTCGAGCGACCACAATTAGTACTCATACTCCAATGGAAACCGATTTAACAGTATTTACCCCTAGCAGCAGGATGTAGTGATGATCCATATGTTAGTTCTTCCTTTTGTATAGGACATGTCGCATAAGCCTGAAACTTCAGTGATTCCATGACCACAATGTTCTAATAAACACTAACCTTCTCTTCTCTTTATGTTATTGAGAACTGTTAGAAATGGGGGTCTCTATTTGACAGAGGTAGGTACCTTTGTCCAAATAGGGACCCTTGCTTCTAGTCAGGGTAAGGGGGATACACACTTTAGATAACCCCTGCTCACCCCCTTGGTAGCTTGGCACGAGCAGGCAGGCTTATCCCAAAGGCAATGTGTAAAGTATTTGTACCAACACTCACAGTAACTCAGTGAAAACACCACAAAAGGACACCACACCAGTTTAGAAAAATAAAGTATCTTTATCTAAACTAAACAAGACCAAAACAACCAAAATCCAACATACACAGTTAAAAAAAGGTTTCAAGAACTTGTACCATAGAAAACGATGGATGCGTGACTTTTCACCAAAGTACCTGTAGATTCAAAAGCCAAACAGCCGCAGAGTCGGGAAACAACACTCCTGAGACCTTGGGGAGGCGATGCGACAGTCCCGCTGCATGCAGAGGAAGGGTTGCGTCGAATCTGGTCTGTATGGGGAGCGATGCGTCGATTCTTCGTGACTGTTCTGGTCCGCAGGTGATGCGTCGGATTAACTTGCCGCACAGGCACGATGCGTCGGCGATCGATGCGGCGGCGTCGAGCGGTGCTGCGCTGCGCCGGTCCTCTTCAGCCGCGATCCCTCGGTGCGTCGATTCTTACAGCGGCGACATGTGCTGCGGTGGTTTCCACAGCGACGCGGCGATGCGTGAACATTTTTCTCGTGCCGTGGAGATGCGTTGGGAAAACAAGAAGAGCGGTGCTTCAATTTCTGTAGTTCTTTGAGTTTCTTCTTTCTTCCTGCTCCCAAACAGAAGAAACAACCTCCAGAGGCCCAAAACTGGCACAGGCACCTCTTGGCAGGTCAGAACTCACAGCAGCAGAGTTCAGGGGAGCTGGGGGTGAAGTCTTTGTGTCCCTGAGACTTCAGAACAGGAGGCCAGCACACTTCAGGCCCTTGGAGATCTCCTTCAAGCAGGGGACACAGCACACAGCAAAGTCCTTCTCCTTTACTTGGCAGAAACAGCAACTGCAGGCCAACCACAGACACACAGCAAGGGCAGTACTTCTCCTCAGTCTCTCCAGCTCTTCTCCTTGGCAAAGGTTCCTCTTGAATTCCAGGAATGATCTAAAGTCTGGGGTTCTGGGTCTGATACTTATACCCCAAAATGTCTTTGTTCTCTTTGTGCAAGGGGCTCTGAGCCCAGTTCAAACCAGTTCTGGGGGCACTCTGAAAGTGCACAACAATATCTATTGTCAGTGTGAGCCTTGGCTCCAGACACACCACAGGGGCCGGAGCCAGCATTGTGGAAGGCAAGCACAGCCCTATTCAGGTACAGGTGCTACTCCTCCCACCACTCCAAATGCAGATCAGGCCTATTCAGCCTAGTGTTGACTCATCCAGACTCCTGGAGCCACTGCACTTCCCCAGTCACTGTCACTCCAAAGCCAGACAGTCATTCCACAAACAGGCAGAGGCACACAGGATGGTTGAACAAGAAAATAGCCACTTTCTAAAAGTGGTATTTTCAAACACATAATTTAAAAACCATCTTTACTAAAAGATGTGTTATTAAATCCTGAGTTCAGGGATACCAAACTCCATTTTTCAAGCTTATCCCTATGGGAAGATATGCTTGTAAAATGTTACAAAGCATTCCCCATTCTGTCCTACGGGGCAAGATAGCCTTTCAATAGTGATAAACGAAATTGGCAGTATTTCACTATCAGGACATGTTACACACACCAGTACATATCCTACCTTTCACATACACTGCACCCTGCACAGGGGGGTACCCTGGGCCTACAATCGGGGTGCCCTGTATGTAAGAAAAGGGAAGGTTAGGGCCTGGCAAGTAGGTGCACTTGCCAAGTCGACATGGCAGTTAACAAACTGCGCACAGGCACCGCGGTGGCAGGCCTGAGACATCTTTTCAGGGCTACTCGTGGGTGGCACAATCAGTGCTGCAGGCCCACTAGTAGCATTTGATTTACCAGTGCATTTACGCTCAGTGCACTTTACTAGGGGCCTACTGGTAAAACAAATATGCCAATCAGGGAGAACCAATCACAATAACAATTTACACAGAGAGCATATGTACTTTAGCACTGATCAGCAGTGGTAAAGTACCCAGAGTCCTATAGCCAACAAACACAGGTCAGGAACAAATAGGAGGAAAAAGCAAAATGTTTGGGGATAACCCTGCAAAAAGTGCCATTTCCGACAAGAACATACACTTATGTTATGTTATGTTAATATAACTTATAAAGCGCACGATTACCCGGGGGTATATTTAGGGGACTTTTATATGTACTGAGGGGCATATTTTCGAATCTTTCATGCAATGAAGGGCAGCAAACAAAGTTGCTGGGCTGCGTTGCGTGAAAGGGAGAGAGCAGAAATGCTCCATAATTACAAAGATATGGAGCATTTCGTCACTCTCTTTGCGCTGGCACACTGTGTTCAGCCTAGTGCCAACTCAGGCATCCTTGCACCATACTGCAAGGGTGCCTGAGTTACAGGCAGGATGTTATTGTGCAGGGAGAGGCACCTTCCTGTACAAAAACTGTCCTTAAAGGCATTTTCCCTTTTCTATGTGTACTGCAGAATGTAGCATACTTGCAAAGAGTAAATAATGAGGATAAATAATGATATTTCTCCTCTTTACACCTCACTAGGGAAGGTGTAGCATTTAGACACATTCCCAGGCTTACTAGCTTTAGTAAATCTGGGCATGCGCCAAAATTCATGGGTGGATGCATGGGACCACCCATGTTCATCACATGTAGCACCTACTTGAGGCAAAGTAATGCAAGGCAGTGTTATGTGCTGTGTTGCGCTACTTTGTTTTTACTAAACCATGGAAAGCCACGCAAAGTGGCTACGTGTGGCTTAGTAAACTCCAGTTGGGGACTTACTTTGCCATGCGACAACTTGCGTCACACAATGACAATGCAAGTCCCTAGTAAACCTGCCCCTTATTTGTTGTAGATAGTGCTGTTACACCAAGGCTGCTGATTCAGCACGCTTTAGGTTTTGGAAAGACTGAGGTTTATGGAAGATCAGGAACACAATCATGAAATCTTCTGGCAGCCATGGAGTTATCCAAGAGTGTGGCTGAACAAGCACATTTTCAGGGCTTTCCTGAATTTTGGAAACCCAGGGGCATATTTCCAATATTTTGGTGTAGGGCAGCACCGCAAGCCTTGTGGCTGCACTGTCCTACGTCAAAAGAAAAGGGAAGGAATGCACTGTATCTACAAGATGGCAAAAGACACACAAATGATGAATGGAATGCAGAACAAATCAAACATTCACCCCAGTCAAATGATCTGTGTTAAATCCATCATTCTGTTGCTCACAATGCCACTCCAGTTTAGACCGAGCCAAATGCAAATCAGGCTTGACCCTGCTCCTCATGGGAACAGTCCAGCCCGAACTGCCAAGCCAGGCCCCCCCCTGGACCAGAAACAAGCATCTTGGGACCGGTTTTGGGGTATCAACCCATATCAGCCAGGCTACCTTGAATCTGGTGGCACAGTGAGCCAGGGACCCACGTCTGGGCCTATCCGGCGCACTTAGGCCAGGAAAGCAAAAGACACACAAATGATGGACGGAATGCTGAACAAATCAAACATTCACCCCAGTCAGGAGATCTGGGTTAAATCCACTGTTCTTTTGCTCACCATGCCACCCCAGTTTAGTTCAGTATCTACAAGACGCGGCGCATTCCTGTCCTTTCTGCCAGTGCCGGCGCACAAACTGCAGCCAAGCGCCAATGCAGGCACCTTTGCACCATGGTGCAAGGGTATCTGTGTTGTTGGCATGATTGTTTTTGTGCAGGAAGAGACACCTTCTTGCACAAAAACAAAGGAGGCATTTTCCTCGTTCTATGTGTGCTGCAGAATGCAGCACATGTGGAAATAGGGAAAAACAAGGAGAAATGTAGACATTTCTCCTCGTTACGCCTGCTTTGAGAAGGCGTTAATTGTGGTGCCCCCCCCAGATTTATGCTATGTTGTAAATCTTGGGCAGATTCAAAACCCATGGGTGTTGCATTGGAACACCAACAGCAACATCCATGGAACTCCCCTTCCAAGCAAAGTTAGGACTTGCCTTACTCCACATTCACAAGGCAGTGAAAAGCCATGCAGGTTGACTTTGTGAGGCCTTGTAAATATGAGCCGGAACACGGTGCCTCCATAGCGTCAGAAAAGTGATGCTCCGCATGACCTATGCTACTTTGAAAAACGGAATAAATACATTTTTTCTAAAAAGTGGCACTCTTGTGGCATAAAAGTGATGCAGGGGCATTGTAAATATGTCCCTTATGTTTGAGGTGGAGGAGAAGTGGAAGTATGTCAAGCGGTTATAGAGACTAAGATGGTGAAATGTCCAAAGAGTATGTTTATTTGGCATAGTTTGCACATTTTGGGACTCGGCTGTTCTTTTGTTTAGAATGCTCCAGAGCAGTGGCAGCTCGCCTTTATGGGCTAACCCCACATGTTTTTGCCCTTTTCTAATATTCTAATAGTGAATCATTGTCTACTATACAACGAGACCCTCAGTATGAGTGAGTGCCAAGCAGTTGGAGGCACGCAGTGCCATCTGTGTGATGGCTGGTGTTGGCGCATGAAGGCCCCTCCACCAGCCATCATATAGATGGTCCAGGGCTGGCAAATTCCTTATCCTGGACTCAGAGGTTTGCCACTCCTCTGCAGCATCACTGCTATAGGCAGCACCACTGCTAAAAGTAGCCCTGTGTGCTTTAGCCTTAAGCCCCACAGTGCCCCAGATTATATACCAATCAGTCTGTCACCCGACACTTTCCCAAGAACATCATAGAGAGGAAAGGATGGATGGGTGGGTGAATGAGCAAGAGGCTGAAAGCTAGAAAACATTTCTCACTGGTTTGAGTTGTCAGTTTCCTGCTTCAGCTGTGTGCCTGCCCGAAAATCGATTGGACCAGCGCAGGCAGTTGCGATAAGTAAAAAAAAAATATTTCAAATGTATGCTGTTTGCTTCCTTGCCAGCTAGACGGTTTATGTGTGAGAGAGAGAGTGTGTATATGTGAACATGTCTGTGTGCACAGGCATATTGAGCTATGAATGATTTACAGAGGCACCCGTCGCAAAATGCTTGCATTATGGAGGTTATTCTTGGCATAATGTGCACCTGTGGCAAAAAACTTGGAATGGCACAGCAAAGGTAATTCTTGGCAACTGGGCACCCACGGCAAAATGCTGATGCTGGCATACTGCAGGTAATTCTTGTTATGTAGGGCACCTGCGGCAGAATCTTGGTGCTGTCATATTGGAGCTAATTCTTGTCAGGGAGGACTACCATGGCATATGGGCTATGGGGCAGACAAGTATCACAAAATGCTGGCCCTTCCTTACTAGAGAAAAGTGTAGGTTTTGCCATATGGCCAACCATGGTTCTTGGCATAGGGTAAAAAAATGATTTATGGGGGCTACCCAACACAAAATGTCAGGCTCACCCAGTTTGGTTGCTCGCTAGGATTCAGAACAAGTGTTACACCCCAGCATTTTCAAAGATCACCAGCCACCAATGTTCCAGAAATATATTTGCAATAGACAATCATAGAAAGAGCTACTGATAAGGCAATGATATATTTACTGAGGAAAAAATGGCAGAGGCAGGAGTAGATTCCACACAGGTTTCATAAGTGGAAGAAGGCAATTGTTGTTCACCTGTGAAATCAGTGAGAGGCTAGAATCAAGAATTACTCCTAAGTTGCAGAAGTTCTGGAATGGCACTGAAAGTGGTACCAGGAAGAGAGGCTAGTCAAATGGAAAATGGTCCTGTTGCCAGAACCCAATAGCAAGATTTTGGCCATTGAGCACTGTGACAGATTCTAACATTTATTCAGTTTTGGACACGAGTTAAGCAGTTCATTACCTGTTGACGGCAGCGAGATTCAGCTGATATTTTTGAGTAATTTGAATATCATGCTCAGGTTGACATGTTTTAACAAATTTGCAAAAGGAATCATGTAGGTATTGAAGAGAGATGGCAAGAGCACAGATTCGTGGCGGACCCCGCAAATAATTCTGGTCGAGATCAATGTGTAGGTTGTCATTTTTACCTGGTGAGATTGGTCTATTTTTTAGTCCTGTGAGAACCATTAGGGTTTGTTTCCAGATATATAAAAAAGTAGTAAAAAGAAATAAAGCAAAACAATAAAGATAGAAGCGTGCAAACAAAAAAAGAAAAAAAGTATCTGAAATTTGTATTTGTGCTTTGGGTTCTACCTCAGGCACAGTCTGGAATAAATGATGTATTTCTCATGTCAAAAGTTTCTTACATTCAAAGGATGACCTAACCTGCATAGAGTACTTGGAAATAGCAGGATGGTTTAGTCAGCATACCACAATCTTTCAAGATTCTGCAAATGTAGGTATGCAGCACTCACAGAGTATGTTGGTACACAGCTCCCCGAGCAGTGCTACGCCCTCTACAACTCTCCCTAAGCAACGTGCTTGCGGTACACTCATTATCTCCACGCCCCTCGTCCTCATCCCAGTCATTACTTAGGAGAGTGAGTCTCATCTCAAGACAGGAAAAAAGGCTTCAGGAAGCTAACAATAAGCTTCGCCCGCCACAGGTGTGTGCCTTCAATTGGCTATTATTCCCAGCGTCCTCTTGTTTATTCCTGCCTCATTCTGAAACTAGGACTTGGGAAGCTGTATTGATGTGTCCCTGATAGGCTCCTCCTCCATTGGTGTACCCCAGTGGGGTTTGGAAACACTGCATGGCTCGTCAGGGGAGATGGAGTGTGGGAGACTTTTACATTGATCACTGCACTTTCATGAGAGCCACTGTATCTCACCTCCATCTGGAATGTGTGGTAGGTCTTAGTAACTGTTCCTTTATATGCTTTGATCAATAAAAGGGAGGTATACGTTTTGCCAGGTCTGAGTCGCATCACTGTATTGTGGTAGTTAACAGTGTATGTGCAGGGAGGATGGATATCAGTGTATGTGCAGGGAGGATGGATATCAGTGTATGTGCAGGGAGGATGGATATCAGTGTATGTGCAGGGAGGATGGATATCAGGAAGTGGATCTTCAGCATGTGCAAGCTTTCACTTTGACCACGCCATTTTGGAAGCCGGTTTCAGAGGTTTTTATGGTGCACCAAGTATAGGTATAATGTCTATGATTCTGCTTTCTCTGTGAAGTATTCTAATTTTTGATGTTTTAAATATAGGGAAACAATTAAAAGAGGCACCATATAGATTCTTCTTCGTCTGCCTCGAGTTCTCTATTTCCTTGTGATGAACAGAAGTAAAGTATGCTCTAGGGAGTCAGAGGTTGACAAACTTACGAGGACAGTTCTGAAAACTTTCTGCCTTAAAGAAGAAAGGTCAGCAAGCTCTGAACCTGGATGTCACTCAGAATTCTCCTGAGAGGTCCCCCTCCTTTTTACCAAATAATGATGATAAGTTAATTGTTTTAATAGGGGAAGAACAAACGGGCACATAGCTTGGAAACAAAATTTTGCTTGGCAACTTCTTGCATGTGAAAAGTAATAAGGGTTTCCCAGACCTTGTTGCTTTACTTCCAATATACTGCTTAACATAGTCTTCCTGTTCATCCATATATAATGGATCTGAATCTTAAAGAATGGAAAGACCTGGATAAAATAGTTCTTCCCTGATTTATGGCTCGACCCATTATCATAAATGACTGATACATTGCCTGTTGCAGCTACTGCTGACTCTTTGGTGAAAAAAACGTTTTGGGCATAAAACAATGCCAGATATGGCAGAGGAGGATATTTTGAAAATTCTAGCACATAAAAAGATTGATTTCAATTTTAAAAGTAATATATTCAGAGTTGTTATATATGAGGACGGAGCATTGGTATCATAAGAATATCCCATGCATCTTATATGGAAGTTTACCCTTGCCCTGACTGCCCATCTGCATGTGTAATTGGTATACTGACGTTTTGGCACTGGTATCATGATAATCAAGGCTTGCTCCTGACAAATCAAGATGCAGGTTCTGTCCTGTGACCTGGAGGGGGGCATTAAGTGTATCCTCAGATTAGGGAGAGGGCTACTGTCCCTGTCTTGGATTTAGCACATAAGGTGGTGGTAACCTGCTGTGAGAAGCATCACTTTACACAAAGGTTGTGTTTGTAGAGCATTCGGAGGAGAGCCATCCCAAACCAGTTCTGAAGTTTGAGATAGTGGATTACATCCCACATCTAGAAAATGTGTATAAAAGTGGGACCCAAATCAACCCACTTAGGTCATTTTAGGTTCTTCAAGACCAAGGAAGTAAGTTTTCAGGAGTACTTGTAATGTTGCTTTATGATGAGGGTTGGTGTCTACTTGACAGTCAGTGTCCCAGAAGTGACAGAACATCACATTAAGGGCCTGATTATAACTTTGGCGGTGTTGCAGTGGGCCGCCAGGCCAGTGCCCCAATGTCACACTGCCAAAGCTGTCTGCCAATCGCCCACCAGATTAGCAGTTTTCTCCTGGTCTGTCAGGCGGTGCTTTGGTGGTGAGCCTTAGAAAGGCACATTAATGGGAACAGCAAAGCACGTTCCTGCACGGACTGAAATGCAATGTTGTGCATTTCATTTGGAGCAGGAACATGGTGGTGCATACAGACAGGGAGGCACAACATGTGCCCCCCTACATGCTCATGCACCCCCATGCATAGAGGCACCAGGGGGCCCTGTAGGACCCCCTTAGTTTCCTCACCATAACCATTTTAATGGTGGGCTCACTGCCATGAAAAGGAGGGCAGTAAGGAAGCTCCTAATATGCTTGACGGTGCAGCAGATGCACCGCCAGGATATTATGGGCTCTGACCACTGTACCACCACCACGGGATCAAGGATACTGGTGTTAGCAGCAATCCTGTGGCAGTCCTATCGCCGTAGGCCTAATATGGTGGGTGGACTGCCAGTCTGGCGGTCCAGTGACCGCCACCACGGGTTTGGCAGTCTCATGGACTGCCGGACTCGTAATTAAGCCCTAAGTCTGCATTTTCTGTAGAGGAGCTGAGTATCTGCCTGGTCCCTACAAGAATGTCTGATGAGAGAGAGAAGGAATCTGCCTGGCCATGCAGAAGGAGAAACCCCGGGGGTGGGCACGGAAGGGGCCCCCCTCTGATGGATTGGAGGGGACCTGCAAGAGCCACAGGGCCCCACTAGTGCTCAAATTTCAGCAGCTATAGTGGCATCGAGTGTGACTGTTCAAGCCAAGATTTAGTCTGTATCGCAGGATATCAACTTGCTATGAGTGGGCCTCCATAAGGTTGCGGAGCAGTCACTGGCAACTGAGAAAGAAGTGACTAAACTTCAGGAGGAGGTTGCTGCCTTGCGGACCGCACTGACTGACCTCTTTGCCAGGACTGTCACACTGGAGACCAAGGCCAAGGGCATGGAGGGATGATCCAGGTGCTGCAATCTCCAGTTTGTTGGCTTTCCAGAGGGTGCGGAGTGACAGACCTAGGAACTTTTCCTGAAGCGCTGGGTTGCATTGACAATCCTGTCTGCTAAATTGTCATCCCTTTTTGTGATAGAGAGGACACATCACGCCCTGACGCCGAAGCCGCCTGCGAGGGCTCCTCTGCACACAATAATTACAAAAATCCTCAACTACAGGAACAGAGATACCATTCTGCAGGCGGTCCAACAGGCTGGGTTCCTGCCTTCAAGAATCATGTGATTCACAAATTCCAAGATTACACACGACAGGTGCAGCAAATGCGACTGACATTTGAGGGAGTAAAGCAAATGCGGAAAGCAATGGGACTGCGTTACATGCTTCTCTACCTGGCGAAATGGAAAATCCATAAAAAACACACACGTTTCTTCAGTACACCTGAGGCAGTATGGGATTTGCTGGAGATGCAAGGAGATGGCCATGTCCCTGCTATTGTGGTGGTGGTCTGGGACCAAGGTTGTTGGGGAGGGTCAGAAGAGTGGTTGTGTATGGACAGAGGCATTATGGTTGCACAGATTATACTGGTGACGTGGAATGTCTGTGTACTCAACTCATATGTTAAATGATACAGAATACAGACATATCTCCGGAGATAGAGCACACGTATCACTATGTTGCAAGAGGCGCATCTGATGGAGGGTGAGGTACAGAAAGTGCAAAGGAAGTGGAGAGGGCAATTATACTCCGCCACCTACTCTAACCATGCATGGGGAGTTCTGATCTGAGTTGGCCGCAGGTCCCCTTCCAGGTCCGTGGCTTTAAGGCAGACATTGAAGGCAATGTCTTACTGTATAGTCTGTTGAATGGTGCAGAAGTATGTCAGGATCCCACTCATATGGGTTGGCCATTTTATTGTGTTCTAGATGGGCACATGGATAGACACCCTCCAAAGGCCTCATATGGAGCCCAATATGTCAGCTGCACTAAAAGCCATAATGGAGCAAGTGCACTGTGTGTGTCTTGTGTGATATGCATCCAAGGGTTCAGGTTGTTCAAGTGCTATGCACCGACACACAAAGCATATAGCCACCTTGATAGGTTTCTGGTGTCGGGGGAGTTATCTGCCATGGTGTTGGATGTGCGAATTCTGGGTATAATCCTCTTAGACCATGCACCTCTGCTTCTGTATTGGGGAGCGGGTGGAGCCACGCCAAGGGTCCACCTGCATCCAGAGATACTGGGAGACATCTGGTTCCCTGAGGAGCACAAGGAAGTGATGGTTGGTTACTTTGAAGCAAATTGGACCACAACGGCGCAGGGATAGGTGGAATGGGATGCTCTGAAAGTGGTCATGCACGGGGAGTGCATTTCTAGGATCAGCGTTATGCAGCGTCGGCTCGAGCTATCTGGAAAGGAACTGTCATTAGCGGACCTCCAGCAGGAGACACATGCTGTTGGCGAGTGGCAGGAAGCGCTGTTAAAACTGCCCTAAAACACTCTCTGACCCCTCCAATATTGGCTGTTACCCACCTCTCACAACTTCATTGTGATGAGTTGAGTGACTTTTCCCCCCAAAAAGTGGCAGACATCCATGCCGCTTCCTCTAACACAATTGAGGCAAGCATTCAATTAACCCACCTCAATGTGTCCAGTGCTCTGTGTATGTTTCATCTCATAGATATGCCTTCCTTCAAGTCACCTCTTGCATCCACCAAATTAGGCTCTCCATTGGATCCTTGCCCCCCGTCAGTGCTTGGCAAGCTCACCCATCCTGCCCTGATGCAGTTTACCCAACTGCTGAATTCATCGCTGGCAGAGGACATCGTTCCCAAACCTTGGAAACCTGCCCTGGTCACCCCATTGCTGAAAAAGCCTTATCTGGACCCATTTACTTGGTCAAATTACAGATCCATATCTCTCGTACCTACTCTGGCCAAAGTATTAAAAAACAAGTGAATCAACAACTTACATCATACATGAAACTTAATGGCCTACTCCACCCTTCACAATCAGGTTTTACAGTGGGCCATAGCACCGAATGGTCCCTCCTCAGTGTTACTGTTTACCTGAGGCATCAGTTAGTTAATGGTGGGGCTGCTGCACTGATCCTGTTAGATCTCAGTGCAGCATTTGACACTGTAAATCACACCACACTCCTACTAAGATTAGGGGAAATGAGAGTACAGGGCACTGCCCTGTCCAGCTTAAGATTATTCCTGCAAGATTGCATCTTTCAGGTTCACACACAACTTAGGTCAAAACCTCAACCTTTTACTTGGGGAGTGGGCAAGGATCTACCCTGAGCCCACTTTTCTTCAATCTGTATGTGAGACCATTAGCATAAATAGTTGAAAACTGTGGTCTCTCTCTCTCTCTCTTATCATATGCAGATGACACACAAATCATGGTATCCCTGTCCTCAGGGCTAATCACAGTGCAGCTTCCCTTAACATATGCCTCTCTCAAGTCTCATTATGGATGAATAGCAACTCTCTCAAATTAAACAGGGACAAGACAGAGGTTTTGTTGGTGGACAATCTCTCCAACCTCTGGGGACCCCATTTGTGGCCCATGACTATGGGTAATACCCCCACCCCAGTACCAGTAGTGAAAAATCTAGGAGTCTGGCTTGATGACAAACTAACCATGAGCCATAAGATCAAGAAAATTGGCCTCTTGATTCGGCATTCTGAAATGGCTCAGGAAAATTCTTAACTGTCTGCCTATCCAATACCCACAGTTATATCGTAAATCATTGGTGTCACTGTACTCACCCACACGCTCATTGTGTTCAAGCCATCTCATACTGGCCGCCATTTCTAGAGTTATAAAATCTCGTCAAGGAGGCCAGGCGTTCTTCTTTCTAGGCCCTAAGCTTTGGAACGTTATGTCACTGAAGCTGAAAGCATGTCACTCGCTCCCTACCTTTCGCAAATTGCTTAAAACCTGATTGTTCCAACTCCTTTAATTCTCCTAAGCCTCCTTCCTTCTGGACAGCATTCTGGTCGGACCCATGTTTTGTGAGAAGCCTAGCGCTGGGAAATGTTTCTTTGGAGCCATGTTCATTATAAATCATGCATAATAATAATAATAATAATAATAATAATAATAATAATAATAATAATGCCAGGTTGATCTCCCTGCAGTGGCTACAGCCATTCTGACGTATACAAACGGTGATGGATATGTCATGGCGGGCTGAGGCTGAGGGGAGCTGCACCGTGGCTGGAAACCTGTACCTGAATGGCATTTTTCTTACAATGGGGGAGGCACAGAATTTGTTTCAGTGCAGCTGGGTCAGTTTTTGCAGTATGCTAACCTGTCCTGTACAGTTCAGGAAGTCTGGTGAAACTTTCCTGCAGAGCCGGCGGAATCACAGACAATGATGCTGTTGCTGGATTTTGGACCCAGTAGAGGCCTGGTATCCTGCCTCTATAAGGCCCTGAAGGGGGAAGGAAAGACGGACATGGCGGTGGTCTGGGATAGGTTGACAGGTGACTTACCTAAGCCACTTACGGAGAGCGAATGGATGCAGGCCTGTGCTCAGGTCAGGGAAGTAAGTAGTAAAAGGTGGTTCAAGCATACTCATTTTTATTATTTACATCGGGCCTACATAACACCGCAACGGCTGCACAGGATTAGCGCGTCCCAGTCGAGTGCATATCCCAGATGTGGATCGGATCCAGAGCAGTAGGGTGCAGAGGTATTGAGAGGGGATGCTGCGGACTTTGCGGGGGGGTTGCACACATACAGTTAGACCTCTCAGTCAAGCATTGCCAGCTGAGAGTGCTTCTGACCCCTTAAGAGGGGCTAAAATGAGACACTGGTTCGCCCTTCTGGGATTGATATTGGCTCAGCGGCATTTGGCCAAACACTGAACGCAACCCAGACCACCCACCATCCATAAATGGCTGGACGACACATGCAAATAGGTGGTGGCAGAAGAATAACGGTTGGGATTAGTGTGCTAAGATAAGCACTCAGACTGGGACCTAGAAATATGGGGAGCCATGCTGGAAAGTCTGCTGGGGGATGACCCGCCATTTTTCACCCCAGATCTGAATCCCAGGGTTCGCAGTGGGGTGTCATAGTTGGGAGGGCTCCTGGCCAAGGATGGGATGGTACATGTAATTCAGTGACCTCGAGAGGACGTGGACCCGCAGGCGCGGGCGGAGGGGCCACTGTGCCGCCGCCCCAGCTCCAGGCGGTGGGGACAACCCTCATGATGGGCTTGTGTGTGTGTGTGAGTGAAAATGTTTGATGTTGTGGATGGGTCACCCGCTTCCCTCCCTCCTCCCCCTCCCCTTCGATGTCGCCTGGGGTCCTGGGGCTAAAGTACTGCTACTGATTGTCCACCATTGCTGCTTAGTATTATAGATTTTCTATGTTTAGTTTTAGTAAACGTTATACATAGTTTATGTCAAGGGAGATGCTGGTGAAGGCTCGAATCATACTGAGCTGAACACTGAGTGGCCGGTAGTATTGCACTGGACAGCAGTAGCAAGAGAAGAGAAGGTGTCAAATTCCTGGGGTCACTGACATGCAAAATCCTCTCCCACAAGGGATGTCTCTCATTTACTAACATTGTATTTATCAATATTGGCTGAGCCATACTGTTGTATGTATACTAATCAAAATCTCAATAAAGGCATGTTTTTGAAAAAAAAGATGTAGACAACGGTGCTAAATTTTCTGATTTGCTTGAAAGGATCGAACATTAAATCAAATTCCTTATATGTATTACTTTCCATGCAGTTCAAGCTTGAGCATTAGCCAGTGGAGTCTCCATTGCTGAACAACAAAACTTACTACTCAATGACTGACATAATGACACAGCATTAAAAATGGCTGCTCTTTGTTTGCTATTTGGGAGAATCTGTTTTTTTAGCCTAGAGCTGGAAGACAAGAAGGATAAGCTCTTTAAGAAGCAGAAGCACTCCTCCTTGGTCAGAAATAACAAATGCCTTCTTTTTCCACCTCAAGTTAGGGAAGAGGTTTCATTTCTGTGAGAAGTTGGCCTGGTATATGCTGTCCACTAATTATAGTGGGCCCCTTGCACCAGTCCAAACAACCCCTTATTGGAGATAGGTTAAAGACAACCTTATTGAAAGCTATCCTAGTGGTAGCTATGGAGAGCAGCCTTCAGGCTAAGTCTTGAAGGAATGTAAAGCAGCTTGTTTTACCAGTCTATAATCTCTTGGGTGACCAAATGAAAGAGCACCACACCAGGTATATATTCAAAATATATGTATTTATTGCTAAACACACCCCTCTAGTCTCTTTATGAGGCTAGAGTTCGAAGTACAGAAGTTATAAGTTATTAATTCACAGTAATAGCACAAATACACGTTTGGGCCCTAGGGGCGTACCAAACCATATACCAATAAAGTGGTATGCGAACCACGACTGAACTAGACACTAGGCCTAGAGCCTCTAGAAGTGCTTGGACCACAAGGAACCACCCAAGGTAGTGACACAGGGGACCCACGGGAGACGCGTGCAGTGTAAATACACAACCACGATACGCCGTTAACTTCTATGGAGAAAGTCGGGATCGGGAAAATAGAGAAAAGGGACACTTAAAAGAGGACTAGGACAAAACCCTTTGAGATCTAGGACTTTGAAGAGTCTCTACCCACGGGAGCACCGGAGTACTCGTGTTACCTCACCCAGGAAGCCGGGTGCATAGGTGCCTTTCGGGGTCGGGTTTCGTCGTCGATTCGAATGGCGATCTGCTGCAAAGTGCTGCTGGCGGCCAAGAGAAAAGTGTCCGGGTGGATGCAAGAGTGGATCGGAGTTCTGAAGAACCTGAAAGCAGAGGGGACAGAGTCTGGGTCACTAGCCAGTGACCAGGAAGGCGATGGACAGATGCCCACCGATGTCGAGTGCTTCAGGTGCGATGATGGTCGTCTTGACTCTTCAGCCACGAGGTCCAGGAGGCGTTGTCGGCAACCAGGAGCAGGATTCGGGCTGGCACACGATGTCTGTCGAGTGCTGAGGTGTCGGCGACCGGATTGGACCCAACAAGCCTTGGCAACGGCAAGTCTTGGTGAAGATGTAGATCGTCGATGGTGCAGACCAGCAAGGTCTGTGGAACTCACCCAGCGAGGGTAAGTGAGGGCAGGCCTGGAGCAACCAGGATGCCAAGTAAGAAAAGGATTGGCTTTCGTTAAGGGCTACTAGCCAACGGGCTAGTGACCGCAAAGGAGCCTCGTGACGCCGCACGTGGATCTGGCTTACAGGACACTCGTGGAGTGGGGGCCAGTGATCTTCGGTGCAGGTGGTGCTGGAGGCTAGGACTACTCGGAGCCCAAAGCACGACTTCTTGGGAGACCCAGAAGATGATGCACTTGCAAATGTGCTCGGTGTCCAGGGGTCACGGTCTCAAGTCACCCACGATAGCCACAGGCCTCAGCTTTGCTGGGGACTCAGGGTAGCCTCGGGGAAGTCTGAGAATCCACCTCTGGTGATGCGATGACTTCGGCGTCCGACGGGAGCTTCAGAAATGCGAACCGGACAGATGCTTCTTTGGTGCCTGCCAAGCAGGGGAGTCACTCCTTGACCCCAAGGGAGATTCTTCAGTCCTCTAATCTTGTCGTAGAGCGTCGAAGGTCCAGGATTCAGTTTCAGAGTTTCGTCCAGGTATAATCTAAAGTCCTAAGGACTGGGTTCCTACCTTTATTCTAAAAATAGGGGTTGGACTACTCTGTGGCCCCACCTATGGGTGGGTCAGGGCAGAGGGGTGGCTACACCCCTTTCCCTTTGTCCAGTTCGCGCCAAAGCAGGGGCTGCAAGCCCCTGATCCGGTTTGAACTGGGGTATGCACAGGGACACCAAATGTGCCCCCAGTGCAGGACTTCAAAGCACCCGAAAGTGCTCCCGCCCAGCCCCAATACACATTATCCTGTCTGGGGAGGTGGTCACACCTCCCTGGGACAGGAAACCTATTGTCCAGGCCTCCCCTGCCGGAGTTTCGTCCAGCAGCAGGAGGCCAGACTCGTGTCTGTGGCAGCAGCATCCATTTTGTGATGCCAGGGCTCTGGAAAGAAGTTACCGGACTAGTCAGAGTTAACATGTCTTTCCCTCTAGAAGGGTGGAATGCTACCCCCGCCGCCAGGATTGGCGGGGGGTAGTATTCCAAGATGTTTGACACCAAACACGACATGTTTAGGTGCAGCCATTCCAAAGTTAGCATTTTACCGCGAGGATATAATGCGCTTAAGAGTATATGGTCAGGCTGCACTACAAACAGCATCAGAGATGGTCTCCGAACGCTGCAGAGGGGCCCTGCTCATGCAGGGGCACCCTCTCACATAGGAACCACGCACTCTGCCTTTAGGATTGATAAGGCCTGCCTTAGGAGTGACTTATAGGTTTATATGTGTGTATGTATTTCGTGATATAGGTAACCTATATCACAGTAAGGGGTGCATGCACCACCTTACCCAGGCTGCAGTAGCAGACCTGTGGTGTCAGTTTGGATGGCCTTCCAGGGGTGGCATAATACATGCTGCAGCCCCTGGCAGGCCTCTGAGGTACCTATGCCCTTGGTACATAGTATACCATATACTAGGGACTTATAAGGGCACTCCAGATCCCAATCAGTGATGTGCCTAAGGCACATGGAAACCATTTTAGAGAGGAAGCAGCTAGGCTGGGGTTCTGATTAGCAGGGCCCCAGCCAGACTAATGTCGAAAAACAGTGAAGCATCAGCAAAAAGTGGGGGTACCCATGTGAAGCAGATCCTACTCTCCTACACAACCCCCCAAACGTAGTGACATTAAACTAACCTTGCCCAGTTAAGTCTTCATGTTCTAAGTGGAAATACCTAGAGAGTCCATCTGCATTCGCATGGTTACTCCCAGGCCTATGTTCCACTGTAAAGTCCATCCCCTGTAGGGAAATGGACCACCTAAGCAGTTTGGGGTTTTCACCCTTCATTTGTTTTAGCCATAAGAGGGGCTTATGGTCTGTCTGAACCAGGAAGTGTGTACCAAACAAGTATGGCCTCAACTTCTTCAGAGCCCAGACCACAGCAAAGGCCTCCCTCTCTATCGCTGACCAACGTTTCTCTCTAGGGGTCAGCCTTCTGCTAATGAAAGCTACTGGCTGATCCTGACCTTCTTCATTCAATTGTGACAGTACAGCCCCTACCCCCAATTCAGATGCATCAGTTTGAACAATGAACTTCTTGGAGTAATCAGGACTCTGCAGAATTGGAGCAGTGCACATGGCCTGCTTGAGGTCATCAAATGCCTTTTGACAGCTAACTGTCCACTGAACCTTTTGGGCATTTTCTTAGAAGTTAAGTCATTCAGGGGTGTCACTATTGATCCATACCCCTTGACAAATCTCCTATAGTACCCAGTCAGGCCTAAGAAGGCTCTCACCTGAGTCTGGGTAGTGGGAGCAGTCCAGTCCATGATGGTCTGGATCTTGCTCTGCAAAGGTTGAACCTGGCCTCCACCCACAAGGTGGCCCAGGTACACAACCTGACTCTGCCCTATCTGGCACTTAGTGGCCTTGATAGTCAGGCCTGCCTTTTGCAGGGCCTGTAAAACATTCCTGAGGTGGACCAGGTGATCCTCCCAGGTGGAGCTAAAGACAGCAATATCATCTAGATATGCTGCACTATAGGCTTCCAGACCTGTGAGAACTGTATTCACCAGCCTCTGGAAAGTGGCAGGTGCATTCTTCAGACCAAAGGGC
The DNA here is from genome assembly GCA_963921515.1 of Calotriton arnoldi. Taxonomy (NCBI): domain Eukaryota; kingdom Metazoa; phylum Chordata; class Amphibia; order Caudata; family Salamandridae; genus Calotriton; species Calotriton arnoldi. The sequence continues at coordinate 1,488,858 of CAWUFW010002412.1, forward strand.
ATTACCACAAATTGATAATGCCCACTAGGGGTTGAGAATGCTGTTTTGGGCTTTGCAGTATCAGCTAGTCTGATCTGCCAGTAGCCAGCTGTTAGGTCAAATGTGCTGAGATATTTGGCAGAGGCCAAAGTATCTATGAGCTCATCTGCCCTGGGTATTGGATGGGCATCAGTCCTAGTGACTGCATTGAGACCCCTGTAGTCTACACAGAACCTCATCTCTCTCTTTCCACCACTGGTGTGAGGTTTCGGTACAAGGACTACTGGACTAGCCCAAGGGCTATCTGAGGGTTCAATAACTCCCAATTCCAACATTTTCTTGACTTCAGTCCTGATACAGTCCCTGACATGGTCAGGTTGCCTATAAATCTTGTTTTTAATAGGCAGACTGTCCCCAGTGTCCACTTCATGAGTGCACCAGGTGGTCTGACTGGGTGTCAGTGAAAACATATGTCGAAACTGATTGAGGACTTGCCTGCAATCAGTTTGTTGCTGGGTAGTGAGGCTGCCTGCCAAGGCTGCACCATCAACTGACCCATCGTCAGGGTTCTGTGAGAGCAGGTCAGGGAGTGGGTCACTCTCTTCCTCCTGCCCTTCATCAGTAGCCATGAGCAAGCCCATGTCTGCCCTGTCCACATATGGTTTTAACCTGTTGACATGGAGAACCCTGTGGGGACTCCTGGGTGTTCCTAGGTCCACTAAATAAGTGACCTCACCCTTCTGCTCAACAATAGTGTGGGGTCCACTCCATTTATCTTGGAGAGCTGCTGGGGCCACTGGCTCCAACACCCACAACTTCTGTCCTGGCTGGTAAACAGTCAGAACAGCCTTTTGGTCATGCCAGGCCTTCTGAAGTTCCTGGCTAGCCTCAAGGTTTTTGGTTGCCTTTTTCATGTACTCAGCCATCCTGGAGCGGAGACCAAGTACATAGTCCACTATATATTGCTTTGGGGGCTTGAGAGGTAACTCCCATCCTTCCTTCACCAAGCACAGTGGACCCCTCACAGGGTGGCCAAACAGAAGTTCAAAAGGGCTGTAACCAACCCCCTTCTGAGGCACCTCCCTATATGTGAATAAAAGGCAGGGCAAGAGTATGTCCCATCTACGCCTAAGCTTTTCTGGGAGCCCTTTAATCATGCCCTTCAAGGTTTTGTTGAACCTCTCAACTAAACCATTGCATTGTGGGTGATAGGGTGTGGTGAACTTATAAGTCACTCCACACTCCTTCCACATTGCTTTTAAGTACCCAGACATGAAGTTAGCACCCCTGTCTGAGACTACCTCCTTAGGAAAGCCCACTCTTGAGAAGATTCCCAGGAGGGCCCTTGCCACCACAGGTGCTGTAGTGGTCCTGAGGGGAATAGCTTCTGGGTACCTGGTGGCATGATCCACTACCACCAGGATACACCTGTGCCCAGAGGCTGTTTGGGGATCCATGGGACCAACAATGTCAATCCCTACCCTTTCAAAGGGCACCCCCACCACAGGTAGTGGTATCAGGGGGCCTTTGTAGTGCCACCTGCTTTGCCACTGGCTTGGCAGGTTACACAGGAGCGACAAAACTCCTTACTGTCTTCAGACATGTGGGGCCAGTGAAAGTGAGGGACAATTCTGTCCCAAGTCTTGTTCTGGCCCAGGTGACCTGCTAAGGGAATATCATGGGCTAGGGTCAATAGGAAGCCCCTGAACTTCAAAGGTATTACCAACCTCCTGGTAGCACCAGGCTTGGGGTCTCTACTCTCTGAGTACAGGAGTCCATCATCCCAATACACTGTATGGGGACCACTAGCTTTCCCAGCAGCCTCAGCAGCAGCTTGCTGTCTGAGGGGTTCAAGGGAGGGGCAGCTCTGCTGCTCCTGGCTCAGATCTGCCCTAGAAGGTCCCCCTGTAACCCAAGAACTCAACCTGGTCAGGTTCAAGTTCCTCTGGGACAGTTCCTTCTTCAGGGCTGAGATCATCCCCCTCAAGGGACTGATCTTCCTCCTAAGCCAAGGGGAAGGCACTGCCTTAACCCTACTACTCCTCCTCTTGGAAGGCACTTGGTCCATTCTTCCAGAATCCAAGGCCTGTTCAGTGCTAGACATTTTGGCTTGTGACCTGGTCACAGCAAACACATCTGCAGGGATCCCCAGCATTTCTGCATGGGTCCTGAGCTCCACTTCTGCCCAAGCAGAAGTCTCTAAGTCATTGCCAAGCAAGCATTCGACTGGTAGGTTTGCACTTACCACAACCTTCTTAAGGCCAGTTACCCCTCCCCAGGAGAAGTTAACAACTGCCAGAGTATGGTCTGTTCTGACATTGCTAGCATTGGTCACTTGGTACATCTCACCAAGCATAACTTGCCCAGGTAGGACAAGGTCTTGTGTCACCATTGTGACACTTGCCCCTGTGTTCCTAAATGCCAAAGCCTCACGTCCATTAATTAAAGGCTGTTGTCTGTACTTGCCCAGATTACTGGGACTCACAGTGGAGGTCACATCCATGCCTCCATCACAGACTAACACAGCCTGAGTCAGTTCTCTGACTAAGTCAGAGCCCAACTCAGTTCCCAGGGTGAACCCTATTAAACCCTTTGCTGGAGCACTTCCACCAACTGTACTAGGGGGAACAGGTGCCTTAGGGGCATTGGTGGGTGCTGGACTGGAGTCTTTGGACTTGGTGCAATCACTGGTCCAGTGGGTCTTTTGCTTACAGACCTTGCACCATGGTTTTCTTTGGCCTTTCCCTTTGGTAGACTGTGAATCGCCACCAGAAGAAGATTTTTGGGGGCCTGATGAAGACTTTTGATCTTTACCCTTCTCCCCACCCTTGTCAGAGTTCTTAGCATCTTGCTTCTTGGTTTCCCCACCTTGGTTCTGTACCTTCTGCTTCACCCTGGTTCTGACCCATTTGTCTGCCTTCTTTCCCAATTCTTGGGGAGAGGTCAGATCAGAGTCTACCAGGTATTGATGCAACAGCTGATTTTGACAGTTATTAAGAATCTGCTCCCTCATTATCAGATTGTACAATCCTGAGAAGTCACACACCTTACTGCCCATCAACCAGCCTTCCAGAGCCTTGGCAGAACAATCCACATAGTCTACCCAGTCTTGAGTCTGTGCTTTTTGGGTGTCTCTGAACTTCAACCTGTACTGTTCAGTGGTTAGGCCAAACCCATCAATAAGAGCACTCTTCAAGACCTTGTAATTATCAGCATCCTCCTCTCTAACAGTGAGGAGCTTATCTCTACCTTTGTCAGCAAAGGAGAGCCACAAGATTGCTGCCCACTGCTCCTGAGGGACCTTCTGTACTTTACAGGCCTTCTCTAATGCAGTTATCCATTTGTGGATATCATCCCCACTCTGGTAGGGAGGGACAATCTTGCTCAGGTTCCTATGGTCATAGGACCTTTCCCTGTCTCTAGGGACATGGCTGCCACCATGGGACTCTAGTCCCAATTTTCTTCTCTCTCTAAGGAGATCTAGGGATTCCCTATCTAAAGCCAATTGCTTTTTTCTGATCTCCAGCTGAGTTTCCTCATACTGGACCAGTCTGGTTCTCCTCTCATGAGAGGATTCCCTCCTGTGAGAGGAGACAGAGCTCCCTATAGAGGTGCCAGAGTGGTTAGACTCCTGAGAAGGAGATCTAGACTTCCTGGGCACACTCTTAATCCTTCCTGGGGGACAAAGAGGGCATCATCTTGATCATCCTCATCATCATCCACAGGAGGGATTGGATTTTCCAGGTCAGGGTCATTGTCACCCTCCTGGCCAGTTTCAGAGGGGGGGCTGGGGGTATAGGTACCCCTGGCGTCCTCCTCTTCTCCTGCCCCACCCTCAGCTCCTACCCCTTCAGTCCCTACAGGCTTACTAAGGTCATAAGCCACCAACAACTCCTTGAGGTGTTGGGTGGTGGGGCTTTGGCCTGTCCTTATTTTTCTCAAGTTACATAAAGCTCTCAATTCCAAGAATGGGAGTGTATCATACTTGGAGGGTGGAAGCTCAATGGCTTCCTGCAAGGATTCTTTGGATCCTGCCCTTAAAGACATTACTAGTGTGGTGTGGTGTATGCACTACCTACTCTAGTGTGGCCTACTAAACTCTCTTGAGTTGTAGAAAGGGTTGTGCTATCCCTTAACACACAACTCTAAGTTCAGTAGAACTTACTGTATTCTAAGCTTAAATTATATGTACCTTAGGTACCTTTAGTGGTTTTCAGTTGATCAATTCAATTGAGATTATCTGGTAAAACAATAGCAAGCTGGAATCCCACCGCTGCACACCAATGTGAGAAGTTGGCCTGGTATATGCTGTCCACTAATTATAGTGGGCCCCTTGCACCAGTCCAAACAACCCCTTATTGGAGATAGGTGAAAGACAACCTTATTGAAAGCTATCCTAGTGGTAGCTATGGAGAGCAGCCTTCAGGCTAAGTCTTGAAGGAATGTAAAGCAGCTTGTTTTACCAGTCTATAATCTCTTGAGTGACCAAATGAAAGAGCACCACACCAGGTATATATTCAAAATATATGTATTTATTGCTAAACACACCCCTCTAGTCTCTTTATGAGGCTAGAGTTCGAAGTACATAAGTTATAAGTTATTAATTCACAGTAATAGCACAAATACACGTTTGGGCCCTAGGGGCGTACCAAACCATATACCAATAAAGTGGTATGCGAACCACGACTGAACTAGACACTAGGCCTAGAGCCTCTAGAAGTGCTTGGACCACAAGGAACCACCCAAAGTAGTGACACAGGGGACCCACGGGAGACGCGTGCAGTGTAAATACACAACCGCGATACGCCGTTAACTTCTATGGAGAAAGTCGGGATCGGGAAAATAGAGAAAAGGGACACTTAAAAGAGGACTAGGACAAAACCCTTTGAGATCTAGGACTTTGAAGAGTCTCTACCCACGGGAGCACCGGAGTACTCGTGTTACCTCACCCAGGGAAGCCGGGTGCATAGATGCCTTTCGGGGTCGGGTTTCGTCGTCGATTCGAATGGCGATCTGCTGCAAAGTGCTGCTGGCGGCCAAGAGAAAAGTGTCCGGGTGGATCCAAGAGTGGATCGGAGTTCTGAAGAACCTGAAAGCAGAGGGGACAGAGTCTGGGTCACTAGCCAGTGACCAGGAAGGCGATGGACAGATGCCCACCGATGTCGAGTGCTTCAGGTGCGTTGACAGTCGTCTTGACTCTTCAGCCACGAGGTCCAGGAGGTGTTGTCGGCAACCAGGAGCAGGATTCGGGCTGGTACACGATGTCTGTCGAGTGCTAAGGTGTCGGCGACCGGATTGGACCCAACAAGCCTTGGCAACGGCAAGTCTCGGGGAAGATGTAGATCGTCGATGGTGCATACCAGCAAGGTCTGTGGAACTCACCCAGTGAAGGTAAGTGAGGGCAGGCCTGGAGCAACCAGGATGCCAAGTAAGAAAAGGATTGGTCTTCGTTAAGGGCTACTAGCCAACGGGCTAGCGACCGCGAAGGAGCCTCGTGATGCCGCACGTGGATCTGGCTTACAGGACACTCGTGGAGTGGGGGCCAGTGATCTTCGGTGCAGGTGGTGCTGGAGGCTAGGGCTACTCGGAGCCCAAAGCACGACTTCTTGGGAGACCCAGAAGATGATGCACTTGCAAATGTGCTCGGTGTCCAGGGGTCACGGTCTCAAGTCACCCACGATAGCCACGGGCCTCAGCTTTGCTGGGGACTCAGGGTAGCCTCGGGAAGTCTGAGAATCTACCTCTGGTGATGCGATGACTTCGGCGTCCGACGGGAGCTTCAGAAATGAGAACCGGACAGATGCTTCTTTGGTGCCTGCCAAGCAGGGAGTCACTCCTTGACCCCAAGGGAGATTCTTCAGTCCTCTAATCTTGTCGTAGAGCGTCGAAGGTCCAGGATTCAGTTTCAGAGTTTCGTCCAGGTATAATCTAAAGTCCTAAGGACTGGGTTCCTACCTTTATTCTAAAAATAGGGGTTGGACTACTCTGTGGCCCCACCTATGGGTGGGTCAGGGCAGAGGGGTGGCTACACCCCTTTCCCTTTGTCCAGTTCACGCCAAAGCAGGGGCTGCAAGCCCCTGATCCGGTTTGAACTGGGGTATGCACAGGGACACCAAATGTGCCCCCAGTGCAGGACTTCAAAGCACCCGAAAGTGCTCCCGCCCAGCCCCAATACACATTATCCTGTCTGGGGAGGTGGTCACACCTCCCTGGGACAGGAAACCTATTGTCCAGGCCTCCCTGCCGGAGTTTCGTCCAGCAGAAGGAGGCCAGACTCGTGTCTGTGGCAGCAGCATCCATTTTGTGATGCCAGGGCTCTGGAAAGAAGTTACCGGACTAGTCAGAGTTAACATGTCTTTCCCTCTAGAAGGGTGGAATGCTACCCCCGCCACCAGGATTGGCGGGGGGTAGTATTCCAAGATGTTTGACACCAAACACGACATGTTTAGGTGCAGCCATTCCAAAGTTAGCATTTTACCGCAAGGATATAATGCGCTTAAGAGTATATGGTCAGGCTGCACTACAAACAGCATCAGATATGGTCTCCGAACGCTGCAGAGGGGCCCTGCTCATGCAGGGGCACCCTCTCACATAGGAACCACGCACTCTGCCTTTAGGATTGATAAGGCCTGCCTTAGGAGTGACTTATAGGTTTATATGTGTGTATGTATTTCGTGATATAGGTAACCTATATCACAGTAAGGGGTGCATGCACCACCTTACCCAGGCTGCAGTAGCAGACCTGTGGTGTCAGTTTGGATGGCCTTCCAGGGGTGGCATAATACATGCTGCAGCCCCTGGCAGGCCTCTGAGGTACCTATGCCCTTGGTACATAGTATACCATATACTAGGGACTTATAAGGGCACTCCAGATCCCAATCAGTGATGTGCCTAAGGCACATGGAAACCATTTTAGAGAGGAAGCAGCTAGGCTGGGGTTCTGATTAGCAGGGCCCCAGCCAGACTAATGTCGAAAAACAGTGAAGCATCAGCAAAAAGTGGGGGTACCCATGTGAAGCAGATCCTACTCTCCTACAATTTCCACCAATGTTCCAGAAGGCAGCAGTATCAGTCACAGTACAGAAATAGTAAAGTGAAGATGCACAGTGATAGCTACTCCCAGAACCTAAGCAGCCCTCTCTGTCACAATAGCAGCAGTCCTGACTATGCCTGAAATAGACACAACTTTCCTGTAAAAGGTCGCCTACGTCACGTCAGAGAAGTCTGTAAAAACTCTACCTCAGACACTGTGTACTACAAGTGATCAGCAAAAGATACAAGATCAAGCTTCTATTGCCTCCAATTGTTTCAGGGATCAAACTGACAATATGGCCTTGGTGCCCCATCAAAAGACTAGCATTCCTTCAAGCAGTTTTTTCACTACTTCCAAAACAAGCAATGGTATCAGTTGCTATGACAGAAGTGGGATCAGGCATATAGTTCCCACTCTTTATGGTCCCTGTGAGAAATTGGGTTATTGGTTGAGGGAGGTGGAAGCCCCAGTCAGGCAACAACCATAATCCTTGTCAGGGTGAGCCACAAATAGTCAATACATCGATCTCTGCTTAACTCTCTGGCATATTGGCACAAAGCACTCACGCTTAACTTAGCGACAATGTGAAAAGTATGTATGAAGCACACAAACAGAAATAAAGTGAAAGCACAACCCAATAAAAATTCCAAACCAATTTAGAAAAAATAGAACAGATTTTAGAAACTAAAATAATAGACAAAAATCCAATCTGTAGAACTGGAGATATTACATTTTAAAGTTTTAGGTAAAAATAGAACCTAAAAGCACAGAGAGCCACTTGCGGTCGTCTGGTCACACTAGATAAGGGGAAGTCACACTTTCAGCCCAACCACGATGGAGCGCAGGTCAGAAACATGGACCAGGTTAGTCCCGCTAAAAAGCTTACTATATCAAAGTCCGGTGAGAAGAGTTCCATTTGAGGTGGAGGAGGTCACGAGGAATAGAGAAAGCGTCGAAGATGGTCGTCGCTGTAGGGCGAAGAGCAGGTCAGGCAGCACGGGCCGTTGTCGCTGTAGCATGAGGAGCTGGTTGGGTGTCATGGACGATTGTTGCTGGAACTTCACGTTTGGCCAGTCACCATCGACTGTTGTTGCTGTTCCGAGAAGTGCGGATCTTGCATTGCTGGCTGTCACTGGTGGTCACTGTAGCACTAAGAGCAGGACTTCAGCAGTGCTTCGTATTGGCAGTCATCCCAGGCGACTGTGTCTTGGCATGAAGTGTGCCGTTCTTGGGCATGTCGAGCCCAGACTTCAGGATTGCACCTTTTCTTCTTGGAATGAGCACAGACGAATGCTAGCCAAGGGTCCAGGACCTGGAGGGCACCTATTGGGGATCAAAAACTCACTCCCAAAAAGGTCTGCAGGGCTCAAACAGGTCTAGTTGCAGGTCCAAGCAGGCCCCGCTGCAGCAGGCCAGCTGGGCAGTTGCAGGGAGGCCTCTGGAGCTTGTTATGTCCCTGTAGCTCAAAGAGGAGGTCGGTCAACTGGTTGCTAGAACTCAGGTTAGCCTGGGATGAAGGTAAGCTGGTCCAGACTTCCTTCACAGACAGCAAGGCAGTCCTCAAGCAGTAGGGCAGTCCTTCTGTAATGTCCACAGGTAAAGGCAAGGCCGGACTGTCCATACTGGGCATCAGGCGTTTCCCCGGAAGACTGGAAGTGTGGGAGGCCGCTTTTGTTACTGGGCTAGTTTTGTAGCTGTACAGCAGTTTTAAAAGCACTGCTGAGGTCCTTATATATTCAACAGTTTTCAGGCAGTAATACAAGTGCCAATATAACTCTGGTGATTAACGAACCTGCTGGAGAGAGATCAGAGTTTTGTCTAGTGGCAGTTTTGACTTATCTAAGGTAGTGCAGAGGGTTAATATGCCTGCTGCAAAGAGCATGTACAGTGCAGATCACAGAACAGTATTTTATGTGCATAGCTCAGTGGTTTACCACTTTTGTACAGAGATCCTTTTGTTACTGTGAAGTTCATAAGTTACAGTCGTAATCCAGGTTAGAAAGTTAGGTTTTTCCCCCAGTCTTTCATTATCCTAATTTTGCTAAAAAGGGTTTGTTTGGGTAGAAAGAAATTCTTATTAGTAAAGTAAACCCTAAGCACTGTGTTAGGTTCTGAACCCTGAGTTTGTGCTTTCCCAGACCAAGCACTCTTAAAAAATGCCTACCAGTCTGGATGACATGTGAATCCTACTCCTTGTAGTCCCCTTTGTCATATGTAACATTTTCTATACACTGATGTACACATGTATGATTCATTGTCTCTGTATGTGTATGTGATGTAAAATGCTCCGACACCCTACACTGGTATGTATACATACCCTACACTGGTATGTATAGATGTGAGAGTGGGGCTATAGAGAATGAGAGGAACTGTTGGAGGGTGATAGTGAGGGAATCATTGAAGAGCCTCAGTAAAGATTGTCGTATCCTGGTGCACTGTTAGGTCAGCATTTACTATGGTTTAAAAACTTACACAATTGTATAATGAAAAATATGTTGCAGAATGCACCATTTTTCCCAAATTATCTTCGGGGGAGAACCCTGCCAACCCCCTTGTAGTGGTTAGGCTTGCTCGCTGCTCTCGGGAAACAGCGTTTATAACGCTGTCAACACCACGCGGGTAGGTAACAACGCGGACGTTACATCGTCCGCGTTGTTACCACGCATGGCATGACATCGCAAGTCGTTTCTACGACTTGCGCTAGATGGCGCGCAACACCAAGGAATGTGTTGGATTTTAAATCCAACACATTCCCTACTATTGCGCTAACTGGAGTAGGAATAGTAATTTATACTATTCCTAAGTCCAGCGCGCCATCTAGTGCAAGTCGTAGAAACGACTTGCGATGTAAAACCATGCGTGGTAACAGCGCGGACGATGTAACATCCGCGTTGTAACCTTCTGCGTGGGATTGTATGTCGTAGTAACGTCATACATTCGCTGCTCTCGCTATGCACCGTATGGGGGCTGGTGTAACAAAATTTGGATTCTCAGTCCGGCCCTGGGTACAGGTGTGTTCGGATGAGTGACCCTTGATGTCCACTATTATTACCTGGTGCAAGCCCTGTTCTACCCTCACATCTGACTCTGGAAAGATATTTCCCTTTCCTTGTCAAATTTTCAAACTGTCTGGGGTGACATCAGATTGTTAGGTTCCTTTGCATGTGTTGGAGGAATGCCCTTTCAAGTGCAAGTGGGACAGGACACAGCTCCGCCCCCAGCCATCATGGCAGGATGGCTCACCCTGCCCACACCCAATCCCCTTTGTCTCCCTTTCTGGGAGGAATAGACAAACTCCTACATTCACAGTCATGTAACCCAGGACACTGTCAAAAGGCACAAACATTCTAATAGTGGCATATTCAGAATTGTGCCTTACAATTTGACTTTATCATTAAAGAGGATTTTAAAATACAGTTTATTTGAATGTAAGCAGTAAATATCTATCTGCTCCCAACCCACTTATTAAATGTAAAAAGTTAACCCAATGTTAATCAATGGGAGAGATAAGCCTTACAGCTGTGAAAAATGACACTAGCAGCGATTTCCTGCCAGGACATGTAAAACGTAACTACACATGCCCTACTTTTAAATGCAATGCACCTTGCCCTATGAGCCTCTAGAGCCTACCTTAGGGGTGACTTACATGTAATAAAAAGGAAGGTTTAGACCTGGTGAAAGGTTCATTTGCCAGGTCGAAATGGCATTTTAAAACTGCCCTACAGGCAGAAGTTGCAGGCCTGTGACAAGTTTTGAAAGGCTACTTCAGTGGGTGGCACAGTAAGTGTTATAGGCCCACTGGTAGCATTTAATTTACAGGCTCTGGGAACATGCAGTACCATTTACTAGGGGATTACAAGTAAATTAAAAGGGCCACTTATGTGTATGCCAATTTTACCATGTTTGAAGGAGAGAGCACAAGCACTTTAGCACTGGTTAGCAGTAGTAGAGTGCACAGAGTCCTAATGCCAACAAAAACTAATTCAGCAAAACAGAAGGTGTGAAAGCAAAAGGTTTGGGGGAATACCATGCCAAGGATGTCGAGTCTAACAATCCCCAAGCCATCGTGCGGGTAAACAGGATGCTAGTAAACTGGAAAAATCTCATCTGCTGGATGAAGTTTATACCCTTCATAATGGAGTCTCTGTGGTGAATTATCCCCTTCATAAGAACAGAAGACTTCATGGTGGCTAGCAAAATCTAAGATGCGTATCACCAGATACTGATTGTTAATGCCATAAATAACTCAGGTTTTGTGTCCAGAACAGATACTTTCGCTTCAAAATGTTATCATTTGGCCTGAAGTCAGACGTTCAAGCATTTATGAAGATAGTGGAGCCACCTGAGTCGTGCCCCTTCAGCAGAGCACATTCCTATGGGTCTGCAAGAGGCACACTAATGTGTTTAACAACATGGTTTCTTCTCAATCTTCAGAAGTGCCAGTTGTCACCTTCAAAAGATCAGATACTCATTGGAGCATGCTTCAGAACAGATCTGAATAGTGAGTTCTTCCGAGAGATAAGAACACTGCATCTTAGCGTACTGCTGTCTTCTCTACTGGAAATGTCATGTGCTCCAGTTCAACTGTAGTTGAAATTGCAAGGTCACATGGCAGCATATGTCTTCACAATTCCATGAGTAAGGCTTTATCTACACCCAATATGGGTTCATCTGCATGTTTACTGGGTACCAGCGTTACACAACTTCCAGACACTGATTCCAGGGACTCACAAATTGAGAGACTCCTTGCAGTGGTAGTTGAATCCTCTGGCCTTTTACACAAGAATTCTCCTTCAGAAGGATCCCCCAGTGGTAACAACAACAGGGGCCAGCTCCTTCGGCTGGGAAGCAATTTAAATCTTTGTATAGTCAAGCACAATAGAGTTTTAGAGAGAGTAGCCATACTTTCAATTGGAGGGCATTTTCCATCCTACATCGTAGACCAACATGTTTTAATGTAATTGAACTAGACACTAACTGTTGTATACATAAACCACCAAGGGGAATGCATTCCCAATCATTAGTTCTAGTGGTAAGTCATCTGTGTGCCTAAGCACAACTCCATCTCCTGTTTCTCTCTGCAATTCACATCAGGAAAATGGACCATACTCAAACAGATCAGTTGAGCAGGATTTCTTCCTGCCTCTCAAGATCTTTCTCTTCACCTTTGCTCCACTCTCCTGATTCTGCTCCTGGTAACCGGTGATTGGCATCTTGGACGTGGATGCAATGGCAATAATATGGTCGTAGAAGCTGCTTTATGCCTTCACCCTGTTTCCTCTAATTCATAAGTTACTCACCTGGATCATGGAAAAATAGATGGAGGTCATTGTGGTAGCCACATTTTGGCCATGAAGGAGATGTACCCTCCTCAAAACATTTGCTAACTCACCCTCCTAGGAGACAACTGTTAGTATCACCTCCAATACATCATCCCGTGCGTCCTATCCCAGGGAGATACGCTCTATGGTCTGGAGATTTAAAAGATGTAGTTACAAAGCAAAGGGTTGCCACAGCATCTAGCAACACTTACTCTGGAGTGTTGCGAACCAACTACTACTAAAGCTTATGGTCCATGGGTCTATAGGTAGCATTTTTAAAGCACTAGTTTACTGAGGCATAATGGAACTGAAAATAGCTACACCAACCTACCACATCAGCATCATACTCTCACAAAATAGAAAAAAGAGGTTTTTAAAATGATCTTGATCTGAAGAAAGCAATAGAACATTAGGACCCTGCGCACTTCACCACTGCTGAATTGTGGTGAAGTGCTTGCACTCTCTCTTTCAAACATAAAAAATTGTCCAACACCTGAATGGCATATTTAATTTACTTATAACTCCTGAGTAAAGGGTACTACATGTACCCAGGGGCTATAAATCCAATGCTACTAGTGGACTGCAGCACTCATTCTGCCACCCACTAAAGTAGTACCGTAAAATATGACTCAAGCCAGTCACTGCAGCCCATAGTGCAGTTTTAAATGGTTAGTTTGACCTGGAATATAAACCTTTTGCCAGGCCTAAACCTTCCTCTTTAAAGTGTATAAGTCACCCCAAAGGCATGCTCTACAGACTCACAGGGCAAGGTGCATAATACCTAAAAAGTAGGGCATGTGTAGTTAGGTTTTGCATGTTCTGGCAGTGAAAAACTCCCAAAGTCGTTTTTCACTACAGTCAGGCTAGCTCTCCCATAGACTAACACTGGGTTACATTTTTACACTTAATAAGTGATAACTTCAGTTTTGGAGCAGATAGATAAATACTTGTTCCGCTCATTTAAATTGTAATTGAAAATCCTTTTTAATTGCAAAGTCGGATTTTAGATTACTATTCTGAAAGCGCCACTTTTAGAAAGTTGGCATTTGTCTGCTTAAACCAAATGTGCATTTCTGCCAGTTTCCAGGGTCACATGGCTGTTAATGACTCTCCTGTGGTGTTCTGTGTAGTCCTTCAAGACATGGGGACAAAGCGCCTTGGATGTGGTAAGGGTGTCTCTCTCCTTAGAAGGATGCCCTGCGGGGTCACACTCAGCCATTCCCGAGTTTTAAAGGATGGCCCAAGGGCTGTACCCAACCCCTATGTGACGTCTTCAGATGCATCCTCTGTCACTGGCAAATGCAACCCACACCTGGGCCTGTCTGCCCTTTTTTACCCTAGACAGATTGGAGCCAGATCCAGGGGAAGGGGAATAACTGACCAGAACGAGTTTAGGGTTAGACAAAGGGGCTATCCCCCACACACAGACAGGCACTGGTATAAGAGTAGCAGCCTCAGAACCCCTCATCAGAACACTACTGGTACTGTGGAGACTGGGAAGAAACACTGCCCTGATCTCTGAAGCCTGACAGAAGACTAGATCTGCTTGCGTTGAGCCCAGGATTCCAGAAGTGACTCCAAGGGTCAGGTGGCTGACCTTCTGTTTGAGCTACAGGGACACACCAAGCTTCAAGAGGCCCTTCCTGCAATTTTCCAGCTGAGCAACACCAACTGGATCTGCCTGGACCCTGCTACTGGCCTCCGCTGCAGTGAGTCCTGACCCCCAAGAGCTGCCCTCCCAGTCCTGGACCCTTGTCTGGTGTCAGAGTGTACTCCTCCAACCTAAAAGCTGCAAGAACTGGACTCTAGGTGAAAATCCAGAGGTTTCTATGCTCTTTATGTCGAAAAAAGAGCCATACAGGTCTTGTTACGAACGTGAGCGGACCTGCATCTGACTGTGGGTGCAACCTTCCCAGCTGCAGACGCAGGACTTCACCCACACAGTGCTCTTCGCTTCAGCAGCGACCACCAGCATTTACTATCTATGCAAAACTCTGGTGACTAGCTCTTCGTGGCAACAATGACCTCCTCACAGTCCCCTGCGATCACGAAGCTCTGCTGGAAGCTCCTTGCGTGACACTTGACTGAGTTAGAAGATTAACATGATAACTTTTTTGACAGCAAAAACATCAGCTCGCAGAATTGATAAACTGGGTGCTCCTATGTGTATGGCTCCTTTTTTGTCCATTCAAAAGGATGATGTTTTTTTACTTTATCCAACTTTCATTTCGAAGGAGAACTCTGCTATACATAAGGATCAGGAAGCAAAAAATGTCACATGCTGGGTGCAAAGTAAGCTCTTATGATATATATAGAAAGGCCATGTTTGTTCACACTTTCTGACTATTTATTTATGCCTTTTGCTACAGCTGGCCGAGGTCGGAAAGCTTCTTCTGTGCAAATCATCAAGCACAGTAGGTCTGCCATTGTTGTAGGCTTTTTTTTTTGCCAAAGTCCCTCTTCCAGCTGGTATTCAAAGTAGATCTATCATACATCTTGCTACTTCATGGGCAGATGTTCAAGGGATTTTGATAGAAGAGATATGCAGACCAGTCACTTGGAATTATTCTTAAAATGTTGCCTGTCAATATAGATTTCAAAGGTAAGACAAGGAAAGCAAAACTGTTTGGTGTAGGTGTGCTCAGTACTGTCTTACCATAATTTGATACTGGATTAATAAATCAATGGGTGAAAGGTTTACCTTTATTTGAAGCTTAAACAGCATTACCAATATATTGTACCTTCTTGATTATCTGTTATGCCATAAATATACCTAATGTGAACAAATTCACACAAGAGGATCGATAAGGGTAGATCTCCAGAGACCTCCAGCATCCCTATTTTCCCCCTCAAAAAACACATGATTTTGAAGTTAGGCCTGTTACTAGCTGACCCAAACAACCATTATGCCCTTCTTGTATGCCCTTGAGAGCCATAAAATACAATTGCACCAATTTCTAGTAACATCGTGAGCCCACTTGGGATTAAATGCATTATTTATATTAAGAGCCCATGATATGCGCCTTCAGACTAAATCGCATCTTGCTGAGAGCCCATGATATGCGCCTTCAGACTAAATCGCATCTTGCTTACAGTTCTTACTTAAAGGCTGGCTTCTTCAGGATTACTACATAAGCCTCTATCTACTTTCTTACATATAAAGACAAATGTCTCTAACAACTCATCATAATATACTGGGGAACTGGATCTGCTCAAGATGCCACCAGTGTGGCAGTAAATGTCCCTAACTCCCAGAGGTCTGAGGCACGCCCTCTGAGCACCCTCTGTAATCTTTAAGGGATTTATTACAAATTGTGGGGATACCTGGGGAGTATGGTACTAGAACACGGTAGTTTAATTGTCATCTGACACGACCATTGTGTCCTAAATATCATTTACAAAAGTATCACACATTGGAATTCAAGAAATCCACACTCAAGGAGCAATATTTTGTACATGCTATTTAGTACTAGATATTTATGTCAGACAAACTTTTTGTTATCGCTTCTGATGTGCATACCCTGGAGAAATGGAGATTACCAAGTTGCCCCTGGAATAAAGCAAGTCATTTCCCTTCTATGTGCAGCAATGAGCCCTTTCCCACTACATCTACCTCTTCAGCACCCACTACAACACATGATCAATTGAAGTGGGGTTTGGTGTAGATCAGGAGCCAAGTGTAAGAGCTGGGGCAGGAGGAGATCACAGCAAGGTATGGCAGTGTGAGGGGAAAGAGTCTTCTGCCTCACCCCTTCACAGGGATACCACTCTGATCAACTTGTTACAAAGTATGGTCTAAGGAATGATATTAGTGCATCCTAATCCCACTAGTCCATCCGATTCAGAAGGACCCCAGTTCATACCTGCGAGACTCCAGCACTTCAGGAAATTTCCATGATTCTGTACATGTTGTCTCTACAGCAATGTGATACATTTTACTCACCATATACCCAGGCGATGCAGACAGATTCAAAAATGGCAACGAACAGCAAGCAAGTGCCACTGGCTGCATAGTAATCGAACAGCTGGAAGACGTACATCCCACCCTACAGAGGAAGAAAAGCACAGAGTGGTTGAAGCAACAGCTTGAAATAAGCAATTGCAAAGCCAACATTTCTTGGCCATTAACCTTTTGTCAATGCTCTTTTTGATCTTAGATGCAAGCCACAAATGTTCTGGAATCTGTGGTGGCCATCTTTGAAGAGTTTGTATAACATAACAAAATGCATTCGAAAAATGACTGCTCGGATCCACATGCACCCTTGGCTGCAATATTTGAATGTATTTTGTACCTTTTTTGCAAATATAATTCAAAGACTGACAGTGAATGCGTGCACATCTGCAGTGGTAAAATCTGAATGGGATTTGTTAAAAGAAATAAAACCATTGTCAAGATGTGTGCACATGGATGCACCTGAGCACGCTCAAAACTGTGACTCAAAAATATTTTTAAGATGGCTACAGGCTGATAGCTCAATGGGCAGAATTTTTTTCTAAAAAAGGCGACTTTGAAGCACAAAAGGATGCAAAGGGGGAAAAAGGATTTACATGAAGGAGGGGAATCATGGTGACAGGGAGAGAATATAAACCCTCACTACAAATAAGGTCTGGCGTAAGCAGTGGAAAGATGCATTAACCAATTAAAACACTGTGAAACTAAAATACTTCTGGGCGGGACAAACGAAAGAATAGGGAGGCAAGCCACTGAATCAGAAAAAAGGTTAAGTGAGTAGAACAAAACAACTATCCATTAATAAGCAGGGGGTAGTCCCGAAGCCCACTTTACGTATATGTAATGCATCTCAAACAATAGATCTGCCTATATACAGCTAAATCTGCCTGTAGTCGAGACCTAAATATGGACACCTGATTTTGTACATAATCGAGAATGTGAACTATTTGTAAAACAGCCTTCTTTGACTATCTGTTAAATTTAACAGGTCGGGTTACACATAGGCTTGGGAGGAACATGCGGAGTTTCACTCTGTGTAATTCCGCAGAGTTACAAAAAAACTCCGCAATATTCTGCAGAATTCCGTGAAGGATGAGGAAATAGGCACGTCACGCTGCTATTGCTGCTACTAAGCGCCGGGAGCCTGTTACGCATGGCAAAATCAGCATGAACGGCACCACGCAGCTTCTCATGTTGATTTTGCTGCCGCTTGGGTAGGATTCCTACTTGAGTGGCAGCTTTCAGGCCGCGAAAGGTTTTGACCAAATGTGACCACCTGCTTTGGAGAAATATAGCTGGGTGCCCTCCTAGCAACCAAAAATTGAACTAGCAGATGCAAAATCTCGCTTGCAAACTTACTGATAGCGCGCCACGCATGAAAAAAACTCCACCACGCAACGGTTGGCGGAATTTGACTTGAACTGCTTGTTACAAGCGTAACGCAGAGTGGCCAAAACTCTGCAAACTCCACAGGCCAGGGCAGAATATATTGTCTACCCCTAGTTGCACCTAGGAAACCTAACAGAATTACTTTGACATCAGCAGTGCTTACTACTTATTAAGTTCTTTAACAATTGTCAATGCCTTCCTCACTCAAGGCATCTTCCCCAAAGCTTACAAGACAGTCCAGATACTCCAACTCCTAATGAAAGTTACAATAGATCATGATGACCTCACCAACTACCAGCCCAGCACTCACCTACTATTCATCAGTAGAATCATTTAAAAAAGCAGTCTATGTTCAACTACAAGATCATATCAGTCCTATCCATCTCCTTCACAACTACTAGTCTGGCTTCAGATCACACTGGCGCATGGAGGCTGCTATCTTACACATCAAACATGATGTCTGCAGTCCATAGATGAAGATGACCCCTTCCTCCTGATAGCGTTGGCTCTCTCAGCTGACTTTGACACAGTCAACCATTCAACCCTCATACGCACCCTGGAGTTACAAATGGTATTCACAGGCAATGCCCTTCACTGGTTCTTCTCCTATCTTACCAACCAACTCCAGTTTGTTCATATGGGCACCTCCAAGTCCCAAAACATGCCTACCACCTGCAGAGTTCCACAGGGTTCCATACTGTCTCCTGTCATCTTCAACTTATACATTGATTCACTTGGTGACCTACTCACATATAACAGCATCAGGGTTCACAATAATGCAGATGATACACAACTGTGTTTGAAAGTATCCTCTGCTTCAGAAATTCACCACCTCAGACACTGCCTGCCCATCATTCACACCTGGATGTCCAACAACTACCTGAAAGCTCAGCCCAACCAAGACAGAAATCCTGTTATTTGCCAAAAATAACAAACATGGCATAGGACAAACCTGGCTCAATGATATTAACCTTCACAGCTTCGAACCCAAATGTTCACTGAATGCCAAGTAAATTAGATTCACCCTTGATAGCAAACTCTCCCTTAAGGAACACATTGTCAAAAAAAACAAAGACGGACATGTGCCAGCCCTCTCTTCTAAAGAAAGTGAAACTGTTTCTTCCAGAAGGCAACTTCAGAACTGCTGATCAAGCCCTTATACTCTCACATTGGATGGTGGTT
Organism: Calotriton arnoldi; assembly: GCA_963921515.1. NCBI lineage: Eukaryota > Metazoa > Chordata > Amphibia > Caudata > Salamandridae > Calotriton > Calotriton arnoldi. The sequence continues at coordinate 1,507,714 of CAWUFW010002412.1, forward strand.
ACACCTTGCTCCATGGCCTCCCATACTCCACACTCACACTCCTCCCTTAAGGGCATCCATCACGTCGGAGTGCATATCATCCAGAGCCTGAAGAAATATGATCACATCATCTCCATCCTGATGGAACCTCATTGGCTCCACTTGCCAGCCTGTATCAGTTCCAAAACCAACAAATCATTTACAAAGTCATCATGCCCAACACCTCAGCCTATCTTCCAGGGAAGCCCACCATATCTGGTGGTTCTTGGTGGCACACCCACAGTGAAGATTAAGAGGGTAAAAATGTAAAAAAAGAATTGTCCTAACGCTGCTTCGATTTAGAAAAGAGTTGAAGACTCACCACTTCACAATGCATTAACTGTCCACAATCCAGCAACCTCTCTTAACTATAATGGACTTTATGCTTGTTTTTGACCCTGTACAGCACTCTGTTGCCTTTTGACTAGATTCGCTCAATGGAAATTCCATATAAATACATACATACATTAACACAAATAATTATTTACTTTGGTATGAATATTAGGATGCATTTTAATATTACAAGTTGATATAATTATTATTTTCATGAATTGTTCTATTATTAATAGTATTATCTATCCATATTTATTTTTAAAACTATAACTAATGCCATATGATATAATCAGTATGAAATCAAACAGAATGTCCATCACTACCTAGAAACTGGTGTTCATGTATCCACCATTTGGTGAGGTAGAAAGAGAGGAAAGTCGTACATTCCTATTTTTAATAATTGTGTTGTATGCATACTGCAGAAAGGACACTACTACATAAAGATATTTATGCTATTCTGTTGTTTATGCAAAGAAAATAGGTGTGTGCAATAAACTGCGTGTTAGACCTGTCATCCTTGGTGTGGTCTTCCCCCAAAACATTTTGCCTGTACCCCTTCTGTTTTCTGAATTTAGTTTTTGTAGGCATTATGCCTCTCTGCACTTTACCTCTGCTAACTAGTGCTTGAGTGCCTGTGCTCTCTCCTTAAAACATTGTACAATTGGCTTACACTTGATTGGCATATTTAATTTAATTATAGGTCACTAGTATATGGTACTGCAAATTAAGAGCTACTACTGGGCTTGCAGCACTCATTGTGCCACTCACTTAAGTAGCATTTTTAAACATGCCTCACGCTTGCCATTGCAACCTTTAGGGCAGTTTTAAAACTGCCAATTCGACCTGACAAAGTAAACCTTTTGCCAGGCCTAATCCTTTGTTTTAAAACATATAAGTCACCCCTAAGGTAGACCCTAATCAGCCCATAGTACAGGGTGCATGGTATTTAGAAGTAGGACACGTGTTTTAACAGTTACATGCTATGGTAGTGAAAAATTCCTACATTTGTTTTTCACTACTGCAAGGAGTGTCCCCCCATAGGATTATGTTGGGTAACCTTGTTACATGTAATATGTGCTAACTTTGATTGGGAGCAGATAGTAATGTCAAGTTGGGACTCAAAATGAATTGTAATTTAAAATACTGTTTAATGGTAAAGTTACATTTTAAGTCACAACCAAAAAAATGCCACTTTTAAAATGACATTTTTGTGTCCTAACCATTTGATGCCTGTGTCCTGGATCACTTGACTGTGAATAGCTTGGCAGTTGGTCTTTGTGTATTCCTTTCAGACAGCAAGACAAAGGGGGACAGGATGGGTCATCCTGTTAGGATGGATGGGGCAGAGCTGTTCCCTGCTCCATTTACATTTCAAAGGGCTGTCTCCAGTAGACACACAAAGGGACCTTACACCAGTCTTTTGTTAACTTTACAGGGGAAAGACCCAGGTGTGAGGGTAACCAGGATGTCACCCCCACTTCAAAGGCTGACACCAGGTATAAGCATTGGACCTCTTGAACCACCTCTTCACTATACTCATGGACTTGTGGACACTACAGGAAATCTAATCTGTGCTCCTGTAAAGTGCTTCAATACCCTTGGGCTGCGTTTGAGCTATATAACACTGCAAACAATACTAAAATAAAGTGCATATCACAATTGTAACAATAGAGAGGTCAGGTCCACTGGTGTGACAATCTGTTTCATTAAACATACCAATTTTTGAGGTGTCTGGTTCATATTGGCTAACAGCTGCTGCATGTCAGCGTAATACTGTATCCCTCAATATCATGTTGACTAGGGACTTGTAAGACAGTGTTTTTTATACGATGTCTACGATCCAGTGTATAAAGTAATGGCTCATTGTTTTAAGCATAAATTCATAACTTCACACTGGTAGCGGATAAAATAATGAAACGTGAAAGGCATACACAAGTAATAGTAACACTAACAAGATTTGATGTTCATTCAGCATGATGTTATTTTGTAAATCTTTACAAGAAGTTATTTAAATGAACCTAAAAATCTATCCCCCTCCATAGCTAAAATAACAATACCTGTCTCAGAATACCTTGGCTTTTAAAAATGGGATTAATACAAATAATCATAGGGTATGTAACAACTTTGGAAACTAAATATTTTTTACCTTGCCCAGCAAAATTCTTTGTCTGAATGGGCAGCAGGGTAGTCCTGTTGGCTCCAGGCCAGGCTTGGGCCCCTCCCACTGCTCTGTCTAAACATATGAAAACCGTCTCGCATAGAAAGTGGAAAACCAAGGCACCAAGCCAACCTAAGCTTTATGGAATCTTGGAATTAAAGAGAATGAGATATGATAATTTAGTGCACTTGGTGGGGTCACTTTGTTTTAAAAGTGGGTACCGCATGTTTTAGGGTTAGCTTACCACTGCAGTGTCTTAGGCTTGTAATATGCACTAAAGTGAACTCAACCATATAGTGACTTGTTGAGGGCCATTCCATTTGTAACAGTGCTGGACCCTGAAAGCATTTCCATAGATAAGAACAGACAGCCTCTTCTGATGGATCAGTCTTTGCTGGACTGAACCTGATAACTAGGGTGGACGTCCCGCCCCAAGCTCATCCATAGACTTCTGTGATTAGCAGGGCACTTTGCCTGCAGATTTGCTCTCCTTGTCTGCTGCAATAGACAAATTGCCTGGAAGTCTCTGCCGTTGGATTTTTACTTCACCCCAAATACCGTAAACAGAGTAACCTCAAGAGGTCCACACTGGAAGATGATTTGGAACCCATGTTCCAGATGAACCTTGGCCTAATTCATTATCTTTATGCAATTGTAAATTCTAACAAGTCAGATTACTTTTTGCCAAGGCCCCACTCAAAAGTTCCATGTAGACCCTTGATTGCTGGTCAGTCATTACTACATTTTTCAGTTTGCTGCTTGATTGTTTTATGTTTTGTTATGTTATTGGTATTTATAGAGCGCTAACTGTTACCCGAAGGTGTCCTGGCGCTGTGTGAAGGCCTACTGCAGCTAAAAACGGTATGCAAATTTAACCCGATTAATTTGAAAACAACCATGTTTTCAGTGCTTTCCTAAAGGCCAAAAGATTGGTCATGCTTCTCAAGGATAGTGGAAGAGCATTCCATGCTTTGGCCGCATTAGCTATAAAGCTTCTGCCACCCCAGTTGGCTTTTTTCACCGAGGGAACAATCACGAGTTTTGCATCTGATGACCGCAGTGCTCTTTTTGGTATATACCAGCAGAAGCGCTGTTTTAGAAATTCGGGTCCGGTTCTCTGGAGGGATTTAAAGACCAGACATAGAGACTTGAATTGAGTCCGTTTCCTGACCGGCAGCCAATTAAGTTTTTTAATTTTGGCTGAGATTGATTCGAACTTTGATGTGCCTGTAAGGAGTCTGGCCGCTGCGTTCTGCAGAATCTGTAGTTTATTCATCGATCCTTCATGGATCTTAAGATATAGACTGTTACAATAGTCCAATCTGGACATTATTAGTGCAGTAACAACTGTTTGTTGCGCATCTTTGGGTAGTAGTGGCATTATTTTTTTGCAAGATTTGAGGATATACGATGTTGAAGAAGCCACTGTGTTCACATGGTCCCTGAAACTTAATTTATCTTCTATCCATACTCCCAGATTCTTCACCTTCCTAATAGGAGTGGGGAGCGAACCTGAAGCCTCCGGCCAGCATTCAGGGGTCCAAAAGTTGGAGTTGTTACCGAACAATACAACCTCCGTTTTGCCAGAGTTGAGTTTCAGGCAGTTTTGGGCCATCCATCCCCCCACGGCGTTCATACAGTCCTGCAACCTCGACGCGGTTTCCTGGATCACTCCTGGTTGTAACGTAACCACAATTTGGGTGTCATCCGTGTAAGAAGTCAACGTGAAACCAAAAGATTCAATTAGGGGTGCCAATGAAGACACATAAACATTAAAAAGTGTCGGGCTCAGTGACGACTCTTGTGGCACACCACAGGGTAGAGATAATGATTCTGCTTCAAATTTGTCCATGGCCACCGTTTGCATTTTGTCAGAAAGAAAGGATTTGAGAAGTTTCCAGGCAGTGCCCTTGACTCCTATCTCATCCAATCAGCCCATCAGCAAAGCATGATGGACCGTGCCGAATGCTGCAGATAAGTCTAACATGATCAGTACTGCCTTCCCTCCTTGGTCCAGAATGGTCCTGATCTCTTCTGTGGATTTGAGGAGCGCGGTTTCCGTACTGTGGCCCTCTCTGAACCCGTACTGAGTTGGGTTCAGCGCCTGAGAATCATGCAGAAATTTATTGAGTTGAGCATTCATGTTTCTTTCTATGATTTTTGCCGGGAGTGGTAGTCTAGATATAGGTCTAAAATTATTTGGATCATTGGCGTCCAGGTTGGGTTTTTTATGTCACTCTACTTGAGTTGCTGTATCCATGTAGCCCTCTTTCTGCCCAAAACATCAAGGAGAGATTGACTGCAACCTACTCTACCATGTTATTGTGGGAAATTAGCCATAGCGCATAGACAGTGTTGACCACTCTTACCTTTTGATCTCCCAGCAAAATGTTTTACAGCCATCATGGAGTTTTCAGCATGTATTATTTTATCATTACCTATTGTTTTTGAACTAAATTTCATTGCTGTTTTATTGTTGTTTATCCATGTACATGTACATGTCTTATAATGGTTGTGATGTGCATCCTATTGCTTGTTTAAAATGTATTTTGGTTCCTATTGACGTCTGTGAACATCATTGTTAGACCTGGCACCATTGGCGTGGGTCTCCCTTCCATTTTTCGCTGTTGTCTCCTCTGTTTTACTGGTGTTAGATGCTCTGGGCGCTGTGCCACTGCCATTCAGTGTCACAGCGCGAATGCTCCCTGTATAAATATGTCTATGTGAATTGGTATATCCCTGATTGGCTTATTTGGTTTACCTGTTAGTCCCTAGTAGTGTGGCCTATGTGTGCCCAGGGCTGGTAAACCAAATGCTGCTGGTGGGCCTGCAGCACTGATGTGTGCCACCACAGAAGCAGCCTGTAAAGTGTGCCTCAGACCTGCCACTGCAGTGTCTGTGTGCAGTCCAGAACTGCCATCTTGGCTGTGAAGTGCACTCACTTCCCAGCCCCTGAACCTTCCCTTGGCATCCTGTAAGTCAACCCTATGGTAGGGTGCCTTGTATGTGTAAGGCAGGACATGCCTTGGTGTGTGTAGCATGTCCTGGTAGTGAATTATGCCCCATTTCGTTTTTCACTACTGTAAGGCTACCTGTTCCTCATAGGCTAGAATGGGCAGTTTGACTATTACATTCTATAGTCCTAACTGACCCCAGGAACATGGTAGAAAAACGAATTTAGTATGCCTGAGCTCAGAATATTAAAATACATCTTTTAGTGAAGTTGATTTTTATATTCTGTGTTTGAAAATACCACTTTTAGAAAGTAGGTATTTTCTTGCCTCAGCCTTCCAATGTGCTCTGCCGTTATGTGTATTGGCTGTCTGGTTTTAGAGGGGCAGGACAGGCTGAGTCAGACCTAGGTTAAATAGAGAGATCTGCATTTAGAGTGTGGGGAGGGGTGGCTCCTTGACTTGAATAGGGCTGTGCCTGGCAAGGTGAATGCTGGCTCCACCTCCCACTGTGTGTCTGCTGGCAGACCCCCTCTTTCTGAAAGGAAGGATGCAGCCTGGTAAACAAAGTGCTCCAGGCCTGAGCAGAACTGGTTCTGGCTAGGTTCAGTGACTGGTAGCTTCAAGGATCAAAGGCTTTTGGGGTATAAATATCTGTGCTCAAGCCCTTACATTTTGTATTGCTTTTGGATCTGGAGAGGAAACTCTGTCCGTGCCACTGGAGGAATCTGCAGGAAGTGACTGTCCCTGTGCTGTGTGTTGTTTCTTGCACTGGCCTTCCAGCAGTGACCACTGGACTTTGAAGAAGGGGAAAAGGAACTCTTGAGAGAACTTTTATTTTTGTTACAGCAATTACCCAAGGGCTAGGAAAAGAGCTAGCCTCCTGCTGGAGTCTCAGGCACATCAGACTCCCCCACCAACCTCCTGCTTCCTCCCTGCGAGGACTGCTATCTGCTGAGGAGGCTCCTGTGAGTTCCAGGGCCTCTAGTTTGCATCAGAGAAAAGATGGTGAGAAATCGACGCTAACGCATCTTTGCGGGCCGCTGCAGTCTAGAGCGCTGGGAAATCATCGCGCTACTGCCGCCGAGGGCCCGCAACCCGAAACCATCGCTGACGCCCCTTTGCGAGCCGCTGCAGCCGAGACGCGCTGGAAAGATCATCGCGCTGCTGTCGCCGCGCACTCGCAACCCTTAAAGAAATCATCGCTTCGAGACATCGCAGTGCAGACGCCGTGCGTCCGCCACTTTGATTGCATCGCACCGAATTTCGTCGCTCCCTCGCGGAGCGTCTTGTCTTCGCATCGCAACACGATCGCACAGCGCAACAGGATCACCGCATCGACTTCTCCCACGCGGCAAGAAAGTCATCGCATCGGCGGTCCAGGGTGCAGAAGTTTGTCGCATCGTCTCCGCACGCATCCCGCAGATCGGCGCATCATCCTCCCTTCCGGCAAGGATTTCAACGCATCGCCGGCCTCGCGTGCCGAGAATCATCGCTACAGCTTATTTGCGACACTTTGTTGGTTTTGCTACTAAACCCAGGTACTTTGTGAAAGAAAGGGTCGCAGAGACCACTGCTTTGAACTTGAACCTTATTTTTGCAACCTTTGAACTATTTTTGACAGCCCTTCAACAGCTATCCTATTTTTGACAGTATTGTGGCTTTTACAGTTATTGGTCTTGTGATAAATCTGCCTTTATATAAAGATACTTATTTTTTATAATAACTACGTGTGTGGTGTCCCTTTGTAGTGTTCCTCACTGTGTTACTGTGTATGATCATAAATGCTTCACACCCTGCCTCTGAGATAAGCCTACCTGCTCGTGCTACGTTACCACAGGTTTGAGCAGGGGTATTAAAGAGGGTAGCCCTCTCACTCTGACTTAGGAAGAAGGGTCCCTACTTGGACAGTGGCCAGCCATTGCCAACTAGAGACCCCCATTTCTAACAATCATTAAAGAGTGTTAATTTGTTTTTGTAGTGTGTATATTGATAGCATACATAATCTTAAGTGGTCTGCATTCAAGGAGTTGAGGAACACAAATCGTGTTTGTTTTGTGTTCAAATTTCCCAAATCTCTGCTTATGTTTCTTTAACACACCATAAATTGGAGCCTGTGTGTGCATGCAGTGGGTGTGGCAAATAGGCCTATGATGGCTTGCACTTTGCCTGCCCTGACTTTGTTGCTCGGAAATGTGGTGTTCATTAACGTTGTTTTATGTGCCATTTTTTACCCAACATTGCTTTTGGCCTGTATGTGTGAAAACTGGGCAAGGTTGTAGCCTTTGCACATGCAGATTTTGTAACTGCGTTTAGTTTGAATATGGTAACTTTTGACCCAACATAACTTGAGGCTGACTTTTCGCATTAGAGACGCCATTACGCGAGACGCCATGGGAAGAAGTCAGGAGATAGCGATGTGTTTGCCGTAAAACCTTGATGGCGTTTGATTGAACCGCTGTCCCTGGAGCATTGGGAGCTCAAAATTATTTATGTAATTATCGTCAGTCTAAGCTGCCGTTTTCTCCCGTGTGTATTCTAGTTTGTGTAATCGCTCCTGCTGAGATCCTTGTACTTTCACTCTCTAAAGAGATAATCCTCTGGAGCTATGGACACAGCTCTATTCATATGTAGATCCTTGTGCAGTGAAGTATCCTCATTGCTCCGAGTGATTAGCATTAAGCAAGATTGTGTTCTGGATGTCCCACTCATTGCTACGTTTTTATGTTTTTAGCGCCCTGAAGAAGGTGTGACCAAGATTGTGGGCTCTCACCGAAACGCGTGTCGGCGCTCTACCAGGAAACAAAACGCAAGGATTATGAGACTTAATTGATGATATATTGAGCGAAGAAGTTAAAGAAAAAAAATATTTTTCTACATGTCTGTATGCAAAATAACTGAGTAGTGAAATATTTCTTCCTTTCTATGTAGGGCATACAATATGTACCATTGTGATGTGTTGTTATTTATCCCTATTTGCTGTCTTGTTTGTCTGTAGGTTTTTGTAATATTGAATGGGTTCTAGGAGTGGTGTGAGTGGCATGGGTGATAAGTCGCGTATCGTAAGGGGTATTTAATATGTAGTTCTAGAGCATATGGCAACTCTTTTTTGTACTTATGAACTTTTGGAATGCCTTGCTGTGTGATGCTTATGGAAATATTTATACGGATAGGATTTCAATCAATAATATTTTTTGACAAGAACTATGATAATGAAATTGATGATTTAGTATGCTTTCTCTGAATCTTAGCGATGAATATATACATATATATATATATATATATATATACACAGATATAACATGTCATGTGATCAAGGCTCGGACGAGCCGAAACGTTATGACGACGGAGCAATAAAGAAATTCAGCACGAACATTTGGGTCCGTGTCCGTGTTTGGAGTGATCCATGGTTATACGGAAAGAAGCTACAGATATATATATATGTACAGACAGATATATATATATGTGCAGACAGATATATATATATGTATATATTTATATATATATATATATACATCTAACTTTGCTCCGCGTTCTCCAAACATTCGCTGAAATTACGGACAAGGACCCAGGTTAGTCGATTCTTCAATGTTTTATTACTGTGCCGCCATAACGTTTCGGCTCCGAGGAGCCTTGATCACATATATATATACATATCCAACAAAAGAGGTACCCACACCAGAAGGGCCCACACAGGAAAGTGTAGCTTTCAAATCTTTAATGGAAGCTGCCACGTGGGTAACAAAAGAAATGCCACACAAAAAGTCAATAAGTCCAGCCAACCCGTTTCGTGCTCCTGCACTTCTTCACAGTCTTCACTACGGGCGTGCATTGGCAGTTTTAAGCACCTGTCTTATATCTTGATACCTGCCCCAGTGGGCGTGGCCGCTCGCACGGCTTCTTGGTATCCGTAGTGCCAAAGTGTTACTTCAGTGAGTTGTCATGCACCCCATAAACTATATTAGATCCAATCAAACCCCAGTGGGAGAATCCGAAAGGGGTTGGCGGCGGTTCTTGCAGTTTCCAATATTCGTACCACCAAATGCCACATACTGCCGAACAGCTCACGGGCGGGTGCCTCCAGCGTGAATGTGGCTATCACGCAAATCATGAACCAACAAATGTATGTGGCATTTGGTGGTACGAATATTGGAAACTGCAGGAACCGCCGCCAAACCCTTTCAGATTCTTCTCATTGACACGAAGTCACCTTTACCAGAAAGGAAGTACTGGGGTTACAATAACCTAAGCTTGTGGATGTTTTTTCGAATGGGTGAGGAGTACGGCAGGGCGAGGGACTGCTTTTACTTGCAACTCACAATTGATTTACGGTGTACATGCTCATCACTACAAAGTGTTATATTAAGACTAACGAGCATGTAGTCGAACTCACGATGATATTGTAATTGAAATGAATTATGCAAAAATGGCGGACATAATACTGGGAATAATCTGTGGATCCGCTAGTCCGTCGTCCCTTACCACACTTGGTTCTGTCCAATCAGTAATGGGACATGAGTGTTTTAAATGTGAGTTGGGTAGAAATGACATACAATGGCATTGAAAAAGGCTGGTAAGCGAAACGCGTTTGCCGATTTAAATAAAAGTGAAGGCTGAAAAATCGTTGAGTGCTCCAGGTCCCAATGGGGATCTTTGTTGGTTCATGTTTTGCGTGATAGCCACATTCACGCTTGAGGCACCCGCCCGTGAGCTGTTCGGCAGTATGTGGCATTTGGTGGTACGAATATTGGAAACTGCAAGAACCGCCGCCAAACCCTTTCGGATTCTTCTCATTGACACGAAGTCCCCTTTACCAGAAAGGAAGTACTGGGGTTACAATAACCTAAGCTTGTGGATGTTATTTTGAATGGGTGAGGACTACGGAAGGGCGAGGGACTGCTTTTACTTGCAACTCACAATTGGTGAGGGACTCAATGCATAGATTTACAGTGCACATGCTCATCACTACAAAGTGTTATATTAAGACTAATGAGCGTGTAGTCGAACTCACGATGAGATTGTAATTGAAATGAATTATGCAAAAATGGCGGACATAATACTTGGAATAATCTGTGGATCCGCTAGTCCGTCTTCCCTTACCACAGTTGGTTCTGTCCAATTAGTAATGGGACAGGAGTGTTTTAAATGTGAGTTGGATAGAAATGACATGCAATGGCGTTGAAAAAGGCTGGTAAGCTGAAACGCGTTTGCCGATTTAAATAAAAGTGAAGGCTGAAAAATCGTTGAGTGCTCCAGGTCCCGATGGGAATCTTTGTTGGTTCATGTTTTGCGTGATAGCCACATTCACGCTGGAGGCACCTGCCTGTGAGCTGTTCAGCAGCATTTGGTGGTACGAATATTGGAAACTGCAAGAACCGCCGCCAAACCCTTTCGGATTCTTCTCATTGACACGAAGTCACCTTTACCAGAAAGGAAGTACTGGGGTTACAATAACCTAAGTTTGTGGATGTTATTTCGAATGGGTGAGGAGTACGGCAGGGCGAGGGACTGCTTTTACTTGCAACTCACAATTGGTGAGGGACTCAATGCATAGATTTACGGTGTACAGCGTGTACGCGGGCTCCCATTGACTCAATGGGTGCGAGGCGAACAAGGGCGCCCCCTACAGCGTGTACGCGGCGAAGCGCATCGTGCCGTACATGCACAGGTAGGGGGGACCCATGGGTCCCCCTGTGTGCGACTCGCGCGGCCACGCATACAGGGGGGTCCGACGCGGACCCCAAAGTCCGGCTCCGACAGCTCTTTAGAGCCGGACGGCGCGAGTTGGTCGGACTGCTCGCGGTGCGCATCGTACTTACCCGGCCGGGGAACGTCTCCATTGCGCGGTGCGAGTCGAGTCTGTGTGAGTCGGTCGGAGCGTGTTGAAGCCGCGTACGAGTCGGTCGGCGATTTCGCGGGCGCTTGCATCATACTCGCTCGGCCGGACCCGCGTACGAATCGGTCAGGAAACAGGGCTCCGAATCGGATCCGGTAAAGCCGAATCCGATTCGGAGCCCTACCGGCCGAGATCGGAATCGGCCCCAAAGTGTTATATTAAGACTAACGAGCATGTAGTCGAACTCACAATCTTTGTTGGTTCATGTTTTGCGTGATAGCCACATTCACGCTGGAGGCACCCGCACGTGAGCTGTTCGGCAGTATGTGGCATTTGGTGGTACGAATATTGGAAACTGCAAGAACCGCCGCCAAACCCTTTTGGATTCTTCTCATTGACACAAGTGACCTTTACCAGAAAGGAAGTACTGGGGTTACAATAACCTAAGCTTGTGGATGTTATTTCGAATGGGTGAGGAGTACGGCAGGGCGCGGGACTGCTTTTACTTGCAACTCACAATTGGTGAGGGACTCAATGCATAGATTTACGGCGTACATGCTCATCACTACAAAGTGTTATATTAAGACTACCGAGCATGTATTCGAACTCACGATGAGATTGTAATTGAAATGAATTATGCAAAAATGGCGGACATAATACTGGGAATAATCTGTGGATCCGCTAGTCCGTCGTCCCTTACCACACTTGGTTCTGTCCAATCAGTAATGGGACAGGAGTGTTTTAAATGTGAGTTGGATAGAAATGACATGCAATGGCATTGAAAAAGGCTGGTAAGCTGAAACGCGTTTGCCAATATAAATAAAAGTGAAGGCTGAAAGATCGTTGAGTGCTCCAGGTCCCAATGGGGATCTTTGTTGGTTCATGTTTTGCGTGATAGCCACATTCATGCTGGAGGCACCCGCACGTGAGCTGTTCGGCAGTATGTGGCATTTGGTGGCACGAATATTGGAAACTGCAAGAACCGCCGCCAAACCCTTTCGGATTCTTCTCATTGACACGAAGTCACCTTTACCAGAAAGAAAGTACTGGGGTTACAATAACCTAAGTTTGTGGATGTTATTTCGAATGGGTGAGGAGTACGGCAGGGCGAGGGACTGCTTTTACTTGCAACTCACAATTGGTGAGGGACTCAATGCATAGATTTACGGCGTACATGCTCATCACTACAAAGTGTTATATTAAGACTAACGAGCATGTAGTTGAACTCACGATGAGATTGTAATTGAAATGAATTATACAAAAATGGCGGACATAATACTGGGAATAACCTGTGGATCCGCTAGTCCGTCTTCCCTTACCACAGTTGGTTCTGTCCAATCAGTAATGGGACAGGAGTGTTTTAAATGTGAGTTGGATAGAAATGACATTACCAACCCATTTTTTGTTCATGTATGATAAAATTATATCATCTATATGAGTCTCCATGAGAAAACATATATCAGCTTTATGTCTTCCCAACTAATCTAAAATTTGAACTATATGTTTAACAGGGTGTCATAAACGCTTAACATTAAAAGAAACAATTTTGATTCTATTAATGTTATCCATATTCATAAAAGAGAGAAAACTGTAAGAAAGAAAAAAAAAGGTAATCTGCATAAGTAGAAAGTAGCTCTAGGGATAAATGAAAAGAGGAAAAGGAATGACAAAGACAAACATAGAAAAGACGACATAGAAACATAAATAATATTCTGGAACCGCTCGCACGCATGTGCAAGAAGGACCAGCCGAGACAATGCTCTAGCAAAGAAAATCAGAAAAAATTGGCTAGCTATAAGCAACTAATAGAACAAAAGCATCAAGTATCAGTCTCATTCATATCCATGGAGAGCGGAGTGTTGGTCTAAAAAGGAAAGAAGATCATCAGAGACTTGAAAGGACTTGGAGAAACCATCTTTCCATATTTTCATGGTTGACGGCTCAAAAAGGCCGTACTTAGAACCAGAGCTTCTTAACCATGGTCTATGTTCTGTAATCTCTGTGGATATTAACAGTTTCCTTGGCGAAGTCTTGATGGATAAAAATGTAGTTACCATTGACCATTAAAGACTGGATGTCTCTTGTCGCCTACCAGATCACTAAGAGGTGATGAGGTAGAACTTTAAAGATCGTTTGACAAGGCTTGGTATGACTTGGATTACGATGTTTAGGAATTCTGTATGCCTTATCGATTCTAAATTTTTCCAGGAACTTTAAATGCAAAAGACCAGGTATTAGGTTTTTCAGACACCACCTGCAGTTATTGCTACGTCTTCTGGCAAATTAAAAATGAATATGTTGTATTGCCGATTATGATTTTCTAAATCAATTAACAGATTACTCATCGGTACAACATTTGCTGCAATTGTCATAAGACTGTCAATTTTTGATTTGTTATCCTGAATTTTAATTGCGTTGTCAGAAACTTTCATAGAGAGACTTGCCATGTCTTTACGGATATTTTTGATTTCTGAGGCAATATTTTCTGTGTTAGCACGAACCGCATATAATTCTTCCAATAAAATGGATAAAGAAGGTTCGTTAGTGTCCATACTTTTTTACTTGACTGGTGGAAGAAAAGTTGTTTGTTTGCGTTTGTTATTAAAGACAAGCAAATGTTTCCTTTCCACAATAGTAAAAATACTGTAATAAAGACAAGCAAACCGAAAGTAAAAGCTGAAGAAAGGGACAATAGAAAGTCACCAGAATAGCAGACTGTGCAGCAGCTAAAACCAGTTGTGGGAGTGGTCTAGGCCTCAGTTGCACCCTTTCATTAAAGTAGCTCTGCCGTCCTGACGGGAACTTCAGCAGCAGTATGTAGGAGAGACAGATGGCCAGATAAATTTACAAGATGCAAAAAATATGAGGAAAAGCTACCCTAAATAATATTAAATTATCATCGATAATGCGCGTATCGGGGACAGCTAACGGGAGGTGGCTATCTTGATTTGCGCACTTGTGGACCCCCACGAGTACGTTTGACATTTCAACATAACATATTTTGTGGTATGTATGTATTTTAGTTACATTTGACTTTTAGGACCGCCATAGCCTGTGCTTTGCAAGAATTAGAGAATCATCACAAAATCTGACTCACAGTCAATGTGGATCTAAAACTATTTATATTTTTAGATCTCACAACAGAAGTGTTAAATAATATACTAGTTTATAGTAAAGCAACCAAGATATTCTCTGTGAATTAGCTGTTTGACGCATCTTCAGTCTCTTTCAAAGCTTGAAAATCAGTATAACATATGGTAAGCCCTTAGGGGTAAGCAAAGATTGCAATATACTAGAAACGTTTGCTGCTGAATCTCAAAATATCTCTTAACTTTTTATTTTTTTATTTTTTATTATGGTTTACCTGCTGCTGAAAATATTTAATTAAATGCAAATATTGCAAAAAATAACTACACAACTGCACACAAACTACCTGCTTGAAGCCTAATGTAAAGCTGGTGGATGCTTCCCTTTGTGATCTTATTCCTAGTTTTTTTTAATAAATGGCTTAACCATTTAGACTTAATTGTGCTGTTTTTTCTGTTTTGCTCAATTTCTCTTTTTTCAAAGTTGATTGATAATGTGCCAAAGATCCTACACTGAGTTTGGCTGCCTTTCCTCCACTCTCCCTGGCTCTCTCGCCCTCTCTCACTCACTCACTATCTAATATCTTTTTCCTCTCTTGTTGGTACACCTGTATGTCTTAGCATTTAAATAGTTGAAACCAAGGGCTGTGAATTTTTTGTTATGTCACTGTAGTCTCACATAATAAATGTAAACGTTTCAAAATGTTCAACATTTTTCGAATATCAAGAATTTTTGTGTGATATTTGCCTGAGGTAGCCTGGTTCCAGTTGACAATTGCTCTCCAGTATGCATTTTCTACTCGAATTAGATATTTTCTTCACGAGATAATCTCCTGCTTGTATTTTGCATGGCCTTTCTTTCATAGGTATGCCCTCACTCATGGAAAAAAATGCTTGAGATACCACAAAAACCTATAATCTGTAATATGTGTAAATTTGCTAAACTTATGCATTGTTCATGGAAAAGAAATTGCTAATTTTGCACATCCCTTCTTACACCAAGCAAAAAGGAGCATGGTGAAAGAGTCTGGGCAATCAGAATATTTTACTACAACATGCTGTACTGAAAATCTAATATTAAAACAGAAATACTGAATGAGGCCAGACAACTTGTCAACAATATTAAGGTAGGCACTGGCACTTTTCAATATCAATGTCATTGGCTAGCTAGGTGCTTATTGGTCAATAGTTTTTAGGAAATATGTGTACTTAAAATTAATGGAACACTAAGGGAATCAACTATTTTAAGTCCATCCCTTTGAATTTTGAATGCTTCAACCAATTCTTATCAACTTTCACAAACAGAACACATCAGTGCTTTCTGCTGTATTAAATGTTTGCATAGATAATAAGAAATAGTTAGTTTTTCTCAAGAGTGTGAGGAAATCAAAACTAGATTTCTCATGAAAGTTATTCATTAACCTTCACTTTGCAGTCACTGTCACAAGTAACTGTAAAATTAAAATGCAACCTGTCAAGATGGAGCAATTGCTGTGACAGCATTTGATGTCTGATAACTGTATCATCCTTCTCAGAACATGGATCAATATATTCTAAGGTTCTGATAGTAGCAATAAGAACGGAAAGTTATCTAAGGAGTCCCATCATTTCGTAAGCAAAATAGTTGAACAGATGGTTTAATTCAGTCACCACTGTGTAAGACATGTGAGCTGTAATGTATGTGTTGCTGTAAATATTTCTGCATTATAAGTCATGATACATGGATGGACTACCCAGTTACTCCTCACCTCAGTGATTAGAAGCAGGCCAAGAAGGTAGCACACAACTGCAATTCCCAGGATCAGGAGCTCCCGGCGATACTTCTTCAGAAATACAGCTGGATACATATCAACAATCGCCGTCACCAAGCTCTCGACACAGACAAACTGAGGAGGTAATTAAACCAAATATAAACAGTGAGACTGTGTATTGCCCTCAGTTGCTATATCCCAGACCAACTTGTCTTTCCCATTTCTCAACTTTACGCATTGCCTAATGAAACTAGGAGACACTAAGATCCCTAAATTGCACTCTTTCGACTCTGACATGCCTCAAACCGTGCTCTGATACCCTGATCTTTAATGAGGCATAAAGCAATTCTCGAGTTCTTATGCATGGATCTTGGACCTTAATAGAGTAACAAGCCCTGATGCTTATGAAGAAGGGAACTAAGTGGGACAGTGCATGACACACATTACATACACTTGGACACTACAGAACTTTAATAAGTTTGGTGGAAAGTAGCCCCATGGTGAATATGAGAAGGTCATTTCTTTTCAGCTGGTATATAATGAATGAAAAAAGAAGAAACAGCTGACTGGAAAGCGGCAGAATCTTTCACTTTAAGAACTATAGAGGATTTGGGGGTGTTATCTTGAAGTAGAGGGGTGCTAATGAGCAATTGATATTTACAATAGAATAGCATGCTCATTTGCATAGTTTACAATACAGAATGTATATGTTATGCAGGGTGTACATTGAACAAATTGCATGTGTGGAGGAAAGTGTAGGGATGTTAGCCATTTAACTCCTCTGAAGATTTCAAGCTGTAACATCAGGTAATAAAGGAGTGCAAATGGAGATGAATGGATTTGTAGAAGCGGAACAGTGGCATGGTTACTACAATTCCTGGATGTATTTGGCAAATAAATAAGTGGCAACAAGCAACACTTGATTTAAACACCAACAAGAAAAAACATTCATCATTGTCTGCGGTTTATTAGTAGTACCTGGCTATCCAGACCCAAGAAAATCAGCATCAGGAAGAAGAGGCAAGACCAGAGCTGAGACACTGGCATCATCGTCACAGCTTTTGGATATGCAATGAATGCCAAGCCAGGACCTGTGACAGAGAGAATTCATTGGGTAATGAGGCTTCTTCCGACAGTTTGACCCTGAAAATTTACATATATATTTAATGCAAAACAATGATCAATACAATCACATACACACACAAACACACACAACTCCATACAATTATATACATTATTCTACCACTACCCATGACACTGAATTCTGTCAGAAAACCATTAATGCAGGCCCAAGGATGGGGTCTCAATGAAGGAGTTATCTATAAACTAATTTAAGTATTAATAGTTTCCCAAATCACTGTGTAAAGAGCAAATGTGTCCCAGGGCTTTTTCCTACCATCCTGGTGGTGCTCAACAATGAATCAAACTCTAGAGAGTTCAGGCCACAACCTCACAAGTTAAGAAGGAGGCAGTCTATGGCTTTCTTTTTTTATTCAAATGTTATTGTTGTTACAAATAGAGAAACAAATTATACATCTACCACTATGAACACAGATGTGGAAACAGAGGCCCATCTAAAAAAAACACCCTGTAAAGGAGCATCCAAACAATAACTCAATCTATTTATGGTATTTCATTAGGTAAGACACAAACATCAGAAACAACAGTACTAACTTCAGAAAACAAACAACAGTATGAGCAAATGTTCATATGCAACTTCTTGGAACGAGTAGGTGCTTAAGGCAGAAAGAAGATCTGATAGGATAATAAGGACCTACGTTTTCTGGTGAAATCAAACACTGAGAATTTCGGCTATATTGTTTTTGAGAAAGCTTTCTTTTTCTATTAATTTCTTTTCAAAGTATATAGAGGATGGGGGTCACTTCCCTTGGCTCCCACTTGAAGACCAATAATCTTGACCTTATTTAGTCCCACAATGTTATCCAGGATTTCCACCTTGTTAGTCAAGGCTCTGTTTTCTTTCATTAACTCTCCCATTGCTTTGTTCATCTTGTCAACCCTGGGGATGGCTTGGGTTTGCTGTTTGGTGACCTCCTCTAACAGGAGTGTACCGTACATCTCGGAATGTAATGTAATCGCTGTCTCTTCATCATCACCTCCGCCCTCCCTCACTTATCGATGCCGCCTTCCTTCGTCCCATCCTAAATCCGATCCACTCCCTGTGGTAAAATATATTTTAGTATGTATGTGGATTTTGTATAGCATGAACTTTTCGAAAAGGCAGCAGAGCACTGAACAGGGTCAAAGCCAAGTATGATAGGAGAGGTAGATGGTTTGTGGACCGGTAATGACTTGTGGTGTGGTGTAGAGGTACTTCTTCAACTCTTTTCTCAATAGAAGCAGCACTGGCACACTCCTGATGAATACAGTCAAGTTGTTCAAGATCCTGGGTTATTTATGCATGTATATTTCTTTTACGAGGCACCGTCAGCTGCAAAGTGCTGCAACTTGATTTGACTTTTTAAAAATATTTGAATTTACTTAACTAACATCGCCATTTGTTATATTCAATAGTAACTATATTCAATAGTAACTTGAACACCATGCATGCTCGCACATGTATCACAATACAGGCATGCGCATCTGTATAAATTTTAAAACTGATCCTTCTTCGTAGATTGTTACCCATGTTTGCGCATGTGTCTGAGGCATACACATGCATGCAACAGAAAAAAAACAATGGTGAAGGCAAGAGCGTGATGCGAACGATTGTCTTTGCCAATGCTTGTTTTCCACTGCATCAGCCATTTTTATTTGTAAGGTCAGGTGCAAGCATGTTAAATCATTCCAGTCTCTCGGTGTTTGCAGACTACATTTTCGAGCAGTGATCTGTGCAGCATTCTCACTATCTCATTAGAAGCACATAGCCAATTGTATGGAGAAACTAGTCTGACTCCTCATTTCCTTCTATTCAAAGAGTAGGTCACTAATGTGGGTCAGTTAAACGTCATCATTCTCCTCACAAATGTGGTTCAGGTAAACGCCATCATTCTCCTATCTGCAAATTACAACTTATAAGTGGTCTTGGTTAGACCTGTTGCAATAAGAATCTATTAACTTCCAACATAAGGACAATTACACTTAAGTAATAATTAGGGCTTCAAACATAAATAATATACTGCCATGTTGTAAGAGGCCCTAGATACCCCAAATTAATGTTTAATTCGATTTCTCCATAAGAATGTTTATTCAGGTCGCATTACTTGATGGATGTAAGGTCGGGCCACTGTAAACAAAGCTGTGATTGTGATGGTGTGTGAAGGAGGGCCGCATTTGAAGGGGATGGAACCGCTCTAACGCAGGGTGGGTGGCATCAGGTGCAGTTGTGCCTTTAAGTCCCTGCTCCAAGCATGTTTTTTTACAAATTTAAGCAACATACTCTCAGATAGCCTCAATGCCAGCTTACCAATATTGAGATGGGAAACCTGGTGGACTGTAACTCACGAACCACCTGTGGATTAGATGATGATGGTCCCAGGCCCAGCTCTCCCCGTACTGCTGCATATGTCTTGCGCCTGTCTTCTCCTCTCTTCTTCCTATTTTCTCAGTGCTTTCTCCTTGCTGTTCCCTCATTTATCACCGTTTTATCGTTCCCCTTCCCCTATTTTTTGAGTTCTTTTTCCTTGCTTTTCCATAATTTTTCACTGCTTTCTCCTTCTAATCAGTCACAAGTGGGACACAGCAAATAGAAACAGCAGGTTTCACAGAGCCTACTGCTCAAGAACAGAGGCGAACCCAGATGCAGTACAGCAAGTGTAAGTATGAAGGAAACTAGTTGGCAGCATGGGATTGTCATAAGGAAGTGGAAGAAAAGACAGTCAGGAATAGGAGCAGGGAAGAGAGAGACAAGATAGTGGGGCTTCCTCTTTATGAAGGATTCAGATGAAGTGATGGCAGAAATTTCTGAAAAGCAGGGGCATTAGAGGGAAAGCAGGATGAGTAACACAATTAGAGTAAAGAGACATGGCTGGACCGGAAGGTGTAGAAAAGGCAGGATGTGTGAGTGGCAATGGTGCATGTGGGCTGGCCAGTGGCAGTGAACGAACACAAGGCAACAAAGTCAAATTAAAGAAAGGGACGGGTGGGAAGGATGGGAGGGTGGCCAAAGATAACCAAAAAGCAGGGACAGAGAGCATGGTGAGAGTACCCTACAAGGGCCCCGTCGCCCCTGTGGGAAGTCACCTGTTGACTAGCATGAAGAAGATCTGGTCTACTGAGTATGCCCACATATTTAAACTGCTGCATAGGGAGATATCCAGCAAGTAGTGGTCCAAATCTGAAGGAAGGGAGCTGGTGAAGCAACCTAGCGTTCCCACCAATATTGATATGTGGATGTCGGCATTCACTTATGTAGGCCAGTATATTTTGTGAGAAACACTCAGAGTAGTGTGGCATTATTCAACTATATGGACATCATTCGGATGGCAGCATTCAGTGTTTTCGTGGCTTGGCATGGCTCTAATTTCACAAAGAACTCATGTCTAGGAGAGGTCGAAAATGAGTTGTGGTTGCAGTATATGACACCAGCCAGATGTATACCAGCGATACATGCTGCAATACTACAAGCGGGTTCTCGTTGCTTGAACCACTCCATGGGGTAGGTTGGAGTTCAGACCTCAACTGGTCCTAACAAAGCATGCTGGAATTTCAACAAGAGTGCATGTACAATCTGTTATCTCCTGTTTAACATTGGAACCTCTGTGCGTAAAGTAGAATGTTTTACTCCCCTGGTTCTGACCAAGAATGTTGGCGTTTGAATTGTTACAGTTGGGATTTTGGACACTGTGAAAGCAGAGAGCACATTCTTGTACCTGTGAGGCAGCTCATTGTTGTTCTTGAACTAAATCTGCTCTTCAAAACTTCTAACTACGTCTATAGTTTGTCATTACAGTTATTTTGGCGATGAGTGAGCTGCTTCTGGACCCCTACCGGCAATCGAATTTCTGCAAGGACATCCTTGGGGAGCAACTAACCCTCCTGTTACCTTCAGTAAGTCTCACACTGTGCGATTGCTGAGACATCTTTGGAGGCCATGCCCCTTTTCTCCACCACTTTGCAAACACACCTCCTGGCGCACTACTATTTGGGGGATGAAGTCCCCTTTGCTGCTGAGTGTCCTTGGGGGCGAAAAACTTCTCCTGTTACCGCCAGTAATTCCCACACAGCGGGCTTGCTAAGAGGTCTTCGTGGGCCACTCACCCTTTCTTCACTACTCTGCAAACGCACCTCCTGGCGCACTACTGCTTGGGTAATTAAGACCTCTTGGATGCTGAGGGACTTTGGGAGCTAAAAGGCCCTCCTGGTACCTCCTGTAAGTCCTACACAGTGGGCTTCATGAGAGCTGGTCAGAGGCCACGCCCCTTTTCTCCACCACTTTGCAAATGTTATTACTACTTAAAAAAAACATAGAAATTCACTGTAAAAACCAAAGGTTAGAGGGATGTTATAGTTAAGAATTAGCATTTAAAAAAATCCTAGAAATTCACTGAAAAAACCAGAGGTTTCAGGGAGGTTATAATTAGGAAAAGGAATTAAAAAAACATAGAAATTCACTGAAAAAAACAAAGGTTACAGGAACGTTATAAAAATTCATAAGCAGTGCATTGCGAGATGTAAGTTATTGTCAGCTAAGCTCATTATAACTTACGAATTTCACTGGTTTTGTGTGAGTGAAACTTGAGCCTAACTATAACAGACCTGTAACCTTTGGTTTTTTCCAGTGAATAAATATATGTGTGTGTGTGTGTGTGTGTTAGAAATGGAGTTTCTGGTTGGCTAAAGTATGCGCCCCAGCCTGGCAGAACCCACCACTCTAGTCAGGGTAAATCAGATACACACCAAGATAACCTGTGCTCACCTTCTGGTAGCTTGGTGCAGAGCGGGCAGGCTTATCTACAGAGACAATGTGTAAAGCATACAGTAACACAGTGACCTACAAAAAGCACAGGATTTAGACAAATAGATCACTATATTGTAAACACATTAAGGCCAAAACGATATGAATCACATAAGTAGTGTAATTAATGCAGGATTAAAGAAAGGCTTCTATGTTGCAAACAACATTAATTACATAATCAGTGCAAGTGATGCAGGATTGAAGAAAGGCTCATATGTTGCAAATGACATGAGTCACATAATCGGTGCCAAAAAATGTTGCAGTACTCTTGCAAATGACTGCATCAGGAAAAACAAAACATGGAGCACAGGAGTACCTGCACTCCCATTAGGTTTTATACGGTAATTCCCAGGACTCCCGAAGAGACTGGAGGTACTTTCAGTAGTTCAATTTCTGGCGGTGGTTCCACGCCGCTCTCGGGGTCTTCTACAGAGGTTTCAGTCCCCAATGCAGAAGAGCACAATGCTTCCAAGTTCTGTCAAGTCTAGAGCAATTCATGGCCACCCGGACTCAACACTTGTTACCCCATGAAGGAGCGTGGGCTGGTTTTCTTTCCTCCATAGTCCCCAGTTAGCCCCACCATACCTTGGGAGTGACCGGCCAAGCTCGGGGAGTCCTTCCCTTCAGGCAATGTTGGCGAGTCTTGGGAGTGAGACCCACGTGGTCCTCTTGGCGTATGAGTTAATCCAGGGTGCAGGGCTGGCCAGAGCGAGCCTCAGAAGACTGACCCACCCCTAGTTGCAGTGCAAAACATCACCAGAGGGCCACCTTGATAGCTTACAGTGACTCCCACAGCCCAGCAGCCATTGATACCACACAGTACCACCTCGAGTAGGGGAAGGGGTAGGCACGGCGATCTCTCTTTGCTGGGTCCCGCGCTGAGTTAGATCTTCTCCCTTTTGCATTGCGGGAGGGGTTGAGCTGCCCTATGTCCTTCAGGTGCACAGTAGGCGTCTGCAGTGCGGAGCGGAGATGGTTGTGTTCGTGGGAGGGGTACTTCCACACACAACGCTCAATCAGAAAGGGAAGACATGACTGCCTGATCGGTGCCCTGCGGAGGCTAAGGAGCCTGTGGAAATCCCAGCAGCTGGGCACACGCTAATTGCATGAAAAGAGCAGGCATTTTAGCCTGCTTGTAGCCAAGGAAGTCTTTTAAGGCCCTGAGACTTCAGGAGAACAGGGGGGCGAGCCAACAAACCCTCGGAGAATACTTAGGGCACAAGCAGGTAGCAGGCAGCATGCCAGCTTATTCAGAAAGTTTCAAAGTTGCAGTCACTCCTTCGGCCCAGCAATCAGCAGTGAGCAGGCCAACACAGCAAAGAGTGGTGGTTTCTCCTGGAAGCACAGTAGTCCTTCTGGCAATGTGCCGATGTAGAGCCAGCAACGTCTGATTACAAGTCCCTTGCAGTGTCTAAAAATATGAGGTCATAGCCCCAGCACTTATACTAAAAAATGTCTTTGATATAGGGGGTGACTTCAAAAGAACTCTCAGAAGGTCACCACACTCCTTTTCAGCCAAGTCCTGGCTCCAGACAAGTAGTGGGTAAATCAGCCCTTTGTGTGAGGGTAGAACACAACATATTCAACTCCTGGCCAGAGTCCTTGCTCTCTGCCCCTGCAGCTCTGCTGTTGTGCCATTGCCGCCTACACCTTGCCGGTAGGTGTTCTGAGAGAAAGGGCGGTAGTCATATTCTCTGTGTTCTGCCTGATAGGAAGGAACGTGACCAGTCTAAGGCCCTTCCTTGGATGTCTGCGTCTTGGAGTCTGGTGGCTAGTGTGCGGTGGGAGATGGTGTCGAAGGCTGCTGATAGGTCCAGGAGGATGAGGGCTGCCGTGTGGCCTTGGTCAAGGAGGGCACGGATGTCGTCGGTGGCGGCGAGGAGGGCGGTCTTGGTGCTGTGGTTGCTTCAAAGTCCGGACTGAGAAGTGGGTTTCTATGAAGCATGCTAGCTGGGTGTTGACGGCCTTTTCGATGACTTAGGCGGCAAAAGGAAGCAGTGAGATGGGCCTGAAATTCTTGAGGTCCGACCGGTCTGCGGAGGGCTTCTTTAGGAGGGGGTTGACTTCGGCGTGCTTCCAGTTGTCGGGGAATGTGGCAGTGTCGAGGGAGCAGTTGATAGTTCGGCATAACTCGGGTGCGATGGCAGTGCTGGCCCTGTGGAACATGTGAGGCGGGCAGGGGTCAGAGGGTGCTCCGGAGTGGATGCTCTTCATTGTCTTTAAGGTGTCTTCTGTGGTGAGAGGGGTCCAGGTGATAAGGGTCTGTTGGGTGGCGTCGTTGGGGGTTGAGGTGGTGCCCTGGTCTTGATCGCCAAAGTTGTCGTAGAGCATATTGATCTTGAGGTGGAAGAAGGAGCTGCATTTGTTGCAGAGGTCTTGGAAGGGAGGGATGTCGGTTGCTTCGCTGTTGGGGTTGGCAAATTCCTGTATGATGGCGAAGAGTTCCTTGGAGTTGCGGGCGTTGGCGAGGATTCTGTCTTAGATGAAGTTTTTCATTGTTGATTTGATGAGTTGGTAGTGAGCTACGATGGCTTTTTTGTAGGCGGGGCGTGCTTCGGGGGTTCCGCTGTTTCTCCACGTCTTCTCCAGTCGTCTGCAGGTGCGCTTGGATTCTCAGAGTTCTGTGGTGAACCAGCTGGCATTCTTGTTGTGTCGTTTTGTGGTGTTCTGAAGGGGTGCAAGAGTGTTGGTGCATTTGGTGATCCATTGGTGGAGGTTGCTTGCCGGAGTGTTGGCGTCTGTCATACTCGGAAGGAGTGCAGGTGAGGGAGGAGTTGAGTAGTTCTTCAGAGACTTTGTTCCAGCTTCTGCGCGGGAGGCCATGCATGCGCTTGGGTGCAGTGGGTTTCGTAAAGGAGAAATGGATGCAGTGGTGGTCGGTCCAGAGCAGTTCGATGGTGTCGCTGAAGCGAAAGTTGTTTCCCTTCGGCAAAGATGGGGTTGAGTGTATGTCCTGCTGTGTGAGTGGGGGTGGAGACCAGTTGCTTTAGTCCTATGTTGGTGAGGTTCTCCAGGAGGGCGGTGGTGTTGGGATCGCTGTGGTCATCCAGGTGGAAGTTCAGGTCTCCGAGTAGTATGTAGTCCATAGAGGCAAGGGTGTGGGTTGCAATGTGGTCGGCGATGATGTTGGTGAAGGGGGTGCAGGGTCCAGGCGGTCTGTAGGCGAGGTTTACGTGGAGCGTCGTTCTGGGGTTGGGCTGGATCTGGAAGTGGATGTGTTCCATGGGGGACGAGCTGTCGTCCGAGTTGGTGATAGTCAGTCGGAGGGAGCTTTTGTGGACGATGGCCAGGCCTCCTCCTGGGCGGTTGGGGCGGTCTTTCCTTAGGATCTTGTATCCATTGGGGATGGCGGCTGCGATGTCACGAGAGGAGATGGCATTGGTCCAGGTCTCTGTGAGGAAGGTGCCGTCGGGCTTGTGGATGTTGAGGAGGTCCCAGATTTCTATGGCGTGTCTGTGCAGGGAGCGTACATTGAGGAGGATGCAGTCCAGTGGTTTGTGTGCGCTGGCGTCCGGTGGGCTGGAGGTTACTGCGGGGGTCCGGAGGTGGGTGAAGGTGCTGCAGCAGTGACGGCAGGAGATTGGGCCTTGAGTGTTGCTCGGCGTCGAGAGGTGGCAGTTGTTGTTGCGTTCGGGGTTGAGTGCGTGGAGAGTGCTGGGGTCATAGCGGCAGGGGGTCGGGGGACCAGGGTCCCTGGCGCTTGTCGGGGATAGGCGCAGATGGGCTTGCTTTTGGCGTGCCTTCGGCACGGCCGTGCAGTGGCCCTCATTAAGTACGAGTCGAAGGGGGGCGGTAAGCTGGGAGGCGAGAGCGGGAACGACATCCTGGGGGGCAAGGGCTGTGGGGGCAGCAGCAGTGGTGAGCACGGGAAGAGGGAGCGGAGAGGGCAAGATGAAAATAGGGGGAAAAAGAGACAGAGAGAGCCAAAGAAATAGAGGCACAAGAGAAAAGGCAGAGAGAAAAGAGGCAAAAACGAAAGAAAAAAGGCAAAGAAACAGGCGCAAGAGAAAAAGGCAGAGGAGAAATGAGGCAAAAATGAGAGAAAAAAGGCAAGGAAACAGAGGCACAAGAGAAAAAGGCAGAGAGAAAGAGGCAAAAAAACGAGAGAAAAAAGGCAGACCGAGTGGAATAGCATAAGAGCTGGGTGCTCTTCCACTAGACCACCAGGGATGAGGCGCATTCCAGCCATTTTGAAGTCTGATAATGGCCTGTCCTTTAACATTCAAGGAGTTTCTACTACATCTGGGCAAAAGCACCAGAAGAGTACCCCTTTGTGGCCGCAGGCCAACAGACTTGTTGAGCGTGTTATGAGTACGCTAAAGAAAGCGGTGCAGTGTGCAACTCTTGAAGGGCTCAAATTGAAAACCATACATAATTTTACACTGCAAGCCTATCGTTCAACACCGCACTCGACTACCGGAGAAAGTCCTGCGACTTTGATGTTCGAAAGATGAATGACAACCAAGTTACCTTAATGGACCATCCAACGAGAGAATGATAAAAGCACTACTCGCATTAAGGACTTGGTTAACAAAAAGAAAATGAAAACCTATGCTGATAAGAGATGAAGAGCCAAGAATCTCATATTCAACAAAGGAGATTTGATGCACCCTATGATGCTGAACCTTTCCATGTGGTATCCACCAAGGGACATATGGTGACTGCACAGTGCCCCGGGAAGCCTGTCACCAGAGACTCTTCTCACTTTAGGCACTTAATGGTCTCCTGATTCAAATGGTGAAAGAAAGAATTAATCTGATCAATCAGTGACTGTTACTGTTCCTTCGTTGTCTTCGAAGATCTCTGACACTGAAGATAACTGCTTCCAGCTTCCAGTAACTAGATTAGGCCTTACTGTTAACACACCAAAAAGATTAATTAAAGAGATATAAATATGCATATGTATATGTTGATTAACAGAAAAGTATATATTTTTTTTATTTAACAGAAGGGGAGACGTAGTATCCTCCAAGTTTTTATAACGGAACCCTTTTAGCTTCAACTGGACTCTGTAGTGCTGTGACTTAGGCGTTAGAGTGGAATGCAATGAAAGCTTAGTTTAGAATGTGAAGTTCACAGGTACACACAGAAGAATAAAGACATGCAATATTAAGCTCCGTGTGTGATGTAGTCATTGCCGGGTTCGTAGGCTGGGGTGGACGCTACAAGCACTACACCACCTCTAATGCAAAAGATGCTCGAGAAGTTAACAGTTGAAGGGCCATAATGAATAAAATCGGTGAGACAGAAGTATTAGACTTCACTCAAAACCTATTGTTGGGACAGAAAGGTCCTCTGCATCGTAAGAGACGTATGCCCCTGCCCTGAATGCCCACCAGTACTGTTGTCTGGATGCCTAATCCTGACTTTTTGTCACAGGCGAACACAAATCATGCGTGTGCGCCATGCCATAAGCCTATCTCTCAGATTGGGATCTTGTTGGACCAGGAGGGATGCCCAAAGGGCTACCCTCATAGTGGTGGGAAGGCTACTGCCTTCACCAGCAGTTTAGCAGCACGAGCGCAGTGATGGCAGCATACCATATAGTGATCAGTAGTAGGGAACAGAACCTTTTTACCCTGTGTCACTGGAGAAAGGTCTACAGGATCACTCACCCTTTAAAAAGTTCCACTGCTGTGTGCTTAACTCACCCTTGGCCTACATTAAGCAGATGTGTGGTACTGCATAGTGCAGGAGTAGTGACTCTGTGCTGGTTATATGTGTGCCTGGGAAGGGTACAGTACAGGGACAGAGCAGAACTATGTTGTAAATGTGAGATGAATACATGTACTGATGGTATGCATGCCTGAGAGGAATACATTTCAGTAGAGATGTAGTGCTGAGCAGTGGGGGCGCAATGGAAGCATATGCCAAATATATGTATGCTAGCGTGAAGTACAATACATGAAGGTAGAAATGTTGTGCAGCGCACACATGGTGAGCATGTGTGAGTGCTTGCAGTGTGTGTTTGTAGAAATCATACTCTGGTATAATGCAGAAAGGCTACAGTGCTGAACAGTGAGCACAGATTGAAATTGAAATCCACATTGAAATCCACAGCTCCATGATGGCTTTACTGAATGCTAAGGAGTTTGGCATCAAACTCCTCTGCATAATAAACCCACACTGATGCCAGGGTTGGATTTATTACAAAATTCAATCATATGGCATCTTAGAGATGCCCCCTTAAAAATAACCAACTCTCTCGTGTCCAGCTGACTGGTCTGCACTAGCCTGCCACACACAGACATGTTTCTGACCCCCTGAGATGGGAGCCCTTGTGCTCTCATGGGTCAGGGAGAACGGCTGCTTGCGGTGGAGGTGCTTCACACCTACTCCCAAGCAGGAACAGCATTCAGGGTGGTAAGTCTCAAAGGCTTCCTGACCTTTGATATGCTAGCCAGGGTCTCTCCAGCTAGTGGAGATGGCCTCCCCCTTGACTAAGTCCCACTTTTGGCGGCAAGGTCAGTGGGGAACTTAGTAGTCAGGAGAGGTGTGTCCCCTCTCTGCCAGGACCACCACTAAGGTGCCCTGGACAGAGGTGACGCGCTCCTTAGGAATTCCTCCATCTTGAATGGAAGGATTTGACCCAATCAGGCTAGGGGGATGCCCCTCACCAAAGGGAGGGGACATTATAAGTGTGTAGTCACCCTAAATGCAAGTATCCAATTGGCCACCATCTGCCACATCTGTAACACCCATACATTCAGTATTCAGGGGCCCCCCTGAACCTTGATCCTCAGATTTCTGTGACCCAAGAAGAAAAGGATGATGAAGTCACCGTGCAGCCGAGCCTGGAAGGCAACTACTGATTTGGCCCCAGCCCTACCAGTCTGTCTCCTGCTCAAAGACCCTGCGAAGAAGGCGATGCCTGTCCCATGGCCAGCGACTTCCAAGAACCACAGCAAGAGTCTCTTCAGCTGAGACCAGATCTCCCAAGGACAGTGGCCCTGTCCAAAAGAAACTACACCAAGGATTTCGGATCCAGGTGGATCCGCGGCCCCTGCCCACTCTGCATCCGACGCCCATGGCCTGAGTTCGGCTGGCTCACTTGTCCTGTAAAATCTCCCCTGCAATCCTGACCTCACCTCCATCAGTAGTTGAACCCTCCTGGACCGAACAAAGTCGCCTGCAGCCTCTACACGAAGGGGCCCCCTGACTGCGACCGGCACCGACTAAGAAGATCCAACACCAAAAGGTACCCCTTCATCCTCATCCCTCCGGCCTTGGGGAGGCCAACCGACAGTGCTTCGACCCTCCCCCCCCCCAGCTCTCCAACTTACCTGCCCAGCCAGTGGTCACCTTCAGAAAGCCTCCTGGTCCGAGCCTGCAGCCTCTTTGTGCGACTGAGATTCCCCATTGAAGCCCATTGAGCGCCCAACGCTGATTTTACACCCTGGACAAGGCCGCCCCTGCGCGGCTGGTGGTGTAGCTTTGTTGCTGCCTTGCGGCCCCCCTGTGCTGATCTTAACCCCTGGGGCCTGTACACTGAAACCACGGTTACTTACCTGCAAACCCTGCCTCTTCGAGATGGCCTCAGCCTCCATTGATTTGTATTGTGCCCAGTGACCTCTGCACCCTGCTGTCCCAGTACCGCTGGTGGTGCAATATCTATCTTAACCTGAACCTTGTCCAGTGTTGGTCCAAACCCCCGAAGACTGGGATTGTAAATCGAGTATTTACCTGCTAATGCATAACATTGTTTTCCTCCCAAAGGATTGCATTGTGTTCCATCTATTGTATACATCTGTCTATCTTTTACATAGCTAAGTGCTACTGTTTCTGATTGACAAATACAAAAGCATGACTAAGACTGTAAAGCATATATTTTGCCTGCAAAACACTTCATACAGCCTTTTTCACAGTATTACTGCTTTGAAAACTGCTACTTACCTGCAACTGAGTATTTCTTGGATCTAGAAATAAACTAAACAAATAATCACTTTTTATACAAAACAATTGGTCTGGATTCAGTCTTTGAGTGTGTGCAATAATTTCTTGCCTGAGTGTGTACAACAAATGCTTAACACTACCCTCTGATAAGCCTAACTGCTCGACCACACTATCACAAATAGAGTCTTTAGTGTTATCTACTTGAGCCTCTGTAAGCCTCTGGGGATTCACTGGACTTTGTGCACACTGTACCTTACTTTGGTATAATATATACAGAGCCAGCTTCCTACATGTTATGATCCTCTCTCAAAAGACATGCTCTAGCATTATCCCATGCTAGATTGCTTGGTTCTTCCGTAGGGCGGCTCTGACATCATTCGGTCAAAGGCACGCCTTCCTTACAGGAACACCATAGTCTTATTATCTACAGCTAGCAAACCCCATTGCTCTACTTCTAACAGCCTGCCCACATTCACTGCAATGCCCCCGCATATAGACACCTCTACATTCATAAATAATGGTTTGCTCTCCTTTTTAATGACTACTAAGCTACTGGTGAGGAAAGGAGGCTGTGGGTCCCTAAAGACGTAATGTTGGACCACTACATTATTTTATACAATGAAAAGCACTTCACGGAGTCACAAGGCAAAAGATTCGATGAGAAGATGGCTACAGACAGGACATGTGCCTGGCAGGTTTTTCATAAGCTGGGGGTGCAGCTGTGCCTCTCCTTTGACACAATGCAGGACTATTGCATTCTCTTACTGTTGTTCTTACTGAGTGAGGTGTGGCACAGGTAAGAACTTGTAAGGGAACCACTGTCTTTCAGCTAGGTTGATGCTATGTAAATACCACATGCATACATAATACATTCATACATAGCTGCATACAGGATCAGGCTACTTATTTCATGTACACAACACGGAACTTCCCAACATACCTGACTCAGCTACTTCTGAGAGGGGCACGCCCTGCTCCCGTGCCATGAAGCCCAGGACAGAGAAGATGGCGAAGCCAGCAACAAAACTGGTGATGCTGTTCAGGAAACAGAGCGCGATGCAGTCCCTGAAAAGAAAAAATGTGCAATGCAAAGTGAGCATTAGATGTAACACAAAGGATATCAGCAAAACACGCTGTGACACAAACATCCATGTACATAGCACATTACCATGGTACATGTATTCATTCAATTAAGTAATAAACCACAAACCTTTGCTAAACTAGAGGCTGGACAGACAAGCTTCATCAGTCTTTGTTAGAGACGGTCTAAAATGGGCTGCCACTGTTTATTTCTGGTTATTACTGTTTATGTGAGAGTATATGTAAGAGTAGGTAGTGTTGGTGTGTGTGAAGGTTACCGTTTCACAATTTGAAAATCTGTTTACTTATGTGTCGTTTAGTTTCAGATTTTGTGTTGGTGTGAATAGAAACAGGTATCAGTGTGTGCATGTGGAAAGATCCATCCTTACCTTAATGCAACAGTGAGAAGAAACTGGAGCACCATGCACTTTGTTTGTGATTTTCCCTGGCACTAACCTCTATCCAATCATCCTTATGCCCAGAGCTCTTAAGTTTCATAAGCCTTTAGTCCTGGTCTTTTCTTTGCATTCATGGACTTGTAGTCCTTATTTTAGAGTGGGAACAACATGATTTCAAATGCTAGAATGCACAGATAAAACTTGGACTAGATGAGCTACCTAAACTTGGAAGCAGGAAGCTTGAGAGCTCTGCATGTCTTGGTATGCCCCTACATACCGTCAGTGCAACCCACCTACAGCAAGAGGACAGATGTGTCAGGACTACTGAGGTGCTTCCTGAGGATCATCCAGAAGCTGGGATAAGTGATCCAACTTCAGACGTTGTGGCACATGATTGCAAGTAGAGTTCTGTGCACTTTATTTGAGTTAACCTTCTCAAACATTCATTTCCTCAGTCATTGCTAACTGAGGTGTGCCCAACTCCCCCTGGCGCTATGGGGCCATGCTAAACGTCATAATATCTGTTTACCCTCTTTCCTTAATCTTCCCATTCAGGCTTCTCCCATTTACTGGGGGACAAAAGCAGAAGGACACTGTTGGACCTGTCATACTTAGGGTGGTCTTTCTCCGACTGTTTGCCTTTTGCCTCTCATTTTTGCTGTATCTTTTTGTTGGTCTTAGGACTCTGAGCACTTTCCCAAAAACATCTCCTCCCCTTTTTGCTGAATTTGTTTTTGTTGGCTTTAGGACTTTACCACAGCCAACCAGTGTTAATGTGCTTCTGCTCTCTCCTTAAAACATGGTAAAATTGGCTTATACCCAATGGGCATATTTAATTTACTTTTAAGTCCCTAGTAAAGTGAACCACCTGTGCCCAGGGCCTGTAAATTAAATGCTACTAGTCGGCCTGCAGCACTGAATGTGCCACCTACTTAAGTAGCCCATTCAACATGTTTCAGGCCTGCTATTTATGAACCTGTGTGTGCAGTCACCCCTAGTGTAGGCCCTGGACAGCCCAGAGGGCAAGGTAAAATGTATTTAAAATGTTGGGCAGGTACTTTTGAATTTTACATGTACTGGTAAAGAAAAACTCTTAAATTAGCGTTTCACTACTGCAAAGCATATCTCTCCCATAGGATAACATTGGAGTTGCCCTATTACATTTTATAAGTGTAATTTCCAAATGGGAAGAGTTAACCCCTTCATGGTTGGTGTCTCGGGAATCCTATTATTAAATACTAACTTATGACGAAGTCAGATTTTAAATTACAATTCTGAAAATTCCACTTTTAGAAAATTGGCATTTTCTAGACTGAAACATTTGGTGTCTGCAGCCTGTCTCTGGTCACATGACTGGTTGCAGTTGGCAGTTTGGCTTTCTGTAGTCCTCCTAAACAGTCTAGGTGTGACTGGATGGGCCATCACTGGCAGAATAGGAGCGAGGAGTTAGGGCCAGCCTCACTTACACGTCAGTAGGCTGTGTTCTGTCTCCACACAAAGAGCTTTACGACCCTGCATTGTCACTTCAGTCAGCTTGGAGCCAGGACACGGGAGGCAGGGAATTCCAAGTCCTTTAAATACACTGTCTAGAAGCTTCTCCCACTTTCCAGAACCAGGGCACCAGTGTATAAAAGATGGACCTCAGATACCACCACTTCAGTACACTTCTGGACATGTGGATACTCTGCCAGGAAGAAGGACTGCTGTGCTGCTGAAAGGACTGGCACTTTACTGAACTGAAACTCTGAAGGAGCTGCTGCCTTGCTATGCTGACCTACTGTCTGCTGCCCTCTTGCCTGGGCAAGAAGAATTGGACCTGCAACTCAATCTTGAACCGAGGATCCCAGAGTGACTCAAAGGGCTAGTCTGCTGGCCTCCTGATCTGAGCCTCAGGGACATAACTGGCTCCTCACAGCTCCTGAACCCATCTTCAATGAGTTCTTGACCCCCAGGAGGTGCTTCTCATGTCTTGGACCCTTGATAGGGCTCTTGAGATCTTAAAGTCAAGCCTTTGGGCATTTTGTGACTGTGAATAGGCCCATTCTCACCAGAACCGCACTGCTCGCATGGAAATCAGAGTGAGCCGTTGCAAGGTCATCTCTTTGCACAGCAAGCATCTATCACCTACGTGGACAGCCAATGTGAATTCCACCTGACTGCCCATCTATGATGCCCAGCCTGCTCCTCGCACCATGCCGACCACCGCCAGTGGCGCTCTCCTTGCTCCCAGCAATCTTCTTCCGCACTAATGGGACTCGGCGCAAAACTTGAGAAGGTAAACCTTGATTGGGACTAATCTGGGACTGTATCTGACCCCAGCTTCATCAGACTGAACCCTTGACTTTGGCCCGGTCTAGCTCGACCAGATAGCCACGGTTGGTGCTTTCTATTTCTAGGCGCTATTTCACAGTTCATTCTTTAAAAATTCATAACTCCAGTTTTATTGGTTGGATTTTTTTTTTAAATGTTTTATTTATTGCAATGTGCTCTATTTTCCTATCCTGGTGTCGGATTTTTTGTGTGTGCTGTTTTCACAAGTAAGCCCCAGGTTAATTTGGGGTTTGCTTGTGCCTTACTCTGACTATGACTGTGGTTGCTGCCTCACCAGGGCTCACACCCCAGTCAACCAGTAACCCAATTTCTAACATTGGTGATCGGCGGTGAGGATAGGACTTGTGTTTGTGCATTGCCATACGTGATTTGGTGTACACTACAATCCCATACCTAAGACCAATTTGAGGTTTATATTCTCCTTTATTGGTTTATCTTTGTATTTATTTTTATTTACCCTCATTCCTGCTCCGGGACTGTCTGAAACCATACCTGCAGTGTGAGCTGGCCAACCTGGAAGGCTACACAGTGGCTGAGCTTAAACAGTTCTGCCTTGAAAGGGGACTACAAATGAAGAACAGCACCAAAAGGTTGGAGCTTCAGAAAACTCTGAGGGCCTGGACAGAGGTCCACCGGTTGACAGCCATAGAGGAGCAGGATAATTTGGTGGATCAGGATCCGGACCAGGACATCAGCGCTGGAATGAAGTCTTCAGGGAAGGGGAAGACTCATCCCCTGAGTTGGATCAACCTGTCAGAGTAGGAAGCAGTGTTTCATCGCACGGCCTGTCCACAGAGGAGCTGGCAGTCAGGAAGGCAGAGAAGGAGTACAAGCTGGAGATGGCCAAGCTCAAGATGGAGGAAAAGACACTGACCGTGGAGGCAGAGCAAAAGAAACTAGTCATAGAGGAGAGGAAATTTATCTTGGCTCATGAACTGAGTCTAAAGGAGATGGATCTGAAGGCCAGGCAGGCAGAGTCCAGCAGTGATGGTGACAGCAATTCTACTGTGTCTGAAGGAGACAAGAAGGTCCACATACTCAAAGATCTGGTGCCCAACTATGTGATAGGGGATGACACAACAAGTGGCTTGCCACATGTGAGGTAGATCTAAAGGTACACAGGATTCCTGAGGAGGACTGGGGAGTGGCTTGTGGAAACACATGCCTCCAATGGGGACTGACACACTGCTTACACTAGGAGTGGAGGACCAAACTGGATATGCCCCCATGAAAGCCAACCTTGTCACCAAGTTTAGACTCACTCCAGAGAAATACCGCATCCGGTTTAGGGACAGCCAGAAGATGCAGAATCAGTCCTGGGTGGACTTCTTGGATTATGCCACCAAGGCACTAAATGGCTGGGTGTGGGGCAGCAAGGTTAATGATTATGTTGAGCTGTACAACTTAATTGTGAGAAAGCACATGCTCAAAACCAGTATTACATAGCTGCGCCAGCACCTAGTTGACAACATGCTGACTGACTCCAGGAAGCTTGCTGAGGAGGTGGACCTCTGGGTAAGTCCCAGAGTGTCCGAGAAGGTACCTGGGAGTGACCCCAAGGAGGGTGGTTCAGGTTCCCACTGGCAGAGAGAGGGAAAGGTTAAAGATGGCCCAGACAAGTTCCAAAGTAAAGGGGAAGGAAAGAGTTTTCCTGCTCCATCTGAGAAATAGGGGGTGGTTCAGGTGGGCGGTGGCCCAAGGGCGCCCTAGTCACTCCTTTGAGGGAAACCGGGGCTAGCCCGTCCATGGTAGTGGGGAGGCTAGTTTTCCCAGAGAAGTACACCGGCCAGGTGTGTAGGGTAGCTTAGGCGCATGAGCAGGACTTTTTCCACCCTATGGCCCTAGTATCACTGGAGTGTGGTGGGGAGGTGACCCAGTTAGTCCCCAGATGCCCATAGACTGCATTCTTGGGAATGAGTTGTTCCCAGTGTCAGGAGAACTGAGAGGGTCAGTCACCAAGGGTGCCCTGACAGTTCAGATTCTGGAGGTACCACTCCAAGTGGAGGGTACGGGAACCCAGATGGAGGGGCAGGTTGAGGAAGGACTCACCTCTGTCCCCTGTTCAGCCTCAGGGTACAGACCCTGGGTTGATTGGCCAGAGTTAGGATACCAGCCCTGACCTGGTGGAAGTAGAGTGAAAGTAGGGTGCAAAGCACCTGGGGCTACTGCTGCCCACTCATAGACACCTCAGAGGTCAGAGAAACCTCAGGATCCCATAGTGAACTCCTTGCCAGCCCCAAGGCCGTAAGAGAGGCCTACCAAATACTGCCGCTTAAAGTATCCACCTAGCAGTGGATGGCGCAGCTTGACCGGACTCCACCGGAACTCGCCAACGAGCATGGTAACTTGCGGCTTGCTATCCGGCACCTGGCCGTCTCCGACCGCTCCAGCCGAATCAGAGGCTCTGGACCATATACTTTAATAAACCGAGTCCTGATACCATTTGTGTGACCCCTTCGGGTCCGCGCAGTGTCCCTCCGCACCGGGAGACCAACTTCTGGCAATCATTAGCCCCGGACCATCACACCTTCTGGCCGCCTGGTCATTCATCGCTACCACACTTCTTCCATTCCGTGGCCTCACGATCCATGCTAGTACTTAGGACCGACCCTTCCAGGTTCCCTCAGAGCAACTTCCCAGGCATTTGCTTTATTGCTCAGTCCTGATGATGATCCCATAACCTTGTTGGGGATCGAAACGTCGTCGACACCTACATCTTAAACTCTAAACTGCAAATCAAGAATTATGTGGAGTATAAGATGGTTCTGTGATTGTGACTACTGTTAATTTGTATTCGTACCTAAATAGTCACTTTTAAGTCACCTGCCTGCGGTAAGGAAATCGGCTGATTTCCCAATACCCTGTCACGTCCTGCTCACTATTTGTTTATGTTTTGTCCTGATTTAATTGTGTATTAATACATTTCTAAAACCGTCCATTCAGACACGAATAGACCCAATCTTGATTGTAATATTGTGGCTATTTATATTGATTCACCTTGTAAGGGACCGCTGTCTCTTAATAATTACTACTACCCTTGGTCCCTTCTGACTGTAAGGGTTCCCTTGTTTCTTTTTTTGGCTCCTGACACTGACAGCTGTCAATGACTTCTGTTGGTTACTGTCCTTATGAGCAGAGTTTTCCTTGGATTGGGGACAGAAATCTGATCTAAGGGGTGGAGTGGGCCTCATCACTTTGTTAGCCATGATGGTAATGTCTGCCGACTGGGAGGCATCTGTGAGTAAGTTAAGGGCACGTGCTGCACAGATGGGGTCCATAGATGAGGAGAAGTGTTCCCCATGGGTCAGTTCAGTGGCTCAGGAGAGTATAGACAGAGAGATCCAACTGAGTTGAGAGACACGAAGAACTGACAATTGTCCCTGCAGTAGAGAGCCATGGTCCACATTCTATCACCTCAGAAGAAAAGCCCTACAAGGTATTGATTCATCTACCCTGGCTTTATGCAGGAGGAGGGGGTCGTGTTGGAAACGGCCCTTTCTGAAGGGTCATCCGCATACTTTTTGCCTTCCTCCTCTCCTTTTTGCTGAATTTATTTTTGTTGGCTTTAGGACTCTGTGCATTTTAACACTGCTAACTAGTGCTAAAGTGCTTATGCTATCTCCTGAAAACATGGTAGAAGTAGCTTATACCCAATTGGTATATTTAATTTACTTATAAGTTCTTAGTAAATTACACTACTTGTGTCCAGGGCCTGTACATTAAATGCTACTAGTGGGCCTGCAGCAACCATTGTGCCACCTACTTAAGTAGCCTTTTCAGCATGTCATTACAGAGCCAGGCTCAAACCTTCCTTTTTAATACATATAAGTCACCCCTAGGGTAGGCCCTGGACATCCCAGAGGGCAAGGTGCAATGTATTTAAAAAATTAGATATGCACTTTTGAGTTTTACATGTCCTGGTAGTGAAAGAATCTTAAATTTGTTATTCACTACTGCAAGGCATATCCCTGCCATAGGATAACATTGGAGTTGCCTTGTTACATTTTATAAGGCGCATTTCAAATGGGATGAGATAACCCATTCAAGTTTGGTGTCTCTGGAATCCTAGGGCCTGATTCACAAAAGTAATCTGAGACAAAATCCTAACTTTACGACTTTCGGTATTCACAAAAGGCATTTAGGAGTAGTAAAGTTAGGATTTTGTCTTAAGTTTGTCTTAAGTTTTGGTCTTAAGACAAAATCCTAACTTAAGTTAAACTTAAGTTAAACTTAAGTTAGGATTTTGTCTTAAGTTTGTCTTAAGTTTTGGTCTTAAGACAAAATCCTAACTTAAGTTAAACTTAAGTTAAACTTAAGTTAGGATTTTGTCTTAAGTTTGTCTTAAGTTTTCATCTTAAGACAAAATCCTAACTTAAGTTTAACTTCAGTTTAACTTAAGTTAGGATTTTGTCTTAAGACCAAAACTTAAGACAGAATCCTAACTTTACTACTCCTTCATGCCTTTTGTGAATACCGAAAGTCGTAAAGTTAGGATTTTGTCTCAGATTACTTTTGTGAATCGGGCCCGGAATTTATAAAATCCTAACTTATGGTGAAGTTGAACTTTAATTTCCAATTCTTATAATTCTGAAAATGCCACTCGTTTGGTCTGTACTGTTCCCATGAGGCACAGGGTCAAGACTGATTTGCATATGGCTGGGTCTGAACTGGGGTGGTGAAGTGAGCTAAAGAACGATGATGGATTCAACCCAGATCTGTGACTAGGGGTGAGTGCCTGAAAAGTTTCAGCGCTCCGTCCATCATCTCCTTGTGTTTGCTTTGTTTGCCCTAAGTTGGCAGGGTATGCCCAGACGTGGGTCCCTTGCTCACTTTGCCACTGGATTCAAGCTAGCCTGACTGATGAGGGGTGTTACCCCGAAACTGGTCCCAGGATGCTTGTTTCCAGAACAGGGAAGACCTGGCTTGACAGTTCGGTCTGGACTGTTCCCATGAGGCACTGGGTCAAGACTGATTTGCATATGGCTGGGTCTGAACTGAAACGTTTCAGCGCTCCGTCCATCATCGCCTTGTGTTTGCTTTGTTTGCCCTAAGTTGGCAGGGTATGCCCAGACATGGGTCCCTTACTCACTTTGCCACTGGATTCAAGCTAGCCTGGCTGATATGGGGTGTTACTCCGAAACCGGTCCCAGGATGCTTGTTTCTGGTCCAGGGAAGACCTGGCTTGGCAGTTCAGTCTGGACTGTTCCCATGAGGCACAGGGTCAAGACTGACTTGCAGATGGCTGGGTCTGAACTGGGGTGGCGAAGTGAGCTAAAGAACGATGTTGGATTCAACCCAGATCTGTGACTGGGGGTGAGTGTTCCGTCCATCATCTCCTGGTGTTTACTTTTAAAAAGTTGGTATTTTCTTGCCCTAGACATATGGTGCCTGCATCCTGTCTCTGGTCACATGACTGAGTGTAGTTGGCAGTTGTGCTTTGTGCATTCCTCCTAGACAACCACACACAATGGGAGATTAGGTGTGACTGGCAGGCTGGGAGGGGGGGAATTGGGACCAGCCTCACTTACACCTGAATAGGATGTGTCAATGTTGGAAAACGAGGCAGTATCTGTGAGACCTGCACAAATAACATGACTACATTTGTCCTTCACTGGGAACCAAACACCCAATTGTAGCGCCTGACTCTCAGAGGGTAGCGTTGCAGAGCAGTCTGAGGCTTACTCAAGGGAGGTGGTGTGGGCTAGTAATCGCCATTACAGGTGCGCAGCAATAACACTCAATAATTTATTGTCCAGTCTGTACTTTGCT
Source organism: Calotriton arnoldi (assembly GCA_963921515.1). Lineage (NCBI taxonomy): Eukaryota > Metazoa > Chordata > Amphibia > Caudata > Salamandridae > Calotriton > Calotriton arnoldi. The sequence continues at coordinate 1,547,235 of CAWUFW010002412.1, forward strand.
TTATAAAAGTAAGAGTACATTTATTAAACACACGCACTACTCAATACTATGCACCAATTTACAAATATACATAAGCTGTTGGAAGTACTTTGTGACATTGCATAACATCTCCACCCCTCCCGCAGGGGGGTGGGGTCTAGTACCACCACTCCTATGCCTGCACGTCATCTTGCCCCCTAATGCAGTGGGTTGACACAACTTGGAGCGAGGGCCTAGCCAACTGGCACCATCCCAGGGGCACCCCCACCCCATCATCTCAACAAGCATTAAAAATAGGTTCACCTGCCCCAGTGACACATAACCCGGACTGAGCATCTCATATTGACCATACAGTATGCACCCTAACATCTTCAGGGCTAACAGTCTGGGTTGTTCTTCACTTAAGCGCAGCAGCAAGAATACATGTTTAAGCAGCACTCTAGAATGACAGTACTCATCACCTTAGTTGATCATTATAATGCATTGCAATTAAAGCCCCTAAAAGGCATCACAGATGAAATCACAGGATTAAGTACATACAGCCAGACACCCTAGCAGGAATGTCTGGCAACATAACCCCACTTTGCTTATGACATCACCTTACACAGGTATCTCACATTACACATGTGACCTTCAGTCCCTCTAAAAGAAATAACATTAGTAAATGCACTACGGGTGCAATTACACCTCTTCACCTCCAGGGAACGCCCTTCTCCAGACATCCCCAACTCAGCCCTTCATCCCTTGGCGCACTTCTCAATCCTCCTCCAGCTGTAGAACAAAAGGTCCAGCCCAAGAGGAGTTAAAATGCTGGCTGAGCCCTTGAGGGGTTATTCTTTTCAAGTCCCCATGAGACTTAGGGAGGTACTCCTTTTCTTCGTGCTGGGGAAGACTGCGTTCTCCTGCAGCTCCCCCTACACCCTTGCACACTTTTGGCGGTGACCCCGTCCTCCTGGGGCCACCACCCGCCGAGGAAACGCTGTTTTCCCTTGCAGGCCGGTCTGGGCCTGTAAGGCATTATGGGCGCTCTTGAATACTAGAGCAGCGGCTCCCCCGCTGCTCTGGGGAGAGCCGCGCTGCCTTTCCTGTTGGCGCTTCGCGACTCGTTCCTTCCTCGGTGGGGGGCCCGGTCCCACCCGGACCCCCAGGTGAGTCAATCCGCGGCACGGGGAGCCCACCCCCGGCCGCTCTGCTGGGTGGTGGGGGCCCGGTCCCACCCGGGCCCCTGCCGCTCCTCTTCTGTTTTCGGGGTCCCGGTCCCACCCGGGACCCCCACATGCCTCCGTGTTGGAGGGCAGCCCGGGGAGCCCACCCCCGGCTGCCCCCACCGGCTCCCCGTCCGGCCAGCACCCTCGGGTGGGCTCCTGGCACCCTGCTGGCCCAGCTTCACGGGGAGCGTGATGGCGCTCCCCGGCCTTTTCTGCCATCGCGAGGGGGGTTGCACGACGGCGCGCCCCCTCCTTTTCAGCCCCATCCTCTTGCACCGGCAATTTCACGGGGAGTGCAACGGCGCACCCCGGCTTCGGCGGGGCCCAGAGTTGGGATCCCGGGCCCCTCTCCCCATTCCCAGGGGGGCGCGACGGCGCTCCCCTGTCTCCGGTTTCGGTGGGGGCCAGGGTGGGCTCCTGGCACCCCGCGGGGGCATTTTTCACGGGGAGCGCGACGGTGCTCCCCGACTTTCCTTCTTGTGGGGGCAGCCCCCGGGACCTGACCCACCCCGGGGGCTCATCTTGGACCGGCGGCGGAGCCCCACGCGCTTCGTCGTCAGTCCTGGCAGAGGTCAAAGGTCGCCTACCTTCTAGGGGGAGTATCTTGGCCCCCAGGCGCCCGATCGGCTCCATTCTGGCCTCTTCTTGCTCCTGGTGGTGCTCCCCAGCCACTGGGAGCACTTTCCTTCACCCTCCGGGTCTCCAGGAGGGTGCAGTCAGCAGGGAGCTGTCTTCACTGGCTCCCTGCGCCAGTCTTTCGCCTGGCTCTCCTCCTGGGCCTCTCTTCTCCCTGCGCAGAGGCCCCTGCTTCTGCGCACTGGTCCTGGTCTCTTCTCCTGGCGCTGTTCAGGATCCTGGGACAGTCAGGGGGTTCCTCCTTCCAACTGCCCATTGCGCCAGGCTCCAGCACCTGCTGCCTCAGCAGACCACACCCCAGAGAGAGCTTCTCTTCCTATGCAAACACTTTTAAGAAGTTGAGGAGGGGGCTGGCAGGAAGTCTCTGTGTGCCCTATCACACAGCGACACATCATTTCTCTGCCCCTGCTCCCTCCTTTCTGCCCAGGCCTCTGGGTTTGTTCAAAATGGCGTCGTCCAGGGTCTCTTGCCACATGGTCTCTGAGAGCCCCTTCCCCCAGGGCTGCCTTCGCCCTGGTGCAGCTTGGTGCCTGGCACCCAGTGACAGCTGCTGATGGATTAGCCTGTAGCTCCACCCATCTTCTCTCCTGGGAGGGAAGGTCATCAATCTAGGCTGCTGGGGTCAGCCCCCAGCCAGGCCCTGGTTATGAGCTGACTCAGAGAAATATAACATTTCTGGATGACCCAAAAGCAGTACAAATATGACTTTGGACTCTGCAGAATACTTCTTCTCACACAAGTTACAGTGGACTTTAGTGCGTGTCTGGAATTTGTAGGCCCTAGGAAAGTGAAACTAGCACATGGGCTCCACATCCCCATAGGAGAATAATGAAGTGAAAACAGTAAAACACACTGGCTTTCCCTGGCATGTTTCTTCCCACTGTATAAAGCCTATTCCATATCACCTCCCAATTCTGCATAAGTCCTGCCACACCATTCACTTTGTAGCTGCTCCTGGGCTGCGCACGCTAGGAATCTCCCCTGCGCAGCCCGTACTCGTGTGCACACGCATGTACACATATGTCTGCATGTAACCAGCCCGGTGCCCCTTACTCCAGCTGCAGCGCAGCGGCCTAGTCAAGCTATGGGGACACCAGTAAAATCCACATGCAGTCTCTCTCATCATGAGTTCACTGTGGGTGAGTTCCAACTTATGAGGCTCTCCCACAGTAAAAGCTCAACAAATAGGTGCTCAAAAAGCGAAAAATCCGGGCGGCCCAGAGTGTCAGAACCACCTTCTAACACAAGCCGCGCCCAGCTGATTCCTACAGGGAAGAAATAGCCACTCTACATGGGTATTCTTCCCGTAGTCAGCGATAACTAGTTATAAGGGGTTCTGACCAGACCCCCCTTACTCACCAGTTATTCGCTAAGACCACCTACTCCTCCTATCCATGAAATCTCCACCCATGACAGGGATCCCAGACTACCCTAAGAACCCTCCGGGCTCTAGGTTAGATACCACTAGGTCACTCATGGTCTACATGGACTCAGCCTAACTAGGCCCACCTTTGCCCTTGGGCATGCAACACTATGCCTACCACTTCTCTGGACAAGGGTACAGTGCCTCAGCACCGATGCAGTCTTCTAGGACAGGTCTACTCCAATCCCCGGGGTCCCTAGCTGGTCTCCCTTCCGGAGTTTGTTCCAACCAGTACCCTCTCTCCATTTGGTCCTTGCACCCCAAAGATGCAACCTCACTGGACCCTCACCCTCAGCCTGCCGCTGGGGTCATTCTGCTGCCACCACTCTTTCGGGATGACTGTCTTCCCTAAAGAAAGCACTGCCACTCGTGCTTTCCCCACACAGAAAAGCACCCTTTGGCCACTGGCCTGGCTCCCTGATAGGACCTCAGACCGGCCTCACTACCACACTGGCAGTGCCAGGGAGGAACACTGAGGGTGCCTCGTCAGACATCCTTCAGCTCATTCCCCCGTCAGTAGCTCCACACGGAAACTACCCCGGGAACCTAGACCCCTTCCTTGTTCTCCGCTGCGAGAACAGGGCCTATGCACCCTTCCCTCCGAGAGGCGAGCTCTCCTCCCGGAGTACCCTTAGAGAGCCTGTGGGCCCCAAGTTAGCTACACCCAGGCCCACCTCTCATGGCTCTCCCCGGTCTCCCTGCAGCGCCTTGGGAGACCATCCAGGGACCCACATGATCCCTGGATGGCCTGCACCACCCCTTCTGAAGAGCAGGGTCCCTCACTTAAGATAGGCCCCACCTGCCTTCAGGGTAGTACTACCACACTCAGCCAGGGACCCTAAAGATCCCGGCTAGGCCTGCACCACCCCCTTTTTTTTTTTTTTTTTTTTAACAAACTTTATTGCACACCAATGAGTATTACAGTGATAGTATTGAATACATCTTGGCATGTTCATTTTGTTTTTGTTGAGACATCTTAGCCGAATATATTCTATCTTGCAGGGTAATACAATTGAGTGCGACTCATGATACATCAGAATAAAGGCTGTTCATATGCCCGACCAATTATGCTTGCCTGGAGCATATGTAATTATTGCCTATGGCAGTTACAATTGAAATGCAATTTAAACTATTACCCTCTTCATAACATCCCCTTACCCTCCCCCCTCCCTCCCTCCTGGTCTGCGTTTTGTTATGCGTCCGACAGCCTATTACTGTACTTCTAACTAGGATCCCTTGGTTCCAGTTGTTGGTGCTGCATTGTCTGGGCGACGAGATAGACTCGGTAGATTAACGTCGTGTATGTTGTGGCATTGTGGGTGTACTATGGGGTAGGTGTGACAGGCCCAGGTGTAAGGTCTAATTGTCGAAACACTTCTAGCATGCAGTCCCATTCTAGAGAGATGGGGTGTTTTCGTAGCCCTCTCGCATCCTCCCGCCTAATAGCCGCGCTCTCAGCCCCGCACCATTGTATCGTATCTTCCTGCCATTATGTTAATGGAGGGCAACGGGGAGATTTCCATCTCATGGTGATCCCTCGTATAGCTAAGATGAGAGCTAAGTCAAGGAATCGCAACTGGACCCTAAGGGCGCCAGTACGTTTGCGCAGCCCCAGCAGACATTCCACAGTGTTGTCGTGAATCGTTAACTGTGTGGTCTCCTCGAGTGCCCTCCGGACCCTGCCCCAATAAGCGCCGAGGCGGGGGCAAGCCCATAACATATGAAGGAATCCCGCTTCCTCAGCCCTACATCGGGGGCAACAATTCTGGGCCTCAGGGAACATACGTTGGATTCTTTTTGGGGTTAAATATGACCTATGTAATACCATAGTTTGTATGAATTTAAGGCGGGCATTCCGGGACACCCTTTTGGGGTGCTCCAAAATACTCGTCCATGCTTTGTCAGTTATGACCATGCCTGTGTCTTCTGCCCACTTTGTCCGGAGATCAGTGAGTGCAATAGAGACCTGCGCCCTAATACCAGTGTACAGCCATTTCACTAGGTATCCACCCCTCCCCATATAATAAAGCAGGTGGACTAGCTCATGTTGAGGTGGTTCAGTGCGCTGAGGTGCCCATGTCTCTTTAGTGTAGTGTGCGACAGCAGCATACAGTAGGTAGTGGCAGTCTGGTGCGCCTGTGGCCTGCACAAACATGTCATGGTTCAGAAGAGTGCCGTCCCCAAAGAGCGATCCTACCTCTTCCACTCCCACCTCCTTCCAATCCTGTAGTCTCTCCTGCGTTAGTCTCCCACCTGGGAGTGGCATACCCAACAACGGGATATTTCTCGCATATGGGACTGCCCCCGAGGTATAGTGTATAGCCTTCTTCCAGCATTGAAGGGCGGTTGTCAGCAAAGGGGGACCCTGTGGCGGGAGTTTGATTTTAGGGAGTAGGAGTCTGTGGAGTGTCCCGCTCTCTAAGTCACGGGGGCCATATCCTATTTCCTGCAGGTTCCTACCCGCCGTCCAAAAGGATAACCACTGTAGTTGGCATGCATAATAGTAAGCCCTGAAGTCTGGGACCCCCAATCCTCCTTTGCGGGGTTCTAACTGTAGTTTCTTGAGGCTAATCCTACGCCTACCCTTCCCCCATATCAGCTCTAGAAGAAGCACATCCAAAGTTCTGAATACCGCCTGTGGGACTATTAGGGGTAGATTTACAAAAAAATATAGGAGACGGGGAAGCATCACCATTTTGGAAATGGCAATCCGCCCTATCGCCGATAATGGGAAGGAGGTCCAGAAAGATATACTTGAACGTATAGCAGTGATTGCCCTCATTAAGTTGCCATCGAGTTGATGAGAATGGGCCCTGTATACCCGGATCCCCAGGTATTTAAAAGTGTCGTGCACAATCGGCAGGCTGTAGGTGCCAAAGGAGAGCGTGTCTGGGCGCGGTCCATCTTTAAAATAGAAGGCATTTGATTTTCCTCCATTAATTGCGAGCCCCGAGATACGCTCGAAGGCAGAGAATATACTGGGAAGGGGTTCCGCACTAGCTGACATGTTGCGTAAGTAAATAAGGATGTCATCCGCATATATTGAAATTAGATGCGCGGTATCATCCAGCGGTATCCCCAGTCTTTCGGCCGATTGTCTCAGCGCTATCGCTAGGGGTTCTAGCGCCAAAACGAATAGGATGGGGGAAAGAGGGCATCCCTGTCATGTGCCCTTTATGTATGGTGTATTCACGGGAGATATGCTTCCCGGTGCGTGCTCTGGCAGTGGGATTAGCGTAGAGTAGACGTATCCATCGGAGATACCCTGGGGGGAGTCCGAACCGACTCAAGGCTGTAAACATGTATTCCCAAGTTATGGAGTCGAAGGCCTGCCGAAGATCTAACGCTATGCAGCCCGCATTAATGTATTCTGGCGGTATAACCGCCATGACATGGTGCAGTCGTCTGGTGTTTAGGGAAGTACTACGGGCCGGGAGAAATCTGCATTGGTCCCTGTGTATTAGGGTATTTAGGGCGGGTAGGATGCGGTTGGCCAAGGCCTTACTAAGGATTTTGTATTCAGTCGCTAGGAGTGATAGGGGCCGGTAACTGGATAAATCAGTCCCATCCCGTCCCGGTTTGAGGAGGGAGACGACCAGAGCTTGCATAGTAGAGTGTGGTAGGTGACCAATTTCTAGGGCCGTCTTATATAATTCTTCCAGTTTTGGAACTAGAATGTCAGAGTAGGTTTCGTAAAACTCTATGGATAGGCCATCAAGCCCGGGAGATTTATTTCGGTTGAGGCCTTTAATTGCCGCTCTTATTTCCTGTTGGGTGATGGGACCAGAGAGTTCTTCCTTTGTGTCATCTGTAATATTGGGAAATGGTTGTTCGTTTAAGAAGGCCTCTAACAGCGTGTCATCCTTGTGTGTGGGGGCAGCATAGAGTCCACCGAGGTAGCTACAGAAGGCCTCATTAATCTCGTTTTGTGTATGTATCAGATTCCCAGTAGGCGTCATAACACTGGTGATCATGGGCAGTTCCGGGGTGTCTTGCAGAATCTGAGCCAGTAACGTGCCAGACTTGTCGGCCTCAGTGTGCTTCCGCTGTGTAAAGGCCCGGTAATCTATGACACGGAGATCTTCTAGTACCTCTGCGTGTCGAATGCGGGCCTCTTGCAAAGATTCCCTTTTTTCTGGGTCCGACACAGCCCCTTGCTCCAGGTCCGTCATCTGGGCTTCTATCTCAAGGAGACGTTGGTGTATTTCCTGTCTAGCCCCTACAGTAGCCCCAATTACTGAACCCTGCACTACCACCTTAAGCGCGTCCCAGTCAATGAGAATAGAAGAGGCTGTGGTCCAGTTTTCAGAAAAGTAATTCGTGATGGTCGTGGATAGAGTTGCACGGAACGGGGCGTCTTCTAGGAGCTGAGGCCATAATTTCCAAGTGGGGACTGAGGTGGGGACCCTACCCCATGTGAGTGTGATTTCCAAGGGGTTGTGGTCAGAGAAGGTCTTAGCTAAATAGGTGGAGTGGTTAATTTGTGTGGTGAGCAATCGGGACCCTAAGAACCTGTCAATCCTGGTGTGGAGTTGGTGGACTGGTGAGTAAAAGGAGTATTCCCTATGTGTAGGGTGCAAGAGTCGCCAGATATCCGTCAGTTCCCAACCATTCAACCAGGTTGTAAGTAGATCAGCTTGTTTGCGTGCGCCAGCGCCATGCAATGGTGGATGTGATCTATCTAAGTCCACGTCCAGAACCGTGTTGCAATCCCCACCCAGGATCCAGGGAATCGTAACCCACCCCGCTAGGGCCATGCTCAACCGTTGGAAAAATTTGTCCTGATCAAAGTTCGGGGCATAGATGCTCCCCAATACCACTGGTAGTCCGTCTAGTGTACCCCTCAGCAGTATGTACCTGCCTTGATCATCTACGCGGCGATCCAATTCTGTAAAAGGGACCCCATGCCGAATCCATATTGTCGCCCCACGTGCAAAAGCCGAGTAGTTAGTGGAGAATATGTGTCCCCGCCATTTTTTGCGAGTCTTCAAGGCTTCAGAAGCAGTGAGGTGTGATTCTTGAAGGAAAACAATATGAGCCTTCCGCCTTAGTAGATAAGCATGGACGCGATGCCTCTTATGAACTGCCCCCAGACCGCGCACATTCCAGGTCAACAGGTTATAAGAACCCGACGTAGTGATGCTATTGGACATAAATATGTAATGTAGACAGGACTCCCCACAACTCGGAGCCTAGTACTGCTTGCAGACCAGGAGTACCCAACAAACCAAAAATACTCGGCACAGACGTTGAACAGTGCTGGGCCAAACAATTTACAACAACATTTATATACAATACTGTGGTGCGTTCGCTATGTGGAGGGTCGTCGCCACCAGCCATGATAGCAGTGATCAGTTGTTGACCTCCGGCAGCTCGACAGAGCTCAGGGGGAATAAAATGACTTATCAATGAATACTCATTGTCGCCTAGTAGGGGGGGGCCACTAGGGGTGGGCCTGCTAGCGGTGGGCTCCATCCTACGTGAGGACCGATTGTTATTATCGAGCCTGGTAGGTGCCGGTTACACAGCGATGGGGAGGAGCAGTACCTAATGACAAACCATAGCCTCATATTAATCCTAGACTTTCAACATAGAACATAAAAAGACTAAAACCAAAAGGATATAAATATGCTGTATAGTCCTGCTGTAGTTTTTGTTTAGGGATCTTTCCATCTTGTTCTGTCGAGACGACGTAGTGGGTGTTGTCAATTGTCTATCAGATCATCCACGGTTTGGGGTGCAACAGAGGGAAATAGGGCGATACTATGATCGGAGTCTGAATGGACGGTATTGCTGTCTTCCGAGTCCGATAGGATCTTGGCGGAGTCTTCCCGAATGGATCCAGCCAAGGCCAGCGCCTCCGCTCTACCGGTCAACCTTTGATCACGCGTTGGGCCCACTATCTTGGAGCCTGACTTGCCCCTCGCGCTGCGCTGCATATCACTTTTCTGTGATTGCGTGAGGCCACGCCGTGATGAGCCGGATTGTCTGTCCTGGCTAGATTCCAGTCCCATTACCTCCAGCCATTCCTCCGCGTCGGTCGGGCTGTCGAAGAAATATGTTTTCCGGTCATGGATGATTTTTAATCTTGCTGGGAAGAGGAGTGCGTATTTGAGTTGGGCATCTTGTAATTTCTTCTTGACTGCTTGATAGGAGGCCCGTTAGCGTTGTACTACCATGGTATAGTCAGGGTAAAGCGAGATCTTCTGGTTTTCGTATTGGATTTGTTGTTTGTCTCTCGCCTTTTGCAGGAGTACATCTCGATCTCTGTAATTAAGTATTTTTACAATTAGCGGTCTGGGGGGTGCTCCCACCCTTGGTGCTCCAGTAGAAATTCTGTGTGCCCTTTCTACGCAGAAGTACGGGGAGAGGCCATCTTGAGCCACATATCCTCGGAACCAGGTTTCCATAAAGTCTGCCGGTTTGGTGCCTTCACTGCGTTCCGGGAGACCAATCACGCGTATGTTATTGCGTCAATTTCTTCCCTCTGCATCCTCCACTCTATCCTGCAAGCCGGCGACCTGTTGCTGCAACAGTGTTATTTGTGTATCATGTTCCGCAATTTTAGGTTCGAGGGTGGACAATGTTTTCTCCTGATCCTGGACTGTATCGGCGAGTTTCCCATGGTCCGCTCGAAGGAGATTGAGGCCAGTCGTGAGCGATCCAATTTGCTGTTCTATCGCTCTACGCGAATCTCTGACCTCCTTCAGGATCAGGTCAAGTTTGTCCGGGGGTAGTGTGCCCGATTCTGAGGAGGCGGCACCAGGCGATGGGGGCCTAGCCGTATCCCCGGTCATTTCAGGGAGTCCCCCCGCAGCCATGGGCGTGTCATGCACCTTCCCTTTAGGCCGTCCCATGATGATTGCCCAGGACCAGTGAGTGTCGGCAGCACTTGAGGGGAGACAACAGTAGAGAAGATGCGGGTCCACGTAGCACTAACCCAATGTCGCAGTCCCGCCAAGAGATTCTCTATAGATGATGTTGGAGGTCTTCTGTTCGCCGCTCACCGTATGACTTGAAGCTTGGCAGTCCTATCGGCTTACAGCAATAGGCCTAGCGGTCTAGGGGTCCATTCAGGCGAGAGGCCCGCTATATGCAGTTACATCCAAGATCTGGCCGCAGTTCTCCACTAGTCTACTCTCCCGCAGTCAGAACACCCAGGGAGAGTCAGTGCTGGGGGGCCATTTGAACTCTGGGCATCAGTCCCCCCACTCCACAAGGCTGGGCCAGCGCTACTCTGTCCTCTCCACCCTCGAGGTCTCAGTAGTGCTCTCGCTGCCACCCGCAGCGGAGTCCAGCTACAGCGTGCCCAGGTCAGTGTGTTGAGTAAGTTTATATTCGCTTGGCGATATGGTCCTTATATCCCCCACGCATCAGGCGGACACTGTATCCAGTAGGAGAGAGGGGGGAGGGGGTTTGTTGGGGCCCCACCGTCGACTCTTTCCCCGCAATTTAGTTGAGGCAGCGTGGCAGAGGGGAGGGGGGAAGAGCTGCAGGGCCCTCCTCAGTTTCTCTCGACAGGGTTGGGTGCTCCCCGCTGCTCGCAGTCCGTCGCTTTGCCCCGCAGGGGCAGTCCCAGCGTTTCACGGGCCCCCACTCAGCAAGCCTCCTTTCGGCGGGGCCGTTTACCAGCAGCTCCCCCGCCGCCGCAGGGCCCAGCGCAGAGCACCCCTTCACCGTCTCACTGACAGTCGTCCTCTCCCTCGGGCAGCGCCGCACCGATGAGCCGGCCCCGCTACGGCGATCTTCAGCACGGCCACTCTAGTATGCTGATTCCAGCCGCTTGACGGTCAGGATCATCCGAGGGCCGCGGCCATCCGCAGATCGTCCAGGGCGCAGGGCGCGGCCCTCTGCTTCCAGCGCACTCCCCGAGAAGGCCGCGACCCCTCGGACTCAGCCCGATGCAGCAGCCGGCCATCCCAGCGTCTCTCGATTATTCAAAGAGCCCCAGAACTCCTCCAGAGGCCGCGATGGCAGCCCTCCCGCTTCTTGGGTAGTGTTATCAGCCCCCAAGTCGGCGATCCGCAGGATAGTTCCCCCCGAGGTCCGGAGCCTCACCGGATTGCGTCTGCCATCTTAAGCGGCTAGCCACTCCCCCCTGCACCACCCCTTTGGGAAACACAGGATCCCTTCACTTAAGATGGGCCCCACCTGTGTTCAGGGTGGTACTACCTTGCAGAAGTCCACCTCCTGCATCGAGCAAGGGGAACACCCCCATGCTCCTGGTCCTGGGGTCCAAGCCCCACAGGACCTACCTGACTGGTCACCGGCTAGGCATCACCCCAGCCACCACTTCAGGTTCACAACACCAGCTCCAGAATGACATCCTGTTGCTTCCTTGGGTAGCCACTTACCCGACCCTGACACCTCAGGGTCCACCACTAACCCTTCACCTGGAATCTAGGGAGTACATCACCCCCACTCAGATCTCCACTGGGTCAGTTACCTAGCCCACCTAGGGTACCTAGGGGCTACCACTACACACCCTCACTCGCGAACTACCCTCCTTTGGGGCCACCCACTACCATGGGCCACCCCTGGGTTGCTCACCTCCCCGCCAGTTAACCTGGGGGGCCTGCTGGACCCACAACTCTACCACACCCTCCTCCCACCGTGGGAAAAGTTTCTTGGGGTCCCCCACCATGGGAACCCCTGGGGGTGTTACTGCCCGGGGTAAAGAAACCTCCTGCCCCACCCTTCCAGTGGTTTTGGCCTGCGCCAATGGCAAGAAAACTTTCAGCGGGGGAAGGATATCTGGGGCCCCTTCTGTGGAAACCCTCCCTGCCCTTAACAAGCGCAGGAATCTCCCAGGACCCCCACCTCTCCTGTCCCCCATAAAGGTTAATCCACCCCTACTCCCCAATCTGTGATGTAGGTATCAGTTGCTGTCCCTATCTCTTGAGGAGACACCCTCCTCATGCAGGTGTAGTGTATGTAGTGTTAGGGTTCAAAGGTGTACAATATGGCTTAGAACATTTGTATGCAATCATTTCCTGGAAAGCACCATCCCGCTAGCACATGATAATCAACATTACTCAGTCATATCAATACAGTTTACATTTAAACCATAATATCTTCACAAGACATATATGTGCGCAGGGCTTTCCTTTCTCATACTTATAGTTCACATAACCAAAACTTTGAACCCTTCTCAGAGCCTTGCGCTCTTCCATTTGCTCATTACTGCATAGGTAATGCGTGGCAAAACTGGACTTATCAAATGCTATAAATGCGCACCAGAATGGGATACTATGTTTCCCGCCGCTAGACACCAATGTTGGAAAACGAGGCAGTATCTGTGAGGCCTGCACAAATAACATGACTACATTTGTCCTTCACTGGGAACCAAACACCCAATTGTAGCGCCTGACTCTCAGAGGGTAGCATTGCAGAGCAGTCTGAGGCTTACTCAAGGGAGGTGGTGTGGGCTAGTAAAAAAAAATAAAAAAAAATAAATACAAATGAGTTACAAAGAACTTTGTGGAATGTTGTTATACGCAACTAAAAATGCAGTGCATCTGGTTTGGGGTGGTATTCCATTCCATCTTTGGGTGACATTCTTAAACAGCGTGGCTCGGGCTGACCACGTTTCCAGGTAGCACGCTATCAAAGTGAGAACACTAAGCTAGTGAAAGCAGAATATTGATGAAACAGGAGTGCACCGCGTCGTCTTTTTCGTGGGCTAGTAATCGCCATAACAGGTGTGCAGCAATAACACTCAATAATGTATTGTCCAGTCTGTACTTTGCTTTATAAAAGTAAGAGTACATTTATTAAACACACACACTACTCAATACTATGCACCAATTTACAAATATACATAAGCTGTTGGAATTACTTTGTGACATTGCATAACATCTCCACCTCTCCCGCAGGGGGGTGGGGTCTAGTACCACCACTCCTATGCCTGCACGTCATCTTGCCTCCTAATGCAGTGGGTTGACAAAACTTGGAGCGAGGGCCTAGCCAACTGGCACCATCCCAGGGGCACCCCCACCCCATCATCTCAACAAGCATTAAAAATAGATTCACCTGCCCCAGTGACACATAACCCGGACTGAGCAAATCATATTGACCATACAGTATGCACCCTTACATCTTCAGGGCTAACAGTCTGGGTTGTTCTTCACTTAAGCGCAGCAGCAAGAATACATGTTTAAGCAGCACTTTAGAATGACAGTACTCATCATCTTAGTTGATCATTATAATGCATTGCAATTAAAGCCCCTAAAAGGCATAACAGATGAAATCACAGGATTAAGTACATACAGCCAGACACCCTAGCAGGAATGTCTGGCAACATATCCCCACTTTGCTTATGACATCACCTTACACAGGTACCTCACATTACACATGTGACCTTCAGTCCCTCTAAAAGAAATAACATTAGTAAATGCACTACGGGTGCAATTACACCTCTTCACCTCCAGGGGATGCCCTTCTCCAGACATCCCCAACACAGCCCTTCATCCTTTGGCACACTTCTCAATCCTCCTCCAGCTGTAGAACAAAAGTTCCAGCCCAAAAGGAATCAAAATGCTGGCTGAGCCCTTGAGGGGTTATTCTTTTCAAGTCCCCATGAGACTTAGGGAGGGACTCCTTTTCTTCGTGCTGGGGGAGACTGCATTCTCCTGCAGCTCCCCCTGCACCCTTGCACACTTTTGGCGGTGACCCCGTCCTCCTGGGGCCACCACCCGCCGAGGAAACCTGTTTTTCCCTTGCAGGCCGGTCCGGACCTCGGGGGAGTGTCATGGCACTCCCCCGCCTTCTCCCAGCCGCGTCGGGGCCCGGAGTTGGGATCCCGGGCCCCCAACGAATCTTCACGGGGGGATGCGACGGCGCCCCCCCCGACTTGCACTCCCTTCTCTTCGGGGCCCGGAAATGGGGTCCCGGGCCCCTGGACCGCCTTCACAGGGGCCGCGATGGCGGCCCCCGACTTCTGCCTTCTCGTCGGGGCCAGGGTGGGCTCCTGGCACCCCGCTGGCCCAGCTTCACGGGGAGCGCGACGGCGCTCCCCGGCCTTTTCTCCCATCGCGAGGGGGGTTGCGCGACGGCGCGCCCCCCTCCTTTTCAGCCCCATCCTCCTGCACCAGCAATTTCACGGGGAGTGCGACGGCGCTCCCCGGCTTCGGTGGGGCCCGGAGTTGGGATCCCGGGTCCCTCTCCCCATTCCCAGGGGGGCGCGATGGCGCTCCACTGTCTCCGGTTTCGGCGGGGGCCAGGGTGGGCTCCTGGCACCCCGCTGGGGCATTTTTCACGGGGAGCGCGACGGCGCTCCCCGAATTTCCTTCTTGTGGGGGCAGCCTCCGGGTCTCCAGGAGGGTGCAGTCAGCAGGGAGCTGTCTTCACTGGCTCCCTGCGCCAGTCTTTCGCCTGGCTCTCCTCCTGGGCCTCTCTTCTCCCTGCGCAGAGGCCCCTGCTTCTGCGCACTGGTCCTGGTCCTGGTCTCTTCTCCTGGTGCTGTTCAGGATCCTGGGACAGTCAGGGGGTTCCTCCTTCCAACTGCCCATTGCGCCAGGCTCCAGCACCTTCTGCCTCAGCAGACAACACCCCAGAGAGAGCTTCTCTTCCTGTGCAAACACTTTTAAGAAGTTGGGAAGGGGGCTGGCAGGAAGTCCCTGTTTGCCCTATCATACAGCGACACATCACTTCTCTGCCCCTGCTCCCTCCTTCCTGCCCAGGCCTCTGGGTTTGTTCAAAATGGCGTCGTCCAGGGTCTCTTGCCACATGGTCTCTGAGAGCCCCTTCCCCCCAGGGCTGCCTTCGCCCTGGGGCAGCTTGGTGCCTGGCACCCAGTGACAGCTGCTGATGGATTAGCCTGTAGCTCCACCCATCTTCTCTCCTGGGAGGGAAGGTCATCAATCTAGGCTGCTGGGGTCAGCCCCCAGCCAGGCCCTGGTTATGAGCTGGCTCAGAGAAATATCACATTTCTGGATGACCCAAAAGCAGTACAAATATGACTTTGGACTCTGCAGAATACTTCTTCTCACACAAGTTACAGTGGACTTTATTGTGTGTCTGGAATTTGTAGGCCCTAGGAAAGTGAAACTAGCACATGGGCTCCACATCCCCATAGGAGAATAATGAAGTGAAAACAGTAAAACACACTGACTTTCCCTGGCATGTTTCTTCCCACTGTATAAAGCCTATTCCATATCACCTCCCAATTCTGCAGAAGTCCTGCCACACCATTCACTTTGTAGCTGCTCCTGGGCTGCGCACGCTAGGAATCTCCCCTGCGCAGCCCGTACACGTGTGCACACGCATGTACACATGTGTCTGCATGTAACCAGCCCGGTGCCCCTTACTCCAGCTGCAGCGCAGCGGCCTAGTCAAGCTAGGGGGACACCAGTAAAATCCACATGCAGTCTCTCTCATCATGAGTTCACTGTGGGTGAGTCCCAACTTATGAGGCTCTCCCACAGTAAAAGCTCAACAAATAGGTGCTCAAAAAGTGAAAAATCCAGGCGGCCCAGAGTGTCAGAACCACCTTCTAACAGTCCTGTCTCCACACAAAGGGCTTCACAACCCTGCATTGTCACTTCAACCAGCTTGGAGCCAGGACAGAGGAGGCAGGGAATTCCATGCACTTCAAAGACATTGTCTAGAAGCTTCTCCCACCTTCCAGAACCAGGGCACCAGTGTATGAAAGAAGGGCCCCGTACACCACCACTTCAGCACACTTTCGGATCTGTGGATACTTTACCAGGAAGAAGTACTGTTGTGCAGCTATACGGACCTTCACTCTGCTGGACTGCTACTCTGAAGGAGCTGCTGCCTTGCTCTGCTGACCTGCTGCCCTGTTGCCTCGGGAAGAACTGGACCTGTAACTCCACCTTGAACCCATAACCCCATAGTGACTTAATGGGCTAGTCTGCTAGCCTCCTGATCTGAGCCTCAGGGACGTAGCAGACTCCCCACATCTCCAGGACTCGTCTTCAATGAGTTCCTGACCCCCAAGAGGCACCTCTTAGGTCTTGGGCCCTTGGTGTGGCTCTCGAGTGCTCAATTGCGAACTTTTGGCCTCTCTATGACTTAAAACGTCCCGTTTACAGCGGAAGCCTCCGTACTCGCACAGCAAATCAGTGCGAGCCACAGCAAGTTCGTCTCATGGCACAACAAGCATTGATCGCCCTCATGGATCGCCAACCAAATGAACCAGGCCTATTTATCTAACCTGGTGTGGGATCTTTTTGAGTGGTGTTTACACTGTTTTACTGTTTGAAGTGTTGCAGAAATACTTTATACATCGCCTCTCAGTTAAGCCTGACTGATCTGTGCTAAGCTACCAGGGTTTTGAGCAGAGGTTAATTTGGGGTTTGCTTGTGCTTGACCCTGAATAGGATTGTGGTTGCTGCCTGACCAGGGCTCACAGCCCAGTCAACCAGTAACCCCATTTCTAACATCTAAGCTAAGATCGTGTATGCTGTAAGCCGGCACAATTATTTTAACCATCATCTTCTGAGTTTATATTCAAGCTTCAATTCGGTTCCAGCAAAAGGATTCACATTTTAGAACAAAACTGTTTGCATAATTCAGAGAAAGTGCAGGAATGTTCTAACCACCTTTTCTATCCTCCAGAGCAAGTGAGCCTTCTGAAGTTAAGTAGGCCATTACATTCTTATGTGTGGACAATGGGCAGAAAGCCTTCTCCTCTCTGGACAATCCTCAGCTGCCAACATTTATCTTGAACTTCTATGTATTTATTGAAACCTCAGTAGTTGCCTCCTTTCTGGATGCTCAGACACCAAGAGAATCCACTTTATTATGCACAGAAACATTTTTGATGGATTCCACAGCAGACAGGTAGGCACTGAACATTATTAATGTACTGTTTTGTACTCATAATGCATCCGCTGCAGAGATCTGCATTAACCCCATGATCAAAGGTTCAAATTTTGGCCACTCTGCTTTTCCTCCTTTAGAGGTCAATAGAATGAGCACCATTGAGTTGGGTAACAATTAACATCTGTTATCTTTTATTATGGCCAAGAGATCCCCATGAAGGTGAATGTGCACTTTGATATTACACAGATCAGTCGTCTCTGCGTGCTGTCCCTCTCCCATTTTTTGAAGTGTATGATAATATATGCATATTGAATCTCTTTTATGGAGTAGCTCGACCCAACCAAAATGTATAACTCCAAAGATATCAGCTCACTCTGCAGGGACTATATCCTAACAAGGGGAAGAGGAATAGTCAGATGGCATACCTGTAGCAGTTATTGTTGTACTTGTTGTAGCTGCCCAGAGCAGTAAGGCACCCTTGGCAGATGGCATATGAGAAAAAGATCTGGGTTCCGGCATCCATCCATACCTGGAAGAGAAAAAAAGTTATGAGAAGTGGATTTTGATATTTGGCTGAGTGGCACTTTCTGCTGTGTTGACTCTAATTTCCTCCTTGAAGCACCAAAAAGCACCAAGAACAAAATTAAATTGCTATTTCAGAAACATATCTATCAATTGTTCAATTTGATACATGTATTCTGTTCACCCAATTCACAGAATGCAAGTGCAGAGCCAGCAGTGAATTGTAAAAGGAGACCAACATTATGATATAAGGGCTGATTTACAAGCCCCTTGCGACACATTTGCGCTGCCGTTGCGTCACTTCTGTGATGCAGCGGCGTCGTAAACAATGCGCCACGTTGCGCCACGTTGCGACATATTTATAACGTGACGCATCTAGGGAGATGCATCATGTTATAAAGCCCTGCGCTACATTATACCTGCGTCAGGTAGCCCTGCGCTACATTATACCTGCGTCAGGTATAATGTATGCATGGTGGGCGTTCCGTCGCAAGAAAGCCTCGTAACAGTGACGCAGTGAAATCTACAAGATTTGAGTGAGTCACTTTTACGACGCCGCTGCGTCAAAACCTTACGCCTGCTTGAAGCAGGCGTAAGGAGTAACACTGCACAATAATTATCGACCGCCCCTGAGCATTGCTGGAGTTGCGTCGCGCTTGCGACACGACTCCAGCAATGCGCTGCCCTTACGACAAAAGATGCGACATGCATCTGTCTATCCTTGCGCCACGGTGCGCCGCATTGTAAATGCGACGCATCCGTGGTGGCGCAAGGGTATTTTTGCGTGTTGCAACTTTACTGGTGCATCCCTGCTAATATGCAGAGATGCGTCAGTCCTTGTAAATCTGACCCATAGAATCTATCTTTATGGCTAGTTGGTACACCTCGGCTGTATACCCTGCGATGGAACCACAACTTTTAAGAGTTAATTACAGCCATGCCTCAGAACTCACCTCTGGATCGACCACTCCATCATCCACTTCACCATCGCAGGACCACTGAGCACCGCCACAAGCCCCCCCAAAGCCTCCTTCTGCAGCTGGAACAAAGTGGCACAGACCCAATGGATGTACGCACTCAACACCACCCAGCTCGAGTCCGAGCTGGCAATCAACCTGGAACAAGCAGTCCAGAACTTCACCACCTGGATCATCAATTCCGCTGACCTATTCGCCTCCATCAAACCAGCCAAGACCCACAGATCCCCAAACAAGTCAACTGGAACACCCCAGAACTCAGGACAATGAAACGCAGCTGCACCAGCAGAGACACCACAGACGAAACCACCTTCAAGTCAGCCCTCAACAAATACCACCAATGACTCAAAGATGCAAAAAAAGATGCCCTTGCAGACTACATCAAAACAAGCACCATTCACACCAAGGAACTCTTCAGCATCGTCAGAGAGTTCTCCTGCCAAATGGCCACTGAAAACATGTTCCCCCCCTTCACAGGAACTCTGCAACACACTAGCAAACCTCTTCCACAGCAAGATATTCACCATTTACATGAACTTCGAGCCCAGCCCACCCACCTCCACAGCCTCCTACCTCCAACAGATGTCTCCCCCGATTAGCCACTCACTGCATGGGAACAGATCACCACACAGAACACCACAGCCATCCTGAACTCCGTCCTCTCGTGAGCACCAACAGACCCCTGACACCACCGCCTCTACAACCTAGGGAGCAAATATATCAGCAATCAACTCACCACCATTCTCAACACATCCATCACAACAGCCATCTTTCTCGATACATGGACACACGCGGAAGTAAGACCCCTCATCAAGAAACCCTCCGCTGAACCTGAGCGAATGCCAGAACTATTGCACCATCTCACTGCTCCCATTCCACGTCAAAGTCCTCAAGAAGGTCATCAACCAGCAACTCACTGAACACCTGGAGAGAAACAACCTTCTAGACACCTCCCAATCCGGTTTTCATGCCAACCACAGCACCAAGACCACCCTGATCACTGCCACTGATGGCATTCGCACCCAACTCGACAGAGGCGAATCAGCTACCCTGATCCTCCTCGAACTCTCTGCAGATTTTGACACCATATCCCACCACACACTCATCGTGAGACTGCACCACCTCGGGATCCAGGGAGGTGCTTTAAGACAGACTGCATCGTAACTCACAGAACAAACTCAGAGAATCCACCTACCTCCCTTTACCTCAGAACCCAAGAGCACCACCTGCGGCATCCCTCAAGGTTCATCCCTCAGCCTCAACCTCTTCAACACCTACATGACTCCCCTAGCCAACATTGTCAAAACACATGATCTCAACATCATATCCTAAGCTGATGATACACAGCTCATCCTCTCACTTTAAGCAGACCCCTCTACCTCAAAGACCAGCTTCCACAACTACATGAAGAATGTCGCAGACTTGATGAAGTCCTACTGCCTGAAACTCAACATGAAAAAGACCGAAGGACTGATCTTTTGCAACAACACCTCCCCTTTTAATGACACCTGGTGGCCCGACCAACTCCCACACCAACTGACCACGCCCGCAACCTCAGCATCATCCTGGACAGCAACTCGCCATGAAACAACAGATCAACGCAATCTCCTCCGCCTGCTTCCAGACTCTCCACATGCTCCGACAAATCTTCAAATGGCTCCCCATTGGCACGAGAAAAACCATCACTCAAGCCCTAATCACCAGCCGGCTGGACTCCCCCTTTTCAAAAATTCTCTTCCATTTGTAAATATATGTTCATTGCTGAATGTGTCACTTACCTGTATAATACACTGATTCCACCACCTTGTCACTTTATCCACTATGTCACTATAAATCACCCTCACATGTGCCACTCCATTAATTGTATTACCAGACAGCCTTTCTTAATGGTAATTTTGTACTATGAACCAGAAACTTTTAATACTCAAGTAAAAATACTCCTTTCAAATGTTTGAAATCATGATTCATTTTGTTATTGGGTTTGTGTTATAGCGTTATTTTCTTATTTTCTTAGATTCATTTCTTCACCTCATTTAAATGAATATAACCGAAAAAGAAATCACATGACCCGACAGAACCAGTTGTTGTTTGTATTATAATTGCCCTGGTTCTGAGGGATACTGGGTTACCCCATTGCTTTTCATATGGACTACGGCAACGCACTGTACACAGGAACTAACACCAAACTTAAGAGAGGACTCAAGACAGTACAAAACTCAGCAGCCAGGCCCATCATTAACCTGCCCAACTGGACCCACATAACCCAACACCTCAGAAATGTACACTGGCTCCCCGCCAATTCAAGATACTGAAGCATTTCTACAAAGCTCTCCATGACCAAGAACCAGCATATCTGAACCACCACCTGAACTTCCACAAACCTTCCAATGGCCTTCGCTCCTCCTCCCTCACACAGACACAACTCATATACTGAAGCCACAGCGGAGGCCGTTCCTTCTCTTGTTGCAGGGATTCTGCGGAGTCACAGAACTATGCTTGGGATTATGGGACCTTAGTAGGCAGGGACTAAGTCATCCTACCACCTGAGTACCCATGAGCCTGGAACCGACTAGCTATAGTGTCTCACTTGCCCTCCTATTCACTCACACCGGAACAAGTGATTAGACACCCCAGAACACAACACTCCCAACTCTCTGAGGAATCACGGTTGCAGGACACACCTTTTTGCTCACACACTCGTACTAGTCCACAATAAGTTCTGACAGAGACACGGGGAAAGTTTAAAATGTTTAGCTTAACTATTGTGCTCTAGTATGCAGTATACGTGCCACAACAAGTAATGAAATGCCTAACACAAATATGGGCAGCATAGCTAGTAGTCCGTAAATCATAAATGGAGCTGTCATTATATACGACAGTGTAGCCTAACCTCCCTCCCCTTCTGCAGAAGCAAAATGAATATATATATATATATATATATATATATAAATACATATTTATCGGAAGATCTCTAGGTGTTAGCAGCAGACCCCGTACCTCAGTATACACAGATGAAAGCTCTACATCCCAGATGTTGTCATAATCTTTTCCCTGGAAAGGTCCCTCTCCAAGTGTGTGTAACCTATCTGTGTATACCTATATGACAGAGAGTATGTGTTCCCAAACAACAGCTGCATTTGCATGTTTTGTCTAAGTGCTAGGGTCAGACCAGAACTGAATAACTAGGGTCATTGTTGTTCGACCTTGTCTACATGTTCAGACTAAATCCCAGGAAAAGGACAGAACGCAAAATAACAGCGTGTTTTGTGTGAAAGTACATTGTGGCATAAAGCAAAATATATCTGTAAAGTTAATGTGTGCAAAGCAGAGGACAGTCTGCAACTTGCTCATGCTAACATAGGGACAAAGACAATGGCCTGCACAGGACTTATGACACTCTTACCTGGCCGTCAAGTCCTAGAAAGGCCTCTGACTCCACCTCCGGACAGCACCCTCGCTGGAGGATTTCGACTGAGCCCAGTAATTAAGCTCCTGGATACTCTCATGGGTGATTAACAGCGCTCTACAAATACAGATTCATTGATTGATAGATTGACTGCACTGGGACTAGTGTGTATAATGACCTGTAGGGTGGTGGTCAACGTCCACTCTCTTCCAAGCAAGTAAACATCACTATAGCACCACCCATATTTCCACACATCCATTTCTCTAAAGGATTTCCGTCACATTCAACTTCTGAGCCCACTTTGATTCTCCCTTAGTTGCGTGTATTAGTAGCTTTAGGCTGCCTTTGCTTCGCACAGCCACACACAATACATTTGTTTTTGTGACATGATATTAATTTTGAAATATGCAGCGTATATTATTTATTATTCAGTGATTCTTCTTTGGATTCAGTCTGAACATTTTGTACAAAGTCGAACAACATGGTGTACTGTTTTCTTGTGCCCGGTCAGCAACATATCCTAATGTTTTTAGACACAACAAAGTAGCACAGCTGAAGTTTTCTAAACAATAGTTCTTATCATATGAACTGTGTCTCAGCCATTTGAAGAGCAGAGGGGAGAATTCCAGCAGAGGGACCAGTCTTGTAACAGAGGCAGCAGCCTTGCGTAAATTGAGTTTACACCTACGATGCAGCCCACCTAACTACACACACACCAGGTATGGGGTCCAGTGCTAATCCCAAAGATCACTTATATATCCCTGTGCTCACATAGTGAGGGTAGGCTTAGATAGATATATTAGTTGCCATGGTCAGGTTGTTCATTGTTGACAGCCTGTTAGTAATGTTGATTACTTTTCTTAGTTGTATCTGTTCAATAGTCGCAGCAACCCAACTTCAAAATAGACTATGATAGTTTATATAAATATATTGTAGACTTCCTTTGTGTCTTTCTTCTGTTTACTATGGACATGCATGAGAGAGAATGAAAGGTTCCATGGTTCCCTTGGGGGCTAGAGGTTCATGTTGTAGGTTTGCTGAAATCACCTGTTACTCTGGAGGGTTAGGAGTTCAGGTGAGGCACTGAGAGCTAGTCGTATTTAAGCCTACAGCTACTGATGTATTAGAGAGACTCAGTCCCTTCATTCTGACATCCTGTTCTCCCACGGCACAGTTCTGTTTCCAAACTTAATCCCTGCAACACAATTTCTCCCTCACTACACTAAATCTGTACGAATGTAAAATCGATAGTCCCTTGTGCATCAACAAGTAACTCACAAACCGCCTTGAGTTCCACCATCTACTGGACAACACTCAATCAGGCTTCAGAAAGAACCACTGCACTACTTGCAGCCATAGAAAACATCACGACTATTCTAGACCAAGGAGAAAGAGTGGCCCTCATCCTGCTCGACCTCTCCACGGCATTTGACACAGATTCCCACAACACACTTATTAGAAGACTCCACAAGATTGCCATCGAAGGACCAGCACTCAATTGGATCTGCTCCTTCCTCACAGGAAGAACCCAAAGAGTCAGACTGCCTCATTTCACGTAAGAGTCCAAACACATAATTTGCAGAGTCCGACAGGGATCGTCCCTCAGCCCGACCCTGTTTAATGTCTACATGACAACACTCACGAACCCCATCCAATCCCAAGGTATCACTGTCATCTACTACGCAGACGACACCCAACTCATCCTCTTCCTGATGAACACCACCAGGACCAACTTCACCAACTGCTTGACTATGGTGGCAGAATGAATGAGAACCAACAGCTTGAAGCTTAACTCTGATGAGGCAGAAGTTGTGGTCTTAGGAAACAATAACGCCCTGTGAGATGCCATCTGGTGGCCAACGGAACTAGGACACCCACCAGCCATGCCAGAAATCTAGGCCTCATGCGGGACGAAAAGCTCAACCTGCTAGCACAAGTGAATGCAGGGCACTCCGCCTGCTTCCCATCCTGCGAATGCAACTGAAAATCTTCAAGTGGCTGCCAGAAAACACCAGACATACCATCACATAGGCTCAATCACAGCAATGCACTCTACGCGGGAATCTGAGAATCTTCAAGCAACTCCTGCACAGATTTCAGATCATCCAGAACGCCACTGCAAGACTCATTCTCAACCCCCCACACTGCACCCACATCTCACCTCACCTCAGAGAGCTCCACTGGCACCCCATTTACAAATGCAGCCAATTCTAACTCTTGCACACACCTACAAAGCCCTGCCCCCCACACTGCACCCACATCTCACCTCACCTCAGAGAGCTCCACTGGCACCCCATTTACAAATGCAGCCAATTCTAACTCTTGCACACACGTACAAAGCCCTGCACAGCATCGGACAAGCATATGTGAAAATCGGCATACACTTACATAATCCTGCCAGACACCTGCACTCAGCCTCTCTCTGTACTCTCCCCCTGCATCTACAAAAGCAGAGCAGGAGGCTATTCGTTCTCTACATCACTACCAAAACATGGAAAGACCTCCCACAACACATCAGAGACCCCTCCTTGCTTCTTGAGTTCCGCAAGAAGCTGTAAACCCTGCTCTTCGAATGAGTCTTTGAGGACCACACGCCTACACACCATCTCAAAAAATGCCTGCATACCCTTACAGGTGATAAGTGCTCTCCACAAACAGACATAACATAATTTAACATAAGACACGCACATATATTAAGGCACTCAAATTCACAAAAACGCTGTCAGCAAAACATGATTTGGGTGTGAGATGCTTATGATCAGACGGAATGCTATTCTCTCCCACAATATTTGAGCACGGGCTTTTACATTAAGTCTACATTGAATCGGTGACGTCACTTCTTTTAAATCATATTTGATAGTGGAAGTGACATCACACGTAGTTTAACCTTACTGTAAGGCAAGGGTCCTCCCCCCCCAGGGGGGGGGGGGTCTCAAGTGATCCCAGAGTGGGCGCCAGGTTCAGACCAAAAGAAGCATTATGCGCTCTGTAATGGGCAATCACTAACATCTTTTGTCATTTATATCCTGGCGTGAAGAAGGTGTAAAAAGGGAAGGGACTCCAAATATTCTTGAAATCCCCCACCTCTATTTCTAATATTCACACTCTAAATACTTTTACACGTTAGTAAGGCCTGCTTGACCAGAATAGTATGTTTGGAAATCATGTACTTTTGATTGATTTTTAAACCGGTAAAACAACTTAACTGCAATGTTGAAATAAGTCTAGACATATTTAAAACATTGCCAGTTTAATAAAATAATTGTGAAAAACTTTGAGGCAACCCCGATGATTTCTTTTTTTTGACTGGGGGGGTGCGCAGCATTAAAATGTTTGAAGTCCACTGCTGTTAGGTGTCATTCACGACATCAGGCTGAAGAGTTACGGGCAGGGCTTTAAGTGGGATGAAAAAACTGGGGGGTCTCTCAGAGGGGCGTGGTCATTGTAATTAAGGGCGTGGCTTAAAAACATGTAATCTAAAAATCTGTGCTTAACATAGTGTGCCGCCCGACTTGTATTTTGCTGTTTCTGTCATTGCATCCTGATATATGATACAACAAGTAACATCATACCTACAACAAGTCAGGACTATTGGCGTTGTCAATGGTTGTTAGTTGCATAAGATAAATAAGCAGCAACTATGGCTTTGTTATAATATTGAAAAAGCTTCCACTTAAAGAACTGGTGACACCACGACAATGTTGCTGCTCCTGAGTTTCAAAAAGAGAAGGGAAATCCAGGGAGAAAATGACTCTCTTTAAAGGATTTCCCTTCCCCTACAACGCTCACCTGGCATGACGTCATGCCATAACTTCTCCACTAGTGAGAAGTGAGCAGTGTGAGCACGTGCACATCGATGTGCCTACTGTCACTGCAGTCCGGAAAAAACGGACCCCCATACCAGGGCACAAAACAGAGCCCGATAGAGACCCGTTTCGAGGCCCCCTTTAAAAAAACTGCTGGTGCTCAGACCCGGTGAGACCCGGCCCACTTAAAGCCCGGGTTAAGGGTATAGCTATCATTTCTTAGCTCAGGAATTGATCTATAATGCAACAGTGACTCCTGAAGGCACTCAGCAGTGGTACCTCTATTCTCTGCAGAGAAAAAAAAGCTTTGCCTATCAGAGGACGACAGGCTTTGCCCTTGAGTATGGAAAAAGCTTTACTAGCCAATCAGTGGCGTAACAAAAGCCCCCGCGGTGCAGAAGGGGGGTGGGGGCTCGTGCTCCAGGAGCTCCCTCTGGTACTGCCAGGTCCCAGGTCTGAGAGCTCCGGACTGGGTCTGGAGCGTAAGGGGAGGAGGGGGTGCTCATGTACCCCCCCTCAAGTTTCGTTACGTCACTGTAGCCAATCTATGGGGCAGATTTACAAGGACTGGCGCATCTCTGCATGTTAGCAGGGATGCGCCAGTAAAGATGCAACATGCAAAAATATCCTTGCGCCACCACGGATGCGTCGCATTTACAATGCGGCGCACCGTGGCGCAAGGAAAGACAGATGCGTGTCGCATCTTTTGTCGTAAGGGCAGCGCATTGCTGGAGTTGTGTCGCAAGTGCGATGCAACTCCAGCAATGCTCAGGGGCGGCCCATACTTATTGTGCTGCGTCACTCCTTACGCCTGCTAGGGAGATGCATCACGTTGTAAATATGTCGCAACGTGGTGCATTGTTTACGACACCGCTGCGTCACAGAAGTGACGCAATGGCGGTGCAAATGTGTCGCAAGGGGCTTGTAAATCTGCCCCATAGTGCTGCGTCACTCCTTATGCCTGCTTCAAGCAGGCATAAGGTTTTGACGCAGCGGCGTCGTAAAAGTGACTCAGTGAAATCTTGTAGATTTCTTGCGACGGATCGCCCACCCTGCATACATTATACCTGACGCAGGTATAATGTAGCGCAGGGCTTTACAACGTGACGCATCTCCCTAGATTCGTCACGTTGTAAATATGTCGCAACGTGGTGCATTGTTTACGACGCCGCTGCGTCACATAAGTGACGCAACGGTGGCGCAAATGTGTTGCAAGGGGCTTGTAAATCTGCCCGTTTATGTGAATGTGGTCAGAGCTTCCTGTTACAGGGGTTCTGCCGCCTCCTACCCAGTGCCTTGGACCTTGAACACTCCATCTTAACCCCTCATCCCGTGGCCTAGGGTCCGGGAAGAGTAGAGTTAAAAAAGAGCACGACTGAAAAGAGGCGTTCTGCAATACGGTGCTGCCACACATTCATCCACTGTTAGAGATGTATTTTCGGCCCTGCCAGGCAGCATTGCGGGCTGACCGACTCGTCCCCGCAGGGGACCCTCATAAGAGGGCGGCCCCTCTAGTGCCACAAGATGGCACACTGGACAGTCTAGTGTCCGGTGACCCCTCGGGGTCCTGCGCGTCACGTCCGGCCAAGGTGGGGGAAGGTGAGAGGTATATATGCCTCCCCCGCCCACCTGGCGGCCTCTGTGACCCTCACCCTGACGCCGTTGGTTCCGTGAACAGATGGTTCACCGGAAGTGGGTGGGGCTATCCCCTCACCACAACCGCTAAACATCGATTGGCTAAGGCCACGATGCAAGTTGGCCCATCAGGTGGTAGGCCGCTAGGGGCGGCTTGCCTTTGGATCGCCTGTAAGATAACCCACCATGTTGGCATATTTGGTATGCTAATAAACCTGCAGCAATTTTCCCACCAAAAGTGTGTCTTGTCTGCTTATTTATTATGTATGTATGTTGCTGTGGGAGGACTGGTGAGTGTTGCCGATATTGGCACTATGTCTATGCACTTCTGCAACACACAATGCGTGCAGCCACTTCTGAAGGTGCTGCCCTCGTTTCATCCTAGGTGTAAGTGGCACAGAATGAGGACCACGGTTGACTCACCATACACCGAACCCCACCATCTGAACCCAAAGTCCTTTTGTGGGCATTGAATCTCTCACAGTTTACGGCCCAGCTCTGCAGGAAATCTAACGCTGTTTGCCACATGTCTGCCACTGACAGCTAGCCGCTATTTTCATTAGCAGATGCTGACCCCTCGCTGTGCAGAGAATGGGACTCACGGGTCTCTCAGCAGAGCCTGCGGCAGGCTGTGTCTGGGGAATTAGCGCACAGTGGCTGCGGTAATTAGTTCTGGGCTTTTTGTTGTATTTACTTCTTTCAATTAATCCTGCTCAGCTCATAAGCAGCAGGAAGATCTGCCATTTGCTTGTGCATCCATCCGAACCAATCCCATCAGTTCCCAGATTTAGATATAGCAGTAAAAGTATAAACAAAGGCACATTGACTCGCTGACACACACATCCCTGCACACAGCAGATTTATCTGGCAGAAATGTGCAGATCGTATGATGTGTGCTCTTTTTCACTGTGGGATTTGTCATGGAGTGCATGCATCAAAGCTCAGAGACACATATGAACTGCACTGCAGTCAGATCTGAGTCAATTAGTTAACAGGCTCTCCCACGTAAAATGTAATAACATGTCTTCCCCCATTCACTCGACCTTTTTTGGCTTGACTCGATACTGCTTGCACGATTGATGGCAAATGAGGGACTACGGGGTTGATATGTATAATTGCATTGCAGTAGGCTGAGAGACCCTCACGGGTGAGTAGCCGCGCTTACAAACCCCTGATTGATTGATTGATAAATGAGCCAAACTGAGGCCTTGTGTTGTCCTTGCGTAACACAAGTCGTTGAAAGGCAACGCAAGTCCTTACCTTGGATTTACTAAGCCACGAAAGCCACAAAGTAACACAACAGCGCATAGTGCTGCCTTGCGTCACCTTGCATCGGGTAGGCGTTTCATGGGTGTTCTTTTGCATACATCTATGTACCCAAACCTGGGTTTGCGCCAAAATAGTGCGCCTGCCGGACAGAGACGTAAGAAGGAGACATACCTTTATTTCTCCTTGTTAATTCATCCTTCTACATGTGCTGCATTCTGTAGCACACATAGAAAGAGGAATATGCCTCTAAGGATTGTTTTCATGCAGGTATGTGCTCCTTCTTGCACAAAAAAAAAAAACAATCCTGCCCGTAAAGCAGAGCCTGCGTTGGCTCAAAGCAGCACACAGTGCACCAGCGCAAGGAAAGAGCAGAAATGCTCCCTTATCTTTGTAAATATGGAGCATTCTGCCCTCTCCCTTTCACTCAACACAGCACAGCAAGTTGCCTTGCTGCATTGCCTGAAAGAATGGCCCTACTTACTGTTTGTTTGGAGACATTACAATGTAGGAATGTATTGTGATATCTGCATTATTCATGTCAGTGCCGGGCTGCCTGGTGGTAACATCCACTTTTTCAAAGGTATGGCTATTTGTGTTATATCCTTCCTGGCATTTCATTTATTTATTGCGTGGTAACATTTCTCAACAGGATAAATACAATATGCTAATATAGAAGCACAACAAAATCATTAAATAGAACTTGTTTAGGTGTTGCTAGTATTCTTGTTGCCAGATGTCAAAATATTTAATTCGTGTGAGAGCAGGAAGACATCATAAACAATAAATCAATCAAAAGAATAAAAATATTTCAGATTAAAATGTGTAACGTTCTATAGCTTTTCCCCATGTCAAATGCCCAGGTGCATTTTATTTTTTTGAAAGCAGGAATATGAAACTAGGTCAATATTTACCCAGTTAGTTCTATATGGGCTGGAACCAATTTTTTGTTCCGGGATTTCATTTAACAAATCCTTTCATTCTCCGAGGTGTAGTGTTCATTAGCGTCAATTCACAAAGCAGGTAGTAACAATGCTTTGTAAAGGGAAAGTTGGGACATGGTGCTCAGGTGTTTGGTGTACATGGATGATGTTGCAAAGTGAACTGTGTAGCATGTTTGGAGTAGGGAAATGAAAGCACAAAATTGCAGTGCTGCAAATGCAAGAATATAACAAAGGCGCTAAGAACAGGATGGACAAGGCGAGGGCACTGCACCCACAGGTGAGCATTCTAGAGAGGGTAATGTATGAATGGGCATGGACACTGAAGTATTTCATCACTCATTCGAATTGATTTCTGTAAGGAGAAATCAATGCATTGACGTCAATACCTCCTCGAGTTTGGTTTAGTCAAAAAGGATCTAACGATGAAGGACATCATTTAGAGATTGGCAGACTGGTTGAAGTGTTGTAAAATGGGAATTCACCCACTTTGCCAAACCCACGGTTCCCCTGCTTCTCTTGGGAAGGGGAATGCGCCAGGTTTCTGACAGCGTAGCCTCAGCTGGCTCTGTTGTCACACACCCTACTCTGCCAGCCCTTCCACTGTGGGGCAGCCAGCAAGTATGTGTTGGAAAGCTCACCCTATTTAACACAGGCCTTCCACTGCATATTTTACTTATCTGGGAAGACCATGTGCACCATGGCTGACCCGGACAGGAAAAATTATAAATGCCCCCAGGAGCAGGGAGACAACTTCCTGCCTGTGAGGGCCTTTCATTATTTGTTTTTCAGAAATGAACTGTCTCATTGGGGGCTTGTTTCTGAAATACAAAAAATGGCAACCGACCATCATTAAATGGTGGCCAGCTGGCATCGCATTTTTCAAGTAAGTGCTACTGAAACATTGATAGGAGCACTTTCGGCACATTTATCCCCACTACCCTGGCAAGGATCTCTGAATTCGATGGGCAGCCCCTCACCAGACAGGGGGAGGTGAGGCCTCTGAGAACCAACTGGCTTGCGAGTCAGCTGAAGGACAGTAAATGAAACCCTAAGTGATGTCCAGCTGTATATGCCTGCTTATGTGCCACATGACTGGATCTTTGTTGTGTGGAGCTGTGTATGTGTGTGAGCATGTATGTTTATCCATAACACAAAAACTAGCCAGAGGCCACTGTCCATGGTCAGAGCCCTGGTGCTATGGCCGTACAGGAGTCAAACTCTGTCCAGAGTGTGTGATCAGTTTTGTAAATGGAACTAGTGCCACTATTATTTGTGTTGGGTGCAGTGCGGCTGCTCCCGGGAAGCAGCAGTGGGATGGGGGGAGGGGGAGGGACACCACCTCTCCTCCATCCTCTCTATCCTCTTCCTTGCTTCTACTCTGCAAACAGGAAGCATCCGGCTCCTCGGCTCCCAATAGCCAATCACAACGCTGTAATGCAGCGTTGTGATTAGTCTGAGCACCGTGGTTCGGCTCTCATCCAGGGAATGGGAGCCTGGGCATGTTCTCCACCCAGGCTGTAATTCAGGCTTGGTGGGGAACATGCAAATTGTGCATGAATATTTGGCCGTGCCGATAGGGCCGGCCAAACATTTATGCATACTTTCATAGTGCTCACCACTCCTCCCCCTGCTCTGAGAGCAGAGCAGATCCACCCCACCCCGCCAAGACGTCGCAGCAGTAACAAATAAAATGATAATAAGGTCGAGTTATTATCATTTTATTTGTCCTTATTTTTTCACTGCGAAAAGCAGTGGGGCGACGTTCCTAGGCCTTAGCGGAGGAGCCGCCACCGGTTGGGAGAGTAATGGGCTTGCAATGAGAGCAGCTGTATATGCTTGCACTTATATCACTGGTCCACATATTCTAATGCTATTCGGATATGGTTGAATTCACACTTGTGCTACTTTTCAGAAGGCACAATGTTACCTTGGAGATTGTTTACATTGGGAGAAATAAATATGCTGTGCTTTATTGCCTGTGCTACAGTTCGTTGCAGGTATTGTGATATGAGGTGTGGAGACACGAAACAGAACCATAAGCATCAACTGAGGAACAAATTGGTTAGGTGCATGTTGTAACGTAAGCCCCGAGGAATGCGCTCTTAAGTCTGTAAGTGGCCCTGAAACAATTTGGCCCATGAGAAGTGTGAAAGTTAGAAGGTCTGTTTTAACTTTAAAGCACCGGTGCACCAATGACATATATAAGTACCCTGTGTACCTGTCTAATTTTGGAAACATTTAGTAGCCATAGTAATTGACATAAAAATGTCTTTTCTTTCTACCCTCCCCCCAGTTGAGATGGAGACAGCTGGAGTGCAGTCGGTTTTATTTATTTATAATACACGGGATTCTGCAATCCCTGTATAAACTCCTGTCTCTAATTGCTTTATAACCATCGACTTGTGCCGCACCCAGTGGCCAATTATAAAGATAAGACATCAGAGCTGGACTATTATAAGTTATTACAGTCGAGTTATGATGTAAAAATGGCTGCTGCCAGAGGCAGCTGCCAGCAGCGGTCCGTGCAGGTAAGCGCGGTGGGGCGGGGCGGTGCGGGCGGGATGTCGATAGACGACGGAATAGGAATTATTTATTTATTTAATTTTCCTTATTCCGTCGTCTGTCGACTCCCCCCCATTTCTACACAGTTCGAGCCAGTATAGCTATTTTTTTTAAACTGACTTGTATGGAACTGTTTCGAATTTCTGTTTGCAACAAATAACTAACAGGTGTTTGATGTGTTTCATTTTGCTCTAGAGGTTTTTTTTATTGTTCATGTTGGCAAACATGCTCGCTCTATCATATGAAAGAGCTATGCACCAAAGTTTAAAGTGATTTGTGGGAAAGGTGATGGTGTGACCAGGCATTATGTGGGATAAAGTACCCCCCTGGCATACATGATAAAGATATTGCAAGTCACCTCAGCATTCCATAAAGTTATAAAGGAACTTGGCCATCTGCCATGTTCCTTTACATGGTCATAGAACTCCTCTGTGACTTGCAATATCTTTATAATGTACAGCATAGGGTACTTTATCCCTTATATTTATTGATGTAATAAGGTTGGGGTGTTATAAAGTGCTGCACACCACAATGGTCGCCTCAGAGTGCAGATGATACCTGTACAAATTACCATTATCCTGAACGTCAACAGTCATTACAGTGGTAAGTACATGGTAAAGCCTTAAAATCAGTCGTTGATCCAGTAAGGTAAAGGACTGCTTTTATTCATCTAACCAAGCAGCAAGTCCCTGTAAAGTATATTTTTAAGTGTCATACTGTCTAGTGGGAGAAGGCGTAAAGTTGCATGATAATTGATAAACTGTATTTAATTCAATGAAGAAATCTGGAGGGGCTTGGGGACTATATTTATGATTCCTTTGGTGAAACCCACTGGGTGTGGACCCTCTGAACAACTATAATATCTCTTTCCTCGATTCCTCTCATTTTATTTGGGAAAGAAAAATGTACAAATCAGGCGTTAGTTCCATTTTGTGAATTATGTTCTCATATTCTACTCTGCTCCGCCCCTCCCAAACCCTTATGTATAGCACATGTATGTTAGTTGTCTATTTGTTGGGGGCAGCCTATGTATGTGTGTTTTTAGACATGGCTACCTGGCTTTCCCTAGCATCTCTCTAGGTTCCTGCCTTTGCAAACTTGCAAAATTGAATATACTGCTGAAGTAAGTACACAAAGGAGGCTTGACAGTATTGCTTGCATTGCATACAGTGGGGCGCTAGTGGTGGTGTCCAATTGTAGTTACGGGTACTGGGATATGCTTGAATGTCACACTACTTGCTGGTTGCTCGTGAAGAGGTTTCAACAAGCGTTGGGCTTGGTTTTTTATAGGGTAAAGCGGCTCACAGGTTGCATGCTATCAAATTCCTTTAAATAACTCTGCACAAAAAATAGACTTTTACTTTTTCCTCTCCTTTATTTATTTTGAATGATGCGCCTCTCCTCCCCTTCTACCTTATGCATGCCACTTCTATATACAAACTACTCTAAATCTCATGCCTGTCTATCTTAATCTCTTTGAAGCCATATCCCTTCAAGCTAACAATATCTATTCATTCCAGCAAGCATTGCTCTTCACATTGCCCCCACTAAAGGTCAAACCTTAGTCACTAATGTATCGCAAAGACACTGGAGTAAATGCATGGAATGGTTTCCTTAATATGCAAGACAAACCCCAATAACCAATGGGCTGACCACTAACTCTGGGGCTCCCGAGTAGCATTCTAATTGCTATAAAGTGCTTCAACGGCTCGTCAGAGCTATATAGATACAATTTCAATACAGTTCAATTGTAATACAATACAAGGTGAATCACAGAACAAAACCAACAATTGACTATTGGTTCGTGGACAGCTGTTTAGGAATATTTCCTAAATATTGTCCTGTCTACTTCTAGGCAGCCTACCTGAAACAGCCACAGGAGGGACTGGGATGAATGCAGTGGAGCAGGAAAGCAGGAAAGGGCCATGCTTCCTGCTGAGCTCACATGGCAGAGGTGTGGTGCAGGTGTCAGGCCGTCTGACTTGGAGTGTGGGGCTCACGGTTCGATCCCTGACGGCAGCTCAGCATCATGTGACTCTGGGCAATAGCTCACTTAATCTCCCTGATGGCTCCCAGCGCCTTGAAAACTTAAGGGGTGATATGTTCGTACTTTACAAACAGGATTTATTATTATTACGCCTAGGTGGTCCCTGTAGCAGGCAACCCAGTTGTATGCGAATTAGCACCCAGTTTCCAGGTTGGCTTGACAAGGGCCCTCGCACAAGTCCTTGTATGCACGGGCCCCCACACAAGCCCCCGTATCTTAAACATCTCTCAGAAGCACCCAAAATTGCATTGTTATGGTGATTTTGTGGTGCCTGCTTTTGAACAACATACATTTCTATGTTTTTTCCATTGCCTATGCATGTGTCCCTATCTATAGCAGCAAGTATCAAGCGCTCAATAACCCGGCTTTTCAATGGACCCATAATGACACCAAATACTCCAGTGAACGCATCGTTGGCTAGATGGCCAGTCGCTTTGCTTCTTTGTGTACAGCTGAGCACTACTGAGTTTCTGGATCTGGGGAAGGACTGTTGTCGGAGACAAGAGCACCAAATGTATGCGGTGGTAAGAGCCAGAGGAGGGGCGGGTAAGTCATAAAAAGCAGTATATGACATTAGAGTGCCTTGGTCTTTAAGTTCCCTTGCTGCTTTCTTCCTTTCTAGCCCCAAGCAAGCCTTGCTGGTTTGGCCTCTCCCTTGACAGCTTGACTGCTACTCTTTGACAGTGCAACTTTGTGTGAACTATTCCGTCATTTTGGCCGGTATAATGTCAGAATTCTGTTATCCAAATATTGTCTGCCAGAAATATTGTCTTCTAAATATCATTTAAAAAAACTATCGCCCATTGGATTTATTCATAGAGAATCTGCACCCAATGGGCAAAATTATTGCCCCAAGCGCTCTAAAATGTCCAGAATTACAGTTCGCTCAAACTCTCTACTAAGCACTAACATGTTTTTATTCTTGGGTGTGACTTGTAGCTCAGCAGGTTCCTCGACCCCACATATCTCCCAAAGTAGGGCTAAGTTAGCCAGACAGACTGGTTCTCTGTTAAGCCTCCCATCCCCCCCCCCCAAGTGGTAGGGTTTGCCCCTGTGCTACAAATTTATATTGCACAATGTGCCCAGACAGCTTCCTATGTGGTGGGAATTTGGGGCATATCAGACTGCCTGATCTTACAAGGGAATACAATAGATTTTGAAGAAAAAGTCTGGGTGCTCTCATATCTGTCATAAAGAGTTGGGCCTTATCTATTTGAGTGCTTTTACACGTACGAGACCCCCATTGCTATGGCTATCATTTGGTGGGCAAAGGAAGCTATACTAACGAGAGATATAATTTTTGACTGCCGAGGTTGCGACAAAGGCTTATCAATCCCATAGCTGGCAAATGTCAAAAGTTCATTGGAAGGGATTGGCATTTGTCAAGTATTTTCAGATACTACCTCATGTGCGGAGGCAGCTTAAAAAGCATGTGTCCAAACTACTTTTAGCCCAATTGCAAGAAGAAAGGTTAAAGGTTGAATTCCTCACAGCGCTCAGCAAATTGGGCTTACCAAATAATTTCTGTGCCCTGATACGACTTCTGTACGCTAACCCGGTTGCTCAACTCAGAGTCAATGGGAAACTCTCGGACCAATTCCCCCTGTCATGCGGTAG
Organism: Calotriton arnoldi; assembly: GCA_963921515.1. Classification (NCBI taxonomy): domain Eukaryota; kingdom Metazoa; phylum Chordata; class Amphibia; order Caudata; family Salamandridae; genus Calotriton; species Calotriton arnoldi. The sequence continues at coordinate 1,583,051 of CAWUFW010002412.1, forward strand.
CAGACAGGGGTGTCCGCTTTCACCCCTACTATTCATCATCGCGATGGACCCGTTGGTGCATCAATTTCAGGAGGGGCACCTTTAGCGGGGGCTTGGATTTCACCGTGGTCCTCTCCTGGCTTCTTTATACGCGGATGATATCCTTTTATTTGTGCGGGAGCCTGCTACTAATCTTTCCCCGATTATTCGGGAGGTGGTGCAATTTGGCATTTATTCTGGTCTAGTTATCATTTGGACTAAATCTGAGATCTTTCCCTTGACGGACGCTACCCTTCCATTCGCGTTGGACTTCCCCCTGCGCTGGTGCAATGACCCACCCAGGTATCTCGGCACTTTCTTACACCGCACAGCATCGGAGGTCATTCGCCTTAATTATGGACCAGCCATAGATCATCTCGCGGCAGAGATAGAACACTGGATAACGCTCCCATTATCGATTGCTGGCAGGATTGCAATTATTAAAATGGTGGTTCAGCCCCGGTTTTTATACCTGTTTTTAAATATTCTCATCCAACTCACTGCTAATTTTTTAATACCCTTCGAAGCATGCTGATACGGTTGGTCTGGGCTGGGGGGCAGGCTTGGGTAAGATGGCAGACCCTCACTCAGTCATTTGCACGGGGGGATTTCGGAGTGCCCGACTTCTATCTATACTATCTAGTCGCACAGACACACTATTCTTATTTTTGGTATCACTCAGATGCGCGAATATTTGCAGGCACGCCCTTATCCTCTTTCCACTATTCTCCTGTGTGGCCTCCCGAGAATGCCAGCGTAGATTCACACATTACAAACCACATGCTGGGCTTGGGTTCGACTTCATCAATATCTGAAAGCCGACTATCTGTACTCCACACATTTGCCAAAACGTAATAATCAGTGGTTGTCCCCAGCCACCAAAACCCTGACACAGCGTGCGCTTTTCCCATGGTCGGCTCCGAACCATTGGAGATGTGTTTCGGGGTGGCCAGATGCGCTCAGTTACAGATTTGACAGAGGGCCGCAACATATCCATTTTAGACTGATTTCTTGTGCATAGAACTCGGGCCTCGCTGGCTGCTGCAATACGGCCCTTGACGACGGAGCCCCCCGAGTTTCCCCCTCTCTCTACAATAATCACGTCACCCGACAACGTACACCTAGTCTCCAGACTATATCATCTTGCACAGTCACTCCATCAGTAAGTGGGTGGGAGGGTGCGGGCAGCTTGGGAGGGGGATTTAGGACACCCCTTGACAGACAAGACGTGGGCGTATTGTTGTGAGCAGACTCGTTATGTGTCTAATAACTACAAGCACAAACTCCTGCACTTTAAATACATACATAGGGTCTATGTCACCCCCACACCAAAAATGGATTGTACAAAGTCAGACCTTTGTCAGAGGTGTGCGATGGCACACGCCGATTTCATTCATTTAGCGTGTAACTGCGCCCCTGTACTATCATTCTGGGAGGCTGTGTTTGGACACTTGACATTGATGGTTGAGGCTGAGCTGACTCGGTCCCCTCTGCTTGCGCTGCTGGGGTATGTTCAACACGTTCGACGCTTTGCTGCAATTGCTCAGCTGATAGCCAAGAGGCAGGTTTCTCTACACTGGGGCGGGTCCGCGCCACCAACAGTGAAGGCTTGGCTAAGAGACTTAGGGGTCGATTCCGATTCGGGCCGGAAATTTCTCCGACCGAGCCGGATCCGGAGAGATTTCCGACCGAATCGGACCCGTGCAGTCCGACCGAACGAGTACGATGCGTCCGTATGTTATCGGACTCGAGTCGGTCGGACTCCCATTGATGTCAATGGGAGCCAGTCGTACAACGCGTACGTGGGCTCCCATTGACTCAATGGGTGCGAGTCGGACAAGGGCGCCCCCTACAGCGGGTACGCGGCGAAGCGATTCGCGCCGTACACGCACAGGTAGGGGGGACCCATGGGTCCCCCCTGTGTGCGACTCACGCGGCTACGCGTACAGGGGGTCCGACACGGACCCCCAAAGTACGGCTCCGACAGCTCTTACGAGCCGGAGTGCGCGGCTCGGTCGGACTCGCTCGCGGCGCGCATCGTACTTACCCGGCCGGGAAACGTCTCCATTGCGCGGTGCGAGTCGAGTCCGAGCGGAGTCGGTCGGAGCGGTTCGAGCCGGGAGCGAGTCGGTCGGAGCGGTCGGGACGCCCGGACGAGTCGGTCGGCGATTTCGCATCGTACTCGCTCGGCCGGACCCGCGTACGGTTCGGTCGGGAAACAGGGCTCCGAATCGGATCCGGTAAAGCCGAATCCGATTCGGAGCCCTACCGGCCGAGATCGGAATCGGCCCCTTAATGTACTGCGACACCACCCGCGATATCTACGCGTCCCTATTGCCTTGTGCCTCGCGGCCGAAGAACATTTGGCAGCCGCTCCGATCTTACTTGTTGCTCCACCCTGAACTCACGGACTGAGGTGCACTTAATTGCAAAAACAGATGCTATGTCAGCAAGCTGTTTATGACAAATGGATCTACCAATATTTACCAATGTATGTACCTGCATATTTATGTGGTTATTATTGTTGTATGAGGCACTGTTATTGTGCATGTCATTTTACATGTCAGCATTCTGTTGACGCGCTCTTTACTTTATGTGTTGTGGCACTTGCTCTTTTTTGGAGGGGGGGGGCCTAATAAAAACAACTAATAAAAAAAAAAAGGATGAATTCCTGAAGCCCCCAGTTACACCCTACTTGAATCTCAGTACTGCGACCTCGCCACAAGTTATCTGCAGCAGTGTAGAGGGAATTGGGAGCGCTCTCTGCTATTTCGCTTTAGGGCTGATACAACAAATTTTTACTCTGCTTCACTCTTGGGTGTCAACACAATCTCGAAGGGAGCGCATGTCCCTGGAATGGGACTTCCAAGCAATCTCTGCCGCACTTTTTCATTTTTTGTAATTTTCATAAACTCTACAGAAAGCCTTTTTAGTCCCTTTTATGAAGTTAAGAAATCTTAGCCATTGTGCCCCAGCTTATCCGTATCTCCAACAACTGCCGGATGAGAGACATGTATCTACGTAAACTTATTTCTCTGTGCAGCCGTTCATTCACGAAAAATCTATTTTACTCATGTTTTAATGTGGCATATACTCTATGGGCTTTCTGGTCTTTGCAACCTGTTGGTTATTTGATCTTGCACTTTTTTTTAGGTCTAATATATTTAATGTATTTTGTCGTGTTTTTTAGTGGTACGGCAAATGAGCTTCAATTTTAATGTTGTACTGTGTATTTTATTGTATGTAGGCTTTTATGGTTGTTTTTAACCAAATAAAGCTTAATAAACTGAAAGTGACAGCTTGACTGGTACTTTCTGACTGTGTGAGCTATAACGTCATTTTGGCAGGTATAATGCCAGAATTTTGCTATCCAAATATTGTCTGCCAGAAATATTGTCTGCTAAATATCATCTAAAAAAAATATAGCCCATTGGATTTATTCATAGAGAATCTGCACCCAATGGGCAAAATTATTGAAAACAATATTTAGGCGACAATATTTCTGTCGGGCGATTTTTTTATGATCAATATTCTGATATATAAAACTTTGGAAACTCGAGTTCCATGGACTGGCCCCACATTGGCAAAATCAATTCTTTTGTCAACTTGGAATTTTATAATGTGCACAATGTATCCAAAAAGCACAAAGTGCCAACCGTGGTTATCTAGTTGCACTAAAAATACAAAACAAATACAAAAAAACTTTATTGTTTCAGTTAATAAAAACCATAACAATCTTCCAAACGACAATTAAATCCCATCTTATTAAATTATTAAAATTCAGGGGCCTATTAGCAATAACCGGCGATAATTATCGCTAAGCGCAGTTAGCGCCTGGATAATTATCGCCGGCTATCGCAGGTTTCTATCGCGGAGATAGCATGCTATCAGCAACGCTTATCTCCTAAGCGATAGAAACCCTGGAGAACAGTGTGAATATCGCTTGAAAACAAGCGATATTCACACTGTGACCAGTGTTAGCTTGGCGATAGGGCGAGGGGGATTTAGCCATGTAATCCACCTCCCATTGGATTACATGGCTAAGTCAGGTCTGGACCAGGCGTTAACAAACCAGCGCTAAACGTGTTTAGCGCTGGTTCGTTAATCACCTCCCCTGCCTCGCTAATAGGCGATAGCGAGCTTAGCGACTGTTACCAGTCGCTTTTAGGTTGGGAACGCCTACTTTGCATGCCATTAGCGATAAATATCGCTGGCATGCAAAGCGGCACCCAACCCGGTCGCTATCGCCTAGAAGCTGTCGCTAACAGCAGTTAGCGACAGCTTGCTAATAGGGCGTTAGAATTATCGCCGCTTTAGCGGGAAAAAGTCCCGCTAAAGCGGCGATAGAGCCCTTGATAATATGCCCCTCAGTTTCGTATCAGAGTCTACAATATTGCTCACCATTCCGATCTGTATATTGCATTAATTCAGTTTAAAAAACCCAGTCTGTAAGTCACTTTCATTCCTCGGAAGTTAAATAAAAAATGGGCGAAGTCATCCAGAACATATTAATATATCAATAAAACAATCTTCTATATTGCTATCACATTCAACTCCCGAAATGTAATGCATTGATGCAGTTAAAAAACCTGTCTGTAAAATACTTTTTTTACTAAACGGAGGGATACTCAATTGACGCAGTTCTCCTGGGAACGGGTTTGCAGTCGAGAGTGTCCAAAATCATTATTTCATCAATGGATCAAAAACGTGTTTTTACTTGGTCTGGATTAACTTTTCATAAAATGTTAGAAATGTCATCATTTTACAATTCAGAATGGAATCACTTGGGTCCAGGCCTTTAATTATTGCCGGTCTACACGACCGAATGCCCATATCATTAAAAGCTTTTTTCAGTAGCAATACCCGCATTATTTTTAAAGAGTGGCAAGGGCAGATCAACTGAATAAAGTCTTGCTTCCCTGCACAACATAGGTTACATGCCACGGGACCATTATACTTCCATGCTGGCTTATCAGATAGACTTGGTAAAACCCCAAACCTTGTGGCCATAAGTTTTCGTTTTAAATGGAATGCGTACGTTGTGTATAGATATTCTGCCAGACAAGCTGTTGTGTATGACTGCAGGACCATCCAGGCATGAGACCGCTTGGCTAGTTGGGTTTTGTCTTCTAGTAATGAGTGGGATTTAGCCATTTTGTTTATCACCTTATGGAAGACAAAAAAAGAAGAGTTCTGTGCCCAGAGTTCTGTAGTTTGTGTTTCCTCCAGAACTGTTTTAAAAAATTTGCCATAACTTGAATGCGGATCTTCTTCCTGAGCCCGGCACAAGGCATCATGTGAGTCACTGGCACGATTTAGCCAGATTTTATACCAGCTTTTAATGGAGGCGTATCTTCTCCCAATATCTTATTGTGTAAGACCAAATTCCAATCTCACCTGTGCCGGGGATTCATTCCTCGGTAAATTGAAAACTTTTTTGTACGCTTCCGTCTAGATTATCTAGAAGATGTGCGTCTTCCCCATTTAGAACGATGCTTGCATGAGCCACTGTCGGCAGTAATTTGGCGCCCATAGCTGCAAGCAGCGGCTTAAAGGATGGACCCCTTAACTTTTTTGCAAGGGCACAGAATGCATAGATTAGACCATTTCCTTTTTTCTCGAGGCACTGTTTATGAAATTGAAAGTTTAGTCAATCATCTATATATATCCCCAGATATTTGTAATTGTTGACTACCCCTAGAGCTGTTTCTCCCAGCTTGATAGGGTTTCGATGTCGAAGCCGGTTCCCAATGGACATAGTTTTTGTTCTTGTAATGTTGATTTCCAAGGCATTGTCCTTGGCAAACGTTGATAACTCATTTAGCGATCTTTGTAAACAACTCTTGTTAGGCTGAGCAAGACTATGTCATTGGCATAGGAAAGGTGTGTTATAGATAATGGACCCAGATGTGGTGGATGAGAATTTACTTGATTTAATTTTGGTGAGAGGTCTGCCATAAAGAGATTAAATAAATGGGGCGCTAATACGCAGCCTTGCTTTAGACCTATCTCTGTCTGTATTTCCATTGACAGTCTCGTGCCGTTTGCTATTTTTATGCGGATCCAGGTGCCTGTATACAGTTGTATTATGGGGCTTAATAGTTTCAGGAAGGCCCCAATTCTTCAATTTGCTCCACAGCAGCCCTCCGTCTACACAATCAAATGCTGCTTTAAAATCAGTAAAACAAAGCTGTAACTTTCTTTGCAAACGCTTGCACCTTTCAGCTATTATTGCCAAGGCTAATATGTTTGTTGTCGTTCCAAACCCTTTGCGGAATCCTTTTTGATTGAGAGGGATCAACTTGTTGTTGTTAGACCATTCCATCAGGTCTTCCAAGAATAATGATGCGTAGTATTTGGCTTCCACATCCATAAGAGCTATCAGCCTATAATTTCCCGGATCCGACCTATCACCCCCCTTAAATATTGGATTGATTATTGACCCTTTCCAACTCATAGGCAGACTATTCGTTGTACCGACCTCAGTATATAGCCCCGGCAATGGGATCGCCGAGTAGACGGGGTCACTCCTGAAAATGGCCTGGGGAATCCCGTTTGGCCCCGGGGCCCCGTCCCTTTGACCTGACTTTATTATTTTTGATACCTTTTCTCCCATATAATGTTGACTATCCTGATCGATTGAGGAATCTAGGATTATACTCAATTTTCTGATGTTCCAGACGACTTAGACTCCAAGTCGATATGGCTCTTATTATTAGCAGAGTATGTAACTCCTTTAAATGTTTTGTGTAGATAAACTACCCACTCTGACTCCGTTACACATGCATTATTTATAATTTGTGGCACTCTAGTTGTCCCATTTATTAATTTCCAAAAAGCTCTGCTGGTATTTTGTTTAGCACAGAAGAGAAGCTTTGTCCAGAAATTTTCCTGTTTCATTTTTTGATCCTCCCATATTTGTTTTTTGTAAAGCTTCTTAAGGCTTTTTATATGATCCCAGGTTGATTTTGGAGCATTAATGGAACTGTTCTTTCTGACCGACTTCCTTATTTCTTTTCTTAACGTGGAAGCTTTTTTTGAGAGGCGGGAATTGTGCTTATTAATTGTTTTCCGTACATTATTGTTTTTGGGTGCCTGTCTTATCAAATTAGTAGTGAAACTGTCCAATTTGCTACTCGACTAGTTTCTAAATTTATATTCCTTTCTAGTGTCTCTTTAGCTAGCGTTGTTAGTTCTGGTAATGTATCTGCCGACCACTGTATGCGTTTCATATTAGTTGTTGTCAGGTGGCCTAGTTCATTAGGTGCTGGCTGATGCTTTGCAAAATGTATCCTTATTTCCAGGTGCTGGTATGAGGGATCACTTCAGGTTGTGTAATTAATAATATACTTCTCACCTGGTTCAATGAGGGTAAAGTTATTATTGTATAGTCTATTATTGACTGTGCGTTTGCACCTTGATTAGTCCAGCGAGGGGTAATGTCATCTTCCGTTCTGCCGTTTAGTACTCTCAGGCCTAGGTGTTCCAAGGCCAGAACTATTTTGCCCAGTTAAATCCTTTCGTCTTACTGTTGATGGCATTTGTGAAGGTACAGACCAGAACACGTTTTGTGCTACGATTTGATCAACTTCCTCCGGGGTGTAAATTAGGTTTGAGTTAAAATCACCTGTTATAATTATTTCCCAAAGCTGGGTTCTCAAATCTGACATCTGTTATTATTGAAAGTAGTTTATCCAATTGTAATTGTTTTTCCTTGCATTCGGGTGCAAATAGACATTTATTAATATTACTGTTGTTGTCACATGGTTGGACAGCTGGTCCAGTTTAATTACTTGTAAGTCAGATGTTGTTGTGTGGAGCTGTTCGGAGTTGATCGCCAATATTGTGGATATATATACTGCCAGGCTGCATGATGAAGTGTATAGTTAACCACTTCCTTCGGCTCAATCAACCAAGTCTCTTGTAGCGCAATGATCTCGTAATTGTTCCAGTTTACTGGAGGGACATTATCCTGTATTTCTCTTTTTGCCCCTGCAATGCTTTAGGCTGTCATTTTGAATATTTTTCTTTGTGCAGTGAGTCTAGATGCACTAGACCAGGTCAAAGTCAAAAGTTAAGGCTGACCATGATGGAGAGCAGGTCGGATACAGGGACCTGGTTCGTTCCGGTGAAAAGTTTACCTTCGGACTTTGAAACATTTATAGAGAAAAAATGGTCATTGACAATTCGTTGGTGAGGAAAGCTTCAAACTGGATCCAAAGCAGAGCTTCATGATGGCTGGTTGCTAAAGAGCAGAGTCCGGTGTGGTCATTGATGAAGATAGGAAAGCTCAGGGCAGGCGAAGTCCAAAGTGTGTGCCCAGGAAAGCCTTGAAGTCAATGGGATGGTGCATGATGTTGGTCCTGATGAACCCACTATGTTTGGACTTAAAAACCTTTCTGGAAGTCAGACCTCCTTCAGAGGGTAAACCAGCAAGCTGAGACTGACTGGTGATTCAACGTTGATGGCTGCAGCTTCTTCAGCAATCCCTGTTTCCATTGGTTCTCTAGGCAGGAAGTAAGCAAAAATGTTTCTAAGTCACACCTACTGCAGTTTGAAGACAGGAGGAGTACACTCTTAACACCAGCCAAGAATCTAGTGCCTGGGGAGGGCACCATTTGGGGGTTAGGACTCACTCCAACAGAGGCCAGCAACAGGGTGCAGAGCAGTTCCAGTTGGTACTGATCAGTCAGACAATTGCAGGAAAAGGCCACTGGAAGCTTGTTGTGTCTCTGTAGCTCAAACGGGAGGTCAACCAACTGACCCTTGGAGTCACTTCTGGGATCCTGGGATCAAGGCAAGCAGGTCCAATCTCCCTTCAGGTTCTTCAAACAGCAGGCCAGTCCTTTTTTCTGATTCGTCACAGGTCCAGGAGTGTTCTGAGGAGAAGTCCGTGTGGGCCATTGTATGCCCAGTTCCAGCCTGTGAGTGGAAGGCAAGCCTTTTTCCACCCCTTAAAGCAATTATGGTCAGTTTCTCTAACCCCACTAGGGTTGTTGCCATCCAGACTAGAGAAATAAAAGGGAGGCAGACCTAGTTGTGAGCTTCATCTACCAGTAACAAAGTAGAAACGTTTTAAATCTCAGGAAGGGCTGAGCACAGCCCTATGCCATCCTGTCAAGGGAAGAGTCCCCTCCCACAGGCCCTTTTGTCCAATGTCTAGGAGCAATGCACATCTCACCAGAGGGGAGTCGTAAGGGGTCAGGTGACAGCTGGACACTTGCAGGAAAGCCTTTTGACTTTAGGCAGGAAAATTACAACTTTCTAACTCAAAAAGTGACATTTCCAAAATGGTAATATTGAACCCGGATTGACCATTAAATTGGATTTTAAATTACTAATAATACAAGCATTTGCAATGCAATTGGTCTCACCTTTGGGACCTTATATGTATTTAGCTATGCAGCACATTAGCCTGGGTGCTGAAACATCTACTGTTCTTTAACATGGAGGGAAAGTAAGCACCAAACTGCGTGACACGGGAGGTATGGGAACACATGGAGAGAAATATTGCCTTTCAGCAGGAAATGGTGTAGTCCAAAGCTCTATTTTTAATATAAAATCAGGGCCTTCGGTGGTCATATCACTGAAAATACAAGATTTGAAAAAAATATTATTGTCTGTGGGTGCTCGTGGAAGACAATTTCTATGGACTGGAATCTAGAGAATGCTAAAGTGATTCTGGTATTTTACTGACCTCTGCTGGTCGTTTTCTATCAAGAAAGTTAAATAGAGGCAGTTGAACAGAAAAAAAAGTCCCTAAGCGGAAGCAGACAAGTCCTAGGGCTGATCTCCAGAGCCCACAAAGTACATACACATATAAGTATATACTAAAGTATATACAAGAGGTCTCGAATGCTCGACCTAAAAATGTAGATGTGACTAATACAGCCTCTCGCATATTTTCCAATTGGATGAGTATAGTCTCAGGCCTAGCTGGATGCAGATGCAAAACCTGCTTTTAATGGGATACCTCTGCTATTCATCTGTGTGTCCTGGGCTCAAGGTGTTTGAGCAATATATGCAGCCCTGTTGTTTTATTGTGAATTCTCTGACTTGCAGTTTTGAATTTCCCACAAAAAAATACATAACTACATGCAAGAGAATGCAAAGAAAAAATGTTGCTTCAAGGGTTAACCACCCTCACTTGAGACAACTTGAGATCTCAGAGCTGGAAGGCTGAATTTAATGTATATGAAGTAGATGACAGAATGTACTGCAAGAGTGAACCGTGCCCGATTCATTCAATTCGGTTTTTGTTCTGGTTGTATAGCACTTCATACAAAGTCACAGCAAGTGAAATCCTTCTCTTGGAGACAGAAAGACGATGCAGATTAAAAGAGTCCGGAGAATGCCCTCTTCAACAGCTTGATAAACAATTGGGATTCAAAAACTGGGGGGGGTCTCTCATAGGGGCGTGGCCGATGTAATTAAGGTTGTGGCTTAAAACACTTAAGCTAAAACTCTGTACTTAGCATAGTGTGCTGCTCCACTGGTATTTTTCTGCGTCTGTCCATTCATCCAGCTATATAACACAACAAGTAACATTACACCCACAACAAGCCAGGACTATTGGCTTTGTCAATGGTTGTAAACTGCATATGATAAATCAGCAACAACTATGACTTTGTTGCATATAATATTGAATATGCTTCCGATCTTGTGGGCGAGGTTGTGGTGTAAGTCTAGAGCTGCTGACTTTAGAGCTGAGAAAGCAGGTTCGCGCCTGACTTTGGCTCAACATCCTGTGATTCAAAACATGAAAATGTCCTGGTGTAATGTAAGTGGTGCTCATATTAAGCGCTCCAAGTTTGCGTTATATAAAACTGAAAAATGAGTCTCTTTGAAGTGACATCAAAAGCAGTGATGGATGGTACTATTGCAGAGCTAAGTTTTTTTTTTTACCCTGAGGGTAAAAATGGAGAGCCCGATATGGACCCGTCTCGGCACCTGCTTTTAAGAACTGCTGGTCCTGAGCACCGGCAGGACCCGGCCCACTTAAAGCCCTGGTTAGAGCTATTATAAATGGCAATGTCTTTTACCTATGTGTTTTGGAATGAGCAGGGAAGCAGAGTGGCGCTGAGTGGAGTGGAGTCAAGCAGAGTGGTGTGGAGTAAAGCAGAGTGAAGTGGAGTAAAGCAGAGTGTAGTAAAGCAGAGTGGGGTTGAGGGGAAACAGCCATCACATCGCATGCGTTACAACGCATGCGAATACAACGCGGTCGTTACAATGACCGCGTTGTTACTTCGCAGTACCATTACACCGCAAGTCGTTACAACGACTTGCTCTAGGGGGCGCTCTAAACTAAGGAATAGTATAATTTACTATTCCAACACCTTCCCTACTGTTGCACACACTGGAGTTGGAATAGTAAATTATACTATTCCTAAGTCCAGCGCGCCCCCTAGAGCAAGTCGTTGTAATGACTTGCATTGTAATGGTACTGCGATGTAACAACGCGGTCGTTGTAACGACCGCATTGTAATCGCATGCGTTGTAAATGCATGCGATGTAAAGGGCTATATTTGGCGTTGAGTGGAGTGTAGTAAAGCAGAGTGACATAGAGTGGTGTGCAGTAAAGAAGAGTGATGTGGAGTAAAGCAGAGTGGCGTGGAGTACAGCAGAGTGGAGTAAAGCAGAGTGGCATTGAGTGGAGTGGTGTGGAGCAAAGCAGAGTGGTGTTGAGCGTAGAGGAGTGGAGTAATGCCGAGTGGAGTGGAGTAAAAAGAGTGACGTTGAGTGGAGTGGTGTGGAGTAAGGTGGAGTGGAGTAAAGCAGAGTGGAGCAGTCGCGGTCCGTGTAGCAGTGCCGGCCGGGCGGTGACGTGGGGTGGGGGGTAGCAAAGTACGGATTACGGACCAATACAGGTAAGTAAACATTTAAATCAATGAAACGAATTTCGTTGCGCGCACTGCATCGCATTTGGCGATGCAGCGCTCAAAACGAAATTCGTTTTATTGATTTAAATGTTTACTTACCTGTATTGGTCCGTAATCCATACTTTGCTACCCCCCACCCTGCCCCTCCCCCGCCCCACGTCACCGCCCGGCCGGCACTCCTACACGGACCGCGACTGGAGTGGAGTAGAGTAAAGCAGAGTGGTGTTGAGTAAAAGCAAAGTGGCGTAGAGTAAAGGAGAGTGGCTTGGAGTGGAGTAAAGCAGAGTAGCATAGAGTGGTGTAGAGTAAAGCAGAGTGAAGTGGAGTAAAGCAGACTGGAGTAAAGCAGAGTGGAGTGGAGTTGTGTGGAGTAAAGCAGACTGTAATGAAGTCAAGCAGAGTGTTGTGGAGTGGAGTAAAGCAGAGTGGAGTAAAGCTGAGTGGTGTGGACAGAGTGGAGTAAAGCAGAGTGTAGTGGAGTAAAGCAGATTGGCATTGAGTGGAGTAAAGAAGAGTGACGCTGAGTAGAGGGGAGTGGAGTAAAACAGAATGTAGTATAGCAGAATGAGTGGAGTAAAGCAAAGTGGCGTTGAGTGGAGTGGAGTAAAGCAGAGTGGCATGGAGTAAAGCAGAGTGGTGTTTATTGGAGTGGAGTAAAGCAGAGTGGCATTGAATGGAGTAAAGCAGAGTGGAGTGGAGTTGTGTGGAGTAAAGCAGACTGGAGTGGAGTAAAGCAGAGTGGCATTGAGTGGAGTAAAGCAGAGTGGTGTTGAGTGGAGTAAAGCAGAGTGGCATGGAGTAAAGCAGAGTTGAGTGAAGCAGAATTGCGTTGAGTGGACTGGCCATACAATTTGAGCTAACATATAAAAAAAGCAACTGTTTGAAAATAAACTGAATTTGGGATTTATTATCTGCATAGCACACAGACCTTCTAGCATTGAAGGCTCTGCTAATGCGTGCACTGTAGGTTTAATTGCAGAGTTTAAAAGGGAGTAATGTGTAAATGGTGTTCATTATGCAGTAAAAAAGAGATTCTGAAATCTTTCAAAGGGTTGAACGTCTCTAAAAATAAATAAATAAACTAAAATGTTGGACATGTTCCTGAAGCAATCAACAAATCATCCTAAAAATTATCACGAACCAGTCTTTTTAATTAGTAGACTGTGGTGCTAGTCAAGTAATCTGACAGTCATTTTCAAACAATCCTAAAACCACCAGTAGCTATGCATCTTGTGAAGTAATCGGGTACTCTGCTGGGGAGGCGTACGTTTTTGGCGCTGCCCCAGGTTTACGTGATTTTGTAAATATGTGGCAGCATAAAAATCCATAGGTGTTGCGTGAGAACCCCCCACGCAACACCTATGGAACACCTCCTTGACGCAGAGTAAGGCTACGCAGTGACATGAGCACCTTTTTTTTCTCCATATATATGAGGCCATGCAGAGTGACTTTGTGCCGCCACATACGTATGGTTGAGACACTTGCGCCGCCGGAGCATCAAAAAAAGTGATGCTCTGGTGGCGCAAGCCTCTCATAAATAAGTTCCAAAATATTCTGTACGTTTTTTAGGTCTTTCACAATCAGGTACCTACATATAAAATAATGGGCAGCGTAAATGAAAAATAAATGGAAAAAAAGGTCTGTGCATAACCAGGGAGCCACAAAATTAAATCTTGGTTGGTGCAGTGGAGAATAGTGGCTTGTGTATTTTTAGTGCTATGAGGTCACAGACTGACAGAAAGCACTGTGAATATGTAAGTCATTATTGTATACTTGCATTGCATTACACACAGTATAAGATAGACTGATACAAAATGTGTAAATAGCTTTACGATAAAATGATGCTTCCAAAATGCAGATTTTAGTAATAGCAGGGTGTATGTAATGCATTTTTTTTTTTTTACATAACTGTCCCTTCAACACCTCCTTAGGGGTACTAAGGGCTATGCTATGTAAATATAGTTAGGATTAAATACAAGCACTTCACAGCCCAGTTAACTCTTTGCACTGCCACTAAAAACAAAATCAAATCTTTGTCATCACAAAGGTTGCAGTGATTCACTGGGTCTGGAGCAACCTTTGCACTTGCAGATTAACTAATAGGGCACATTTGCATTTCTTTCAGGCGAAAAGCTTTTCACAGCACAGGAGACTCAGCTGAAGCATTTTAACTAGAGAAATTAGCCTTCCCAGGTGGGCTGTCTTTTTCCAAAACGAAAACAAACGTTTTGGAATCCAGGCACAAGGGAGGCTGAGGAATGCGCGACCCCCTTCCAAGGACTCCACGGCCCCCCTAGGGGTCGTGCCCCCCAGACTGAAGACCTCTGCCCTACAGCAACCACCAATTAAAATTCTTCTAAAGACGCCCCTCTATGCAGAGCCTCTTTAGATGACAATGTTTGAACTCACCAGTACTACCTGCTTAGGAATATGTTACTCCCCAGCCTGGAACATACTAACATTTCATATCTAGGTACCAAGAAATCATCAGTGTTAAATTAAGCATTAAAGTGTGGCTTTGGTTAAGCGTGGATATATGTAGAACTGATTCAAGTATATCCATGTGTCAATACCAGTCTGTGGGGAGGATGGAAACATTCACAGGAGGCAGGCTATTCAAGAGGTGAAAGTTTAAAAGGGCGCCTCAGGATGTGCATGCATTGTGGTAGTCTAACCCCTTTCCCTTCTGTGGGTGGGGTTGTTCTGAGGGAGGAGGTATGCACCGTGGCGCAATGACAGCTGTGGATAAGCGAGCAGCGCAAGGGTAATGTTGCGAGGACTCTGAAATCACACTTGGGGTATAGACAAATCACATTTCTTGGGGTATTGGAGGTTTGCAAAGGTATGTTAAGAGGGCAACAGGGAATCTAGGTAGCTTTGGGAAAGTAGCTTGGGGGCTATGTGTGTCCGTTGGGATCCAAGGAAGAGCTTCTGGAGGCCAAGTTAGTGTATGTGGAAGGATAGGAGCAAGCCAGCACTGATCAATGTGAGTGTCTATCAGGGGCTACACTGCAGTCGCGAGTTAGGAGAGGGTTTATTTGAAGTGTGAGAGTCTGCTGTCAACTGTAAAAGTTGAGGACTATGTGAAGGGAGGTTGAAGCAATTTTCTCTTGAGGTAAGAGTCTTTAATGCATGGAATTGCTCTAGGTGCAGCGCAATAGGGGAAGCAATAAGTGTGAACTCAACACTGGTCAGGGGCAGTTTATGGTTGCTAGTTCTACTGCGCCCACTAACAGAGGTATGCACTGGTAAAGAAAAAGTAACACATTGAAAATGTAAGACGACTACAAGAGCAGCTATACTGAGGCAAAGATACCCCCGGATAGTTGTGTGTTCTGCAAACATCTACTGCACTTCCATTTAAGAACTTAAAGCGGCACAAGAACTAGAGAAGCTTGAGCTGCTGGGTTGTGATATGTGTAGAGCTTGCACTGCTGCCACCCTTACTGTAGCTGTCTTGTGTGTGTTGGTTAAGCTCGGTAACATCCTTTCCCTATACAAGAGACACAATGACTGGTTTTGACGATTCTTGTTCATTTGCATCCCCACTTCTCAGTTCCTCCCCTTTTTCCCCCACTACATTCCTATGTGCTGCACATTTTGTTGGCACCCTGCTAACTCAACACATGGAGAACACAAATGTGTCAAATCATCTGTGCATAAAAAGTGGATTTATGTAACGTAAGTCTTCTAATATCGTATAATCATATTTTAGGCTATTAGACAAAGTAACACTTTCTAAAAAGCATCCTTATTCAGATATAAGAGTACTAGATGAAACAGCTATGCAATGAAATCCAAGCAGCGCTCACCGAACAAGGCTGCAGGCCAAGAGAGCTGCAAATGCCCGACCCGGCCTCTGCAGGAATTTAACACTCGCAATAAATTGCGTAAATGCCAAGGATTTATTCAATACCCACGGAGGTGGCAAGTCATGCCCGTAACTAAAAATGTGCTAACTTACACCATGATTTGCAATGTGACTCCTTGGCAAATCTCATTCCCTGTTCGGCTCTAGAGGTTCCTGGTCCTAAAATAGGCATTCAATATACAGCGCTTCTAAAACTCAAGGCCCTCCAACCCAGTCCACCACATACAGTCCTGTTTCCTTCATAATGACATTGATTAGAACTCCTGATGCACAATTGCATACCCAGGAATACTTACATTGCCCATCTAGAGCCCTTTATTGAATTTTTCGAAGCTCGAGTCTCTGTTGAGTTGACCTCCAGTTAATGAGAAATCCCAGTTTGCTGCCCGGAGACAGGGTCACCAAAGACTCCAGGTCATCGGTGGCTAGTTGTCATAGTTGTGGCTTTGGTTTAGCAACCCGCTGTACTACAGGGTTTTTGTTTCATTGATTATAATGAACTGAGCAAATGCTAACTCACTGTCACAGAAAGGTATTGAGGAGAGATGGGCACAAACCAGCTGCAGAAAGACAGATGAGATAAAGGTACAACGACTTTATTGAGTGGAAAACACGAAAACCTAAAAGGGCAATCAGTACCTTGGAAGACTGGTTGTGCTAAGGAAAAGACAGTCATGAGCTAGACCACCTCTGCCCTGGACTCCAAGCTTTCAGAGGCACCAGCTGATGGGCAGTGTCGGCGGAGGGGCTGTGAGGGGAAGAGGGAGTGAAAACAGCGGTGGGGTGCAAAGAGAGTGGGCAATGACAGGTGGGAGAGTTATAATGGGAAAGTGAGCAGTGATAACAGACACACAAGAGGTGGGAGGGATCTACTGCGAGCGATAGGAGGAAAAGTTAAACGGAGGTGAGCTTTGACAAGAGCCGCTAGCAATGACATGAGGATGTGGGCAGAAGAGATGGACATTGATAGGATACATGGGCCCTGACGGACTAGGTGAGCCGCGATAGAGGGGGGTGAAGAGTGATGGTAAATGTGGGCGCTGATGGAGGGTGCAGGCAGCAGTGATTGAGGGGTGGAGAGTGATGGTAAATGTGGGCACTGATGGACAGGACAGGCAGTGATTGTGGCGGTGGGCAGTGACAGGTGGACACTGATAAGAGACCTACACACCGATGAAAGAAGTGGAAACTGTTCAAAAAGGGGACTGTGAAAAGTCTATACAGTTGCGCTTCTGTGTATCATCACTGCATCCTTGAAGCAATAGCAGTGCACCGAGGCTGCACAAAGCGCCACACTTAATCTTTATGAAAACCTGAATTTAGTCTTTACTCTGAGATGAGTACATCTGAATGAATGCATGCACTTGTAGGAAACCTGACAGCAGGATCGGGCCAGGATGCGGAACAGGTGGCTACACAATGAATATGTTTCACTACTCAGATAAGGTCATTGGGTAGGCGCTGCAACCATATGATGGCTAAAGACTTGAGAGCCCTGAAGGTAAATATAATGATGAAGGACAGGCCGCTTGTGAGGTCCGAGTACAGACTAGGTCCAAAGGAGAGAAGATGCCCCTCTGCTTCTCCAGCGAGCTCTCCCAGCCTACTGCTCCTATGACAAGTTACCTTGGCTTTACACTTCTTTCAAGTGCCCCTCAAACACACGGACACGGATTCTTGATTCAATTACACACTCCTGCGCTCCATACCGTGAACTCCTATCGCAAGCAGCCCCCATTCTTCTCAAAGGCACTGGGTCCGCCCCTCTTCAGCTGCACCTCCTACCCTCTTTCAGTCCCTACTTATTCGCTCCTGGGTGGCGCCCATTCCCCCTCGTGCCTGTCCTGCCCCAGCCACGCAGAGACTCAAGGGCGGGCCGAGGGACCCGGGATACTGCTACCCCCGGCCGGGTGGAAGATCATGTTATTCATAGAACTTCTCCCTCATCCCCCTTCCCTCGGTCCTCTCTTTCCACCACTGTCCCAGGCCCCGCACTCTGAGGCGCCTCTGGGCTTCCACCGCACACAAAACATGGACTGAGGCTCGACTACTAAGAGCGTTTGGTCGTGACGTGCTTTCATCTTTCCTTAGACTGTCTGGGTTTATTTTCGCAAGTCTCCCACATGTTAAAAACACTCCTGCTACTTAGCTGCTTCTTGTTCTGTCTGAACTCGGAGCCCTTGCCGAACATCAGTTTCTGACGCGATTTATTACTTATCATGCCCTCCAAATGAACTCACTCGCCACTTTCAAGGCAAGTACGTCATGACAAGATACTGCTGCTCTGGAAGGCGGGGGTGGGCAGCAGTAATTGAAGAATAATTGACGCCCAGGGCTAGGCCTGCTACGGTTTCCAGTATAAGAGTTGTGAACGATGCACGTCAGGATGTGAACATCGCCTGACTCGCTCCTGTCTTGAGTTTCTATGAAGAAAGAGCCGAGCATGCAGTCGCAGTCGTTGACATCCTGCTCGGATCCGAATACAAGAATAATCAGTGAAAACACACCAGTACCGCCCCTGACGTCTCCAGGCAGATGTGCGAGGGGAACAGGCAGCCCCCCCCTCACCCCGGGCAGGCAAGACTGCAACACTTAATGGCATCTTAGGTTACACAGCGCAGAAAAGAACAAGAACAAACAAACATGTGCAATGCAATAGGACTCGCATTTACGTGAGACCTATTGCATTGAAAATGGAAGTGCGGGTGGGGGGCAGGGAGCGAAAAGGCACGAACAACGAGAGTGGCACGGGAAGAAAATAGTTACAGCGCAACACTCGAAGTAAAGGGGCCAGTAGCCTTGGAAGGATACAAATGATGACATGGCTGTCATAAGGAGGGACTAACAAGCCTATAAACCAATCGGAAGGCATCATTTAGGAACGAGAAAGACACAAGCCGATGAAAAAGTTGGGCGGGGAAGTGGGTGTGGCTTCTCTCCCGTACTCAACTCACCCCAGATCAATCCCCAGAGCAGCGCTTGCGCGCTGGCTCAGGCTGGACCTAAAAAAGAAAGTCCCTAAGCAGAAAGCAATTCTGGTATTTTACTGACCTCTACTGGTCGTTTTCTATCAAGACAGTTAAATAGAGGCAGTTGAACAAGCAAAAGGCAATTCTGGTATTTTACTGACCTCTACTGGTCGCTTTCTTTCAAGACAGTTAAATAGAGGCAGTTGAACAGAAAAAAAGTCCCTAAGCGGAAGCAGACAAGTCCTAGGGCTGATCTCCAGAGCCCACAAAGTACATACACATATAGGTATATACTAAAGTATATACAAGAGGTCTTGAATGCTTGACCTAATGAGCCCCTGAACCATTTTTCTAGCTACTCCCAAACTGAATTTAGCACTTATTAAACATAAGAGTGTAAACCATTGTCAACCTATGGGAGAGCCCGCCTTGCCACAGAAAAATCGACTTTGTAGGTTTTCACTGCCAGGACATTCAAAACATAATTTAATTTTTTTTTAAATACCAGGCACCTTGCCCTATACGCATTTAGGGACTACTTTATAATTTACTTCTAAGTATTAAATAAAAAGGCTTGGGCCTGGAAAAATGTTTGTTTTGCCAGGATGAAAAAGCAGTTTCCAACTGCACACCCAGGCTGCCTTGGCAGACCTGGAGATATGTTTTACAGAGCTATTTTAGTGGCTTGCACAATGAGCACAGCAGCCCACGAGTAGCATTTAATTTAGGGACCATGGGTACATGTATTACCATATACATTAGGTATATGACAATTATTACCACTTTTGAACAGGAGAGCAAAAGCACTTTACCACTGGTTAGCAGGAGTAAAGTATGCAGAGTCCAACAAAAATCGGCTTTAGCAGAAGAAGGGGAAAATCTGGGGGGAATGCCAATCAAAAGATGGCCATTTCCAACACTTATCTTTAATGTATGCTCCTTCTTGAACCCCCATGAGCTTCTTCATAGCAAAAGTTCTATATTAGATTCCATTGCAACCATTGGTGCTCTTCCTATCCCTATATTGAGTCTATGTACTCTTACTTCAGCTAATGGAGAACATATCAACACAATATTTACCCTAGATCTAATCTCCTGTGGTCAAGTTTACCCAACCTGCTCTGGAGAACAATACCATGTGCTCGTCAATAGGCTATCTTTGTGAATATGGTCCTTTCTGTTATCTTCATGTCCAATGATGGGAAGACAGCACAGGAAGCTGAGTAAATATGACATTATGCCTGGCTTTCTCGCTGCAGGGCTATTAACAGACACACCAAAAGGCCTGACCATAGAATGAAACCAAAAACCAAAATCTAGCCAGCAGAAAGCATAGATGCTAGGATTGGAATAGCCTTGTTTTTTGCAAGTCTGGCATACTATACGAAGATTACTTGGAGAATGTGCAAGAATCCAATGGCCAATAAATAAATTCAAAATATGTTGGCTGATAATGAAGATTGAAATAAGCCCTTGAATTTTTTTCCTTGTGTATGAAGGGAATATATGATTTATTCTAACTAACTTTTAATCCGTCCTTTGGTGTATATCTGACATAAGAATATTTACTAGTAACAGAGTATATTCTAGTATCAAGGCAACATCTGGAGTGCTGAGACCGGTCTCAAGAAGCTGAACAGAAGACAGCAAATTGATTGACCTCTCAGAGGGAAGTTTTATACTACATCATAATTATGTACTCTTCAACCCTTTCTCTGTTTTGCTTTTTAGAAAAACCCCATGAGAGTACAACTGGGACACAAAAAGAAACCACCTTATTCCCACAATAACAGTGAATAACAGTTTTCCAAAATGTCACTATCACTCTACTTTTTCACTGCGGTAGTGAAATATTTTCAAGATGTAATAATCCTTCATTTATATTCAGTCCAGATCCATCTACATAACTGGAAGCATGGCTGGAAGAGCACTTTCAAATGCATGCTTTTCTCCAACTTGTGTGTGTTATTTTCCTCTTTATGTAATCTAAGTGGGTGTGTAGAAAAATCACTTACATGGAGCCAGTGGTGTGAGTACACAGCCAGTGACCCAGATCCATAATCCAGCCACCTCAATGACTATATTCTGACCATGCATTTCCAGGTTGTCACAATTCTCAGGGCTATTGATTCTTTGAGGGCATTTGAGCCCAGTTTTGCTGAGCCCAGACATTTGTGTCCATAAATCTGGAAAACAGGAATGCCCGATGTACAAATCTGTCACTGAGCAGTTTCAAGCACATAACCTCAACGTTTGTGATCTCCATAAGACACCTTCACTTCTCGAAGTGAGGTACAAGCTGCCAGTATTGGCTTTGTAAGTTCTTCATGATATGGGGCCATATTATTTGCACTTTGTCCAGGGGCCTGAAAGTCTTATATCTAAAAGACTTTTAACCCTAGCTACAAATTTGCTAAGCTCAGTCTTCGCCTCTGATTAGAATCAATGTTCACCCTAACACTAGTTCTTCTGGGCTTATTTAAAGATCCTGAGTTGCACCTAGATGTTACCTCCTATGCCACCCCCTCAAATATTCTTAAAGAACTAATTATCCTCAATGCTTTAACCCTTAAGTGTGCAGTTGAGTAAAAAGAAACAGTGCGTTTGAATACTTCATGCAACCTCAGCTGAGAACTGAGTGATGAGCTCAGCTCTGCGGTAAAACGTAGCTAAACCTTGATATTTGTGCAACTGACATTCAAACCACGATCGAAGGACTACCAAAGTGGGGGAGACATCCAAGAGAGGGTCAAAGTGGGACAGAATACAAGTTGCAGTAGCCCAAGTGCCAGAAGAAGAATGGTGACTGTCTTATGTACTGTGAAGTATTACGTTTTAGGACTTCTCCTTTACCAATGGAAGGCACTGGGTTGGACATTCAGTTATTGTGCTGCTGGGTGATTCTTGATTTATGGGTTTGTGCACCTCCAAACTACCTCCCTGAGAAGCCTGCAACTGCTCGCCATCATGAACACTGAGAGCCAACTGCTGAAGGTGTTGTACTTAGCCCAGTTTGCAGTACCATAGTAGGACAGACCCTGTTAGAGGCAAACAAGCACAGCCCTAATGGCTGAGGCGCAGGAGTCCCTGCTTGCTCTGTGGACTCCCGAATGGGGTTCAACATAGATACACAGACTTCAGTAATTTATGCACACATTCTGTTCCTCGGCATTGCTGAAAATAGCCTTACCTGTGGATCTTTCAGCCTGGAAAAGTCTGGTGTCAGGTAGTACATGATCCCCTCATAAGCACCGGGCAACGTTACTCCCCGGACCAGGAGGACAACCAACATCACATAGGGAAAGGTTGCTGTGAAATATACCACCTGCAAGCAGAAGTGAGTGCTGATATTAGAGACAATAATCTAGCAACAGATGTGCAATCATATTATAAGCTTGAATTATATTTCTATGGATGTGTGCTCTGCCGTAAGTCTTGCTTATCAGAAAAGCCTGTTTCACCCCTTAACATGATAAGTGCATCATTATCATTGTAACGGCTAGTTCCATCAAATGTCTAACAATATCTTGGGTCATATTATAAAAAGTTCAGAGGTAGTGCAACGGACATGTTTGCCCATTTTTTGTACTCTTGGATCACCATTGTATTATAGAATGGGCTGCAGATGTTTGTGCGACCCCTTCTGTAATACAGATTGCACTAAATGTGCACCAGCATGATTTCAAGAGGGTGTTCCCTCATTTGCATGGGGCAAGACCCATTGGAAATGGGTGAATCTTTTGCTCTTATTAAAGATGCAGGCTCAGAGGCACAGAGGTCGTTAGAGGTGGTACATAGTCTGTATACTCTGTGAGAGTGTTCCCTTAAAAAGGCAGGAAATGGGGTCCTTGGGACCCTCCAGGTATCCACCTGCAGGTGGTGCAGGTAGACGCCTAGAGAGTCATTTCGGTGGCTTTTAGTACCACAGATCATGACACCATACTCAATTGTCAACAATAAATAGCCAATGTGTCTGATTGTGCTGTCTGCTGATCTGAAATCTACTTGCCAAATCAAAACATGCAAGTGACTTCACTTTAATTCTCTCAGTTTCTCTAATCTGCAGTGGCCCCTCAGGGATTCATTCTTTCATTGTCATTATTTAATGTCAACTTTTGCCCTACAGGAGATGTGTCGCAAACATGAGGGACTTAATGTCCACTATGTGGGTCTTCGAGGATATGGTTCAAATAAACTCTCCCAAATCTCAGACATTCTGAAACCTCTTCAGACTAGGAAGAACATAGCTATGTTTTGCCTCGTTGTCCTGAAAAATGAATTCCTAACCCTCAGTTCACTACAACAATTTCTGCTTTAAACCTCTTGTGATATCCTTGATATCGTATATCAATTAATTCTGATCTGTACCTTATCTTTGCATGACACATCCGTGTGCAAATGTCTACAGGAATGTTACCCAGGAATACATTGATAACGTGAACCATCTCCCCTCCAGCACTGACATCATAACTGTCAATCAAATAGTACCTACAGACTCCAAAAATGTGGACAGTTGCAATGTCTTCCTTGAAATCTGCAAGACCCTCGTAAGAAGTACCTCCGAGTCCTCCAAAGCCAGACTCTAAGACTGACTTACAACTCTCAGCGACATAACTACTTGAAACCGTCCCTAAAAACATTGGATTGGGTACCTATTAATGAGAGATGTCAGTTAGAAGGGTTCTCTCTCATACCCAAAGCATTAACAAAGAAGGTTCCCAAATAGATGTCTGATTAATCTTTTCCTACCCCACTCAAAGGTTACTCAGTTCCTTTGTTTGAACAATCAGTAGGCAGGGGGCCAGATGGAGCCCTGCCTACGGGGAGGGGAGGGGGAGACCTTTAAGTAAATTGGCCCAAGGGATACACTCTCCCTAGTGTCTCAGTACTAAGTCAAACACTGGGTATCCCTTGCCTGTCTAGAACAAGTCCTTTCCCACAAGGATACTCAGTCATTAATTAGTGTAGAAAAGGATAGAAGAGCCGGGAGATTGTGTGGGCAACGAGATTGGTAACTAAGAGGCAAGTTGCACTTGATGACTGTGTGACTACAGGGACATGCTCCTCCATCCCCCTGAGTAGTAGGGCTATAATCCCAAATGGGGAATGGAGATCCTACAAAGAGGCGAGTAAAAGACTCCCTTTGCGTGCAATTTAGCATTGCCTGCCTTTTTAAAAAATTTGTGAATGATTGTGATACTGGGGAGAATAATACCCTAACATCCGACAAAAGCCCTGGACCCAAGAGGCCTGAGAATAGGGGCTGAAACATGTTGATGATGACTAGAGTGTCGTAGGACCATAATATTGTTACCCCCCTCAAATGTAATTTTAATCCGTACCCTCTCAGACCATTAATAAAGGGAAACCTAGGTCTGTCTGAGGTGTTTTTTTATTGACTCTAGGTACCCCAGTCACGGAAATCTCAAAAGTGCTCTCTGGAATATGGTTGAGCCCATCCTGGTATTTAGGGACCAGGATGAGACCTGATGATGAAGCATGCCACTACAAGAGTGGGTAAGGGTTATACAAAAAAAAAAATCCCTTTTCGTCACTAATTAATGACTAGGTATCCTTTCGGGAAAGGACTTGTTCTAGACAGGCAAGGGATACCCCATGTTTGACTTTTCTCTGTTACTTCAAAAAGATTTTGATTGATATCCCTTCATACAAGAATGCAGGTCTACTAGTTGCAAAGTAAGTAATTTATCCACCTGACCACTGCCTAGAAACAACTTTTCCCTCTTCACACAACAGTTATAGCACCTGAATCAATCGTTTTTTAATCTGCTCCCCCTAACTTTTGTATTCCATTTTCTTTTTCCTTTTTCACTTAGTGTGCAGGAAATCAATTTCTGAAATCAGTTTGCGAATTTGTGCCAATAATATGGTTCTTTGCCATATTTTAAGAGTGATTGTCCACAACAGACAAGACGGACACAGGCATACAAAGGCTAGGGAGATACTCTGAAGCTGCAGATGTCTGCACACAAAGATGGAGCAAAGCATAAAAGTGAATAGAAGGAACAGTATGTTGAGTATCCTAAACATGTTAAGTCCAGAACCACCTGCATACTTACAGAAGTCAGTATATTTGTAGTTATGGCCATTCTATGATGGTCTCCTCTGTTCCTTTTGTGGACTCCTTGAACTCTGATTTTATACCAGACTTTGATTTGGAGTGCTATGCATTGGCTCATATAAATAAATGTAATTAAAATGTGTTAAGTCTAACAAAGACGTAGGTTTGAGTGGACAAGCTCCTTCACAATTAAATTGGTTTTTGGAACAGGACAGTTACCCTGTGACCAATTGAAACCTGCCATATCTTTAAAGTTACAAATTACAAACTTGAACTTACTTTGCCAGTGGACTTGACCCCTTTCCAGATGCAGAAGTAGCAGACAACCCAGGCAAGAAGCAGGCAGAGGGCCAGCTCCCACCGAACGGTGCCCAGATTATGGATGCCATCAGTGAGTCCCAGAACCCGGTTCCTGCCAGTGCAGAAAAAACAGGGAATTATTGAAAATCAAATCAATCCAGAGCAGATTTCAAGGAGACAATCCATATTATAGCCCACATAGCATAGAATTGTCTATCTCTTTCTGTACCATAGACAGACTACTCATCGCTCTAGATAACTTGAATAGAGATCTCCAGCACCTATAGGATGGTTTAGCAAGTACCTTTCTCCATACAGACACAACCATGGCTTGATTCACAAAGGTAACTTGCACTTTACTTTTTGGCTACTCCCAATATCCGAACATACATTTGTTCCAAAAGTGTAACTTCCAGGTCTCCACAAACTTGAAGGGTATGGGTGCTATAAACTTTGGGTTAATTTACACATTTGACTAAGTTTATTACTTTTGGGCTATTCACAAAATACGGGTGTAAATTTACTTCAAAAGTGTAAATTACACTCACATTTTGTAAATAGCCACAAAGTAGTACATTTCCTCAAAAGTGTAAGTTACCTTTGTGAATCAGGCCCCTATAGTTTGATATGTTTATGAAGTAGACTGTAAATGTGAGTTCTGTTATGACATGGGTCAGACACAGTGCTCCCTTCTCATGCAGTAGTGTACAGATTTTCCCTGATGCAACAACAATGCAAAAATGATCATACTGTGTTAGGTATAATCTGCACAGTTTAGGGCTGGGCAACCCAAATGAGCATCGTCTGATCAACAAAATGTGATGATCACTGAATTACCTAAAATATGGGCCCAGGTGGCATAGCGTCAATATTGTCATTGTGTGCACCTGGTCACCTATGCTCTTACAGATGCTTCCTGTGCCAGTTCTCCAAAAGAGGACTTTGTCACTTTATCTGTCCTATCTCCCCACCACACCACACAGCTTTGAGAGATCAGGTGTGCCACATGGAAGCAGGTTGACTTCCTGACGTTACCGTTAACACATTATCAGGCACATGCATCAAAGTAGGCTTTTGCGAGTCCTTAATTGCGAGAATTAAGGACTCGCAATTAAGGACTCGCAAAAGCCTATGCATGTAGGAATCGCAAAAATAATAGCGATTCCTACACATTCCTTATTTGCGACTCGCAATTTGCGAGTCGCAAATGAGGAATGAGCTTCTCATTCATTCCTATGGGCCTACAGGCCCATAGGAATGAATGGGAAAGTGCGAAGCTATTTGCGAGTACCAATAGGTACTCGCAAATTGAGCATGCAATTCCAAGGGTGCAGGGGTGTCATAAGGACACCCTGTTGCACCCCTGAAATTGATCCGTGCACATTTGTTGTGTAACCTAAAACTTAAAAAAATGCATTTTAGTGCATTTTTCAAAGTTTTTGCAAATTACAGACAAGTTTGATTTGTCTGTAATTTGCGGTCCCAAATAGCGAAATCGCTATTTGAAAGTGCTTCTAGCATTGCATTTAAGGAATCGCAAATTGCGATTCCTTAATGGAATCGCAATTTAGAATTCGCAAATAATTGCGAATTCTTAAATTGCGCATAGGAAACACTTTCATGCATCTCCAAAGGCCAATTTGCGATCGCAACGGCCGATTTTTGCGAATCGCACCGTTTGCGATCGCAAAAACCTTTGATGCATGTGCCCCAAAGGATCTAGCGGGAGAGGCCCAACCAATGACGTACTACTCCCTATCTGCAATGAATCTCACAAAAAGTACGTCTGGTAGAAATTAGAAATAAAAATACACTGTACACAATACTGGGGCAGTGTGGGTGTTGAACAGTGTGTTTCAATCATTTTCAGGAGAGAACCTCTTTCAGGAAGAGAACCCTCTCTCCCCCGAAGATGACATGCTTCAACATTGGGTTCCCTCCTCACGCCAAGGCCACAAGGTCCTTGGTGTGGGCTACAACGCCTCATAGAGTGAGGAGGAGCTGAGGTGTTTTGGGAAACTAGAGAGCAATAGTGGAGAGTGTGAGTGAAGGGCAGAGTGCAAAAGAAAATAGACGGGTAAAACTGTCTGCAGAAGGCCAGTTGTCTCCTGGGACAGGATTAAAAACCGAGCAGAAGGTCAACATGTTTCTACCCTTGGAAGAAGGGCCCTTGGACTGAAGATGCGATGACATGAGGGGGGCTACAGTAGCTAGATTGGCCACTGAAGCTTTCCACTTCTTTCAAAACCTTATTGACTGACCATCGTGTGTGTCCAAGCTCATTTCTAAGGAACCATATGGAGATGAAACATACTTACTCCCAGAACTCGATGACCGGGGATGTGGGCGTACTTGTGCCGGTCCAGTTCCCTGAGTTTGATGAAAAGTCTACACAGTTTGCTGCAGAAGAAAGGATGACATCGATTCCGTACCTGAGATTGATTCTCATTTATAACAATCTATTCCTTCTATCACTCATTAACAGCGAAACCATTCACAACAGGCACAACCAGTGTCAATTAGATAAGGAACGACATTGCTGCCATCATAGAG
This sequence comes from Calotriton arnoldi, assembly GCA_963921515.1. Classification (NCBI taxonomy): domain Eukaryota; kingdom Metazoa; phylum Chordata; class Amphibia; order Caudata; family Salamandridae; genus Calotriton; species Calotriton arnoldi. The sequence continues at coordinate 1,610,723 of CAWUFW010002412.1, forward strand.
CTTGTATCACCCATTGAGACCAAACTTTCTCTACATCTTGCTACTTGATATATGAAACATATGTTGTAGCAATGCAATGCATACATCCCCCATGATGCTGGTGTACAGGACTTGTAGTATCTAGATTTAAAATCCTGTGGTGCACAAAAGCACAGGCTTGGCGACCACAATGACCAAAGTCTTGATGTACTAAAAGTACATTGCAAATCACAAATCTATTTGCGGTTTGCTGTATACACATTAAAGAACCTTGAAATTTACAAGTAAGAGATGGCATAAAAGGGCGTCCCACCCCCTTGCAAATTGCAATGCAATTGGATGATGACACCTCAAAGGGAGTGGGATCCATTTGCAAAGTGGAAGTTGTCCCTTCCACTTTGCAAATGGAGCTCCTGGCACTGGGCGGGGCAGACAATGTCCCAGGAGACTTCTGGATGCGCCACCACTTTCATTTTAAAATTGCAGCCCTAACCCTTATACAGGGGCTGCAATGTGCAAATGCAAATGAAGGGGTGAAGATCTGCTGCTGCTCTTCCCTACATTCAGAGGTATTCACAAATAGATTCCCTGCATTCTTAAAATTATGGGCAGGGATCCTGCGAATCCGTATTGTCATTTTTTGCTTTGTGAGGGATTAGTGCATTTGTTGCAGTGCAAAACACTTCCTGTGTCGCAATGCGTATGCGGCACGAAAATTGAATCTGTGATGCAACCCCAGAACAGTACACCTGGCCCCGTTTTTTTGTAAATACACGCCTATTCAAACGGCCGGACATGTTTTTAGTAAAGGTATTAGCCAACAGGAAGATGCAGTCATCACAACTGGTGGCAAATTACTCCGAGAGTGAAATAAAAAGTAAGCTACTGTTTTGGGTTCATAGCAATAGCAACATTAACACAAAAATTGACGCAAGAGTAGGGGTGGACAAACTTTCAAACTTTACTCTCGAAGTTAGGTTAGATTTGCCAACTTTCTCAACTTTGTAACCGTGAGGCGTTTTCTGAGAAAAAACATTTTTGCAACAGAATTTCTCTGCAAGCCCTTTTTAGTAAGAGAAATCTCCAGATCAAAGTGGATTTTTTTTAAGAGGTTTTCTCATGCCAACCTACAAAATAAAGCGATCACGCCACAACAGCCAGTAAGTTTCCACTGTCTCGCTCCCGGGACACCTCAACCATCAGAGTCTACCCCCAAATCGCTTCTCAGTGACAATGGTGCAGACAAGTGATTTTTTTGTGCGTTGACTAGTGCTCTGAAGTTGGGCACCTCAAATTGCGTTGCTTTAAAAACATCCTAAATAAATATATCTATATCTATAGCTGCAATGTGCTTGCAGAAGACGCCACAAAAAGATTTAATACTGTCTTTGGCAAATACTGGCCAGGGGACCTCAGAGAACAGATTGAATGCAAAGTATTTAAATCATTAAAATAATGCTTATTATAGTCTAACCGGGTTGGCCCTTATTACCAGTGCCCTGGTAGTTCTCGTGGTAACATTGCCATACCTGAGCTATGAATATAACTCCTGTTACCGGTCCCATTGGATATTCCGAGAATCTTGTTATGGTGCCCAATGCCCATTGAGTATTAACGTTTATGGAAAATGAGCAGAGCTATTCATGTGACAATCATTTGTATTCTCACTAGTGGAAGAGCCTGTTTCAGTGTATGAACACAAGCTTCTTTGCAGTAACACCTGAATACAGCAATGTCTAATACCACAGTTCCCATTTCTACAAAGCCCAAATGCTACAATGGGTAGAAAATGGCAACAATGAAGATAGTTACGAAAAAGGTGGTAAAGCAGATATATTTTGTGCAGGGCTTGTACTGAATATTTTGGACGAAATAACTTCTGACAGAAATATTGCGTCCTAAATATAATTTGCAAAAATATCACGCATTGGATTTATTAATAAAAGATCTACATCCAATTGGACAACATTTTTGTGAATGATACTTTTGACACAATATTGATGCAGATGGAATTTTGTCACCAATATATTCTGACAGCCTATGTTTCCACTTATTGAAAGGCTTTTGGCGTGTCCTCTTACCTGTGTTCCACGTGTGGTTGCAGTCGGCCCAGGGAAGCGTTGCTGAGAAGGAGCTGAAGAGGTAGAAAATGGCCCATGCCAGGATGACAATGTAATAGATGTTCAGGTAGGATTCGATCACTTGAGAGGCATAGCCAATGCCTAAGGATGAACGAGGGACAAAAATGTAAATGCCGTTCACAAAGATTCAGATGCATAAGCACAATGGGTCCTCAAAGCTAAGGGTCTATTGCATTTATCATTTTAAGGTTTCAGAGCCTGTGATTTACAAAGGACCCGTTGTGAATCACAAATGACCTTCCTGCTCCAAAAACTCTGTTGTGACTGACTGCAATTTGGCGGGAGGAGATGTAGTGAAAGGTGGCCCTCACTTTTCATATTAAAAAGCAGTGGACTGTATCAATGATTTGCAACCACAATTGAAGTCATAAATAACAGATCTAATACCGACTCCCTAAAAGGTATGGGATCTCATTCGCATGGCGGAAGCTGTGCCTATGGGACAGCTGCCGCCTTGTGAATGTAGGCATTTGGGAGCAAAAGTGGCCCAGGGTCCCACAGCATGATGCCCCTGATGTACTTCACCTAATGCCAGGGACAGTGGGACAGATGTATCAACTCATTTTGCATTTGCAAACAGTATGAATTGCTAAATTTGACCATTTGTGAATGCAAAATAGCCATATGTGAAGTATGAAAGGCATTCGCAGGCCAATTTTAGGGATTCGCAATTTTTGGGATTACCTAAAATTGCGACTCCAAATAGATTTGCAAATAGGTAATCGCAAAATGTATATTAGAATCATTCACAAATTGGGAATGGTGCAAAATGGGGATTTTGCATGTGCAATTTACCACCAACTGAAATCAGGTGGTAACCAGGTACAACTTATATAAACAGGCCCAGAGTGCACCAGCAGTTGCCAGAATGGCTGCTCTCTACGTCAATGGAGAGGAGGATGAGGATCCTGGTAGGTTTGAGGAGAAAAAGAAGGAGACAGGAGCGCATTTTCAAAATGCACATTACCATGTTTGATCAGACAGAGGAGGAAATCTTTGAAAAGTATAGATTATATTCTGCCATGATTTTAGATTCAATAGATGAACTCCAACCACAACTGCAGAAACACACTCGCAGGACCAATGCAATTCACACCCATGTGCAGGTTTTATGTTCTCTGCACCTCTTAGCCTCTGGAAGCTACCAAGGGGTCATAGTTGCAGCAGGAAGTGTTTCCCAAAGTGCACTGTCAACGCTTTTTCCATGCATTCCTGGATCCAATGGTATTGAAAATCAATGATTATGTTAGATTCCCTAACACCACAGGATTTGCAGCTCACAAAAATGAAATTTTACTAGTTAGCCCAATTCCCACATGCCATTGCCTGAATGATGGGACACATGTCACAATATATCCACCATCTGACAATTAGTACTTATTCAGAAATAGAAAATTTTGCAATCCTTTGAACATCCGAGTCATGTGCAATGCCTCGTATATGATAACTGATATAGTGGCCAGATTCCCTGGTAGTACACATGATTCCTTCATATTTTGCCATAGTGGAATTTACACACAGCTACTTGGTGGTGAGTTTGAAGAAGTATATCTAGAAGGTAAGCCTCCTTAAGACTGTGCTGTATATATTAGTGTCATACTCATATTTGTCAGTGAATCATGGTTTGCTCTCATAATTGTAGGAGACAGTGCTTATATTGTGTGCTCGTTCATTTTGACACCATATTGTAACCCAACCATTACAAGCGAACACTGTTACAATGCTGCCCATAAACCTACACGAAACCTGATAGAGTGGACTTTTGGCTGCTGAAGAGTCAATTTAGATGCCTACACAAGAGTGAGGAGCACTACAATACAGTCCAGAAACCTGCTGCAAAATAATGGCTACAATACCATATTACACAACATTGCAACATCCGGAGGCATAACCCTGGACCTGTCAGATTCTGAGTCAGATGACGATGAACAGTCACATCCACCACATCAACCAACAGATGGATCAAGGGCAGCAGAAGACAGAGAATGACGTGCAGCATTTACCCGCAATCATTTTTAAAGGTAAGTAATGAAAGAGAAAAGGCATTTCAGAATGTATTTACCAATAGTGATATGTATTACCTTAACTTCAGGTACATTTTGCTATCACATGTAAACTGAATAACAACTGCACAATTTGTGTAAAACCAAATGTGTCACCTCAGACATCACAAATGTAAAGAAATGGCCCTAAACAACCAACATAAACACATGTCAATAATTACTTTTTCTTCACTCACCCTCCACTAGGCCGTTCAGTGGGCTCAGCACTATGGGGCCGATTCCGATCTCGGCCGGTAGGGCTCCGAATCGGATTCGGCTTTACCGGATCCGATTCAAAACCCTGTTTCCCGACCGATTCGTTCGTGCGTCCGGGCGAGCGAGTACGATGCGATATCTCCGACCGACTCGTTCGCGAGACCCAACCGCACTGACCGACTCGTCTGCGAAAGCCAACCGCTCCGACCGACTCGCACGGACACGACTCGCACCACGCAATGGAGACGATCCACGGCCAGGTAAGTACGATGCGCGCCGCGAGCAGTCCGACCGAGTCGCGCAGCCCGGCTCCAAAGAGCAGTCGGAGCCGCACTTTGGGCGTCCGTGTCGGACCCCCCTGTTCGCGTAGCCGCGCGAGTCGCACACAGGGGGGACCCATGGGTCCCCCATACCTGTGCACGTACGGCGCGAGTCGCTGTGACGCGTACCTGCTGTAGGGGGCGCCCTTGTTCGCCTCGCACCCATTGAGTCAATGGGAGCCCGCGTACGCGTTGTACGACCGGCTCCCATTGACTTCAATGGGAGTCCGACCGAATCAAGTCCGATGGTATACGTACGCATTGTACTCGTCCGGTCGGACTGCTCGAGTCCGATTCGGTCGGAAATCTCTCCGGGTCCGGCTCGGTCGGAGTGATTTCCGGCCCGAATCGGAATCGGCCCCTATGTCTTGATGAGGCCTCTGAAGAGGTATTGTGTCTAGAACTCCAATCCCTATTTTTCATCAGAGGGGCAGTATCATTACTGAGGCTGAAGAGCTCCTCACTTTCCCCACCACCTAAGTCACTGTTTGCTCCAAACTGAGCCATTGGCATGTTCTCTATTGCGTTGGTGACTTGCACTAACCCTTGTGCAACATCTCCACTACAATGTGCCATCTCCACTTGCATGGTAACAGCGCGTCGCAACAATAATGCAGTTACATTTTCAGGCGATGGACAGATCTTGTAAACCCATACAATCTGCCCATCAGTTGGTGATGATGCCTATGGTGTGTGATATGATTGTGCTGCATTACTGTGCAAAGTTCCTTAACGACATTTGTTAGGGCCATCAAATTTTCCGCAGTGGCTTTTTGGGTTTCCTCCAATGCAGCAGCGGCTCGTGCAGGTAAGAGCGGTGGGGAAGTGGGGCCAGGTGAGGGGGGGTTTCAACAGACGACAACGTGGGAAAATTAATTATTTATTTAATTTTCCCCCGTGGTCCTCTGTCGAATCCCCCCCCCAACCTGGCCCCACTGTTCTTACCTGCATGGGTCGCTCCTGCTCCAATGTTGTGGTCAGCTGCTTGATGCCATCTTTGATGCCACACGTTGTTAGTCAGTGACACCAACTGTGTTTGCATTGACCTCATGTGCTTGCATTGTAGGCACTGCACCTTTAACATTGATGCCTCCAGACCTCCAAATGCGGCTGAAACATCACCTTCCTCTGATGCACGTCTTACAGCCAATCTACACCTTCTGAGGGGATGGTTTTGCCGCATGACAAGGGACTGACGTCTGTGGGAGGATGTGCAACATTATCAGACTCTGAATAAAAATCAGGCAGTGGAGACACTGTTGTCCTGCGTCTTGGTGGTGCAAGTGTTGTGGATGTTGAAGACGCAATGTTTTCAGCCCTCAACTGTGGCCGAATGCCCTCAGTTTCCACCAATTTATTTTCTCCTGCATTTGGTGCAGGTAGTTCTGTGATAAGAACGATAAATAGTTCAGTTCAATATGGTTGACTGATAGAATATCGACGCCCAAAATATCCCCATACACAAATAGCGAGTCATAAATATTGATGTCAAAAATATCGACTTCCTATATTTATAATGCTAAGTATAAAAATATTGAAAAAAAATATTGATGTAAAAAATATAGATGTACAAAATATCGATTTTTTATATATATATATATATATATAAAAAATAATGTTAAATATATTAAAAACATAAAATTAACTTTAAAAAAATTATTTAGATTTAAAATAAATTTTAACAAATATAAGAAATAAATGTAATTTAAAAAAATTTAAACATACATATATAAAATGTAATATATATATATTTACTTTGAAACAATTAAACTATTAATTTTAATTTATTTTTAAATTTTATAAATATATAAAAAATTACAAATAAATATATACACACACCTATAACATAAAATGTAAATAAAAACCCATTATATTATAAATTAAAACATTAAGGGGCCGATTCCGATCTCGGCCGGTAGGGCTCCGAATCGGATTCGGCTTTACCGGATCCGATTTGGAGCCCTGTTTCCCGACCGATTCGTACGCGGGTCCGGCCGAGCGAGTACGATGCAAGCGCCCGCGAAATCGCCGACCGACTCGTACGTGGCTTCAACACGCTCCGACCGACTCGCACGGACACAACTTGCAACGCGCGATGGAGTCGTTCCCCGGCCGGGCAAGTACGATGCGCGCCGCGAGCAGTCCGACCGACTCGCGCCGTCCGGCTCGAAAGAGCTGTCGGAGCCGGACTTTGGGGGTCCGCGTCGGACCCCCTGTACGCGTGGCCGCACGAGTCGCACACAGGGGGGACCCATGGGTCCCCCCTACCTGTGCGTGTACGGCGCGATGCGCATTGACGCGTACCCGCTGTAGGGGGCGCCCCTGTTCGCCTCACACCCATTGAGTCAATGGGAGCCCGCGTACGTGTTGTACGACCGGCTCCCATTTACTTCAATGGGAGTCCGACCGAATCGAGTCCGGGTGCATGCGTGCGCATCGTACTCGTTCGGTCGGACTGCCAGAGTCCGATTCGGTCGGAAATCTCTCCGGGTCCGGCTCGGTCAGAGAGGTTTCCGGCCCGAATCGGAATCGGCCCCTAAATATTTAACAGTCTTTAAACTTAAATTTTGCACTCCATTGAGTGTAACAGTAGTAAAAGTGTTGGATAGCGGAGGGGTAAAAATAACTATTCCCACTCCAGTGAGTGCAACAGTAGGGCAAGTGTTGGATAGCGGAGGGGTAAAAATTACTATTCCCACTTCAGTGAGTGCAACAGTAGGGAAAGTGTTGGATAGGGAGGGGTAAAAATTACTATTCCCACTCCAGTAAGTGCAACAGTAGGGAAAGTGTAGGATGGCAGAGGGGTAGAAATTACTATCCACACTCCAGTGAGTGCAACAGTAGGGAAAATGTTGGATAGTGGAGGGGTAAAAATTACTATTCCCACTCCAGTGAATGCAACAGTAGGGAAAGTGTTGGATAGCGGAGGGGTAAAATTACTATTCCCACTCCAGTGAGTGCAACAGTAGGGAAAGTGTTGGATAGCCGAGGGGTAAAACTTAATATTCCCACTCCAGTGAGTGCAACAGTAGGGAAAATGTTGGCTAGCGGAGGGGTAAAAATAACTATTCCCACTCCAGTGAGTGCAACAATAGGGAAAGTGTTGGATCGCGGAGAGGTAAAACTTACTATTCCCACTCCAGTGAGTGTAACAGTAGGGAAAGTGTTGGATAGTGGAGAGGTAGAAATTACTATTCCCACTCCAGTGAGTGCAACAGTAGGGAAAGAGTTGGATAGAGGAGGGGTAAAAAATACTATTCTCACTCCAGTGAGTACAACAGTAGGGAAAGTGTTGGATAGCCGAGGGGTAAAACTTACTATTCCCATTCCAGTGAGTGCAACAGTAGGGAAAATGTTGGATAGCGGATGGGTAAAAATTACTATTCCCACTCCAGTGAGTGCAACAGTAGGGAAAGTGTTGGATAGCGGAGGGGTAAAACTTAATATTCCCACTCCAGTGAGTGCAACAGTAGGGAAAATGTTGGATAGCGGAGGGGTAAAAATGACTACTCCCACTCCAGTGAGTGCAACAGTAGGGAAAGTGTAGGATGGCAGAGGGGTAGAAATTACTATCCACACTCCAGTGAGTGCAACAGTAGGGAAAATGTTGGATAGCGGATGGGTAAAAATTACTATTCCCACTCCAGTGAGTGCAACAGTAGGGAAAGTGTTGGATAGCGGAGGGGTAAAACATAATATTCCCACTCCAGTGAGTGCAACAGTAGGGAAAATGTTGGATAGCGGATGGGTAAAAATTACTATTCCCACTCCAGTGAGTGCAACAGTAGGGAAAGTGTTGGATAGCGGAGGGGTAAAACTTAATATTCCCACTCCAGTGAGTGCAACAGTAGGGAAAATGTTGGATAGCGGAGGGGTAAAAATGACTACTCCCACTCCAGTGAGTGCAACAGTAGGGAAAGTGTAGGATGGCAGAGGGGTAGAAATTACTATCCACACTCCAGTGAGTGCAACAGTAGGGAAAATGTTGGATAGTGGAGGGGTAAAAATTACTATTCCCACTCCAGTGAATGCAACAGTAGGGAAAGTGTTGGATAGCGGAGGGGTAAAAATTACTATTCCCACTCCAGTGAGTGCAACAGTAGGGAAAGTGTTGGATAGCGGAGGGGTAAAAATTACTATTCCCACTCCAGTGAGTGCAACAGTAGGGAAAGTGTTGGATAGCCGAGGGGTAAAACTTAATATTCCCACTCCAGTGAGTGCAACAGTAGGGAAAATGTTGGCTAGCGGAGGGGTAAAAATAACTATTCCCACTCCAGTGAGTGCAACAATAGGGAAAGTGTTGGATCGCGGAGAGGTAAAACTTACTATTCCCACTCCAGTGAGTGTAACAGTAGGGAAAGTGTTGGATAGCGGAGAGGTAGAAATTACTATTCCCACTCCAGTGAGTGCAACAGTAGGGAAAGAGTTGGATAGAGGAGGGGTAAAAAATACTATTCTCACTCCAGTGAGTACAACAGTAGGGAAAGAGTTGGATAGAGGAGGGGTAAAAAATACTATTCCCCCTCCAGTGAGTGCAACCGTAGGGAAAGTGTTGGATAGCGGAGGGGTAAAACTTAATATTCCCACTCCAGTGAGTGCAACAGTAGGGAGAGAGTTGGATAGCGGAGGGGTAAAACTTAATATTCCCACTCTGGTGAGTGCAACAGTAGGGAAAATGTTGGATAGCGGAGGAGTAAAAAATAATAATCCCACTCCAGTGAGTGCAACAGTAGGGAAAGTGTTGGATAGCGGCGGGGTAAAACTTACTATTCCCACTCCAGTGAGTGCAACAGTAGGGAAAATGGTGGATAGCGGAGGGGTAAAAATTACTATTCCCACTCCAGTGAGTGCAACAGTAGGGAAAGTGTTGGATAGTGGAATGGGGTAAAACTTAATATCCCACTCCAGTGAGTGCAACAGTACGGAAAGTATTGGATAGCGGAGGGGTAAAAATTACTATTCCCCCTCCAGTGAGTGCAACAGTAGAGAAAGTGTTGGATAGTGGCTGGATAAAATTTACTATTCCCATTGCAATAATTGTAAAAGTAGGGAAAGTGTTGGATAGCAGAGGGGTAAAAATTACTATTCCCACTCCAGTTAGTGCAACAGTAGGAAAAGTGTTGGATAGCAGAGGGGTAAAAATTACTATTCCCACTCCAGTGAGTGCAACAGTACGGAAAGTATTGGATAGCGGAGGGGTAAAAATTACTATTCCCCTCCAGTGAGTGCAACAGTAGAGAAAGTGTTGGATAGTGGCGGGATAAAATTTACTATTCCCACTCCAGTTAGTGCAACAGTAGGAAAAGTGTTGGATAGTAGAGGGGTAAAAATAAATATTCCCATTGGAGTCAGTTCAAAATTAAAAACAAACAAAATATTCAACTACAACACAAAAGATTTTAAAAAACAAAAAAGAAAACATAAAAATATTAAAAATTTACAAAAGATAGAAACATATTATAATGTTAAAAAGATCTAACAAATGCCTAGAAAAATTATTTTTATAAATGTAAAAATGATTTACAAACAAATAACTATTTTTAATAGAAATTATTTATAATCAGAAACATTATTACATACATTTAATCTTTTTTATTTCATACCCTACAACACCACACAATTCACAACACATCTAAATTAAAGAAAAATGTACCTCCATAATTAACATAATTAATTATCAATTAAAGAAATATTATTAATTAAAAAACAAATTAAAACAGACAAAAATTAATTGACTCCCAAATGTTACCCCTATAAAAACAAAAACCCACACACAAAATACAAATAAACAATAACCATAAATATTTATGAATTGATGAATTAATATTAATGATCAACTAATTATTAATTAATTAAACATAAATTACTTTCCACCCTCTACCCCAATAAACACCACAACCCACACCTAAAAATCATTACACAGTTTACATAACTAATTTTACATTAATAAATTAATATCAATTAACAACTTATTAATTAATTTAAAAGAATTTACTTCCCACCCTTTACTTCTATAAACCCCACAACTCACATCTAAAATTAATTACACAATTGCCATATTTAAATTTTAATTAATTAATTAGCATTAATTACCAAATAATTATTAATTATTTATAAATAAATTACTTCCCACCCTATTCCCCCAATAACCCCACCACCCGCTCCTAAAAAAATAACACAATTAACATAATTAATTACCAATCAATTAATTAATAATAATTAACAACCAATTAATAAATATTTAATTATAAATTAATTCCCACAATTAACACTATAAAATATACATTAAATAAATAATAATAAATAAATAAAAAAAGAAATGTATTATAATTATATTACTTCCCACCCTATTCCCTATAAACCCACATCCTGCTCCTAAAAATTGGACACAATTAACATAATTACCAATTAATTAATTAACAATAATTGACAACCAATTAATAATAAATTAATAATAAATTAATTCCACAATTAACACTATAAAATCTAAATCAAATAAATACTAATAAATAACAAATAATAATTAATATATTATAATTAAACTACTTTCCGCCCTATTCCCCTATAATCCCACAGCCTGCCCCAGAATTAAATAACACAAAATTTAATTAAAATATAATTAATAACTACTAAAAATTTAACACATATATTAAAAAACAAAAGCAATACTTATACAAAAAAAGAGTTCACATACTTTTAAATTACATACTAAAATACATAACACTAATTTAAACATCGATATTTTAAACAACTATATTTTTGCAAACGATATTAGACTTTGATATTTTAAAAAACGATATTTCTTACCTCCAAGTTGATATTCTTGACCACAATATTCTTGCTGTCGATATTTCTGCATCACGATATTTCCAACTCGATATTTGTGTATGTCCACATTTCCAACCTGATATTCTGTCTCTGCACCGTTCAATATATGCTGTTGTGTGTATAAGTTTACGGTAATGACTTTGAAATAAAAATATTAACCTAACATAGGGGGTCATTATGATGGCGGCCTGATCGCCACCGCCCGGCCGGTGGAGGCGATCCGCCCGCCATCACAACACAATTTACCCCCCGCCATATTACTATGGCGGGGGGTACCGCAGCGGACCGAAAGTCTGTCCGCCGCTTTTCCGGTTTTTCCGCTTTTCCGTGACGATTGCTGACCGGGCGGAACTCGGGCACAATATGGTGGCGGTGCCTGGAAGGCACCGCCATCCATATCATGATGCCTAGCGGTTCCGGCCTTTTCATGGCGGCGATGCCGCCATGAAAGGGCTGGCGGGAATGTCTGTGGGGGCCCGTTGCAGGCCCGCCGGGGGTGGGGGGCTGCACTTGGGGGGTACCTATGTTACCCCCCTACATTGCCATGCTCAAGGTGGCAGGCACCGCGTGGTGCCTGTCACGTTGTGCATGGCAATGCACAACATGCCTCTTTGGCATTGCGGCGGGTGCAGCATCCAGCAGCGCCCGCCGCAATGTTGGAGATGCGGGATGCGACCGCCACGGTGGTGCGGGACCGCCGCACCGCTGGCGGCCAGTCCCAGCACCGCTAGGGTGGCAGGCGGACTGAAGTCCGCCCGCCATCCTAATAGGCCCCATGGTGTTTTGACTTGTCATTTGGTATGTCACTTTAGATGTGACTACACAGTGCAGCATAGTGGACATGTATTCACTATTGTAATTCACACTACAACTCCCATAATGCATTGGTGAGTTGATGAAAAACTGTGGTCTGGAGTGGATTTTGTTTGTAGTTAATTGTGATATCCTACTTAGGGGCCGATTCCGATCTCGCTCGGAAAGCCCTGTGGCCGACTCGCGCTCGTAGAGCTTTCCGAGCGACTCGTGCTCCTGGGCTCCAAGCGACAGAGTACGATGCTCTGCAGCGCTGACGGACTCGGGTCGCTCGGAGCCCCATTGAAGTGAAATGAAATGAAATGAAATTTGTACTTGTAAAGCGCACTTATACCCCCAAAGGGGTGTCCTGGCGCTGTACGCATACCGCTGTGGAACCCTTCCTGGCTTTTCCCTGTGAAATGTCCACTCCTGGGCACCCCCAGGGTGAAGCCAGGCATCCCAGCGCTGTTGGGGCCGTTGTGGAGATTAAGCAAGCTATTGCCCAGAGTTGCAGAGTGGGACCCATGATTAGAATAGGCACCGAGGCGAGAATTATCAGGTCCGAGGAAATTGAGCCCAAGACCCGCCGAGGCGGGAATTGAACCCTGGTCCCGGGCCAGATCTCTGCATCAGGGTCTGCCGCTCTAACCATTGAGCCACACTTCTCCATGGGAGCCTGGTGTACGTTGCTACATAGGCTCCCAAAAACAATAAACGCACGTCTCGGACGAGGGCACCCCGTGTCGCGGGGACGCCTCAGTCCCGCCCGCACCGTGCATGCATGTGTAGGGGGACCCTTGGCCCCCCCCAGTGATCGAATCGTAGGGGCCCGAGTTAAGGAGGGCCCGCTACGGACCCCTGAAGTCTGCTTCCCGCAGCTTTTTCAAGTCAGAGGCTCTGACTCGATCCAGCTGCTTGGCGCTTGCATCGTACTAGGTTGTCCGGGAATCCGCACCGTTGCGCTGTGCGTGTCGGCCATGGCGGAGTCGTCCGGGGGGATCACTGACGCGTATGAGCAGCTCGGAGCGCAAGGCGATTATTAGGGGTGGGCGGAATTTGCGTAGTCGCACTACGCAAAGCTCCGCGAAACGGTAAAAAATCTCAGCGAGCACGCAAAAGTTCCGCAAACACGCGGAATTGCTTGTTCCGCCCGTTCGCGATGCTTTTTTCCTGTTCGCGAACGCTGTTTGCGTGCTCGGGGAGAAATATCTCGCGAACACGCATTTTGAAAGCGCGAACAAGCAAAAAATTCCGCGAAGCCGCGGATCGCGGAATTTTTGGTAATTCCGCGTTCTCCGCGGAACGCGAAATTACGCAAATTCCGCGAGCGGAACGGAATTTACCGCCCAGGCCTAGCGTTTATCGCATCGTACTTGCTCGCTCGTACAGCTGTACGAGTCGCACGGAAATCACGCGTACGACTCGGACTCGCTACTGACGGATGCCGTCAGGAGCGCTTCCGAGTGAGATCGGAATCGGCCCCTTAGTATACTTTTTGTATAGACATTTAACATTATGCAAATTGTATTTCTTAAGTCTCCTGATACTGGGTGTGGCTGAGGTGTCAATATCTGTGACCCCAACAACAGCTTTGGGTTGCGACGTTGACTCTATCATGCCCTCCAGAGTGGTGGATGGTGGCTGAGTGGATGGTCCTCTGCCTGTTCGCCATGCCTCGACAAGACTGTTTGCTACTTTCTCCTTGGCCCGTGTCCATAGGTCATACCAGCGCTTGCAAATCTCCTCACATGAGCCCTGTGTAACACCCACCTCACTGATCTTTGCCCAGATGTCATTCCAGATTTTGCATTTCTCATTCTCTGGAACCTGAAGTGAGCCCTTCCCAAACAGCTTGTCGTGGTTTCTTACACACTCCTCAGTGAGCGCCTCCAGTTCTTGCTCACTGGATTTTAACTTTCTCTTGCGCCCTCCTGCCCCCTTGTCGTTGTTGTCAGTGGCCATGGTGTGTAGAGTGCGCAAAATACACCTCCAAACAAGGTCTTAGCCACTCTGCTCCCACAGCCTGCGTTCTCCTATTGCTCTGGGTTCTGGAAACAGCATGGATTGACTCACTTCCTCAATGTGATGTCATCAAGCTGCTCCAAAATGGGACATTCACAATTTTGCGATTACCTAATTGCGATTACCTACTTAGGTAATCGCTACTTCGTAATCGCAAAATTGTAATTGCAATTCCTAAGGAATCGCAAAATCGATGTCGCTTGCAATGTTACATCGGAAATTGTGATTACCAAATAGCAATTTGTTAAAATTTGCTATTTGGGAATCGCTATTCTCAATCTTGACACATATGACCCAGAGGTCTCCTGCCCCTCACAGTCTCCTGCTTATATGCGCAGCCACTTGCTGGGAGTCACAAAAGGACTCCAGCCTCACAAATATATTAGTGAGGCTGTGTTTTTTTCAACAGCCTCTGTATGGCTATTTTGTGATGTGACTAATTAATACATCAGTCACATCAGAAAATGAAGGTGGAGTCCAAACCAGTGTGTACAAAAACACTGACTGGTTTGTGACTACTTCTTTGTACGTCAGGCCCTACTACTGTGGCAGGACTGTGAGTTTATGAGATTAACCTGGATGTGATCTTAGGACAGTTGGTGATTTGATCATATTGCATTAGTTCTAAAGACCTTCTTGGCCACTTAGAACCTCTTAGAATGGTAAAAATGTCAGCTAATCAGGTTACAGAAATTTTCACAGATTTGTTGGATTACAAAATTGCTTAATACAGTGAGATCTTAATACAGTTATCTTTAATGTTCCTCATAAGCTGCGGGCTTAAAAAACCCCGTAAGTTGAGGAATATACCCGTGGCAACTTTGTATGAGCCTAAGTCTCATGAGTTGCTGTGATCAGGACACATATATTGTACCTTAAATATCATTTATAACTAAATTGTTACATTTGGTGTAGATTTAAGACACTTAAACAGTTTGAGATCGGTCAACCCAAGAGAATTCCTTCAGGAAGGCTCATATTTCTAATGCTCACTGTGGGTGTCAGCCACCTGCATCTTCAGCAACTTTTCTGTGATAGATATATGTTCTGCCCCATCCGTTTTTATAAGTTCATGATAGGTGTGCAACATCTGTGGCAATATTGGGAACTAGGTGGCCAGAATGTGCATGAAGCTACAGTAAAGCCAGCCAAAAAAGCATTCCAGTGGCTCTTGGTAGAGTCAAGGCTCACATTTAAAACACTCAGAAGGGTCTGGTGCGATACAGGGCATGGTTGCCTCCAGTATTACATCAATACACCAGTGGAGAGATAGAGGTCTCAACCTAGCATAATCTCCCTAATATCCTTTGTTACCCCTAATATTAGTCCTACCACAGTGTGGACAGGTCACCTAGGATGAAGCATACCACAATATAAGTGGGAGAGGTGGCCTTTCCAATTATCTTGGATACCTGTAGGAATTTGGAGAGGGATTAAAAATAGTTTCTCCCATCCCCTTGCATTTATCGTGTTTGTGCCTTCAAAATAAACCATCCCATTACGTCCTGACTAAGAACCATAGTCCCGCCTCTTGCCACATGATGCTCTCACAAGCTTTAAAAAGACAAAAACACACAACCAAATAAATGGGAAATCCATGGAACAACCTGAACCACCACATGAAGGCCCACTGAAGAGACCATTGGCAATGTGTGTTGCAGCCACTCTGTGTAATAGGTGATACTGCACCAGCGGTATAGCCATCGCAATATGTACGGTACAACTTTTCTGTTGGGTGGAATGACTTGTATATGCGATAAACACATTCTGCTCCACTGCAAGTTACATCTGAATACTGGCCACTGTTTGCTGTAGGAGGTTTGCAGAATATGACACAGCAATTTACTCATTTATTTATATAATAGTTATTGTATAGTGTCACATTGTCACCTTATGGTTATTGCCATATACTAAAAAAAGGTAGAGCGTATTCTTGATAAAGACAGTTGGAGCCCAACTGGATGCGTAGAAGAGTCCACTCGGCAGTATTCTTTCATCTCTGCCTATTTAGAAAAACAGGTGATCAGACTATGGGCCTAATTACAATGTCAGTCGGAAAGCCTCCGACAGCTGACATTGTAGGTTTAAACTGGGACCGCTGTATTACAATGACGGTGGTCAGAGTTTAAACTGGCTCAGGAATCTGACTCGGTTCCGATGGGCTCAGTCGGAAAGGCCTCAAAATCTCTAAAAGACGGCGTTTCCGCCGTCAGGATTATGATGGCACTTTCCAACAGCAGTTCCATGTCAGCCTTTACAACATGGAACTGCTGTTGGCAAAGTGTCTTTGGGGGCCCCTAGTAGCAACCCCTTCCCCCCAGGCCCTATGCATGTGGTCCTGGGGGGACACCTATGGTGCCCCCCTTCACATCCCTGCACCGTGTGGATGCAGGGATGTGTAAAAACTTAAATTTTTCAATGGAAGCTTGCGCTGCAGGCAGTTTTGACTCGCCACACAAGCTCCCACTGAGAAATGGAGGTTAGCAACAGCACCATGTGCGGTCGCATCCTAATTGCGGTGTCGGAACCGCCGACCTGAGGTCTGTCGGTTCTACATCCACAGCGATGACAGTCAGAGGCAACTCCGACCAACATCGTAATCAGGGCCTTTATGTTTGAGATTGCAGCATTCACCACAGGGGTCTACTGGTGCTAGGAAGACAAAAACGCAAAGGGTAAACAAGCGGAAATAAAGAATTCCAGATTCTAGGACCTGGGGCTCCTGGGATCTAACTCCATGCCACACTACCACTATGGAGATGGTGGGATCTACAATTGGCAATGAAGTCCTGTTTAACAAATTTTGCATAATAAATACACAAACAGCAAGAAATAGGTTTTGGAGACTGTTATGTTATTTGTGCCACCGGACATTAACGGATATGAGTTTACTGTCCAGGCAATCCGACTCCAGTCTCGGAGTATGACCTTTCTCCTCACTTCTTGTGGTCTGTCTGAATTCTCCTCCCTTTTGCTCCTCCTCTTCCCTTTCCATTTTACTCCATGAGATCAATGTTTCGGTCTCGTGTCCCTCATAATCTCTCTGTTACTCATGATTAGACGGAGACCATGTTCTATGTCATTGCTTATGGGCACTGCATGCTGCTTGCAGGTCACTTTGAAGGACAGGAAGAGACTAGAGACATCAGTTGTTGTGCTTTCCGAAACAGATGTGCTTTCAAATAGTAGGACAATTTCAAAGAGGTGGTTTGCTTCATTTTCTGGTAGTAGTGCTTGAAGTAGAGCAATCTATGATTCAACGTCTATGTTGCTCGTACAAATTTTACAGGAATATTTCTTATTGCAGTGACTTCAAGGGCTTGAAACATTGACACTATAGTAGCGTACTGTACTATACTGTACTATTCATGAAATTCAGGAGCCTGCAACTCTATGTTAGAGTTTATATCCAACATCTGTGCATCTCCACAGTCATGTATATATTGTAAAGCACTATCGTACTTCTTACTCACTTACTTTACTTTCACTGCGCCATTGCATTGTTTGGGGACACCTCTCTAATTTCAAAGATATATGTTAACAGAGTTAAATGATTTTGCTTCATACGATTCCAAATGTTGAGTAATCAAATAAAATATATTCTTTCTAGTAAAACAAATCTATTGAGGGTTATTCTCATGGTTGCCGTGGAAGTTGAGGTCACACTTCCCCCTTCAGGGACCACTGGTTCCTATATACAAATGTAATGGGGCCTTATTAATAATACACCTGCTAGTTTTCTATGGATCAGATATTTTAAACAGAGGCCAAATTATGTAAAATAATTCTGACTTGATTGTACAGTGGGCCATTCCTCGTGCAAACGGCTGCACCTTGATAAAGAGCGCAAGAGCATATTGAGGGGCTGATTACGATGGCGGGCGGAAAAGCATTCCGACCGCCGTGCTAGCGGGAAATTTCCACCCGCAGGTACCGCGGCAAAACCGCCGGCCAGATTAGGATGCACCGCCAGAAACTCCCTACCGCGGCGGTCGGATTCCAGGATACACCGCCGGGAACGTGCGGAAAAGCTGAAAATCCATCCCCGGCGGTCGGAATTGCAGCGGTAACACCCCGAACCGCCGTCCGAACTGCGGTCAGGAGTGTCCGGGAGTGGATCTTCGCTATCCGCAATATTGCTTCCGCCGTCCTCGCATAGCTGGATTCACCGCTGCGGTGTGATGGGCTGTTTGTGGCATCGTGATTCGACCCGCGGTCGTAACCGCGTTCCGCACGGCGGTCCCTCTCTATTGGCTCCGTCCGCCACCGCTGCGGAGGGGGATTTCTGTCAGTTCCCGAAACACCGCAGCGGACGGGAAATGGGCTATCTTTGCCCATCGTAATTCGGCGGACGCAAGGACCGCCGATGGAGTGCGGAAAAGGACATTTTCCGCCACCGCCAGCACCGCGGTGGTGCCTCCACCTGCCATCGTAATGAGCCCCTGAGTTTGTACCTTTGAACCCAGGTAGCCAGTGAACTGTTAGAAAGTGGTAGTCCCTCTTGTGTGCTAGAGCAGCCGGATGTATGAAAGAATATCGACAACAATATTGTGTCAAACATATTATCTACAATAAGATCAAGTTTACATACTTTGCATGTAAACTTCCAAAATATTGAGTAAACATTTTGTTGAACAAAATATCGCCCCAAAAATCTAAGTATATCCAAAAATTCCTACATACCATTATATGTAATTTATTTAAAATATTGAAATATTGAATAATGAAATAATCAATAATAAATTGTTCTAATTAATAATGTACATTAAATATATAAATAACAATTTTTGGATATTTGTATTTATATGTGTGTGTGTGTGTATAGATACATAGGGGCCTATTAGGATGGCGGACCGCCATGGTGGTGGTGGCATGCCACATCCAAAACATTGTGGTGGGCGGTGCTCACAGCACCGCCCGCCACAATGCCATGGCTGCACCTTGTGCACTTGCATGCACAACTTGGCAGGGGGGTACCCCAACACCCTGGGGGCCCGCAACGGGCCCCCAAATGCAGGATCCGCATGCCTTTCCATGGCGGCGTTGCCGCCATGGAAAGGCTGCTCTCCGCCTGTATGCTAATATGGATGGCGGGGTCTTCCAGACACCGCCACCATATCCAGCCCCTTTTCCGCCCGGTCGACTGGTCGACCGGCAGAAAACCGGCGGACTAAGGCTGCTCTCCGCCTGTATGCTAATATGGATGGCGGGGTCTTCCAGACACCGCCACCATATCCAGCCCCTTTTCCGCCCGGTCGACTGGTCGACCGGCAGAAAACCGTCCGCCGGGGTCTCTCCCACCATAGTAATATGGCGGGGAGGAAATGGGTGGCGGGCGGTGTATAATGGCGATCCGCCCGACATTATAATGAGCCCCATAGTCTCCCAAAAATATAAAAACAATAATTAAACAAATATATATATATACATATATACATATATATATATATATATTTCCGACAGTTACTGCACTCAGCTGATCCGCTTCCTTACGATGCCGGTGCCTGCGACGGCGGCAGCAGCCGTCATAAAGTTGAGAAAGGCTTCGCCGAAACGCGTTGTTTGTGTGCACAATAAAGTCTATTGCGCCGTCCTCCGGTTCTTTTCTGGATTCCCCTGAATTCCTTGCATTTTATATATATATATATATATATATATATACATATATATATATATATATATATTCACCAAACTCCTTCTCCACGTGTCAGTTTCCCTGGGCACAAAGAAAGAGCGCGGACCTCGTCAATCTTCAATATGCAATGTTTATTTGTGCTCCCCAAACAATGCTGCTGCCATGACGCGTTTCGTCCCTCTAGGGGACTTGATCACATGACGCGCTGGTAGTTTAGGCAATTATTTAAATACTGTTTGCAACGTTATCATGTGACACCTTTCTTAAAGTGCACGGTGCTCATAAATAAATTAATAAAGTTTAACATATCCAAACTAACAAAATTGACAATATAATTCCTGCATAAATGCTGTTTGCACCGATTTGTTTCTTAAATACATATATATATATAAATATATAAATACATATAAAATTCGATAAATATATAAATACATAAATGTTACATTGAAAATCGGTTTTAAAACATGTTTTAGTTACGACTCAAAGGCTAATAGAGCCTAGTACTATTTAATAGTATCATCTTCCCTCTCATGTATATGATATAAATTGTCATTGTCTATGTTTGGTTATTTTAAAAAATAAATAAAGCGTGTTTGCTACCCTAACGTGCTATCTGCCTTAAACTATCTATTATAACCTAAGTAAGTGAAAGAGAATAAAAAAGTGAATAAAAAAGTTTAAAACCTGAAATGTACTAAAAATCCTATTTAAGCGGTCTGGATAAGATGTTAAATTAAAATATTAAGGGGAACCCTGGTTGATTTAATCTATAGTTTCTTTAAAGTTTTTTACTGATATCCTATATTAGACACATCATAAAAAAAGGGGAAGAAGGGGGGGATTTTTGGGGGGAGAGAGAACCTGAGTATCAATGTGTGATTCATTTACTCTACAGATGTTCAAAGATGGTTGCTGTATTTAAAATAATCATTTAGTAATAAACTTTAAATTTGAATTTTTATTACTCTTGAATTTTTTACTCGGAGAAGGTTGGTTAGATCTGACCCACTACCTGCCTCATTTGTCTAAGCTTGTGAATTCAGAAAATAAGACTGGAATGGAGTTCCTCAGTGGCGTTCAATCCATTTGGCTGTTTGGTATCGAGATTTAAGATGTATTGCATCTCTAATTTATGGAGGGCTTTCTCACGATCGCCCTCTTTTGTTGATTGGAATACAGTCAATTAAATAATATTTAAGTTCTTTAGGATTGCCTTCATGTTTTTCATTAAAATGGCGTGCCACTGGGTATGTGGTGTCTTTATTTTTAATTGCTCGTATATGCTGGAGTACCCTTTTATGACCCTGTAAAATAGTACTGCCAACATATTTTAATTTGCATGGGCACTCCAGCACATACACCACATAGTCAGTTTTGCAATTGAGCACTTTGTCTATCCTCCTCTCAATGTCTCCAAAAGGAACCTTTTAGCTCGTCATGTTGACCCCATATTGGCATGCTTTACAGGTTTTACACTTATAAAAGCCAAATCTCTGAGACAACCAAGTATTTTTGTTCACTGGGCCAAATGGATCATTTTTTACTAAGGCATCCTTCATGGATCTGCCCCTACGATAAGTTATGGCAGGCCTTTTCGGGGCTGTAGGGCCAATTATCGGGTCCTGTTTAATTAGGTACCAATTTTTCTTTATGATTTTTCTTACAGCAACCTCTTGCTGATTGTATTTTAAAATGAACCCAAAACTGCTGGTTTCTTTGGTTTTTTCCATCGTTGATTTAGTTTTAAGAAGCATTGCCCTCGATTCTTGATTACTTTTTTAAGAGCTGCCTCTAAACATTTTTGACTATAGCCCCTCTCTGAATCTTTTGATACACTCATTTTGAGCTAATTGGAGGTCCCTATCATTGCTGCAGATACGTTTAAGCCTATATATATATATCGCCACACTCCGCCTCAACGTTCCTGCGGGAACAAACGGAAGACGAACCCAGATTTGGTGTAACTTTCGTTTATTTGCAGTGAGCCACCATTACTGCCATATATATATATATATATACATATATCAGAGAGAACAAGCATTGGCATAGCCAATAGGTCTCGCTTTTGGGACCTTATAAGTATTTAGTTATGCAGCACAATATACTTGGTGCAACAACATCAACTGTTGCATGGCTAAACACTTATAAGGTCCCAAAGGCTAGACCTATTGGCTATGCCAATGCTTGTTTTATATAGCGTGAGCTCGACCCGACGGAATTGAAGCGCTTTACATGAGCACTAGTTACGTTTCACAAGGACACATTCATTTTTGGTAGGCACCAAGTGATTTGCCCAGAATCACAGGATTTTGAGCCGAGGCTCTAAGCTCCAACGTTGGCAGCTCTGACCGTTACGCCACATCCTCATGTTGCGTAATCTCTCATTGATTTCCATTCAGTCACCCTGCAAAACTGCTCAATCTTCGTAGGGTTTGAGAGGGATGCCTACTTGCCCAGCCTGGTGGGTTGGAGAGGACTGCTTGAGCATCTGTTACAACCTCCAAGGCCAGCCATAAAACCCCTCACTGTGTCTCTCTGTACAGTCACCCTGGGTTTCCTCCGTGAAACTTTCACCTTGATCTTATACTCTTCCGTGCCTTCGTAACTGCCCATGTGTCTATTACCTCCAGTCCTGTTTCCATAGCTTCCAGGGAGCCACTAGAACTTTCCTTGAATATTTCTGAATATACTTACCCACTGCGTTGCTAGTATTTCTTCTTTGTGCCTTTACGTTGGCCAAGGTATTGTCAACGCTGTCTCTGTCACGTACGTAGGTGCGTGCATCTGTGTTAAATATATGAGAGAGCGAGAGAGAGATTTGCTTTTACCCAATGTTTATTTTGTTATATTGGCGAACAGGTGGCTGCTATCCAGTGATAACGTTTTATAACAAGTCCAAGACTGGGGAAAAAACACAACCCTGGAGAGGATGAGCTGAAATACTTGTGCCTTTTGGGGCCTTAACACGATAAGTTTCAGAAATGAGTTTGTTGAGGCTGCACTGGAATGAAGTCACCTCGGACGACTGTCGGTGCAAACGTTACGTGCTTAAACCACTTTACTATTGTTCCCTACCCCCTCGCACCCCCTCGGCTGACTGTGAAGCTGGGAACCCAGGTTCGAGCTTGGCAGGAGGCTCTCAAACACCGCGTGTTTCTGCACAAATCACTTAATCCCCCCCCCCGGGTGCCTAAAGAAAGAAGGAAATGCACCCGGAGTGACAGGGGTCACGGGGTCACTTTCCATTCTAGGAAGACAGGGGGTACAGAGGGTCTTCTTTCATTTTAAATATACAAATGGAACTGGTGCGTTGTAAGAAGGGGAAGTAATTCCTCCTCAATCCCGAGGGTCCCTAGGGGCCAACTAGCCCACCAGATACCTCCAGTATGCACCAGAGAGCTGCTTTGCAGAGAGGTGTTCAGAGGCCACGCCCCTTTTTACAACACTCTGCAACGCAGCTCCGTGGCGCTCACTGGAGGTACCTGGTGGGCTAGTTGGCCCCCAGGGACCCTCAGGATTGAAGGGGATTTAATTCCCCATCTTAAAACGCGCCACAGGGCCTGTTTGCACACATGTCACCTGAAGCCCCGCCCCCTCCCTTCACCACTGTGCAAACGCGCCCCGTGGCGCGTTTTAAGTTGGGGGATTAAGTCCCCTTGAATCCTGAGGGTCCCTGGAGGTGTAAAAAGGGGCGTGGCCTCTGTACACCTCTCTGCAACGCAGCCCCCTGGCGCATACTGGAGATTCCCGGTGGGCTAGTTGGCCCCCAGGGACCCCCAGTATTCAAGGGGAATTACTTCCCCTTCTTACAACGCGCCAGGGGGCGCGTTTGCAGAGTGCTGCAGGGAGGGGGCGGGGCCTCCGGCACGATGCCGTTTTTTTTTTTTTGCTTCCTTTTTTTTTATGGGAGGGGGGCTGCGTGGCCCCCCTTCCCTCGCCCACTTTTGTCCCCGGGGACTCCATCCCCCGGGGCCTGAGGCTGTTCTTTTATTTATTTATTTTTATTTTTTTAAACGGGAAGGGGGCCGCGTGGCCCCCTTCCCTGGGCTTGTATTTGCCCCGGGACCCCATCCCCGGGGCATGCCCTCTTTTTTTTTTTTTAAATAAATATTTGGAGGGGGGCTGCGTGGCCCCCCTCCTCAGGCCATTAAAGGCCCCGGGGAACCCATGCGACCGCCAGTAGATAATATATACATAACATTATGGCCACAATGGATTCAGGATTCAAGCCAAAATCAACTTTTACACCCATTATGCCCAGGGACAACATCGATATTTTCAATGAACTAATCACAAAAGAAATTAAGACGTTATATGGCAAAATCCAAACAAACAAGAAAAAGTTCAATATACAGCAACACAAATATAAACAATTGGTTGAGAAACTACAGAAAGATGACAAAGTAGTTATACGAAATTCAGACAAAGGGGGCAATATTGTGTTGTGGCCTAAACACCAATACCTAGAGGAAGCCATGAGACAACTGGGGAACAGGAGCTGTTATAAACTGGCAAGTAAACAAACAATGATAACAGCACAGAATGAACTGTTCTCAAAGCTTTTGGCATGGAAAAGTATGGGTATGATTAATCAGGAGGAATATAAATTTCTAAAAAAGACCATCCCATTACACCGGTTATATATTTCATACCAAAAATACACAAAGACAAACACAAACCCCCTGGTAGACCAATAATATCGGCTAAACAGAGCCTTCTGGAGAATATTTCGGTGTATATTGATCATTTCTTGCAAAATCTAGTAAAAACGTTACCATCTTATGTACAGGACACGACAGACTTCTTAAGACAAATCCATGAGGTCCAATGGTGTGAGGACTATCTTTTAATAACATTGGATGTATCAGACCTATATACGTCGATTAATCACAGTGATGGTCTAAGGGCACTTGAACATTTTTTGAGTACTAGGCCAATAGAATTGTATATGCATAACAAAATGATTGTTGATTTAACCAAATTTTGCCTAGAAAACAACTATTTTTTATTTCTACAACAGGTGTACCACCAAACCAGAGGCGTGGCTATGGGGGCAAGCTTTTCCCCTAGCTACGCCTGTTTGCACATGGGATGGTGGGAGGAACGAGTTGTAGCTACCACCCATAGAGATGTATTAGCCAACCATGTTATCAAATGGATACGCTACATTGATGACTTATTCATTATATGGCGGGGTGATAGACAAAGTGCAGAAGAGTTTATTCAGAAATTGAATAACAATAACATAAATTTACATCTGACTCACAACATCAGTAAAAATGCAGTTTGTTTTCTAGATGTGGAGGTATATATAAATGAGGGCAGGTTAAATACAAAATTACACCGAAAACCAACAGCGGGCAATACAATACTACATTCAAGTAGTTTCCACTCAAAACACACGATCAGCAGCATTCCATATGGGGAAATGCTGCGGATACGTAGAATCTGCAACAATGAGCATGATCTAATAGAGGCCCAAGAAGAATGTAAGTTGAGGTTTCTAGCTAGAGGATATACCTGTACCACAGTTAATAAAGCTATGTCTCGTACTAGAACAATAAACAGGAGGACCTGCTTTTTAAACCTTCCAACAGCAAAATAAAACAGATACAAAATGCAGGGCATAATACAGGTAATCCCAGATTGATCATGACTTATAACAAACAAAAGGACAGCCTCGCCAGGATCATCAAAAAAAATTGGCAGTTGGTCCGTAGCGATCCCATACTAGGAGATACAGTATCCCAATCTCCAGTAATCACCTATAGAAAAGCCCCTAGCACGAGTGACTTTCTAGTAAGCAGTAGTCCGGAAGTCAAAACTAGTACCGGTTGGCTAACTGGTGGCAAGGGATTTGTGAGATGCACAACATGCAGAGCATGCAAGTTCGGCACCAGCAAAACATCATTTAAAACACCCTTTAAGGACAGACCGGTGCTGATTGATAAACATCTCACTTGCAAAACCGAATTTGCAATCTACGTGCTGGAGTGCTCTTGTGGGCTGCGATATGTGGGCAGTACAAAACTGCCGGCCCACAAGAGAATTCTCCAGCACTTACGTGCCATAACAAATCTAGATATTACTTACCCAGTGGCCCGTCATTTCAGTGAGGTCCATGATAAGAATCTGGACCACTTGAAGTACTATGTGATAGATTGCATCCCAGCACAAAGACGTGGGGGTAATAGGGAGGCCAGTTTGAGAAGACTAGAAACCAAGTATATTCTAGAATTAGACAGTAAGAGCCCTCAAGGATTAAATACGACTGAGGACTTACATACTTGGTTATGAGGTCTACACAATGCTCACACACTTTTAAATCTAGATTCAAACCATTGGGGTTTTATATAATTTTTAGGCCGCTACATCACGAATACTGCATAACACAAGTTCTCTTTTTTTACCCTTTTTTTCAATTTTATCTTTACTTCTTAGTACTAGACACTTTTGCACACAGGGGCACTTAGCACTTTATGATCAAACAGTACATTCTTGAGGACAAAAACCAATGGGGGCAATAGTGTCCGGATATGAGCAGTAGTTGCACAGGAGGTTGTTTTTAAATGGTTTTTATATATATATACAATTTGTTGGGGGAAAAAATTTTTAGAGAGCAATTTTTACGAGTAATGATCAGTGGTTTTTAACATTCAATTTTAAGGCCGCAATTGGCGTACTCGTATTTAAGTGTTTTTGTAAATATTACCTAATTGTTGTGTATTAGATTTTATCCATTAATGCTGCTATTTAAAATGTATTTATACAGATAAAATTGCGTAATTTGCACATGGTGGTAGATAATATATAACCATAAAACAACCGTTGTGAACATCTGTCTACCCACAATTGTACTGTAACATCACAAAGTCAGACGAGTAGTCTGTCTTTAATGTCTATTTGAGCACTTGGCACTTTAAATATGGGGAGGAAGTGACGAAAGAAACATGTGATCAAGGCCCTGCGAGGCCGAAACGCGTCATGGCAGCACAGCAATAATAAATATCAAGCACAAAGAAAAAGAGGAGTCCGTTTCCATCTTTTTTGGCGTAAAACCAGAGACAAGAAGGAGAAAACGTACGATATATATATATATATACACATATATATATACATATTAAAATATATATATATATGTATATATATGTAAAACATATATTAAACTTAATTTTAAAAATACAATTAATATAAAAATAGTTTTAATTCAGAAACTGTTGGGCTGTGGAGAGATTACATGTACTATTTCCCCTCCAAACTATGCAAAATCAGAGAAAGTATTAGATTTTGGCGGGGTTAGATTTACTGTTCTTGCTCCAATCTAAGCAACAGTAGGGAAAGTGTTGGACTTTGGAGGGGTTACATTTACTATACCCACCCTAGAATATGGAAATTATGGACTTTGGACAGGTTAGATTTAACGATCCCGCTCCAATCCAAGCAATGTAAGAGAGACTGTTGGATTTTGAAGGTTTCAGATTTACAATTTTCATTCGAATCTAAGCAACAGTAGGGAAAGTGTTGGACTTTTGGGCGGGGATTAGATTTTTCTATTCCCAACTCCAATCTAAGCAACAGTGGGGATAAAATTAATTTCAAAACATTTATTATTTTATGCACTTAACAATGAATTACCAATTGATGGAAATACAACAAATAATTCAAATAGCAATCAATCAATAAATAATTGACGTACTTAATTACTCATTTAATATTTAATTAACATAAATATTGAAAACCATTACCATTTACATTATTTCTCACCCTATTGCCTGACAAACCCAACAACGTGCTATTAAATTATAAATTACTGATCAAACTATAGAAAAGTTGAATTACATGTTAAAAAGCTAAAATACACTTAAATAATTAAAATAACAATTAGTCAAATAATTCACATAATCAATTATCAAGTCAATATTTAAATAACATAAACATGTTTTAAAATAAACAACAATCATTTATATTTAAAAAAAACTGCCCACCCTATTTCCCTACAAACCCAACAATGCCCAAAAATGCTAAATTATAAATGACTAATTACATGTAAAAATTAATTACACATTAAAACTTACAAACTATAGGCCCGATTATGATCTTGGTGGATGGGATACTCAGTAACAAACGTGATGGATATCCCGTCCACCAAACTACATGTTCTATAGAATATAATGGAATTGTATTTGCTGGACGGGATACCCATCACGTTTGGGATGGAGTAACCATGTCCGCCAAGATGGTAGTTAGGCCCTATGCTAAAATAATGAATCTAAAATAATATAGGAACTGATATATATATATAAATATTAAATACAAAGCAATATTTAATACAACTACATTAAACTAAACAATAATATATGCAACAATATTTTAAAAAGCAATATTATATACATAAAAAAATATATTCCTAACTTCTTTATTCTGCCCAGTGATCTTTTTGGCTTGCCAATATTTTTGACACAATATTGTTGCACCACAATATTTCCAAAACTAAATTTTGGGCATTTGCCCCACACCCATGGTGGGTGCATTAACTTCGAACTCTTCCACTGCAGGGCTACAATCAACCCACTACCCGCAAGTGGGATTCTCATGAAGAGGCCTCCAGGGGGTCCTAATTGGGCCTGAGTGAAAATTACGCTGGCATAATTAGCGTAAATCCAGGAATTTTGCATTACGTTTGCTACATAACATTCCTGAAAATTCATCATTACATCACTTCATGTAATTACGCAACATTAGAGGTAAACATTTACTGTAAATATCACCATTTGCAATAATATTTTACTGCAAATGTACAGGAACAGCAGAATGCAAGCAGCTGTTGTTCGGGGTGCTTTGATTAAAAGCTTTCCTCACTGTTAAAACTGACACAAGAACGCATTTCACGCTAGAACATAGCACAAAATTACAGATTTGCTTTTTGTGGAATTACGCATAATTTTGCGTAATTTTGGTGACATTTCAAATAAATTTGCAAAAGAAAATTACGCAAATTTTACACATACCGAGTCCCATGACTCTCAGGCTCATGCTTAAATGGTCACTCTAGGGCTGAGGATGTGCAAATAGTAGACCACTTATTGGTGGTCTAAACCGCAGCCCTTTCCACCCCCGGTTGCACTAGCACATGTTCAGTCAACGGGACATTAGTGAGTTAGTTAATTAGTTAGTTAGTTAGGATTTTTGTAAAGTACTGGCATGAAGCCTTCAAACTACTGTAGAGTGCTGAAAGGACAACATGCATCGGGGCAACTCATCCAAGCATTAGGGTAATCACGACCATGCTCACATTTGTCTTACCTTGATTTTTGGTCTGCTGGAGAGCCTGGGTTTGTTGGTGACCATAAGTAGAACAAGCATTGGCATAGCCAACAGGTCTCGCCTTTGGAACCTTATAAGTATTTAGCCCTGCAGCACATTATCCTGGGTGCAACAACATTTACAGATGCAGTATTTTTTTCTTTCCAGGTTGATTTAGTCCCATTACTATTGGATCCGGCAGAGGATGCTAGCAGGTGTCCGCTCTTAGAAGCCACTCACCACGCTATAGTGTGGCACGGCCCTGCACTTTCGTCTCTGGTTTTAAACAGTGGCGCGTACTGCGTGCCCCTTGCCCTCGCCCCTACGGACGTCAGTGGTTCCTGAGGGGGAGTCAAAGCAAAACATTTGCATAATCTGTGCCTAATACACCTTGCAGGGTAACACTTTCCAGCTTGTCATTAGACAGGGTAAAGTAAAAGCAGCCATTAAGTATCCAAGGGGCCCATTAGGATGGCGGGCGGAAGCACCACCGCCGTGCTGGCGGATGCAAAAACCACCAGTTACCGCCCGCATGCCGCAGCCCACACGCCCGCCAAATTACGATGTGAAAAGGCAGCCAAACACCTCCGGCAAGCCAGCGACGCCGTCCGCCATCAAAGTGCGCCCGCTCACGTAGCGGCGCAGCCCAATGGAGACACACCGCCAGACGAAATCACGTACCGCCCGGCGTACAAATTACGATGCCGCAAACAAACAGCTCCCACGGCTAAGAGACACCGCACGTGAAAGTGAGGCGGAAACCCGAACGCCGAGCACAGACACCGAAGAGGCGACCCCCCGAGCATGAATCCAGCACTGCAGGCCCTCCCCATGCTATACCTGATGCACCACCAAGGAGGCAACGTACCGCGGAGACGCAGGTAGGCACACACACAACAAGGGCACGCAAACAGCGCACACAGTGCAAGTGCGGAAAAGGAGGACATGGCACCCCCCAACACCCCTGCGTGGACAAGACACATCCACCACTGCACCCACAAATGTAACACAGGGCAAATTGCAACATCACGCAACTATCATGGGCACACCACCTTGGACCAGGAACTAACGACCACGTCACGGCACCGCAGCACAGCGGCGATGACGCAGCCACACATGCGCACAACTCAGCGCCCAACCATAACGCCATGTATGCGTCGCACACAAACAACACAGGGACACAACCAAGCACCACACACACCAGCCACACCCAGAACGCACATGACACGTGACAGGCCTGCCACAGTCATGTCCCCAACGCCCAATTCACGGACAACACCCAACGTCACACAACCGACGCCCACATGTCAGTGAAGTCACGCAACATCAGGACACACCCCTGTGTGACAAACATGGCGAAGCACACAGCGGCGGCAACACCACCCAGCAGAACATGGACCCCGTCGGGAAGAGGTACGCCAGTACCACACAGAAACACCCATACCACCCTGCACCCATGAACCAGACATACAAAACGGAACACCAAAGAGCCCGGGGACCGACAACAGGTGGACCCAAGAATGACACCCACACACAAGGCCCAACGCATAGCGGAAACACAGCCTGCCGCCCACACACGGGAGAGCAGACAGCACTGAATGACCTTCCATTCCAACTCCGAAACCACAACCTGACTAAACAAGCCGGAGAATACAGCCATTGTCCCAAAAAAGACCAACACAGGCATGCAGAGGAAACCGACCACAGGGCAGATAGCGCATATCACCTAAGAACATACCGAACGGGAAAGAAAAATATAAAACTCCCCCATGCCGTTCCCATGCAAGTTATCTGGAAGGAGTCACACACCACTGACCTTGAACATTCAGAGAAGCACGTGGGATGAGGGCCCGTGTCCTCCGCACAAGCTAACAGAACACAAGTCCTGCCCCCCTACGACCATCACATACCTCACAGCAACCTCGGAGTTTGCACACTGCAGACTGCACACACAGCCGGAGCACGCCACCACATCGCCCCGCAGCAAAATGGCACCTACAACACACCTACCCAACTACGCCAGACAGGTCAAGCTGTACAAACACAACCTGATACAGATGTTGGGATGCGAACCCCTATCCCTGCTGAACGTAAGTTACCGACTGACTTACCGCATCGCATTGTTCAGCTGCGTCATACCCGTCTTCTACTGTCGGAGGTGTCCCTTCCACCATCCTGTGGAGTTGTGCCTCTCCAACCCGGCATGTCCAAGGGTGGACCTGCTACCACTATTCCACCCTCTGGACGCACACGACAGGGTCTGTTCAGCCTATGGGGGCATGACGTATGTGGCGAACATCGGACCCACACTGCAATGGGACCACTGTGCCTCCACACTACGGATCATGGATCACAGCTACATCGAATGTCACCCAGCATGCCCCATCATGCTCCTACAAGGGACAACTTACGAACAACACCGTGACAGCCACCATCCGCTACATTGGCTGGCAAACATGTATACCACCAATGAAATGGAAGCCCTGCAGGAAGCCATCGCATACCTGTCAACCTGTCAATTCAGTAGGACCCCAACGCAATCCCCCAAGTGAGCCATGATGTCCGACACTGTACCCATGCTTAGCTTCCGCACGGACTGGCCAGTAACCACTACAACAGCCATACCAAACGACCTGAAACTGATACCACACCATCAACGACACTGCCATGACATCGGATGTGTCCGGGACATGCACTCTGTTCCCCATCACATCCAGGAACTCTGCATGTATTGGGGGAGGCAGTGGCATGGGATATGTGTATCGCACCCACATGGACAGAACTGCACGTACAACTATGCCATGACATGGATCCTGCGCCCATGGACATATGCACCGCACAGTGGACAGGAATCGCCCGGCTGGAGTATGTGAGAGCTGCACCCCTTCTCCCCCTCCCCGGAAATCCTGTAACAGGACCTTTGCATGGACGACAAGTGCATACAACAACAACACGACCCCAGTGACTGTGACATGTCCAGTAGCCAATATATGGCAACAACAAGTGGGACGCCGTTGCATGCACGTAAGCCCATGCCCTGATGTCAACTCACACGCACGCGTGCATGAGTAACAACAGCAGCACACCTGTCACATGGAACTGAGATGGACTGTGCCCATGATGCCAAGCGGTCTGGTAGGCTAAATGTATACCGTCTGTGTCAAAGTCCGCAGCACCGCAGCTATTTGCAAATGAACATTAGCACAGCAACGGCCAAGCAGATGTAACTCTGAAGCCCACATCCCACATGCAACAGCTAATCACATGTACCCCTACACCCTTAGCTATGTGCAATCATGCTCAGTATATCCTCCACATGCATTCCGCTGCCAGTAGTGTCCACTATACTGCATCACAGAGGACATAAGTCACAATACATGGTTTGAAGAAAGAAACTGCCTCTGCTGATTCCTTTCACAAGTACGAATGTGAGATGATGAGAGTGTGTGATGTACACGGCAGTCGTGACATGACTATGTAGTCCACTGTCATTGGATGTCAACGCAAATGAGTAGCACAACTGTGGAAGACACACATGTGTCGTGTGAAGCGGAGTGACGCTTCGCTCAGGTGGGTGGGTGTGACGGGTAGATGCGCACATGCAAAGTTGAAACACGCTGTGTCGGGAGGGGTCCGGAACTGCACATTACCGCTTCCCTGGGCAATGTTAAAGGCCACCTGTCGGGGGGTGTGAACACGTGTGTGCACAGCAGCCGGGCACACGAACAATGTGGTATCAGGCGTACACGTCAGCCCACCCTCTGTGGACAAGCTGGATCCTGTTGTGCGCCCGCCAGGCCCTTGACAAGGCACACACAGCCCCTGCCGACCAGGTGTATCCCCAACATTGTCAACCTGCACAGGCAATCCAGGGCACGGGATGGCAGTGGAGCATGGTGGGGGAGAGGACTCGGCGCGCTCCTCCGGGACACATC
Organism: Calotriton arnoldi; assembly: GCA_963921515.1. Taxonomy (NCBI): domain Eukaryota; kingdom Metazoa; phylum Chordata; class Amphibia; order Caudata; family Salamandridae; genus Calotriton; species Calotriton arnoldi. The sequence continues at coordinate 1,643,939 of CAWUFW010002412.1, forward strand.
ACGCAGGCAAAACATCCTCAATGTGTAGCATGGCTCAAGTCATATGGAAGTATTGGGGGACGCACACGTCACGAGCAGGAGTGACGTCACGGAAGGTGGCTCGCACCATCCCACCCATTGCCTACATCTCCACACACGTCACATGCCGTTGCAACAGAGAAGCCAGCGCGTGCGCAAGCACCTCCGAGCCCGCCCTAGTGAGGCAAAAGAGTGAATGTGTGGGTCCATCAGCCCCAGATGGACGCGGCATGGGCCGCTAGGACAGCTACAGCCTCTGTGTGTCGCAGGTGGTGTATCCGGACTGCGGAGACTGCTATGCATTGTCTATGTTGCCCGGGTCTCGAGTCGGGGCACCACGCAGGTGGACGGCGTCCCGCCACACATCATGCCGTGAGACAGACCACTCGTTCAACTGGACCCACACATACACTCCTTGGCCTCTCCGGGCGAGCTTGGGGCTGCATCTGCATGCGCTAGCCCCACAGGTGCAAATGCATATTGGGGGAGCGAGGGAGGCCATGAGGACAGGGACAAAGACGACTGTATTACTGTCAGTGAGTTCAAGGAATGACCCTGATGTGGACAGGAAAATACGTGCCCCGTGTGTATTGCAACTAGTCGCTAATCCGATCACCCTCCCATGTCCTGCATGTAAGCCCGCACCTAGCCCCGCCCACCCGCCACACTGAAATTAGCACCAGCACAACATCATTCACATTCGAAGCACTGACTGGGGGTGACAACCATTGGACACACTTGTTGAGGCCACCCACGCGTACATGTGGGCCCTCCATGATCCATGTCACCTGCGGCAAAGTGATGACATGCGCAATGACGGAAGTGAGGAGAGCTGTCCGCCCCATGCACAGATGGTGCATCAGCTCCACAGACCCAGCAGCGAGTGCAGCAGGGGTCACATGTGCAGGGGCAGCTGTGCCTGGTGTGAAGGCACATTCAAATTGACAGCACATCGACCAATGTGTAGTCTGCCCACATCTACAGTCCATTATCATGCGGACATAGAAAATGAACATAGGGCAACACATCTGTGTGGGTGCACCCACTGTGACCAACACTGCGCAATCATCGACGTACTCGCCCTGTGCATGGCCCACCACGCAACGGAGGTCACATTCAGTGCCACCATCCCACACACACATCCCTATCACGAGACATGGTGTGTCCAATAGTCAGTACTGAGTTAGCGCCCATCTGGAGGGTCCAGAACAGGAGACACATGCAACCCACTAGGCAGTCGGTGCTGTCACCTACTGGCATTGTGCAGTCAATGTGCAGGCCAGGCCTGCTGGGACTGAGAGGGGCAGCATGGCCCAGCCTGACATTCACACAAGCAACAAGTGCACTGAGACCTGCATTGGCAATTGCAGACGTTGGCCTGCACCCAGCTGGCCCGGGACGCCTACCTCCATAGTGGAACACGCAGGGTGCAACCGCGAGGGTCATCGGAGTTGGCCGTAATGGCCTGGCCCATGTTGGTGACAGTCCGCTGATGCCATGTGCACCACACAGTATGATGTGCGCACTGCATCTGCAGGTGTGGCCATGATGTGGGTGTGGGTGCAGGTGCACAATGGACGGGGCCACAACATGCCGTGTGCATAGGCAGGGACAGCCAGTGGCCGGCCCCCACATGTCTGTTAGCATGTCATCATCTGCACATTGGCATGGGTGCATGGTATACGCATATGCACACGCATGTCATCTCTCACTATGTACATCTGCCACTTGGCACGTGCAAGGTTACGTGTCACATGTGATGTGTATTTGCAAGCACACAGCCGTGTTGGCATGGGGCTGTCAATGTGTACACCTGACAATGCTTCTGGAGGTGTGATCCGTACAGTGCTGCACATAGGGTGCAGTGGTGACACCAATGACTGTCTCATATCCCCTCGTGCCACAGGTCCCACTTGTCTTGGCCGCTCAGCCTGTGCCCACATCGTCGTTGGTGTGTGCCATACTCATCCAGCCTCGGAAGCAGTGTGATGCACAGCAGCCAGTCATGTTGCCGTGGTGTTGCCGCTTGCCGAATATGCAGTCAGTCCCCATCAGCACGCCTCACAGGTCATTGAGGCCTGGATCCCCATGTGCATGCACATAGCAATGGTTTGTGTCACTGCCCATTGCTATTGGTGGGAGACCTGTGTAAGTGTATTGTGGCTGTGCTGTCCCTGCATGACAGCTGTTCTGTGACTCTAGTTCTTGCTCTGTCATATCAGTTATGTGTATGTGCAAATGCCATGTGGCGTGTCGCTTTGACATGTGTCCACTTACATCTTTCCTAGGCGGAGACCAAACATTTACCGCCCTTACCAATTGTTGGCGGACATGGAGGATTCTGAGGTCACCCGGAAATTTCACCTGGACCGACCAACCCTGCACCGACTGTGTGCCATGTTGGAACCCCACCTCCGTCCTCGCAGGGTGTATCCGACAGCATTCACCCCCACGGCTAAGGTGATGGCTGCACTGCATTTTTTCGCCACTGGGTCATTCCAGCACACAGTGGGCAGTGGAGGTGGGATGTCCCAGCCCATGTTCAGCATGGTGCTGAGGGATGTACTGGCAGCCATGATGCTGTACAGGAACAGGTACATCAGATTCCCCAGGGCACGTGAGTTGGCGGCAGTGAAGGGTGCATTCTATGCCCTTGGACGGATCCCACACGTCGTTGGTGCCATAGACTGCACCCATGTTGGCCTTGTCCCACCACAGGCCACTGAGCAGCTCTTCCGCAACCGGAAGCACACGCACTCCCTGAATGTGCAAGTGGTGTGCCTTGCGGACATGGTAATTTCCCACGTGTGTGCAAAGTTCCCAGGCTCGGCCCATGACGCGCACATCATGCGCAACAGCATATTACCACGACTGATGACCAATCTGCAACAGGACCGTGGCTGGATTGTCGGTGAGTATGTGGAGTTGTGTAGCGTGCTGGCTTAAGGATGCTGTCTACTGTCCTGTTTGAATTGCAACGGTTCTCTGTGTCCCTCACGCCCAGGTGACTCGGCTTACCCGAATGGGCCCTGGCTGCTCAGTCCATTGCGACATCCTCGGAGCCCAGCAGATGACCGCTACAATGAGGCACATGGGAGGACCAGACGTGTGGTTGAGCGTACCTTTGGCCTCCTCAAGTCCAGGTTCAGATGCCTGGACCGCACCGGGGGTGCGCTGGCGTACTCCCCACAGAAGGTGTGCCAGATAGTGGTGGCGTGCTGCATGCTGCACAATCTGGCCATTCGAAAGCAGATCCCCCTAATTGTGGATGACGGGGATCAACCAGGGCCCCAGCCTGCACACCAGGACAGCTCCAGTGAAGAGGACAGTGGAGAGGATGAAGCTGCGAATGTGCGTCAGCAGCTCATCGCCCGCTACTTCACTTGACGGTGAGTGACCATGTACGACGGCTGATGTAGCTGTAGTTGTGCAGGTGTATGTGTGCTCTGTTACTGGGGCCTTTTGTTCACTGAGTGCTGTGTGTCAATGGTCCATGTCCAGGTTGGTATGCCACTGTCAGTGGCTGTAGCATTGTGCCCTGTTGCTCTCTGAGATGTGTGTGCATTGCTTGTAGTTGGTGACAAGTACTGTGTGATGAGTGTGTGACACACTCATTGAATGTACTCTTGTTCTGTTTTTCACCCCTAGGTCCCTGCAGCCTCTCCTGTCCCATCGACATGCCACACAGCAGATGCTATTCTGCTCATGGTGGCGATTGCACATCGTGGAATAAACCCAGGACACATTAAGCCGATTGTGATCAAGGTGTATTTATTGACAGCGGTGACATGTGATTGTGTGCAAGGTGATGACAAATGTGGTGCAAGCTGTGACAATGAGTTGACGGTCATGGCTGCATGATGGTCAAGGTGTACCCATGCAGTTCTATATCCACAGTCCAACAGACACATGCCATTCACATGGCAGTGTGGGGTAGGATCGTATTACAAGTCAATGCAGTAGGTGGTCAAGGTGGCTGGCTGACTCACTGGCGTTTGGTGCGGGCGAAGTCCTCTCTGGACACCTGTTTCCACTTCGGACGGCCCCTTCCACGTTTGGTAGGGGGTGTTGATGTTCCGCTGGTGGTGGTTGAGGAGTGCTCACTCGCTGTGGATGCAGGGGAACGCGATGCTGCACGAACCTGCGCCACAGCAGGTGGTGGCGGAGGTGGTGTTGCTGGCCTTGCTTGTGCCCTCCCCCACCACCAGCTGGCCCATGAGGTCCGCGATTTGGGCCATGTGGGCGTCCATGGACCTCAACACCGCAAGGACCTCCCGCGTGTCGCTTGCCGACCTGGCCCATTCGCCTTGGGCCTCTTCATAGGCCCCAAGGACTCTGTCGATTGACGGCAGGGCTTGGCTCCCAGGCACAGTTGGCGTTGGCCTGGCCCTGCTCCTCCTACCAGTACTGCTGCCACCGACCTGCCCACTAGCCACATTGCTCACCACGGTCCTCGCTGTGGCTCCCAGGGTGGACCCAGTCGGCCGGACCACCACTTGCGCTGGGGCTGGGGCCAGTGATGACATGGTGGTGGTCGCGGCGGTGGTGGTGGTTGCGGCAGTGGGAGTGGCCGCAACGACCGTGGGAGTGGCCGCCACAACAGTGGTAGTGGCCGCTACAATAATGGCAGCAGGGGGCTGTGAGTGGTCATCAGCCCTGGATGATGGGTTGGTGGGTGGGAGGGTGCCTGGGGTGCGGTTGGGCCCTGCCACACCAGATGGGCCTGCTGGGTGGTCTGTGTCCGAATAGGAGGACAGATCCTCCACATCCGTGAGTCCTTGTTGGGGGCTTGCAGGCTGGCTGTGCTGGCTGCTGTCTCCATCTCCAGCATCCAGCAGTTCGTCACCTGTGGGGGAATGAGATATGTTATTGTGTTGCACATGACAAAGTATGTATAGGTTGTCTGACATCCACAGTTCGTGCACAGTCGTGCACAGGTTTCCCGGAGCCGTGTGTGTGGCTGTGCTATTTGTTGTTGTGTGGGCATGCCAATGGGACTGTGTGCTGTGGACATGTGGCATGGGACGGATTGGCAATGCCGATGGGTGTGTTGCTGTGCTCCTGCTTTTTGTGGCTCTGGTGTATGCGGACTCCAGACCCATCGTGGAGGTTGGTTTGTACTATGCTCTTGGGGTTCAAATGTGACGCTTAAAAACGCAGATGGCATAATGGGGGTCAGCCCCCTGAAACGCATTTGAGATGAACTATGCTTTGGGGGTTCATATGGAACGCTTAGAAACGCAGATGGCATAATGGGGGTCAGCCCCTGAAACGCATTTGAGATGAACTATGCTTTGGGGGTTCATATGGAACGCTTAGAAACGCAGATGGCATAATGGGGGTCAGCCCCTGAAACGCATTTGAGATGAACTATGCTTTGGGGGTTCATATGGAACGCTTAGAAACGCAGATGGCATAATGGGGGTCAGCCCCCTGAAACGCATTTGAGATGAACTATGCTTTTGGGGTACATACTGTGAGCCATGGGTGCAGAACGTGACATGTGTTGTGGCAACATGACAGTGCATGGTCTGAGGTGTGTGTATGTCTGACATACCCTGCATATTTGCTGTCTGTTGTGATTTCTGGCCATGTAATTGGACGCATTGTTATGAGTGAGTGATGGTTGTGTGCCACACGACGTATTGCAGATGGTCCAATTCCTTGGTGTGCGTGCTGCCCTGTGCCATGTGCATCTATGCAGTGCTCGGGGGGGTGTGGCCCATGTTATGTGTGGTGTTGCTCACAGTGTGACGTGCGCTTCATTCACTTCTGGCACATGATTTGTCATGGGCATGTTTCTTTGCGTGACTACTGTATGTGGACCAGCTGTTCGGATGACATACCTTTCATGTGACTGGGGCTGATGGATGAGATGGATGGTATGTTGTATGTGCATTGTGTGTCTGTGTGTTTGATGGGTCCAGTGGTGTTCGTGTGCATTTATGTTGTTCCACGCTGTTGCGTCTAGTGTGGTATGTCTTACATGGGCGTAGTTGTGGGATGTGTGGTTGACAGGCAGTAGGGGCTACATGGACAGGACTTCGATGGTGTTGCAGTTGTGTGTGATGGGTTGCACTGTGCCTGCCGTGTGGTTCTGTAATCAGTGTGACTTGTGCATGCAGACGTGGCTCCTTGGGTGTTGCTGTGTCTGTGATGGGTCATGTGGGGTGTGACTCTGTGGTTCATGTCCGTGTGCACATTGTTCACATGGTTGTGACAGGGAGCAGTGCTGCGTGTTCCTCTGCTACTTGACATGTCCCATGTGTTAGTCGTAATTCAGTCCTCATGCCTCCAGTCACCCCGCCCTGTCCAGTTTCCCACCTGCAGGTTGTTTTTGAGCGTGCACTGGACTGGATGCAACATGGTTATGGGCGGGGGGGTGCTCCATGTTGCAGGTCTGTGGGGGTGGGGGCGGTGTTATGGGTCGTGGTGTGGTGATGGCTGGACGCCCACTGACACCGTTTGTCCTGGGGCGGGATGTCTACCTGTCGGCTGCCGGTGTGCACTGCAGTGGCTGCTACGTGGGTGTGGGGTGTGGGCTGTGCTCCTCCTTGCTGTGCTGTAGGACTAGGGGCCTGGTGGGTGTTGTACTTCAGCTGTCCCCCCTCCCACCCACTGCCTTTGTGTTGCGGCTACTTACCTGTTACTTGTCGGTTGGTGCAGCTACGGCTGCCACATGGGTGTGGGGGGTGCTCGTTGTGGCGCTTCTGGAGTACTAGGGGACCTGTTGGTGGTTACGTGGCTGGCTGGGTGTATACATGCCCCCATGGTTTTGTTAGTTGATATGTTTGGGCTGTGTGTGTGGTGGTGCCTGTTGCATGTGTGAGTGATGTGTTGTGTATTGTGTACTGGACATGGGGGTGTTTGTCCCTCGGAGCTATGGCATGGTGGTAGTGCATGTGAGTACATAGCGGTGTGCTGGTATACATTTGTTTGTACTTACCAGCCTCCACTCCCCCTGGTAATCCGGTGAGGATCTCCGGATGGATGATGACTCGCACCTTCTCCTCCCACGCTTTGAAGGTCTTGTAATGCGCGGGATTCCCTCCGCCAGTCGTGGCAGCCAGCTCTCGATTTTTGCTCTCCTTCTTCTTGACCAGGCTTTTGATGTCGTTCCACCGTTTGTTTATCTCTCCTCTGTTTCTGGGTACGGTCCCGACTGCATTGACCTGGTCTACAATTCTGTTCCACATTCTGTTTCTGGTGGCTAGTGGTGTGTGCTGGACCTGGTTGCCATAGATTTGTGTGTGCACCTTGACGATCTCGTCGACCATGACCGTCAGCTCAGTGGAAGTGAACTTGGGCATTCTGTGTGATGCCATGGTGTTTGTGGTGCTGGTGCGGTGTGTGATGTGTGATGTGCAGGGGGTTTGTGGTGCCGGTGTTTGGTGGTGGTGGTGGTGGTGGGTGTGATGTGTGCGTATCTGTGGTGTGCTGCTGTCCTTGCTGTGTCACTGTGTCCTCTCCTCTCCTCTCTGCTTTGCAATGTTGCAAGGGGTTGTGGTCTGTGGAGGGGCTGCTTTTGTACTTACCTGTTTGGGTGTGTCCTGATGGTCTGTTGTTTTCAGGTGTGTTGTGGCTGGTGTTCTGGGCTTTGTAGTTTATTTGTTTGTCCAGGGGTGGTGTGTTTTCGGGATGTGTACTTTGTCTGTGTATTTGTGCGTGGGTTGCTGTGTGGACTTGTTTGCCATGTTGTGTGTGTTTGTTTGAGTCCGCAGCTGTTTCTGTGCAGGGACGTGGCCGACATGGCTTCTGCTGTGTCCATTTTCTTCAGTGTTGTTTACGCTGGCGGGTGGTGTATTTGTTGTTTTTCCGCGCTCATGTCAGTGCGATCGTAATTTCACGTGCGGTGTCTCGACCGTGAGGGCGGGCGGTTTTGTGTTGTCGTGCGTCTTTCCGTCCGTGGCGGGCGGTTTGACTCCGACTCGGGCAAGGGCGGGCGGTATTTTGTGTTTTTTTTACCGCCGCTGGCGGTTTTCGGTTCGAGGCATCATGATTGCTGGGTCGGTATTCAGACGGTGTAGGCGGGCGGATTTTTGCCGCTTTCATGGGTGGCGGATTTTTTTACGCCCGGTATCGTAATGGGCCTTCATGTTCTTAAGCCATCAAAGAACAGAGGGAAATTTGTCATATTTTGTATTAAAAAAAGTGTAGCAGAATGTTTTGAGCAGCGCTCGTGTTGAACATGGTGTAAATTATTTGCAAAGTGAAAGAACTGTCGTTTCTTGCACTGTTTGCTGCAAACCATGGGAGGTGAAAAGTACATGTTGCAATCACTCAATAAAAAAGCCTGTTGGACTGTCTGAGAGACTTTGGTTTCAAGAGTAAGTACAGTCAGCCAACATGAAAGGAGCACTACTGCATACATTACTGCGTTTATATGTTCGTTCATTCTGAGAATAAAAAAAAGCACGCTGCCCTCCAAAAGGATCTTTATTATGCACCTAGAATCCGACATTCGATTTTAGTCTCAGGAGCACCCAGACAAACCGCCTCTTCACAGTCGAGCTTCGGAATGACAAAACCTGGGGGCATATTAGCAAGACCCACGTTAAAATTTTCGCCGTTTTAGCGGCAGGAAACTGCCGCTAAAACGGCGATAATGGGCTTGCTAATATGGGGCCGATTCCGATCTCGGCCGGTAGGGCTCCGAATCGGATTCGGCTTTACCGGATCTGATTCGGAGCCCTGTTTCCCGACCGAACCGTACGCGGGTCCGGCCGAGCGAGTACGATGCGAAATCGCCGACCGACTCGTCCGGGCGTCCCGACCGCTCCGACCGACTCGCTCCCGGCTCGAACCGCTCCGACCGACTCGCTCGGACTCGACTCGCACCGCGCAATGGAGACGTTTCCCGGCCGGGTAAGTACGATGCGCGCCGCGAGCATTCCGACCGAGCCGCGCACTCCGGCTCGTAAGAGCTGTCGGAGCCGTACTTTGGGGGTCCGTGTCGGACCCCCCTGTACGCGTAGCCGCGCGAGTCGCACACAGGGGGACCCATGGGTCCCCCTACCTGTGCGTGTACGGCGCGAATCGCTTCGCCGCGTACCCGCTGTAGGGGCGCCCTTGTCCGACTCGCACCCATTGAGTCAATGGGAGCCCGCGTACGCGTTGTACGACCGGCTCCCATTGACTTCAATGGGAGTCCGACCGACTCGAGTCCGATAACATACGGACGCATCGTACTCGTTCGGTCGGACTGCACGGGTCCGATTCGGTCGGAAATCTCTCCGGGTCCGGCTTGGTCGGAGAAATTTCCGGCCCGAATCGGAATCGACCCCTATGCATTATAGAATTCCAATAGAAGCCCATGTTAGATGTGCAGGACATCTAACCTGGGCTTCTATTGGAATTCCATAACGCATATTAGCAAGCCCATTATCGCCGTTTTAGCGGCAGTTTCCTGCCGCTAAAATGGCGATAATTTTAACGTGGGTCTTGCTAATATGCCCCCTGGTTTATAGACTGTTCCTACAAGAACAATAGGTGCTTATTTAGAGGTTGACATACAGAGTACTGCAGAAGTAGCGGAGTACCCTGTCCGCCGGCTCCATTTAGATCTGTGCGAACTGTCATCTTACCTTCAATGTTGCTCCAGTTGGCTCTCCTAGTGGAAACCTTAGACCGGGGAAGGTGATTATTAATGAGAGAAGATGGCGTGAAGTATTTATTTTTTCTCCGTTTGGGATCACCAGGAAAAAGCTGGCGGCCCTAAACTGAAAAAGTACAAAACAAACCCTGCACCTGGGAAGAGAAAATCCTGAAGGTGTCAGGGCCATTTGCTTTTTGTCTAACAAAAATAAAACCAAGTTTGGGTGTTTTTTTTTTTTTTAAAACAAAAACAAGTTTGCTGTGCAGCTGTATGAAACATTGCGGACACTCAAACTTGCAATACCTCCAGAGGATCAGCCGTGATGGCAGTTCCTCTGAAGGCACAGACCTCTCCAAAAGGCCAGCAATACATCTCTAAATATGGCAAGCAGTCGCCTGGCAGGGCAGGGGGTGTTGTTAAATCTGCAAGTGGGTCTTTAAAGGAGCAGAGGTGGATGAGGAGAGAAGAATCACCTCTTAGCCACTCATTAATGACGGCACTTGCCTCTCCTCTTAACTTTCAAAAGAAATATTAGCAAGCGGTGGCCCTGCAGACAGGCACCGCTGTTACACAGATTACATTTCTTAACACAAACAGGTCATAAGGAATCAGTCACCACTTTGTTTATCTCGTGTTGAGATTGCAACTGATCTGTTTAGGAGAGCAGCATTCGGAAAAATCTAGGCCCTCCCAAAACTTGGCACCAAATAGGAATTACACCGAGTAAGGGATGAGGACTCTTGTGCTTTCAAACTCTCCAGCCAGCGATGCTGATACACCAGAGGTCAATGAATTCGATTATCAATCAAAACTGTGACAGTGCGACTCTCCCTAACAGAATAAACTAGCTTTAATTTGAAATAAATATGGTGGCATTCATTTAGAGGAAAACTGCCAGGAGACAAACATACAAAGTTAGTATGGACCTAAATTAAAATGTTTTAAGTTGCCCATGCAATTTGACAATGTAATTGAGCGAGAGTGCTCACAAACATAAGCAATAATGGGAACATCAAAAAACTGTCATCCAGCCCAGAACCCACTCTCTGACCTAAGAGTGTCGGCCAATGCCAGCTGTATCAATGCCTGGATGGAAGACTTGGTCGATCGTATCTCCCCCATTCACAGTTATTGTTATTAGGCTAGGGTGCACAGAACAATACAGAAACCAACCACATTAATTACTATAAATGAAGTTACTAGAAGATTACACATACAAACGTGATTACCATCATCATGAAATAACCAAGTTTACCATAGCAAAATATTTAATTATACCTTAAATAATTTTATTTAAAAGTTTAGGGGAATATCCAGGGAACAAATAGGGCTACAAGGCAATATAAAATCCCTTCTCACCACCCTGTCCCGCCTGCTCATAGACACCCACGATCTTCTGAAGATTCAATCTAAATTGATCCCAAGCTACACTGGAAATACCACGATGTTTGCACTGCATGAGGCTTTCTCCACACTGTCCAAATGCGCTGCTCCAAATATTGGGCAAACGGGTTGCAGAGAACGATCAGAGCAGAAAATGAGTGACCAGGGAAGAAGGCGGGCAGCCGGCCACCATTCTTCTGGCTACAGTAGTGAGGCTTCCTGCGCAAGTAAGCACAGGTCTGGTCCCAATTCAATCAGGGTCCCAGGACTTGAAAAACAAGCGCGCGCGCTCGCGCAAGTACGGGGAGGGGGGAGGAGGGGAGTGCGAGCCGAGAGCAGGCAGCGCTCCTTGCGGGAGCGAGCGCAATAATTGCTAACATATGGCGCCGCTCGCTCCCGCAAGGGAATGCTAACGTGCACGCGTTGCATTGAAAGCAATGCAACGCGTGCACGTTTTTGCCTGCAAAGCTGAATTGATTTCAAGAGGTCTCTTTCCTAAGCAGCGCATGCGCGCTGCGTAGGCGAGACCTAAAAACAATGGAGGGTCCCTGGGTTTCTAAATGTAGGGAGAGGAGGGCAGGGAAAATCCAGAAACAATAACAACAAACCTCTCCCTATACATTAATTACTACATAAGTGATACATCCTAAATTAGAAACAACAACATTGTCCCACAAAACCACTGTTTTTTAAATTTTTTATTATATCAAAAATCTCTTTTTTTTATAAAATTAGTATATAAATTATTTTATATAAAAATCTTTACTGTACAAGATTCAAGTAGAACAGCCCCAAAGAAACATTACAAAAGGTATACAAAAACAATATAACACCACAGACCACAAAGACACCAATCATACCATACATAGCTCACATGAAAAAGACAAAAATGACACACAACAAACTATATTAAATAGACAATTACAATACATGCAATTCAAAAATCATTTCAAAACAGAAAACAGCGCCGACGCACGTTTCGGAGTGGAACTTTTGCCAACAGTTCCTTCGTCAGGGCGCAGCAGATACAATTCACTTGGTGGTCAGATACCATCCGTAGGTCATGAACATATATTTATAACGTGGTGTGAGGGGCTCTTTATCACAGTACATTCATGGGTATATATATAATTCGATTAATACGGCAATCCAGATGCTCAACCTCCTGAGGGGTCATAATGTCAGATTTACGTCAATCATGACGAAGAGACTGTCAGTATGAACACAACAGACCAAAGGTAAAAGACAATGGGATAGCGAGAGAGCAAACAACATGATGGCTTCTGGCTGCGATTCCGTGGTTATTTATATTTCACGGACGTTACTGGCGCTGGATATAAACCGCTGCGATGTCCACAGGATGGTATAGAATTTTAAAGTCAGATAACGTTAACGACCAACACTATGGATATCCTAGATTAATCATGGCCAGAGCTTATTGATCCTTCTGGACCACAAAACAGGGGGGTCTCTGCCTCCGACGGAGGCAGAGACCCCCCTGTTTTGTGGTCAGTGAAATATACATAACCACAGTATCTTCGTCATGATTGACGTAAATCCGACATTATGACCCCTCAGGAGGTTAAGCATCTGGATTGCCGTATTAATCGAATAATATATATTACCCATGAATGTACTGTGATAAAGAGCCCCTCTCACCACGTTATAAATATATGTTCATGACCTACGGATGGTATCTGACCACCAAGTGAATTGTATCTGCTGCGCCCTGACGAAGGAACTCTTGGCAAAAGTTCCACTCCGAAACGCGCGTCGGCGCTGTTTTCTGTTTTGAAATGATTTTTGAATTGCATGTATTGTAATTGTCTATTTAATATAGTTTGTTGTGTGCAATTTTTGTCTTTTTCATGTGAGTTATGTATGGTATGATTGGTGTCTTTGTGGTCTGTGGTGTTATATTGTTTTTGTATACCTTTTGTAATGTTTCTTTGGGGCTGTTCTACTTGAATTTTGTACAGTAAAGATTTTTATATAAAAGAATTTATATACTAATTTTATTAAAAAAAAAGATTTTTGATATAAATTTTTTTTTTTAAAACAGTGGTTTTGTGGGACAATGTTGTTGTTTCTAATTTAGGATGTATCACTGATGTACTAATTAATGTATAGGGAGAGGTTTGTTGTTATTGTTTGTTGGTGACCATACCCAGGAACGTTCACCTGATAGGGATTTCAACATCTACTTTTTGGTTTTCTATATGGATGTTTCTGTTTTAGAAGGAAAGAACATTCTTGCTTTCTCACTGCACACCACAGGTTCCCAGTGGCTGCCCTCAGATTCCAGAGATATTAAGAGGACAAGTCCCTTTTTTTAGTCCCTCTGTTCTCGCACAGTTACCAATGACAAAGTTGCCAAAAGGCCCACAGAGGAAAGATGCATGGGAGATTAGGCAGTGGGTGGTTGCATCAAGAGGAGGATGTGTGGAGGGGGAAACTAGTCCTTCTACTCTCCCACTAGATTAAACATCAAGTCTAAGTTTATAACCAACAGGAGTGAGCTACCTCATGCCACAAGACCAAAATCTGTCCATAGAGTCCTTCTCACTTGGGGTGTAAACGGCCTTGATAGGAGAAAAACTCCCAGGAGAACTAGGGAAAGATGTACTTGAAAACTACTTTTATTACCTAGCTTTCCCTACAGTAAGTATGAGGCCATTATGGATGAATTGCAATTTGAATTTACTTCCCAAGTAAAGAGAAATTACAAAAAGAAATAGAAGAAGGTGTTGTGCTGATGTCAAGTATTGTTCCCACCAAGTTCACTATACAGAGGGATGCTAAAAAGACCAACTCCTCCCGAGACAATTCCAGTGAAGAAAGGAAACCCAAGAGGCCCATGTGTTTTGCTAACAGGTCATCTTATACTTGATCTTGAATATACACAGGAACAGATCACCTCCTGTGGGCTTCCCTATGACCTTCACAACAGTTATTTGATAACAGAATTCAGTGTGAGTTATTACACTAATAATTGGCCTGTTAGATCCCAATCACGCACAGCTTAATTGGTCATTCATAATGATGTCCCCCACCACAAACTCTCACTTTTAACAACAGTGTAGTTCTTGATACTGGTGTCTGAGACTATCAGATTAAATGACCTTAGGGTTTTGCTTTGTGCAAAGAGCCCTTCTCTGTTGAGTATCGACCAGGAAAAGATCACCTACCAGACCCGCTATCTCACGTACCCGGCCAGCCATATCAGTCAATCAAGGGGACGTGTAGTGCACCTGTAGATGCAAGTTGAGGCAGCTCACTCAAAAGCAGCTGAGAATGAGTGTCTGCAGGCCATCACCACACCAGTGACTGTTGAAAAAACATACTAGAAGAAAACAAACACCAAGGGGCCGATTCCGATTCGGGCCGGAAATCACTCCGACCGAGCCGGACCCGGAGAGATTTCCGACCGAATCGGACCCGTGCAGCCCGACCGAACGAGTACGATGCGTCCGTATGCTATCGGACTCGATTCGGTCGGACTCCCATTGAAGTCAATGTGAGCCTGTTGTACGACGCGTACACGGGCTCCCATTGACTCAATGGGTGCGAGGCGGACAAGGGCGCCCCCCACAGCGTGTACGCGGCAAAGCGATTCGCCCGTACACGCACAGGTAGGGGGACCCATGGGTCCCCCTGTGTGCGACTCGCGCGGCTATGCATTCAGGGGGTCCGACACGGACCCCCGAAGTACGGCTCCGACAGCTCTTCTGAGCCGGAGTGTGCGGCTCGGTCGGACTGCTCGCGCGCGCGCATCGTACTCACCCGGCCGGGAAACGCTCTCCATTGCGCGGTGCGAGTCGAGTCCGAGTGAGTCGGTCGGTGCGGTTCGAGCCGGGAACGAGTCGGTCGGAGCGGTCGGGATGCCCGGACGAGTCGGTCGGCGATTTCGCATCGTACTCCGCCGTCCGGACGCGCGTACGGATCGGTCGGGAAACAGGGCTCCGAATCGGATCCGGTAAAGCCGAATCCGATTCGGAGCCCTACCGGCCGAGATCGGAATCGGCCCCCAAGTGGACATTACTTCCAGAGATTTGTGTAGCAGTCAGGTCAAAAACTACATTTGGAGATACTCCGAGCTCTGTGTTCTAAGTAGGAAAAAAGCTATTTCCTCTTTGAAAGAAGAAAACACAGCATTAATACACAGTACAGACTTGCTTTAGAAATCTATTCATATATGCAGCAGTAGTGCAGGGCCATGAAAGTATGGGGCCTAGTGCATAATGCTCCCTCTGCCCCCTTTGTGACTGTGCTGCTTAGAGTGGTAGAAGACAGAGATAGCAGCCATAGGAATTTCACAAATTAAAGAGCTCTATCAAAAGAGGAACATTGTACATGGTATAAAACGTCACTTAGCGCCTACCACTCTAACCTAAAGCTCGCACGTTGCACTTTTTATACCAATGTAATTGAGAAAGCACATTATAAAGCAAAATAAATGTTTACAATTGTTTTTGACTTCACTGACCCTAAAAACACTGCACCTCCCCTTGAAACTAGCGCCACCCTATGTGTGCAATTGAGCACTTTCTTTGAAGTCAAAATTCAAAAGATTCAGGACAACATTACAAAAATGCAAGACAGTGAGCCCATAAGTAATATATGTCCTCAAATGCCCCAGGCTCAGGTTAAACTAATGGAGTTTACCCTTGCAACGGTTGAAGACCTGGAAAATCTCCTCACCAAAAGTAAATCAGGCTCACTCTAGATCCTCTTCCCCCACAAATTATGAGGCTCACAGGAGATAGCCTGTGCCCTATTTTCACAATGTTTTCACTACCTCTTTGTGCTCTGGGGTAGTACCTTGCTCTTGGAAAAAGGCAAATGTCATTCCCCCTCTAAAAAACCCAAATGCTGATCCTAAAATTCTCTCAAATTTTAGACCCTTTTCTCTCCTCTCCGCTGTTTATAAGATTATTGAAAAAGTCGTCAACACCGAATTAACACAATTTTTGGAAACCTGCAACCTCCTACATCCATCCCAATCAGGTTTCAGGGCCCTCCATAGTACAGAGGCAGTACTCATGGAAATTGCAGATTCCATCAAATTCATATTGGATGCCGGCCCCAATGCTAGATTGGTTTTATTGGACTTTCAGCTGCATTTTACACGATCTCGCACAAGATCCTGCTACACTGGCTCACCCAGTGTAAAAGGGTAGAAGGGGAGGCCTGGACCTGGTTGAGTTCCTTTCTAGAGAACAGGGAACAGGCCCTCTGGATCAAACCCTACTTCTCCAAAGCCAAAACACTTAAATGTGGAGTACCTCAGGGCTCGAACCTGAGCCCCACACTTTTTAACATATATATGGCCCCACTGCATACCTCATCTAGTCCTTAGGTATACAGGTGGTCTCCTATGCAGATGACACACAACTTCTGATGACCTATAACAAGCATGAGTCAGAGGCCAAAACCAATTTTGTGGCCTGTAAGACAGATGTGATGGGGTGGCTGAAGGCCAACTCCCTGCAATGCAACCCTGAAAAAACAGAGATCCTGCTTATCAGGAATGACCCCCTTCGCGCTTGGCCATGGGCTTGGCCTGCCATTTGCACTGCACCCCCCACCTCCGGACAAAGTGGCAAGAAACTTAGGGGTTCTCATTGACATGAATCTATCCCTTAGACCCCAGATCTCGGCTGTGGTAAGAACTGCATGCTAAATTCTGAGGATGCTAAGGAAATTTCTTAAATAAATGCCATGGGAAGCCCTGAAACTGTGGTTGAGGAATATACGACGTTACATCGCGGTGTTTACACCGCGATACCTTTACAACGCAGGCATTACAACCCAAGTCGTTACAACGACTTGCGTTGGAGGGCGTTGGACTTAGGAATAGTATGATTTACTATTCCAACTCCAGCCTACGTTACAGTAGGGGAGGTGTTGGAATAGTAAATCATACTATTCCTTAGCTTAGAGCGCCATCCAGCGCAAGTCATTGTAATGACTTGCGTTGTAATACCCGCGTTGTAAAGGTATTGCGCTGTAAACACCGCGATGTAACCGATGTTTCCCGTGGTTGAGGCACCTTTCCAATCTAGACTTGACTATGTCAACATCCTATACATTGGAATCCCAAATCACCTCATGCAGGGACTACAAAAGGTACAAAACATGGCAGTCCGCCTTTTGTCTAACCTATCAATACATTCCTCAATCTCCTTTTTTAAAGCACTGACAGGGACGCACTCAGCATTCTTTAAGACAGGGCCAAAATATCTACTTGACAGGATGACCCAATACTGCCCTAAAAGACCCCTTTGATTAGAGTTGGCCCAACTACTGTCCATCCCCTGTACCAAACAAAAGAAAGGGGTGGCTCTGCCTGCTCAATACTGGCTGGCAAACATTGAAACGAACTCCCCTTGCCCATTACATGTATTCCGGATAAAAAGCTTTTCCGCAAACAATGAAAACCTACCTGTTCAAGGGTTAAGGTGGTTGGAATCTCCCCGGTGGGCTTATGCCTTAGCGCTGGGACACTCTCGCAGCAGCCAAGCGCTTTACAATTCTTATCATTCATTCATTCATTCAAACTGCAAATTCGAACTGTCAGAATAACCCCTTTTGACAGGCCTCATCCCTCCTTTTAAATAATAATAAGTCACCCCTAAGTAGGCCTTAAGTGTCCATAACACAGGGTGCATGATATTTAAATGTAGGACCTGTACCAAATTAATGTAAAACATGTCCTTACAGTGACAGTGCCCTAAGAGCTATTTTCACTGTAGCAGGGTTTGTTGTTCAATAGGAAAGCATTGGGATAGATTATTCACTTTCATAATGTTATCTCCACCTAGAAACCAGATAAAAAGTAAATTCTTGTTATTTATTACAAATCGAATCTATTGGTAAAAGTGTATTTTGAAAAGGGTTGTTTTAAAAAGGTCACCTTTAACCTGCCTAGTTTCTATAAGCCCATTTGCCTGAGCTTCCAACTATAAACAAGAGCATAACAGCTCCTTGATGAGATGGGAACTGGCTCCCAGGCCTGAGACAAGGGCCTTGTGTGTGGAGAGAGATTGACCTTCCCTTGAAAGGAAGGCCTGGCAGCTGTATCCAGCCCCCTGCTTATCTTCAAAGGATGCCTACACTGTCACTGGCAGATGTAGCTCACACCTAAGCATGTCTCCCTTTTGTCTTCCAAGCCAGACAGGCTCCAATCTCAATTGGAGTCGAGCTGCCCCCAGAACCAGTTGTGAGTGACCCTGGAGGATGGATTGCTCATTTCCCTAACCACACCTCTAGAGTGGGCACAGCAGCTCTTCACAGGGGAAAGAAGGTTCTGCCATGTTGGATTTAGGTAGAGGGGGACATTCTTGGATTGCGTGCAGCAGGACACACAGGAACTGCTGTAAATGTGAGTAGGTTTACTCCGGGTACATTTTCTCTATTGATAAGGGAGGGGGCAGGAGTCACCCCCACCCACAGGCTAGTACCACTCATAAATGTGGCACCCCTGGGCTGGGCACCCTCTTCAGAACACTACTGGACCAGTGGAAGATAGAAGAAGTAGTGCACCTGCCATTGAGAGTTGTGAGGAGAACCCTAAGGGTTTGAGCTGTTCCCAGTTGTACCCAGGACAAGTAAGTAGACTCCAAGGGTCAGTTGGCTGGCCTCCTGTTTAGCTACAGGGACCCAAAAGTTACAAGAAGCACACTTTCCTGAAAGAGCCAAGCTGACCAGTTTCAATTGAACCTACCATGGACTCTGCTGGTGGCTTCTGTTGGAGTCAGTCCTGACCCCCAAATGCTGTTCCTAAGGTCTTGGAACCCTTGGCTGGTATCAGAGTGTAGTCCTCCTACTGAACCCTAAAGGCTGGGAAAGTTTTTTGCTACCTTTTGCCCAATGAACCGTGGTGGGACAAGGAACAAACTGCCAGCCAATACACCGAGGGTGCATCACAAGTAGGTCTGACTATGGCGTAGTTCCCATTACATTCTTCTCTGCAGCAGAGAATCCGATTCAGCAGGCTCAACTCCAGCTGTCATTCAATGACGTCAAACCCTCTTCAGCTACAGCATACTGCTTTGTACCGCTGAGGAAATCTGAGTTCCAGAAAAAAGTCTATGTTCAAAGTTCAAAATCTTCACTGGGCCCGACTCCGAACAGCATCCAAACAACATCGACGGCTTCCTGGGCCTGAACTCCGTACTTTTCCTGCTCAAAGCTTTGCCTGCCTTCATCGACAGCTTCATCAAGAGCTTGTCCTTTGTCAACCCACTGTTGACACACCCATCTTTGGTTCCAGCCTGCAGCCTTGACCTGCTGAGGACTTTACCTTCTTTAAAATTGCCTGAGTCCAAAGGTAACTTTTTGACCAGGACCAACCTGGTCCTCGTATCTGACCCGCGCTCCATCACGGTCAGCATCGAACCGTATCCTTGTCCCAGTCTAGTGTGATCAGTTGACCGTGGATGGCAACTTGGCACTTTTTAAAGCTGTTTTTTATTTTAAACTTTACAAATTCATATCTCTGGCTCCTCCTACTGTATTTTTTTACGTTTTGGAGTCATTTTGTTTAATAAAATATTCTCTATTTTTATAAATTGGAGTGGTACCTTTATTGTGTTGTGTATTTGACTTGTTAACTGTTTTGTCACTTCTAAATGCTTTATACATTTTCTTAAATTTGTCTGCTCTGTGCCATACCTACCAGGGGTGGAACTCATGTTCAAGTTACTGAAACCTTTATTGGACCTAACAGTGACATTATTGACATTATTGCTTGTGGTGGGCTACCATCTACCCCAACCAATAATCCACTTTGTTACAACAACATGTTCTGCTGTGAACACTTACCTTATGAATGATGTTACAGTATATGTGCAGTAACTTCTACTTACATATAGATTTTTGTTTGTCGACTGTCAAAAAGTTCAGTGTTTACAGGACTCTGCAACTTTTGTTGTTGACATCACCGCAAGACTGAGTATTTGGAATACTGCATCAGTAAATGCTTACATTTAAACAATGTGCATGCACCTAGCACTTTATGAATTTTCTTATGAAGATCATAATTATGCATATAATATTGTTATGTGTAAAACATTTCGCCTACAATGGTTTTAAAGGAAATGAGAACTGGATGGTCTAATTTTACCACATCTGTTATTTCCCAGGGATGTATTGCCTCCTTGGAAACAAGGAGTGTGGTTCCCATGTTGTTCCCCACCATTCACAGAGTTCTGAATTCCCTCTTCTAACACTCATGCCTCCACCTTTGATAACATCAAACCCCTCTGCCCCGATTCCACAATCTCCTTTCTTTCCCTCACCTGAGGTGTCTTGGTCTCCAGCTACATTGTTGGAGGATTCCCAAAATAAGAATGAAGTCGATCAATTAAGTTGGTCATACACGACATTTGCAAAGCTTCTAGTTTTCCCTCTGTTTATTGACTGCCCCCCCGCCGTAAAGCCTAGGATTGTATTAATATTGCATTATGTTTATGCAATAAATCCCATATCTTTGTGTTACCTTACAACTGTGGGGCATATTATCAAGGCCTCTATCGCCGCTTTAGCTGCACTTTTTGCCGCTAAAGCGGCGTTATTTCTATCGCCCTATCAGCAAGCTGTCGCTAACAGGTGTTAGCGACAGCTTTTAGGCGATAGCGACTGGTTTGGGTGCCGCTTTGCATGTCAGCGATATTTATCGCTAATGACATGCAAAGGAGGCGTTCCCAACCTAACAGCGACTGAAAGCAGTCGATGACATCGCTATCGCCTATTAGCAATAACCGCGAAGCGATAAAAAACGTGCGCTAACCGCGATTAGCGCTGGTTTTTTAGAACTGGTAAAAACATGACTTAACAATAATAGTCAATGGGAGGTGGATTGTAAGGTTAAGTCCCCAGCATTAGCGCGGGATTCTATCGCTGGATTTCTCGCGTTATTGCTGGGTTTGCCGCTATCGCTGGGTATTTTATCGCATTGGAGATAAACCTTGCTAATAGCATGTTATCTCCGCGGTAATATCCAGCGATAGCCGGCGATAGAAAAACGCGCGCTAAGCAAGCTTTGCGATAATTTTCGCAGGTTCTTGCTAAGATGCCCCTGTGTTTTTAAATAAAATGGTGCCTGAAGGAGGGTGTTTTATATTGTACATATTTGATTGTAAGTTAAGTGTTTCTACATTACAGCTTCCAGACATATTGCTTACTGCGTGGGGCATTGTGGTACTTGTAGTGTAGTATCTAAACAGCTGTAGAAAAGATACTGGAATTACTGATTTTCATCTGTCAGACTTTAAAATTCAAAGGAACACTTAATGATTGATGTGATATGATGTGAGAGTTTAGAGTTCAGTAAGTGCTTTGCAGGTTGTTCTGACTGATATGCTACAGCAAATGAGTGCATGTTTTAGGAGCCTTAAATATTTTTACAGTTGTAACATTTTTAGGACTTTACATTTTGGACTTGAATGCTGTACCTTAACCTATATGTATGGTTTGAGTGCAGACAAAATTAATAAAAGTGAGTATTGTTTTTTTTTTTTTTTTACATGCAACATTTACTACTTTTACCTCTTTTATGTTGTGGATTTACCTTAGATTTTATTCTGCAGCAGCCATTTTGGCCACAATATCTCCCACATACATTGCCAGAGCTCTCGGAAGAAGGAAAACAGGCTTTGGTTATATGTACTTTTTTCCCTCCGTAATAGGTGTGAGGTATTTTTCTCCGTGAATCCGCCAATGGACACTGAATAAAGCGACCGGAGTACTGGTTTTTCAACGGACCATCTATTGCCGGACGCCGGGTGGTCTTCCTCCACGATGCCCAAAAATTCTAAATAGGGCAAGCTACTTTAAGGCATAGGACAGATGAATCGCAAACTGGAAATGAGACACATATTCAATGCTGGGTGTGAGGCTGCAAGCTTACTAAATTGCCTTTGAGCTCGTGAAGCACACGCGTGGATGTATCTTCTGTGCCTCCTAGTTCACGCCCTTCTCGTGGCAGGACAGTCGGACAGAGCAAGGTTGGTTAGCTAACACTGCCAATCTAACAGGGGTCACCACCATCTCATCCACATCATGCCGGTACTGCCCTTGGCACTGAAGTGGCATTGCTAAGGATGGACAGAGCCCGCAGTCATTAGAGGTCCATTTAGAAAAACAACAAACAAGATACTTTTCAGAGTCCCTGCGGCATTTCTAGACGTATGCCTCCCAATTCTTTATAACTAATGCCAGGAGTGTAAAATGGTTAGTCTGTTTCAGAAAACAAGATTGCTTTATTTTCTCCAGCGCTAATCCCTGTGCTCGAAGCGCCTCCAGCAACAATCCGCTGTGGATAAAGTACGTCAGAGAGTTGTTTTCTTTTAACAGATCGATCACGAATAAAGCTCATAACTGATCAAACATTCAGCCAAACCCATAATTGAAATTAGAAAGGTGCAGACCTGGTATTTTTATTTGCCTGCTGATTTCTCTTGTGTCGCTGGAGGGCACTGTGGTGCACTTTCGTAATCCTGCATGCATCCTAAACTATTTCCCTATGGATTAAAACTGTTCGATTTTCTTCATGTCCTCGCGATGCTGTCTGCCTAACACAAGAGTTTACTTGAAAGTTCTGTGGGCTTTATGGATCACCGTGTTGACTTGGTTCAGCATTGTCATACATTTTTATCGGCGGGAGTCTTTAGAAGTTAAACAAGCATTTGCAATGCAATAGGTCTACCATTTGCGAGAGTTTAGCTATTGGCATTGTAAATGACAATTCCTTTTATTTATGATTTGATAAATAACACATAAATAAAAGGCATTGACATTTACAATGCCAACAGCTCAAACCCTTGTAAATGCAAGACCTATTGCATTTCAAAGAAGCGGCAGCCATTGTCCCTTTGAAAATGAAAGAGCGTTGCAGGAAAGCATGTCGTGCCTGCACTAGGTGAAACTCATTAAAGAAAATAGTGCTTACAGACTAAAATAAGACTTACCCTGTAACAACCGAAGTAAAAGGGCTAGTCCTCATGAGAGGTTACAAATGAAGACAAGGCGGTACTAAGGAGGGACTAACAACCCTATTAACGAATCAGAAGCCAGCATTTACAAAGGACAATGACACAAGCCAATAACAAATATGGGCGGAGAGTGGGAGGAGCTTCAAGTCCATATTCGAATACAGCATGCCTCACAGAGCAGCACATGCGTGCTGCCGCTAGGCTCGACCTAAAAACTCAAGAGGACTATTAGCCACAAATTTCCATTTGAAATTATCAAACACGTATTGCATACAGAGAAGTTTCAAGGCATGAGCAAAGTGGGCTCTAGCTCAGGGCCCCAGTCTATCTGGGGCCACCTTAATACATCGGCTCCGTTCTCTACATAGTCCTGCGCTGATGACCATGAATGATTCTTAAACATAGATTTTTTTAAATACCATTTTGCTTTAATTTATTTGTGATTCAACAAGTGATGTGTGGGAGTCAATTAGAGACATTTTTCAGACAAATGTTGTTTGTTTTTCAGCACCATACAACGTCCATAAAATAAAAGTTCCTTTTAGATCTAAACAGCACACGACATATGAGAACTGGCAGTCGGTTACAGAGATTATTTGCAATAATATAAGTGAGCTGCTGCTATGTTATAGTTTTGAAAACACATATCACTATCCCTGAATATTAGATGGAAGCACATTTAGAATTTGGACCAGTGTGCCTCTGCAGCATGAAAAAGCTGAAATTGGATCATAAATTCAAAGCTGTTCCGAACAGGGGCCCCCGAAATACGTTTGGCCCAGGGCCCACAAAATCCTTAAAATGTCCCTAATCGCATAGTACCAGTAACCTCATATCAAGAGATTATTCTGTTAGTTACACAGATCATCTTATTATATTTTGAATCAGTGATTTCTGTTCAGTTTAAACCCCAATCTAGACTGCAGACTTGCCAATGAAGCGTTGTGCATGCGCACGATGGTAAATAACCACACAGACTGGTATGCTGTTTAACTAACTCCCCACCTAGGTGGTAGTCTTTTATTTAACTCTTGACGTAGGAATGCCAGGCCGAATCAATGTCCTGGCGCCCATGGAGGAAGACTGGTGAACTACCCTGCTTGGGTGTCCCAAATGTCATTGTCCCTCAAGATCTGCAACACTACATACCTCCCTTATTCAGGGATAGCAGTAACACAGCAATGGAAATCGTTTGCTAACATGGGTCGTATAACAAGATAAACTTGGAACAGGCGTTTTCAGCTTCCCAACTTCGGTGACAGCTGGGTGGATTGAATTGGTCAGATATGAAGTCTTTATGCTGCTGTGATAGGGTTGGATTGGATCTCAAGTGATACTGCTCAGTACCCCTTTGCTGGGTTAAGGTCTGGGCGGCGCCACCAGCCTCACTGAAGCTCTCTGGAAGGGGACTTTGCTTGCTGGGTTGCTGGGTACAAACACAGTGCGCTGGGGTGCTGGTCAGTTTGTGCGTGTCGACTTGTCCTTCCTCGGCTGTCTCTTCTGGGGTCTGACGAGTCACCAACGCAATTCACAGGCCCCTCCTGAAGTGCAAGATGTTTCACGTGATGATTTTCGCTCCCCTGCTTGCTGTAATTATGGTACGTTTTACGACTGTGACAGTCCATCAGGTTGCTTTGAATGGCAGGCCGAACTTGCCTCCTGTGTAACAATCCTTTACAAGCATCTGATCACCCTGGGCGAACGTGGTGATGTTTGGCACGTCTTCGGCGTGAGGCATGTTGGACCTGGCCCTTTTTGCAGGGTTACCCAGAGACTTTTTGCCTTCCTCCTGTATTTTCCTGACTTCGTTTTTGCTGGTTTTTGTACTCTGGGCACTTTACCACTGCTGATCAGTGCAAAAGTGCCAGTACTCCCTTTGTAAATTATGATTATGATTGGTTATCCATGACTGGCATATTTGATTTACTAGTAAGTCCCTAGTAGGGTGCACTGTATGTGCCCATGGTCTGTGAATAAAATACTACTAGTGGGCCTGCAGCACTCATTGTGCCACCCACACGAGTTACCTTGTAACCATGTCTCAGGCCTGCCACTGCAGTGTCTGCAGTGCAATTTTAAACTGCCATGTCGACCTGGCAAGTGCACCCACTTGCCAGGCCCAACCCTTCCCTTTTACTAAATGTAAGGCACCCCTAAGGTAGGCTCAAGGTAGCCCCATGGGCAGGGTGCAGGGTGCAGTGTATGTAAAAGGTAGGACATGTACTGTTGTGGTCTACATGTCCTGATAGTGAAATACTGCCAATTTCGTTTTTCACTATTGCAAGGACTATCTCTCCCATAAGTTATCATTGGAGCTGCCTTGTAACATCTGACAAGTTTAACTTTCAATTGGGAAGAGATAGAGATTTGGAGTTTGGGTTCCCTGAACTCAGAATTTAAAAAGACATCTTTTAGTGAAGTTGGTTTTTGAATTGTGTGTTGGAAAATGCCACTTTTAGAAAGTGAAAGAGCTAAACTAGGACACAAGTCTTAGACAGATTGCGCACTACCTAATGAACTCAAGAGTGAGTGTTTTAACTCAATATTAATCAAAAACCTTTAACATCTTATGAATACGTAAATTAAGAAGTTTATCTAATACACAAAAGTTCTTGCAATGTTTCAAAAACTGACGATAGCTGTATCCAATATTGTCTTCAATTCACTTTATTCAAAGATGACATCTTCAACAGTTACTCTTGTTGATTCTTAAATAAAATGTTGCATTCAAACGTGGATATTCAATCCCAATGCATTTCGGTGTACATTCACCCTTCGTCAGGGAAATCTACAGGAAAACACATATACAATCAATCAATCTGATTACTTGATAAAACTCAAAATCTTACATCTGCCTTATCATCCGGAACGGTTACTATAAATACGGCTCCTAAGAACAGGTGATTGTAGGTGACATATTCGTTTCACAATCAATCTGAAAATGGCCACACAATACCTCTATGTCAGAAAAAAAGCAGTAGGAGAAACAGTATAAGAAACAGCAAAGCGATGGAAAACCAGAAAGAATCCAAAACCAACATGCCAAATGGTGCTATTAAAAGACTGTAATATGCGAAATGTGAATCACCCGTGAAAAAACGGACGAGTAAAATTCAAAAAATAAAATACCTCCACTGCAACGCAAGAGACAATACTCTAAAGGAATCAGCAACGCGAGCCCAATGGCTGCTGTTCTTTGCCCCGTGACTCAAGGCACCTGGCAATAGAAGGACCCTAAAACAAAAAATGTGTAGCATGCATGAACGCCCTACTTCATCTAAAATAATTAAGTAGTGCAAAAAATTGGTGAAAATTTGAAGCTTACCCGCGAGTCAATAGCGTGCGAAATACCTCTGCACAATAGGCTATTTAGTTGATGGCAACTATCCTTTTATCAACTGGTGGAAATACTGCAAAGTTAAAAAAATGCTAGTGACCTTAGATACCATGATGCGCTAAATCAAAACCTGCCGGTTACGCAAAGAGTAAGTGAAGCTTATCAAGCACACAACGTCCCGAGTAGACGCCAAGCCCTTCACTTGCTGATTTAATTGACCGTCACTGCTCCTAACGAATCCCGTCAACACCTATAACAAAGAAGATATACTATAGACCAGCGCCTAATTGGGAGAATGCCCCATGACCCCAAACAGGGTGAAACTCACCGAATTCCTGTGAACACCGTGCCCGCTCTTTCCATAAGCCCAGGTCCTATTACAACTAAGCCTCCGCAACGTGCGTTAAATAAACTAAAGTGGTTCCGGCTTCTACCGTCTCTACGTGCACCCGTAGTGATAGAAATAGGACAGCAAAAGAAAACTGAATCGGAAAATGCCAGAAGCGGCAGACATCTTAGCACAGTGTTATATCAAAACAATATCATAATGTTCCAAACTGCAGACATCGAAATGCCTAACGAAATCATGAATGATAACAAAGTTGAAACTCGGGAGATTATACATATAATAATAATAATAATAATAATAATAACTACTATACATCTCTATTTTTGAAGGTACAAATACTTCAAAGACGCGATCGAAAATACATCTCTGTACACATATGAATGTATATGCGTGCTTGCATAATCTTAATACGTGAAAATCACTCAGTGACATTAACTAACGGTAGTGTGTTCCACCACTGACTTCACATTAAAAATTGCATAGATGAAATGACTTTTCATATTACGAATATACTTAACACCATGTTGCACCCACTAACTAGGTGCTCTGTGGTCATATGAAACATGATGTAGAAATAATAAGGAAAATACACAGTGTGTTCAGTGTGAAATGCTCAAGTGCTTGCTGTTATGCACCAGATCCTACCTGCTATGTGTCTAGAACACCTCATCATACCGAAAAAAATTGTAGTGAGAAACATTATGTGTGATTAAAAAGATACAATGAGTATTAATGTGAACCAAAACCTACCCTATCCAAACATGTCATGCTGATAGTGTGCGCTATGCTGTATACTATTTCACAGGAAACAGGAGTGTTCCAATTTGTCATTGAGACCCTTTGGACTCATAGTATCCAGATACCTAATCCAAAACGTCTCACGCTGTGTGATAAATTTAGACATGTCTCTGTCTGAATGACTCTTGACAATCTCCAACACTGTGAATCTAAGTTGGGCAATCGTGTGACGAAACTCAATCCAATGACTCGCTAGAGGGGAAGACATCACCCTAGTTCTGACTAAGCTTACTTTGCAATTCATGTAACGTACCCTGCCATATGATGAATATATCATCAATGTATCGTCGATAAAGTAACAGATGCGCTGTCCAGTCTGGGTCACTCAATATGTGCTCACGTTCAAACTTCATCATATATGAACGTGAGCACATATTGAGTGACAGGGTACGTTACATGAATTGCAAAGTAAGCTTAGTCAGTTGAATGACAAGAATCCTAGGATACATTTCACGTACACAATGGACAAACGATCTATCTCATATCTAGATGTGCAGGTTGAGTTGAGTGACTCTGAGATTGTCAAGAAGGTTTTCACCAAACCGATAGACCATAATAACACGCTATTGTATACCAGTTTCCACCCTGAGTCTCTCAAGAAACATCTTCCGCTCTCACAATTTTTGCGCATCAAGCGCATCACTTCTGATCACAGACAATATCAAACCACCTTGCAACTATTCAAGAAAGGTTTTTTGGAGAGGGGTTACCCAGAAGAGGTAGTGGAAGCAGCAGCTAGACGGACAGATGCCATCTCAAGTTCAGATTTACTTACTAAGAGAGAGAAAATCAAGGGCAGACGAGAAGTGTTTGTATCCGTTTTTTCGACACAGGCGACAGCCATTAAGAAAGTCATTCTTAAACGATGGGAGCTATTACAAATGGAACCTGATTTTGGTAGTCTTTTTCAAGATCCTCCCATTTTCGCTTACAAAAGATCAAACAATATCAGAGAGATATTAAAAAGAGAGAGGGAGTAAGTGTGGGAGAATTAAGAGGCATGCAAAAGTGTTACAATTGTTCACACTGTAACAATGTGTTACAAGGGGTATCAATTTCACACCCCTGGTCGGGTAAATCTGTTAAATTGTCATTCACCGCCAACTGCAATTCCCAAACGTAATTTACGCCATACGTTGTCCATGTGGCTTATATTATGTAGGCAAGACAGAGAGGTCATTGCGCACACGCATAACTGAACATAAGAGCAGGATCAGAACTAGGGTGATGTCTTCCCCTCTAGCGAGTCATTGGATTGAGTTTCGTCACACGATTGCCCAACTTAGATTCACAGTGTTGGAGATTGTTAAGAGTCATTCAGACAGAAACATGTCTAAATTCATCACACAGCGTGAGACGTTTTGGATTAGGTATCTGGATATGGGGCCGATTCCGATTCGGGCCGGAAATCTCGCCGACCGAGCCGGACCCGGAGAGATTTCCGACCGAATCGGACCCGTGCAGCCCGACCGAACGAGTACGATGCGCACGTATGCCATCGGACTCGAGTCGGTCGGACTCCCATTGAAGTCAAAGGGAGCTGGTCGTACAACGCGTACGCGGGCTCCCATTGACTCAATGGGTGCGAGGTGGACAAGGGCGCCCCCTACAGCGTGTACGCGGCGAAGCGACTCGCGCCGTACACGCATAGGTAGGGGAAACCCATGGGTCCCCCCTGTGTGCGACTCGCGCGGCTACGCGTACAGGGGGGTCCGACACGGACCCCCAAAGTACGGCTCCGACTGCTCTTTCGAGCCGGAGTGCGCGGCTCGGTCGGACTGCTCGCGGCGCGCATCGTACTTACCCGGCCGGGAACGTCTCCATTGCGCGGTGCGAGTCGAGTCCGAGCAAGTCAGTCGGTGCGGTTAGACCCGGGTACGAGTCGGTCGGAGCGGTCGGGACGCCCGGACGAGTCGGTCGGCGATTTCGCATCATACTCGCTCGCCCGGACGCGCGTACGAATCGGTCGGGAAATAGGGCTCCGAATCGGATCCGGTTAAGCCGAATCCGATTCGGAGCCCTACCGGCCGAGATCGGAATCGGCCCCTATGAGTCCAAAGGGTCTCAATGACAAATTTGAACTCTCGTGTTTCCTGTGAAATAGTATACAGCATAGCGCACACTATCAGCATGACATGTTTGGATAGGGTAGGTTATGGTTCACATTAATACTCATTGTATCTTTTTAATCACACATAATGTTTCTCACTACAATTTTTTTCAGTATGATGAGGTGTTCTAGACACTTAGCAGGTAGGATCTGGTGCATAACAGCAAGCACTTGAGCATTTCACACTGAACACACTTTGTATTTTCCTTATTATTTCTACATCATGTTTCATATGACCACAGAGCACCTAGTTAGTGGGTGCGACATGGTGTTAAGTAGATTCGTAATGTGAAAAGTCATTTCATCTATGCAATTTTTAATGTGAAGTCAGTGGTGGAACACACTACCGTTAGTTAATGTCACTGAGTGATTTTCACGTATTAAGATTATGCAAGCACGTTAGAAGAACTCTACATTCTACAGATATAATTAAATAAGTACAAGACTTACCAAAGGCCATATAGTACACACGCATATACATTCATATGTGTACAGAGATGTATTTTCGATCACGTCTTTGAAGTATTTGTACCTTCAAAAATAGAGATGTATAGTAGTTATTATTATTATTATTATATGTATAATCTCCTGAGTTTCAACTTTGTTATCATTCACGATTTTGTTAGGCATTTCGATGTCTGCAGTTTGGAACATTATGATATTGTTTTGATATAACACTGTGCTAAGATGTCTGCCGCTTCTGGCATTTTCCGATTCAGTTTTCTTTTGCTGTCCTATTTCTATCACTACGGGTGCACGTAGAGACGGTAGAAGCCGGAACCACTTTAGTTTATTTAACGCACGTTGCGGAGGCTTAGTTGTAATAGGACCTGGGCTTATGGAAAGAGCGGGCACGGTGTTCACAGGAATTCGGTGAGTTTCACCCTGTTTGGGGTCATGGGGCATTCTCGCAATTAGGCGCTGGTCTATAGTATATCTTCTTGGTTATAGGTGTTGACGGGATTCGTTAGGAGCAGTGACGGTCAATTAAATCAGCAAGTGAAGGGCTTGGCGTCTACTCGGGACGTCGTGTGCTTGGTAAGCTTCACTTACTCTTTGCGTAACCGGCAGGTTTTGATTTAGCGCATCATGGTATCTAAGGTCACTAGCATTTTTTTTAACTTTGCAGTATTTCCACCAGATGATAAAAGGATAGTTGCCATCAACTAAATAGCCTATTGTGCAGAGGTATTTCGCACGCTATTGACTCGCGGGTAAGCTTCAAATTTTCACCAATTTTTTGCACTACTTAATTATTTTAGATGAAGTAGGGCGTTCATGCATGCTACACATTTTTTGTTTTAGGGTCCTTCTATTGCCAGGTGCCTTGAGTCACG
This sequence comes from Calotriton arnoldi, assembly GCA_963921515.1. Taxonomy (NCBI): domain Eukaryota; kingdom Metazoa; phylum Chordata; class Amphibia; order Caudata; family Salamandridae; genus Calotriton; species Calotriton arnoldi. The sequence continues at coordinate 1,674,862 of CAWUFW010002412.1, forward strand.
GGGCAAAGAACAGCAGCCATTGGGCTCGCATTGCTGATTCCTTTAGAGTATTGTCTCTTGCGTTGCAGTGGAGGTATTTTATTTTTTTAATTTTACTCATGTCCGTTTTTTCACGGGTGATTCACATTTCGCATATTACAGTCTTTTAATAGCACCATTTGGCATGTTGGTTTTGGATTCTTTCTGGTTTTCCATCGCTTTGCTGTTTCTTATACTGTTTCTCCTACTGCTTTTTTTCTGACATAGAGGTATTGTGTGGCCATTTTCAGATTGATTGTGAAACGAATATGTCACCTACAATCACCTGTTCTTAGGAGCCGTATTTATAGTAACCGTTCCGGATGATAAGGCAGATGTAAGATTTTGAGTTTTATCAAGTAATCAGATTGATTGATTGTATATGTATTTTCCTGTAGATTTCCCCTGACGAAGGGTGAATGTACACCCGAAATGCATTGGTATTGAATATCCACGTTTGAATGCAACATTTGATTTAAGAATCAACAAGAGTAACTGTTGAAGATGTCATCTTTGAATAAAGTGAATTGAAGACACAATATTGGATACAGCTATCGTCAGTTTTTGAAACATTGCAAGAACTTTTGTGTATTAGATAAAGTTCTTAATTTACGTATTCATAAGATGTTAAAGGTTTTTGATTAATATTGAGTTAAAACACTCACTCTTGAGTTCATTAGGTAGTGCGCAATCTGTCTAAGACTTGTGTCCTAGTTTAGCTCTTTCAATGTTGAATAGGTGGTAGGGTGCAACCACTTCAGAAGGCGCACACCAATCTTAAAAAATTCTTGATTCATTTATACAATTGTGTATATAGCTGAGAAAAAGAGTGCATTATCGCTGTTTGCTTACATACTTTTAGAAAGTGGGCATTTTCTTGCTTTACCATTCTGTGCCTCTGCCTGCCTGTGAAACCATCGTCTGGTTTAGACTGATAGAGGCTGTTTGTGCATTCACTCTAGAGAGTTACACAAATACAGTTGAGGTGTGCTCTGCATATCCTGATGGCCCATCACCGGGCTGATGAGTCTTCCTGAGCTAGATTGGTGGGACGAGTTGTCGCTGACACCTGAATAGGGCTGTGCCTATGCTCTCACAATATTATCTCCACCCCATGTAGTGTGTCTGGAGCCAAGGCAGGATCTTGTGAACAAAAAATAGTTTTCTTTGAAGTATGCCTACTTCAAAGGCCAAAAGGAATATACGTATTTGATCTGTAACCCCACATTTTTAGAACACTTATGGACTGAGGACTCTGCCAAGAAGAAAAGCAGAAGAGTTGTCAGAAGGAGTACTGCCCCTTTGCTCTGTGTTGCTTTGCTGGGTTGGCCTTCCGTTGCTGCTTCTGTCTGTGGGCAGTGAAATAACTGGACTTTGCTTTTTGAATCTTGTTTTTCCAAGGTTCTCCAAGGGCTTGTGTGTGCTTACCTCCTGTTGGAAGTCTCAGGGCCATGAAAGACTTCATCTGCAGCTCCCCTGAACTCCACTGCTTGGAGTTCTGACCTGCCGAATGATGCCAGCTCCAATTCTGGGCCCTTGGAGGTTGTTTTGCTGTTTCAAGAACTGAAAATCCAAGCATCGCCCTTCCAGCACCGTTTTTCCTGCCGCAAGCTTGCTGGGCGGTTGAAAAACAAACTTATCGCTGCGGTGAAGCTGAAAAGTTGACACAGCGCCTGTTCGCGGCTGGAAGAACCACAGCAGACCGAGTCCAGAGCACTGAGTGTCCGATGCATCGCTTCCACTCGCAGTAAGGATTCGATGCCTCCACTCCTCTGGGCCGAAGGAATCGATGCCTCACTTGTGTTATCTGATGCATCCTCTCTTGTGGCTGTTTTTCTTGTTGAATTTTGACGCATCACAAGTACTTTGTGTAAAAATCATCGCATCCATAGAGTTCAATGGTTAGAATTGCTTAAACATTTTAAAAGTGATATTTTAAGTTGTGTATGTTAGATTTTTGTCGTGTTGGTCTTGTTTGGTTTAGATAAAGAGTTTCTGTTTTTCTAAACTGGTGTGGTGTTCATTTGTAGTGTTTTCACTGTGTTACTGTGTGTGTGGTACAAATACTTTACACATTGCCTGAGATAAGACTGACTGCTGGTGCCAAGCGACCAAGGCGGTGAGCTGGTGTTATCTGGGTATGTAATCCCCTTACCAGCAGCAGTTCCTCCTTTATGTGGGAGGAGCGTCGCCCCACCTGCTGCGAGGCTCCTCCACCCTAAAGGAGGAACAAATACATTAACATGATTAAAATGGCCTCAAACTTACTCATCTTGCTACCGGCGAGTGCAGGGGTGATTACTGCTGATTGACAGCAGCAGGGATGACACGACAAGTAGAGTGTGCATGTCTTATTTGCCGGCTGTCTTGTGTCGGCCAACTCGAGATGCGCACCTCTGCCCGTACCCATAGCAACTGTGTAAAACCACCGGGAGATTGCACAGGCAGGTTCCCAGTCTCCAGCAGAGCACTGGGTTAGCCTGCTCCGTCCAATCCTGCAGCTTGTCTCATGCTGAAAACAGCATGAGAGAAGCTGATGCAGGATTGGTTAGGTTCGGGTTGGTGGAAATGGAAGTTTCATCGGACTTCGGCCAGAGTCTGACGCCTCCGAGCGAGGTAGAACCACCACTAGACAGTGCGTCTCCATTGCTGAGCAGGCAGTGCAGGCAAGTGGCCGTTGGGGATGCCCACGAGCACCAGGCACAAGGCACTGCCGGGTGGGGATTTATTGTATAGTATGCACTAGATCCGGGCTCATCACCCAACCCCTAAGACAGGGCTTTAAGTGGGATGATAAAACTAGGGGGTCTCCCAAAGGGGCGTGGCCAATGTATTTAAGGGCGTGGCTTAAAACACGTAAGCTAAAAATCTGTGCTTAGCATAGTGTGCCGCCAGGCTTGTATTTTGCTCTTTCTGTCATTGCATCCAGATATATGATACAACAAGTAACATCATGCCTACAACAAGTCAGGACTATTGGCTTTGTCAATGGTTGTTAGTTGCATAAGACAAATAAGCAGCAACTGTGGCTCGTTGTCTTAATATTGAAAAAGCTTCCACTTAAAGCCCTGGTGACAACACGACAGTGTTGCTGCTCCTGAGTTTCAAAAAGAGAAGGGAAATTCAGAGAGAAAATGACTCTCTTTAAAGGATTTCCCTTCCCCTACAACGCTCACCTGGCATGACGTCATGCCATAACTTCTCCACTTGTGAGAAGTGAGCAGTGTGAGCAGCGCACATCGATGTGCCTGCTGTCACTGCAGTCCAGAAAAAATGGACCGCCTGTGCCAGGGCACAAAACAGAGCCCGGTAGAGACCCGCTTCGAGGCCCCCTTTAAAAAACTGCCGGTGCTCAGCACTTAAAGCCCTGTCCTAAGATTACAAGTTTCACAAACAGTACTGCGTGGGCAGAAAGAGGGAATTCAATCCCACCTTGAAACGCACTTAGATGATTGGACTTTTAAAATACATTGCGATAATAATACATTTAAAGTGCATATTCTTACTCCAATGATCCGACTACACAGAGGCAGCGTGTTCACTAGAACCGAGCTCCTTGAAGGAGCCAGTGTTTTGAAGGACACGTGGTTTGCGTGACGGCACTATGTTGCAAACACATGTAAAATTGCACGAAGACGTGTGCGTGTGTTTATTTAATGTATGGCCACGTATTGCTTATCCCCTTTCACTGGAAATGCTTCTGTGCGTGACCGTCAAAAAGACGTTACCAGTGTTAGGTGTTAAATGCCAGGTTATGGTACTGAAACACTGCAGACACATCAGAAAATGAAAAAAGTCCAGGCAGTTTCTTTTAAATAACATGGCATCGTGCATGAATACAAGGAAGGGTTTCTTTGAAGCTGCATTTCTCTATGGCAGGCATTGGTTTGTTGACTGGGCTCATGTGGCTGGCGCAGGGGCTGTCACAGGAGCGGCACACACTGTGCAGGGTGTGTGTCTGCCAATCATTAACCCACGGCAGCCCGCGTCCATGGCTCTATTTACATCAAGCCCGACTCAGCATGTTTTCATTTTGCCTCTTTTCAGTGCATTTACTCTGCGGCTGCCGTGGCCCCCGCAGGGGGCCACCCTAAACGGGCGGCCCCTTTAGTGCCATTTGGGCACTTCCCCACCCCCCAATGATGTGCGGGCCTCAAGGAGGAGTCCCCCTACCAGACGCGTCACTTCCGGCACGCAGAGGAGGTGGGGAGGTATTTATGCCTCCCCCGGCCATCTTGGCGTCCTCTTTGCGCCGGACACGCCGTCTGGTCGGTCGTCTCCCGCCGTCTTTCCTCGTGCTGAGATAAACGCCGTCTGAGGGAGCTGCAAGTGAGGGTGAGTCGTCTGTCCCCCCGCCCCCAAGCCTCTTCGGGTTGGCGCTGCCCGGCATTTGCTGGACTTGTGATGCCTAAGGAGAGGGGGCGGATTTAGGAGCTCCCCGGTAGTTGTCAGGCTCCCTGGTTTTGCGGAGAGGTATAGACTTACAGGAGGTAGCGGGCGGCCGTAAATTCAGCATCCGTATGGCGTGCGTACATTTTCGGTCACGAGGGTGCAGGTTCGAGCCCCTGTTCTGCGGGTGCAGGCAAGCGTCGGGGTAATGGGGCATGGCGCCGGGTGTGGGAGCGCTCCCCTGCCTAGGTAAATTGGGAGGCAGGTGAAAGATTGCCTTAGGGATGTGAGCGAGACCTCGCGCCCTCCGCTTCCCCCGCAAGAGCTCCGAGAACTGGGCACTAAAGTTATGTCCTTCCGTCCACGGAAGGTCATGTATTAGCATTGACCAATCTGTCATGCATAGTCAGAGCTCCCCGTTTGCGCCGGACACGCCGTCTGTTTGTCCAGGCTCGCCGGGGTCATCGTCGTGCCCTCGGTGTTAGTATGGTGAGTCAGAGTTTGTGTGTCGCCCCTGCCTCTCTCGGTGTGACGTTAGGCTGTAGTGTGTATTGGCTGTGGTGGCGTGGCGCGAGAGACCCCTGTGGTGACCCCGATGGTATTGGTGTGTCCGGGAACTAGTCGGGCGGTGTGCGTGGCTTGTTCCCTGGTGCAGAGAGGGGTGGGGATGGAGAGGCATTCCATCTTGAATTTGCCTGGCTGGTGCCCCGTGAAACTTATGGGTTGGAACAGCAGGAGCAGGCTTTGAAGGGCTGATAACCGGAAACAATTCAGTGCTGAAATGCTGCGTCTGCGTTCAGCCATTGTTTCAGCGTGGTTGTTATCTACCCCGAGCGTAGCGGTGGCCGTGGAGCTTGTGTGGGGAGGCCTGTGGCGAGTTTTCCCCGGAAGTGGGGTTGTTTGGTGGCCGTGGCCCCGACTGTTGGCGTGGGCCACCACTTTTGGGCCCAACCCTCCACACCTCCTGGCATATTCTGACTGCCAGCAGATCTGGCCTGGTCCGCTGCGGGTAGACAGTCTTCTCTGAGAGGCTCAGTCCCAGCACTGACCCCAAGACATCTTCGCGGCCGCCGAGCTTTTAAATGGGGGGATGGGGCTCGCGAAAAGAGCTACGGGCCATAGTGGGGGGGGCGCCGAAACGATGCCTGTGGCGCACTGGGCGGCTGCTCATGATCCCTGGGCCTAAGCGGCCGCGTGCGTGCCTTTAGGTCTGTCCCTCGCTGCGCATCGCGTCGGGAGGCACAGTTTTCGGCGGTGAGTCCGTGCCCTTAGGGCACTTTTTCTCCCCGACGTAGACATTGTTTGTCTAAGGCACTTGAGCACAGCATGGGTGGTTCGCAGCCTTGTGGCGCCTCTCCCTACGTCTGCCAGTCCAGATCTCCACGGGGGGCGCGGTGTACTTTTGCTCCACCCTGTACAAGGTGGCTCGCCCCGTAACGATCCAGTGGTGGATTAGTCGTGAGGATGTGCCTCCACCCCCCCCCAGCTTCTGACCTTTTGGCTCTGACTGCACGTTACACAGCAAAACTGAGGTGCTTGTAGGGCGTCGGCGGTTTGGTGGTTGAATCCACGGGCATCCTCCGTCGTGTGGTGGCGGATGTGTGGCAGCGCTTACCGGCCTCTTCTGTTGTGGTGACTGTCTGGACCTCTGCCGGCCACGAGTCCGAGTCAACGCCTTCGGTGGGCGGGGTGGTGCGTCAAGGCACATGGTTTCCCGGTCTGGCCGGAGGCACGCAGGTTTGGTCACTGGCACCTGGAATCTTAACAAGGAGTCGAGCATTTTACCTGTTCTTTCCCTAGCCATGATTAAATGCCCTGTTAAGAGCACAGTATCCAGCCTTTCTGCGTGCTCAAATTTTCATTATCAAAGCATGAGGCAATTATTCAAGTATAACAGACTGTCTAAGCGGAAACACACTCTGGCATCTTGTCAAGTTTACACGTTTGCTTCTGCAGAGAAACAAATGGCGTGGTATGTTGTGTTACACCTGGTATCGGTACATGGTTGGCATCAGTGAGACACACCGATATCATTATGATCTCAATCCTTTTGTGTCTTTGAACTCTCCTGTTCTTCAGACAGGCGCCGGTGTACAAATACAGAAATCGGGTGGTGAGCCCAGGTCTTTAGCTTTACAGACTCGTGTAAACAGCCACATGGCTAGTCTACGATTCAAAAATTTACTCATGTGTGAAAATGCACGTTTGTTTCACACCACTCAATCTCGTGTATGTGAGTTTGTGTACGTGCTCGTTTGTCTTGGTTTGCTGTGCTGCATATTTAAGGGTCGGATATTAGGTGGGGTTGGGACAAGGTTGGAAACCCTTGGATTTCTTGAAACAGGTCTTGGTCATAAAGACAATTTTGTATTTACTAAATTGGTTTATCAAGTAGGAAAAGTGTTTCCGAACCTGTTTAGGAATTACAACTGGCTAGCTGCGCTATTCACCCGCGCACCTGCCACAAATATGTCCTACACCCCGTCACGGCTGCGGGGCACAGGAGCCGCCATGTAAGTTATACTGTGTCTGTTGTGAATTGCGTGCTCCCTGGCGCGTGTGCTCTTAAATGTGAGAACGGGAGGAGCTGCGGGTCTCTGGTGGCTCCTATCCCCCCCGCTGCTCCTGTGTTACAGTGGGGGTTACGGAAACGGTAAACACAGAGCTTTGTACTTTGGAAATGCGCACATTTCAAGGGAAACACATCGAGTCCTTCGCTGCATTGTTCTGTTGAGATTGATGTTTAGGGCAGTGCAGCAACATTGTCATGGTGTCAGCGGCGTTAAGTGAAAGCTTTTCAATATTACATACAAGTCAACGCAGGAACCAACTCCTCTATGGGGTCCATGGCGCCCTACACGTCTTATTGTGTCTCGCTGAGTAGTGCGTTTCGTCCTCAATAAGAGCAGTGGCGATGGGGCACGGGTCAGGGCTCTGGCGGAAGTGTCTCACGTACAGCAATATGCCTTGAGCGCGATGCTTAGACACTGCAGGAGTCAAGGTAGCAGTGTGTCCGGCAGAAGTTGTGCATTGGGCAGGAAAAGCACCCCCGGGGAAGACCCGGCTGTGGGGGAGTTGAGAAGCAAACCTATCCCTGTGTGATTCCTTCAGCCCGTTTTGCCATGTGTCTAAGACGACAAGAGTCTAAGACATTTTATGCAGTACAGCTCGATTTTGATGAGTCTATCGTAGTTTCTGATCGATGTTTGGGTTGTTGGGCTGCACTGATATTCATGCTGATCCCCTGGGGCGAGCTGCGTGCTGGAGCACATGTCGCCATCAGATGGACAAAGGCCCTCAATTTTTGATGCTTGAACCTGGCTTTATAAGAATAGGCATTCCGTATGGAAAATGTGGTGTAGGCTCTTGGGCCAAATGTGGCATAGTGTACAGGGAGACGGCTCAGCAGGGAGTATACTGCCAAATTACCATCACTGTATACTAATTAGTTGGTTCTAAATAAAGTCAGTCGCATTGTGAGTTTCTGAAGGATGGAAAGAGAACACCTCTGCTGGTTTTGTGTTCCAAGGAAAGCACGGACCTATGAGACTCTTTACCCTCTATGGTGCCGTAGGTGTTTAGGCCACCACATGGCTGGGGGGACAAGGCGAGAGTCGCGGCCTGGGAACTGCGCCACGGGCCAGGGTTTACGCTTTGAGGCAGTGATTTCGAATTTTAGAGGGCTATGGGACGGTCAAAGGCATTGCCCTGAGAGTACTATGAACGCCTCATTCAATGGGTTTCTCCTGAAAATATTTAAGGCGCACCTCATGCCTCGCTTTTAGTACCATGCTTGCAGTTGTATAAGGGCGCCGCTCCGGTTCTGAGGTCGTCTGGTTATGCTGGCGACGTACTCTCCTGGTGGGGCTGCCGTGTGCCCCGAGGGGGCCAAGTTCCTGGTGGCGGGTGGTGCGCGCCTGCTGCCTTGTGCCTGGTATATATTTTGGTTAGCTTGTCGCACGGGCCATTAATTTGGGTGCCGCCCCAGAGATAGTTGTGCCCACTGCACTTTCCCTCTCCCAGTTTGAGAGCAGGGGCTTAATTTGTGTAATAATTGGCGGGGGCCACTGCCATGTAGAGCTAACTGTGCCTGTAATATGGCGTAGGTCATGGTATTACGTGACGGGTGCTCATGCAAGGCGCCTCGATAACTTCAGCTTGAGTATGTGCATGAATGAATAATGCCTCCATTCACTAATACCGATAAGGGGCATCGCTCCATCCTTCTCAGCTAAGTAGACATAAGTGGTTTGATATGTCCTTTGGCTTTGAGCGGGTCATTCAATGCTTTTCTTTCATAGAACTATTCTCGCCAATTTTAATTCGGCAGTTTGGATGGGGCATAGGTCTCTAATCCATCAATATTTCTTTGACGATCTGGTGACCCGCATTCAGGAGATGTCCATGGTTCTTGGTGGGGCTAAGTAATGTTTCCAGTACACAAAGACCCCGTTGCGTAAGGCCTCATGCTCCTTTGTTTCAGCCTTGTCTTGGTCACACCATATTGGGGGCCAGTCACTTACACGTATAAACTGTTGGTGGGCTACGTCAGAAAGACCTTTCTCACACCCTAGATCTGGAGCCCCTATAGCTGCGTATTTCGGAGGAGAGTTGGTAAGACCACTGCCTCCAGGGGGTGTCTGCCCACTGTAGCACCAAGGGGCTAGGTCATGCGGGCATGTAGCACATTTGTTAATGGTGCAGGACAATCATTGTTTTACTCTAGGAAACTGGGATCTCATGACCAGGTTCTGACTTGTTGGATGTTAGTTACCGGCCCAAGGGGGGGGGGAAGCACAATTTTTATTTACTCTGTGCTGTTATGCGAAGTACAGTTGCTGCCAACAACTACGGGGTTGTGCTATCTGAGCTGTAGGACGGTGGCCCGATTGACCTAGTGAGTTATATAATACCGGTGAGGTCATGATAAGGTTTGGTAGCACAGAGTAATAGGGGCAGATGGTACTAAGTCTCTCTTGGGTGGACGATACGCAGGGTATTTAGAATTGCCTGGTATGGAATCTCTGCTGCAGGTGCCAATGTGGGAGTGCATATGGCACATCAAATTTAAACTGCCTCTGGGATAGCCAGTCTCTGCCTAGCCACCTAAGGGGTGGGCAGGAGTCAGCATAAGTGTGCACCCCCTTCCCCTGACTAGAGGGGTGGCTTCGGCCAGGCTTAGGTGCATACCCTAGCCTACCTGAAACTCCATTTACAACATGGGTAGAGAACGCCTAGGAGTGGTTTGCAGTCAATTCGCATCCGCCCCACAGGGCGAATGTTTTAGGCCACAAGGTTGTGGATGGCTCTTGCGAGGGAGCCTGGTGAAGAGCCAAGGTCAGGCTAGGAAGTCTCGCGCTTTCGCCGCACTTTTGAGGCCCAGTCACGAGCGCATTGTAGCAGGGTGAGCTGGCTGTGGGGCATGAAGCGCCAAGGCATCAGTAGCACTGAGCGGCTTGCAGCCGGAGGCGGTATCCGATGCATGGGGCACTTGTTAGAGTAGAGCCCTACTCAGAGGTACCGCCTTTAGAGCTAGGAGGTCTGTTGGCACCGCCTTTCAATGGAAGCCATTGTCTAGCGGGCTGCTCTGTGCAGAGCATTTGCAGGCGTAAGTTACAGTATCCGCTACCATTTCAAATGTGCATCTTTCACAATTTACTCAGATAACTGGGACAGGAAGTAAGGTGGGCTGGATAACTCTTGCTTCTACCTGAGTGGCACATCTTGGCAGGAGTGTTTGTCAAAGGGATTGCACTTCAGCCAGGTAATGTTAGCACCCATCCACACCAAGCCGATCGTCAAGGTCACCCTGGGCCTCACTTACACAGCCCAGTAGGAGCCCCTTGTGGTGGTCAGTGACAGGAATTACTAATTTGAACTGACAGGAGGCGTGTCCGTGGGTTTCAACAGCAGAAGTTTGGGGAGAGCTAGACTCCACCCACCCATGGTCAAGGTGTAAGTTTTATTAGTTGGAGTGGCACTCTTATTTGACCAGGGGTTCATTGCCACACGAGGGCATCGCTGAGTTGTAGCCAGAGCACGGGCATTGTGTGTTTCCCAGGGAGCAGCAAGTGAAGGCAAGACTCTTCCCAAATCTAGCACCAGAACACAAAGTAGTCAGGGTCTACTTGTCTGTTGGGTGACTTGTGTAGGCACTGGTGTAGTTGTCACTCCACAACTACACATGAGGGGTGAGTTGTCTCCAATAGAGGGCACAATGCATATATATTGTTTCAAACCAGAATTGAATCCATCAATGTGTTCTCCAGGGTCTAGCAATCAAAGAGGCCTGTGAAATTCTGGTCAACGGCGTGGATTAAGTGCACTCTAGAACCGAGGTTAGGTGACACAGGAGGGTGATTCAAGATACACAGGTGGTGTGACGGCAACGCGAGACTGTCCGCTTACGCTGGGTAGGAGGTTCCATATCACCAACCAGAAGGGTGACATGTGGCAAAACCGTGAATGTTTAAGAATGGCATAGATGCCAGTCAGGAGAGGTTTGTCAAAGGCATTACACTTATTGCCAGGCATTGCTAACTACCCATCCACACCAAGCCTATTTTTAGGCTTCCTGGGCCGCATACACACAGCCCGGTATTAGGCACCTGCAGTTGTCAGCGGCAGGAGGTATTAAATTACAACTGTACCGTGGGCGTACTTGCCGACCGGGCAGTACTGCCACGGCCTCCAAGGGCCAATTAGTCAGACATCAGTAGCAGTGAGTGTAGCTTGCCCCTGTGCAGTTGGCGGGGGAATTTAATTCCATGTACAGGCTACACTAAACTTGCTTCTAGCAGGTCTTGTGGGTGAGCGAGTTCACTGCTTTGAACAAGGAATAAAAAGGAGCATGGCGTGACACACAGACTATTAGGAAGTAATTCAGGGACCGGGTACCTTTACACACGATTCCGGGGGAGGGCAATTAAGTTCGGGATAACCAAGTGTACCGGGTGTAGTGCCTTGCATCTTGGGTCAAAGCAGGTTGGCTCACAGGGGGTGTCTAGGATCGTCCAGGCACACCCTGCAGGGTAGAATGCTATAGAACTGCACGTTGCCACTAGTTTGAGTGCAACAAAATTGATCCCTCTCAAAGCAAACCTAGGTTTTATGGTCAGTGCACAACATACAACCGTTCACTCCAGCTTCCTGAAGGCAGTCTGTTAGTAGAGGTGTCGATCGGGACGTCCTGCGCCAGGGCGCGGACATTGCACGGGCGACACAGCAGATAGGGTGCTGTCAGACGAGGGTGCTTGCGGGCTAGGTGGCCAAGCAAGATAGCAGAACCAATTCTATGGACCTCTCTTCCCCTCCTGACTGCCCGAGACTGTGAGTGCAGGGGGATTTGCAATGTTACGGGTATTTTCCCGCCCATACAGGGGCAGAGGGGTACATTGCAGGTATCGGCATAAATAGAGTGGAGGCAAGACCTACAGACTATGTGCACCAGTAGCCGCAAGAGGTTGGCGTTAAGAGCAAAATCTCGCAGCGGCAAGGTAGCCAGGTGGCATGCGCCAGCTGGTTAGGCCAGAATGTGTGCTGTGGCTCCAATAGCGGTTTGAAATGTGTTTGGAGCACCATCACTGACAATTCCAGAGCACACTATGCACCTCGGCCCAGTAGGTGTAGGCCATAGGCTCATGTGCGGCTTGATCTTGTGGAGGGCAATATTCCCTGGAATATCAAGGTACTAGGTCATTAGCTGGGTTGAACATCAAGGGTCACAGCTGGTTAGCAGGTATGTGTGCATCTGTCATCGAGCTTTAGTTAAGCAAGCCTGGCAGGTGGCAAAGTTGTCACTCCAAATGGTTGATGTACTGCAGTAGTGTGCGCTAGGCGATCAGTCCTGTTCGCCATGGTTTATTAATCACAAAGGTCGGTGCACATGTCTGGTCAACCTCAACAAAGTAGGTGCACCCTGCTCCCTGGGCGGGTTACGGGTTGCTTCAGTTGAGCAGGAAATGCCCCGCCCGCATAGCCAGAGTATATGCCTGGTTGTGGAAGCGGTCTTCAAGCATGTGTGCTGCTGTTCCAGGTATTGGGGAAACAGGTGTTAGGGAGCACGAACTGCTAGAAGGCCTGCAACTTCAGGTTGCAGGAGGTGGGAGCCACATCAGCTTGAAGGGTAATACAGCGATGTTTAAGGGTAGAGCTCCCTCCTGGGAGGGCATCACATTCTTGCAGCGCATGTGAGGCACTGGTACATTCCCAGAGAAGGATAAACCGCTCCATGCGCAAGTTTGCAGAACAAGGGGCTTTGGCTTCATCAGGCATGAGCTATGCCGGGCGAACACCAAAGGTTAATTTGACAATGTTGGGGTGCACTTGCACAGGTGGGCTTGGATCTGTTCCTCTGGACATGAATGAGGCCCGGGAAATTTCAGGTTGCAGTGAGAAAGGAGCTGTTTTGGTGGGGGGCTCTTTAGGCGACGGGGGCCGCCTCCAGAGCTGTGGAGGAGTTACAGGGCGATCTGGAAGCAAATGGGTACAGAAGAGTACCTCTGCAAGAGCACAATAGGGGTGCCAGAGCCAAATCCCAGGAGCCTCATGGGAGGGTCCTGGAACAATTACGTCGGCGCCCCGTTAGTCCTTCGGGCGGTTGTGGGCCTGAACAACCGGGGGCTTGCCTTGCTACGCTCCGCCCTGAAAGGGGCGTGAGTAATAGGGACCAATGTGTCACGTGATCCAGTAAGGGGATCACCCCCATAAGGGTAGCGCTGATTGGTTACTCCACAGTGCTTGGCTCATCAGGCGGGCAGGGCAGCATAGGTTGGTACAGCTGCCTGCCCTTGGATCGCCCGTAAGATAACCCACCATATTGCATACTTTTGTATGGAATAAACCTGCAGCACTAATTTTCCCAAACAAAAGTTGTGTTGTGTATTTATTTATGCATGCATACTCTGTTGTGGTGTGGGTGGGGTGTGTTGCCAATAATGGGACTATGCGGCTGCCCGTGGCCCCCGCAGGGGGCCACCCTAAACGGGCGGCCCCTTTAGTGCCATTTGGGCACTTCCCCACCCCCCAATGATGTGCGGGCCTCAAGGAGGAGTCCCCCTACCAGACGCGTCACTTCCGGCACGCAGAGGAGGTGGGGAGGTATTTATGCCTCCCCCGGCCATCTTGGCGTCCTCTTTGCGCCGGACACGCCGTCTCCCACCCTACCGCTTACCCGGCGTGGGGTTGGCAGGCGAAATACATAGAACGTTGTAATGTTTTCTTTCTCGTTGCAGGAGGAGTTACAGGGCGATCTGGAAGCAAATGGGTACAGAAGAGTACCTCTGCAAGAGCACAATAGGGGTGCCAGAGCCAAATCCCAGGAGCCTCATGGGAGGGTCCTGGAACAATTACGTTGGCGCCCCGTTAGTCCTTCGGGCGGTTGTGGGCCTGAACAACCGGGGGCTTGCCTTGCTACGCTCCGCCCTGAAAGGGGCGTGAGTAATAGGGACCAATGTGTCACGTGATCCAGTAAGGGGATCACCCCCATAAGGGTAGCGCTGATTGGTTACTCCACAGTGCTTGGCTCATCAGGCGGGCAGGGCAGCATAGGTTGGTACAGCTGCCTGCCCTTGGATCGCCCGTAAGATAACCCACCATATTGCATACTTTTGTATGGAATAAACCTGCAGCACTAATTTTCCCAAACAAAAGTTGTGTTGTGTATTTATTTATGCATGCATACTCTGTTGTGGTGTGGGTGGGGTGTGTTGCCAATAATGGGACTATGACCTCTAATCCCTAGAACCAAATAAATCTCCAATTTCTGTTTCTGTTTTTAGGTCTCGCCTACGCAGCGCGCTTGCGCTGCGTAGGCAAAAAGACCTTTTGCGATCGATTCGGCTTTTGAGCCAAAAACGTGCACGCGTTCCATTGCCTTCAATGGCAACGCGTGCACGTTTGGCAATTCACTTGCGGGAGCGAGCAGCTGGCTCCATATGGTAGCAATTATGCTCCTGGCGCCGCTCGCTCCCGCAAGGGAATCGCACTCCCCCCACCCCTCCCACTTCTTTAACCCGAGTACTGTTTCACTTTAGCGGCCGCGGCGCTGGGCCGCACTTGTGTTTCAGGGCTTGTTTTCCTAGACCTGAAGTGCTCCTTTGGGAGGCCAGGATTCTCAGATTCTATAGGATGAAAATTCTCTCAGGGGCGCATACTGTACCTGAAGGCACGGACCTACTGTCCCGGATCCCAATGGCGCAGTCACATTGAAGACAGCCTGGAGATAGCACAGGGCAGATGCCAGTGAGAGACAAACTACGAGCTAGTGAGTGGTCAACTTTTTAATGGCCATGTGCACTGACCGACGGGGCAAAACGGAAAGTGCACAGGATGAGAAGTATGCAAACTACATCTGCACCTGCGGAATATTCCATGTCGTGCAGGTCACTCAGTGCAAGTCAGTGAACACTGAAAGCTGCTGCATTACAGGGCACGCGACCCCTGTGGGTATCACTGACTGAGTACTGTTACTGTTCTTTCTGTAGCTCCTTGAGTTCTTGCACGTAGGCTCCTGATGAAGCGCCAAAGTGTGACAGGCGTTGAGCCCTAATGCACGTACTTGTTGTACAGGATCGTTTACATTTTAAAGTGCATTTAATAAACGATGAACTTAACAGAACTTAGCAGAATCCAGGTGAGGCCCCGACGATGGCTCTCTGTGACTTAGGGGTACGGGGTCAGCACACTGCTCTTTTATCCTCCCCTCAGCTCCGTGAGCAGGGGCGTTTCTACTGAAAGTAACATTGGTGCCTGCCTTTTAATTTAGAATGTATATAGTATGACACTCGCATGCATTGCTCAGTACTTACTGTACTAAATGCACAAGTTACTAACTTGTGTAACGATATATCTGTAAGAGACAGTAGTTAGTGACAGATTCCTTACCTTAGAATATCCCCAGGCGTCAGGCTGGATCCGGAAAGTTTTTTGCGTAGCAGTACCCTTGCGCGTCGGTAGGCGGCGTCGTGCGGCTCCGCGTCCGTCGTCGGCGTCGTGATCGCCGGGATGACGTCGCGGGCAGTACTTAGGCGCCGCCCCTGCGCGCTGACGTCAGTTCTGTACACGACTTTCCGCGCCAGGAACGCAGAGCCATGCAAGAAGCTGACACAGGTGTCTGAAAAATACTAGGGCCCTGAAAGGGATGTCCTTAACCCTAGAAATCAGTTCGCAGAACGGGGAGGATGGGTGGGCGGTAGGAATCTGTCACTAACTACTGTCTCTTACAGATATATCGTTACACAAGTTAGTAACTTGTGCATCTGAAAGAGACACGTTAGTGACAGATTCCTTACCTTAGAATAGATACCCCAGCAATACCAACCCCGGTGGTGGGTCTGCGAACAAAAATCAGACAAGGAAGTCCTGGAGGACAGAACGGCCAAAGAAGCCGTCCCTCCGGACCTGACTGTCAAGGCAGTAATGCTTTGTAAACGTGTGCAGCGAGGCCCACGTAGCTGCCTGACAGATAACCGGCAGCGGAACACCGCGGCCTAAGGCCGTGGTAGCAGCCGTTGCCCTGGTGGAATGGGCACGCAGCCCAACAGGAGTCTCCTTCTTAGCCAAAGAATAGCAGGTCTTGATGCACAAGGTAACCCAGCGGGAGATGGTCCTCTTGTGCACCGCCCGACCTTTTTGGCGCCCACGTAGCCAACAAAGAGCTGGTCATCCACCCGGAAGTGTTTTGTGCGGTCAATATAGAAGGAGAGCGCACGTTTTGGGTCCAGACGGTGGAGCCTCTCTTCCTCTCTGGAAGGATGCGGAGGCGGAAAGAAGGTGGGCAAAGTGATGGTCTGCCCAATGTGGAAAGCAGTAACCACCTTTGGCAAGAAGGACGGACGCGTCCGAAGAACAACCTTGTCTGGATGAACAGACAGAAAGGGAGGTTTGCAAGATAGAGCCTGGAGCTCACTCACCCGCCGAGCGGAGGTGATGGCCACCAGAAAGGCTGTCTTTAGAGTCAGAAGACGAAGAGGACAGTTATGTAGAGGCTAAAAGGGAGCGCACATTAAAAAGGTAAGAACGAAGTTTAAGTCCCACTGAGGCATCACAAACGGAACAGGAGGGAAGAGGTGTGTAATGCCTTTTAAGAACCTGTTAACAACAGGGGACTTGAAAAGGGAGGGCTGATCAGGGAGCCTGAGGAAGGCCGAGATAGCACAAAGATAACCCTTGATGGTACCCAGGGCAGAACCCTGTTGGGCCAGAGAGAGAAGGAACAGAAGGACCTCAGAAAGAGGGGCAGAAAGGGGATTCACAGCCTTTGCTGTGCACCATGCCACAAATTTGTTCCACCTGCAGGCGTATACTACCTTAACGGAGGGACGCCTGGCTGCCAGAATCACATCACAAACTTCGGGAGGCAAGTCGAAAGGAATCAACTGCCGCCGCTCAATCACTCGACAGGTTCGGGTGGAGGACCGTCCCCTGCTGCTGCGACAGAAGATCCTCCCGAAGAGGTAGACGGATCGGGGGATCTACGCTCATATTGAGTAGCTCGGGATACCAAACTCTTCGAGCCCAGTCCGGAGCCACAAGAATGACTTGGGCCCGGTCGTGCCGAATCTTCTTCAACACTCTGGGTAGAAGTGGTATAGGCGGAAAGGCGTACAACAGACCGCAACTCCACTCGTGACGAAAAGCGTCGCCGAGCGAGTGCCGCCTTGGAAATTCCAACGCGCAGAACTGATGACATTGCGCGTTCTCTTCGGTGGCGAATAGATCTAACCAAGGCTCTCCCCACTGTAGAAAGAGTCCTTGCGCCACTTCCGAGTGAAGACGCCATTCGTGATCCATCATGCACCTGCGGCTGAGTTCGTCCGCCCTGGCGTTCAGCGAACCTGCCAGGTGTTGAACCATCAGGAACATGCCCTGATGTTCCAGCCATGTCCAGAGGCGCAGAGCCTCCTGACAAAGGGTCCACGACCCCACCCCGCCTTGTTTGTTGCAGTACCACATGGCGGTGGTGTTGTCTGTGAACACCTGCACTACCTTCCCTTTGACAGAGGGAAGGAATGCCTTGAGTGCAAGTAGGATCGCCCGGAGCTCCAGAATGTTGATATGGAGCCGGGACTCCGCCCGGAGACCAGAGGCCTCTGATCTCCGCCTCTCCCATGTGACCGCCCCATCCCAGAAGGGACGCGTCCGTCACAACTGTGTGCTCTGGCTGGGGAAGGGAGAGGGATCTGCCCATGACCCATTGCCGGTTCGAGAGCCACCACTGCAACTGTTTTGCAGTCCCCTCCGAGATCTGGACGTGATCGGACAGGTTGCCCTGGTGCTGCGCCCACTGGAACTTCAGGTCCCACTGCAGAGCCCGCATATGCCATCTGGCATGATTGACCAGCAGGATGCAGGAGGCCATGAGGCCCAGCAGCCTCAGGGTCATCCGTACCGAAACCCAGGATAAAGGCTGAAAGATCGGAATCATAGCCTGAATATCCCGGACTCGCCGTTCGGGAGGATAGGCCCGAAACTGCGTCGTGTCCAGAACTGCTCCGATGAAAAGGAGCTGTGGAGAAGGAATCAGATGCGACTTCGGCACATTGATGGAGAACCCCAGCGAGTGCAGGAGTTCGGCCGTAGTCTGGAGGTGGGAGACGACTGCCTGGGACGAGCCCGCCTTCAGCAGCCAGTCGTCGAGGTAGGGGAAGACTGAAACCCCTGCCCGGCGCAGATGAGCTGCGACCACCGCCAACACTTTCGTGAACACCCGAGGGGCACTGGTAAGGCCAAAGGGGAGCACGGTGAACTGAAAATGCTCGGGGCCTACCGTGAACCGAAGGTAACGCCGGTGGGCCGGCAGGACGGGGATGTGGAAATATGCGTCCTGCAAGTCCAACGCTACCAACCAGTCTCCAGGGTCGAGGGCAGTCAAGACCTGAGCTAGGGTGAGCATCTTGAACTTCTCCTTCCGGGGGAAGCGATTGACGTTCCGGAGGTCCAAGATAGGACGCATGTCCTCCTTGTCCTTTTTGGGCACCAGGAAGTAGTGGGAGTAGCAACCACGCCCTACTTCTGGGGTCGGAACATGCTCGATGGCCCTCTTGGCCAAGAGGGCCGTGACTTCCTTCTGCAGAAGCACCAAGTGATCCCCTGACATGCGGTGGAATTGAGGTGGCATGGCTGGGGGTGGACTCGAAGGGGAGGGAGTAGCCCCTTCGGACAATGTCCAAGACCCACCTGTCCGAGGTGATGGTACGCCAGTGGGGAAGGTGATGGCGGACCCTGCCCCCTACTAGCGTGCTGTGCACCTGAAAGGAGGGACTAGGAGGGTTTGGAGGCCGCGGACGGGTTGGAGGTGGTGGCCTGACCCGCACGCTGGTTGCCCGATCCGCCACGGCGGAATCCACGTCCTCGGCCACGCGAAGACGCCTGCTGCGCGGGCCGGTGGCTGGGCTGCTGACGTGAAGGGCGCCCTACCGTGGCCACGATAGGGGCGAAAAGCAGAAGTCAGCGGAGGGCGTGTAGCAGAAAGGCCCAGGGACTTTGCAGTAGCCCGTGAGTCCTTAAAGCGCTCCAACGCATGGTCTGCTTTGGACCCAAAAGACCGACTCCATCAAAGGGCATGTCCATGAGAGTATTCTGGACATCCCCTGAAAAACCAGTGGTTCTCAGCCAGGCGTGGCGTCGTAGCGCCACCGTCGTTGCAATAGACCTGCCCAGCGAGTCGGCGGTATCAAGGCCACATCGAATTGTATATTTGGCCGCATCCCTTCCTTCCGCAATGGCGCGGGAAAGCAGTGTCTGGACCTCCTCAGAACACTGCGGCAAAACATCCGCCACCGAATCCCACAAGGAGTGGGTATATCGGCTCAAAAGGCAAGCGGTGTTGACGGACCGCAAGCCAGCACTGGAGGAGGAAAAACCCTTCTTCCCAAATTGATCCAGGCGTTTGGATTCCCTATCCGGAGGGGCGGTAGGGAAGGCGGTTTGGGAAGCGGAGGCTTGGACAACCAAGCTCTCAGGGGTGGGGTGGACAGAGAGAAACAGGGGGTCGCCCGGAGCCGGGCGATGGCGTCGGGACACGTTCCTATCCACAGGAGCCCCTGTGTTGGGCTTGGACCAGGCGCCCAAAAGAACGTCAGTGAGGGCGTCGTTAAACGGCAGCACAGTCTCCGAAGAGGAGGCTGCCGGCTGAAGCACCTCTGTCAAGATATTAGTCTTGACCGCCACAGTAGGGAGTTGGAGACGTAAGGCCCCAGCCGCCCTACGCAACACCGTTGCAAAATTGGCTCCCTCCTCCGTAGCCACGGGAGGAGACAGCATGCCAGTGTCAGGGGAAGTATCTAGACCACTAGCATCCCCTAGACCCTCTGTCCAGTCCTCATCGTACTGACACTGTTGTGTCAGAGGGTCATCAGACCCCTCCCAGTCCTCCTGGTCCTCCTCAGGTTAAAAATAAGGGGGAGGAGGGACATCTGGGACCCAAGGTCTCATCGGCGCCGGAACCGGCGTCGAGCGACGTCGGTCCGGGTCCATGTCCGGAGCCGGAAGGAACTGGGGAACGACGCCGCTCGGAGCCCCAGGCGGCGTCGAGAACGGCACCGGAGACATTGGCGCTGGCGGAGGTGTCGTTAGGTCGACCGGCGTCGATGGGGGTTGTGGAGCCGGGATCGAGGCCGGGGCCGAAGCCGGAGCCGGGATCGAGGCTGGAGGCACGGGCGACGCCGGGGCCGGAGCCGTCGGCGACGCCGGAGCAACCCCATCAGGGCCCGCGGGGCCCGAAGGCGCACCGGAGGGGCCTGAAGGCCCGAAGAGGCGGGCCATGGCCGACAGGAATTCCTGCACTTTGGCCGGATCTGCCCCCGAACCCGGGAAGGGCGGGTATGGCAGGGGCGACTCCACAGGCATGTCCGGGGCCGCGGGGACGGTGCCGGGAGGGGCCTCAGCCGAGTCGCGAGACCGGCGAGGCGAAGTCCTAGAGCGATGATGCTTTTTGGACTTCTTGTGTTTTGACTTACCGGACGAAGAAGACTTCGATGCCGACGACCGGTGTGGACTCCGCGATCGACCCCTGGACCTCTCACGCGACCGGGGCTTCCGCGGAGCCGAATGCCGGGCCTCGTGGAGCTTTCGAGACCGCTCTTGCAATGCTTTCGGGTTGAGGGCCTGGCAGTCGGTACAAGACTCCGTGTCGTGGCCTCGGCCGAGGCAGAAGAGACACTCCCAATGCGGGTCGGTGACGGACATCATCCGAGCACAGGCGCCGCAACGTTTGAAACCGGGCATCCCTACGACACCTTGATAGAAAAACAGTGAAAAATTCACCAAAAGTATGGTCAAAAAATGACCAGGGCACTGCTCTTCCCGGATCTGCGCTTGCTGGCGCGGAAAAAGAAGAACTGACGTCAGCGCGCAGGGGCGGCGCCTAAGTACTGCCCGCGACGTCATCCCGGCGATCACGACACCGACAACGGACGCGGAGCCGCACGACGCCGCCTACCGACGCGCAAGGGTACTGCTACGCAAAAAACTTTCCGGATCCAGCCTGACGCCTGGGGATATTCTAAGGTAAGGAATCTGTCACTAACGTGTCTCTTTCAGATTATAATTG
Source organism: Calotriton arnoldi (assembly GCA_963921515.1). Lineage (NCBI taxonomy): Eukaryota > Metazoa > Chordata > Amphibia > Caudata > Salamandridae > Calotriton > Calotriton arnoldi. Next base: position 1,695,821 of record CAWUFW010002412.1, read on the forward strand.
CTAATATTACCTCTGGTGCCGCTATTCCAACATGATCGATCCTTCTGCAACAAACACAGGCACTCACGCGCACACACACAGTTGTAACCAGACACAAGAAAATAGACACACTAATGCTATAGATGCACTTAAAATGACACGCTGAGATGTACACACATGCACAGGCACACAGAAATATACACAGGCAAAGCCAATCACACCGGCTTAAACATATGCATGCGTGCGCGTACAAACACAGGCACACACACACACGCGCACACACACGCACACACGCACACACACACACGCACACAGACACAATGGGATAGGCTTTCAAATTGTTTAATTCCCAGATTACAAACCTGAGGATGAAAAATGCTTTGTAAACTAAGCATCTAATGGAGATACAACGTTGGTCGTGCACACACCGTGTGCCACCAGTGATTGCTTACGTAGCCAGAGTGCAGTGAGTGAAAGCAGCTCACTAGTGCACATGGCCACGTACAGAGGAGGGATCCATTAGCCACGTTATTGAGTGGTGATCTGGCAGGCGATCTAGGGTCGGACTTACTTGCCCACTCAGGAATTCTTTCAATTATTTATGAGTTTCTTTCAGAAATGCGTATAAAAAACAATTGCTTTTTGGCTAGTTTCATGGATAAATTCTGCGGCAAAATGTAATATTTCACACTATTTTAAAAAAATAGCCAGCAGGTCGCCCTCTTGTTTGATCACTGACTGTGCTCGATCACAAGGTGCAATTCTGTGCATGGACTTAACGCCTGCGGCCTGACCACTTTTTGCATTCACCAGTCTCCGGTGACCACTGGCTTCAGTGGAAGTCGTTCGGGTAAAAATTCTATCGCTGGAGCACTGTAAACAAGCATTGGCATAGCCAATAGGTCTCGCCTTTGGGACCTTATAAGTATTTAGCCATGCAACAGTTGATGGTGTTGCACCAAGGATATTGTGTTGGATAACTAAACACTTAAATGGTCCCAAAGGCGAGACCTATTGGCTATGCCAATGCTTGTTTTGGGTCGCCAGTGCATTACTGGAGGAAGCGCATGATAGACACTGCATTTAGCACAAATTGGAAACAAGTGCAAAAGTCAGGTAAAGTTTCCACTCTTTTTTTCTGACTGCTTTTACACGGCTTAGTTGCTTCCTTTCTTGTTGTGTCTAGCGTTATAGACTCGTAATGCTTAGCTCATGTTTCGTATAAGTCTTTAAGGCACTATGAAAGGGCAGCAGGTTGGGGTCAGGCAGGATGCCAGTAGGCAGAGTAGAGTTGTGGAACTTTGACCTCAGATGGACTCTATGTAAAGGAGGTGAAAGGAGTGTAAGCAACAACGTAACATAGCTGGTTGCTGGTGGAGCAGGGGGGTTTGCTGTAGAATTGGTCCATAAATATACCCAAGGTTTTAAGTGGGCCGGGTCTCACCGGTGCTGAGCACCGGCAGTTTTTTAAAGACGACCTCGAAACGGGTCTCTATCGGGCTCTGTTTTGTGCCCTGGCACAGGAGGTCCGTTTTTTCCGGACGGCAGTGACAGCAGGCACATCGATGTGCGCTGCTCACACTGCTCACTTCTCACTAGTGGAGTTACAGCATGACGTCATGCCAGGTGAGCGTTGTGGGGGAAGGGAAATCCTTTAAAGAGAGTCATTTTCTCTCTGGATTTCCCTTCTCTTATTGAAACTCAGGGCAGCAACATTATCGTGGTGTCACCAGGGCTTTAAGTGGAAGCATTTTCAATATTATATGCAAGCCATAGTTGCTACTTATTTATCTTATGCAGCTAACAACCATTGACAAAGCCAATAGTCCTGACTTGCTGTAGGTATGATGTTGCTTGTTGTATCATATATCTGGATGCAATGACAGACACAGCAAAATACAAGTCAGGCGGCACACTATGCTAAACAAAGATTTTTAGCTTACATGTTTTTAAGCCACGCCCTTAATTACATTGGCCACGCCCCTTTGAGAGACCCCCCCCAGTTTTTTCATCCCACTTAAAGCCTTGGATATACCGGACATCATCATAACAGGCTGGCTAAAAATAACCCGAGGTCTGAAGGAGTATGGATCTGCGTTCTGAGCAAGTGTAGATAACCATTTGTCCAGCCCAGGTGATTTTAGGCAACAACTCGTGTGTGTGTGTGTGCACGTGTGTGCTAAACGATGCAGCAAACTTTTTATATGAAGATGATATTTGACTTTTTACTGCTTTTTCAGCTGAAAGACATCTACTTCATCATTTGTTGAATCCACGTCCCACCCCCTTTATTGTATATAAGTTTGCTTAGTTCTCTCGTTTTTTTTTACGGGGACCCCCATTTTATTTTACTCGGAACTGGTGCCAGTCATTGTTCTGAATAGGGCTCTGATGTCCACTGAAAATGTAACTTGCTTTGAACTCCTTGTAAGAGTTTTGACCCATGTGATATGCTGGGTTTCGGGTCAGAGACTGTCTGTAACCTTGCTGGGTAGTCCTGCCCATTCTGCACTGCAGAAAGCTCGATGATGGTGTTGGGCCTGGCCGTTTGTGTGCTGCTGTTGGCCATACATGTGCTTGACAACCTTGCCCTAGACTTAGAGGTGGGCATTGTCAAAGACGGGAGAAACTTGGGCTAGATGCACCCATCACAGCAAGGGCAGGTGGCTCATGTTGCCTGGGGCAGCTATTCGGTTTGTTGAAGGGGCGTCTACATCAGGCATGAGTAGGGCAGTAACTTGGCTACACAGCCACGGCGTGTTCTTGGAAGGGGGTCTAAATGGTGCAGGCCCCCAACAGCCCTCTGCCATGTCACGCAGACCGCTCTTCGTCGATGTCAGCATCTACGCCCTCTTTGTCTGGGTTCACTACTATGCGTTCCAGGACACATGGGTGCCGGCGAAGAGCGAGGAGACTGTGGTGTGAAGAAACATCGACTTTGCCCACAAAACGCCCACCTTCCTGCTGTGGCACCAGATCTGTCTGCTTCTTTGGGAACGCAAACTATAGAAGGTGTCCGAAGATGAGAACTTTACCATCCCATACTGGGACTGGAGGGACGCCCAGGGCTGCGATGTCTGTACTGCTCAGCTGATGGGGGACCAGCACCCCACAGTACGCTGCCTCCTAAGCCACCGCCCGAGTCACTGGAGGAGAGGATAGGATGCAATCTCGCAGGGGGAGGACTACAACGCCCAGCCCCCCTGCTGCTGGACTCGTGCATTTAAGCCCTCCGTGTTCCCGCAGCCGTTGTAGCTGCCGCCCGAGTCACTGGAGGAGAGGACGCAAGCTTGCAGGGGGAAAACTACAACGCCCAGCCCCCCCTGCTGTTGGACTCACTGGATTCCCGCATTTAAGCTCATCGTGTTCCCGCAGCCGTTGTAGCCGCCGCCCGAGTCACTGGAGGAGAGGAGAGGACGCAATCTCGCAGGGGGAGGACTATAACGCCCAGCCCCCCTGCTGCTGGATTCGCGCATTTAAGCGCATCGTGTTCCCACAGGACGCCCGCTGGGACGCGCCCGAGCAAAGCCTGGGCCAAGGGCAGGCGCATCCACGCCCGTTGGAGCCTGTCAGAGGCTGGGCTGCCCCCCCCCCTCTCTAAGCTGTGCTGCTTGCCGCCAGATCTAACCCCGAAAGGAGTAAACTGAAAGACCAGATATATTACTGTGGATGCAGGACATTAACGAGATGGGTAAGCCTAAAGTTGCAGAGCAAGGAATTGGAGGGTAGATAGTAGACACCCTAGACTGCTTCTTGGCTAGGGCTGCAAATGTTCTTTCCAAGGAAATTGGGGTTACGGAGCGACGTCTTTCCCTGGAAGGTGGAAGGAGAAATGGTCCTCTGTTGCATCCCTTTCCTCTCACACAACCGCTAGTACCGAAGGGCGTTGAGGGTGTTGAGTTGTGTGTTACCCCAAATTCCAGCGTGCCCGTATCTCCATCACCTAATTTACCTCCCCAACCAGTCTCCCCAGCATCTAATGACTCTGTAGTCGAACCGGTTGTTAAAAGAAAGAAGCCTGGAGGGAAACAGAAACCAAAGCCGACGAGGGCATCAAGAGGGAATAAGACTGTCCAAGAGACCATGTTAGTTGCACCATCACACCTGGGAATAGACTCTGGGGAGTGTATAAGAGGGGATATTTTTGTAAAAATAGAGCAAATGGTGCTTAGTGTGTTTGAGCCACTGAACAACAGACATGGGAGAATTGAGGAGAAATTAGATCTCCTCATCAAAGGGGGCCTTATTAACAGTGATTCGCTAAGGGTGGACATACCTCCTGTATCTGGACAAATATCGGGCTCACTAGTGACTGTGGATAGGAGGGACAATGAGGATCTAAATATAAGAAAACGCTCCGGTCTCCTAGGCCCCCCGATGCCATCAAAAACTTCCTGTCATACCCCCTTAATATCATCTACTATGACGCAGGCGTGCACAAATAGTACCAATCTTGGTAACACTAGTACTAGTACTACCGCCACTGGAGCACAGGGCCTGCAGGGAGTGCAGAGAACACAGGGAATACAGGGTAACCTTCAAACAATACGACCAAGAGAGAGACAGGTGGTAGAAACTTTACAAAGCCTAGACCCCTCCACAGCTGGTAGAAATCAGTCATATACTTTAGATCTCCTCCCCGCAGCTCTCCCATACATTCTGGTCTTAGTAAATGTATCCTTATTGACCAGGGGCCAGAGGAAGTACACAGACCAATTAATGGCAAAAGTCCTGCACTGGTTTAGCAACCACGCTAAAGGTTTTGGCCCATGAGGCATTAGGTTAGACGCACACATCATTATGGCATGGAGGGTAGGATGGGTTGGGCCCTTGGCTAAAGCAACAAACGGTGATTGTGTGGTTGTCAATTTTAATAACCAGTTTGTGGTAAGAGATTTGCTGGGGTCTGTACAAATGCTCCGTTGTGTAACCCACAGATTATCGTCTTCCCACTAGAAACATTGTATAGACCATCCCCACGATTGCTACAGCAACCATATAACATGAGACTCCCAAGCCAACCATTACGCCAACCTACACCTGCGATACACGACCTCACAAGACACCACAAAGAGGAGGCAACGTATAAGTTGTTGAGTCGCTATGGTCCCTTGGTTGATTTAGAGTCTTGCGATTAACTTTACAAGGGGGGCGAAACTGAAGCTAGTAAACTGGAAATAACAATAAATCAGAAACGAATGGAGTATATGAGACAACCACAATTCCCTAGGGAGGCCCCCTGTGGGTGGGATGGGCCACCAAAAGAGAGGGGTGCAGTTAGCCACATGGAACTGTGCGGGCATTGCCACTAAGCAGTCTTTACCAGAATGGTCGTTGGTTTGGCAGGGCAGAGATATTATATGTCTCCAGGAGACATGGGCTACAGATCCAACATTCATCAATGGTTACCGATCCTACCAAACCACTGCAGTTCCCTCCGCATCTGGCAGAGCTAAAGGGGGCCTGCTCACTTTAATTTCCAATACCTTAAACATTAAGATCATAAAATTCCCCCAACTTTCATCTCCTAGCCTTTAAAGTGGAAAGATCGGAACTATGGCTATTGTTAAACTATTACAACAATCATTTTGGTGGCAGCATAGCATCAACTGTAGATTCACTGGAGAGGGATCTGTTAAAATTCATAAGGGCATTGCCATCAAAGGAACTTAACATTCTGTGGGTAGGGGACTTTAATGCCCAACCTTGTCTCCATTCATCGTAACCGGTCTGCGGGGTAGAAGATACTGAGGGGGACCCAGCGGTGCACTTCATGCATAATGATCACGGAAATATTCTAAATAGGTTGTTAATTTCTTGGAACTTAGAAATCTGTAATAAAATAGACACATTGGTAGGCGGTTTGGAAAAAACTTTTCTCCGTGGTAACTATGAGTCGACACTCGACTTTATAGTTGCCTCTGCCCATTCTTATGGAAATGTTCTCCATACTGATACCATACTATCCAATTTTAGCGACCATGCAATACTTTTCTTCGAGCTTTCTGGAGTCAGAGTGTATCCTCGTCAGATAGAAAAAGTAGAAAAACCAATTCTAGCAAGATAGAATGGGTATCAGCTGAAATGGGATAACATAGATAAGACCAGAATAACCATCAGGTCGTAGCCAACAAGTTAAATCTGGTTATGAATTGTTTAGATCCTAAAGCAGCTCCAGACACCCTGATCCAAAATTTCCTGGAATTACTCGAGGAAATTAAATTGTCCCTGAATCGGCCTAACTCCACCAAGGAGAGGCGGGAAATCGGCTGGTTTGATGAGGCTTGCAACCAGGCTTTAAAAGATCTTCGCAGGGCCCTAAAAGCATCCCCCAGAGACCACTACCTGATCAAATATTTACAGAAAATCTATAAAAAAAAATAGGAAGAACAGGGAAGCAGAGGTGATTGAGGATGCCTGGGAAAACCTGGTGAAGGCAGCATCCTCCAACAACAGCAGGGAATTTTGGAAGGTTGTGAATGCTCCTTATTTTAAGAGTAACTTTTAGAAAACGTTGGATAATCACATAGACGAAGACACATGGGTAGATCATTTTGAAGGCATTTTTGGGAGTAAGACTGTTTCATGGGACGACTCTTTCGACCCTATGGAATCCTCGAACAGCCCCCTACTCTTTAACTTGCATGAGGTGAGAATTGCACTGGCCAAGTGTAGTCGTGCTAAAGCTCCAGGTCCAGACGGGGTCCCTATTGACTTTTTTCTCGAACACCAAGAGCTGTGGGCCCCACTGCTAAACATTATATTTAACGAAATTTCTAAAAAGGGACCACTCCCATCATGGAAATTAAGTATTATTATCCCCATACACAAAAGGGTGATAAATCAAACCCCCAAAATTATCGCCCAATTTCCCTTCTGGACTGTACCGGTAAACTGTTGGGTCATGTCCTATGAAATAGGCTAGAGGACTGGGGGAGAGAAAAAAACATATTGATGCCAACCCAGTACAGTTTCCAGAAGGGTAGAGGTACTATCGATCAATGTCTGAATCTAAGCTTGACCATTGCCAAGTACACTGTAGCAAAGGGAGGGCATACTTACATGGCTTTTATGGATTTAACTGCAGCCTTCGACTGCGTAAGCCATGTGAAGTTATGGGCCATAATGCTGGAGATGGGCATTGATCTTCCATTGATCAATTTAATTTACGAAATGTACTCACAGGCAACGGCGTGTGTCCATTATGGGAAGGATGGTGAATGTACAAGACCCTTTAAAATCTTGAGAGGCGTCAGACAAGGCTGTGTCCTTGCCCTGTTTCTGTTTTCGTTACATATTAACGGAGTGGAAGCTGCCTTAACAGAATCTGTGGCAGATGTTCCATCCTTCCTGCCAACACTACTTCCGATCCTGGCATACACAGATGATGCAGTCCTAATAGCCCTAAAAGCCAGGACGGGAGTAGCGCTTCAACACCTAATAAATGCCTATGTGGGTTACATGTCATCCGTGGACCTAAAGGTCAACGAGACTAAATCTTTTGTTATGGTGGCAGGAGTGCCCCCTCTGAAAAGGATTCCATCTTTCCATATTGGGACTAGGAAACTAGCGGTAGTGGAGACTTTCTCCTACTTGGGAGTTTTATTCGATAGTAAACAAACCTGGCTCCCCATGGTGGGCTGCAGGGCACTAACAATGGAAAGAACTTTGGTTGCAATTTCCAGTTTCATTAAGAAACTCGTGAACAAGTCCATAGTGACGATAAAAAAGATTTATTATGCAAAAAACATTTCGGCCACAACATATTGGGCAGGGCTGTGGGGAATGGCCCCAATGAACGCCTCCAGAAGTTAGAGGACAGCTTTTTAAAGAGGATTGCCTCTCTTCGTCTTTCGTTTTTCAACTATGTCTGCCACCTGGAGCTGGGCTTACTGTATATAACGGATACAGTGAAATTAGCCCCGATCATTCTGTGGCATTCAATTTGGAAAAGAAACACAGTGGACCTTAACCAGGCGATAATACAAAATTGTCTATCGTTAGACAAGGGACATAAAATTACCTGGTTACGATATGTTGAAACAACTTTGCATTCACTAGGTGTGCCAGAACTGTTTTCCAACCCGAGTTCTTGTACCAAATTCCCTAAAAAGAAACTTAAGGCACTATTTCTAGCTAAGGCAGCCTCCGCTAGGGAAGAAACGTATTGTGCAAAAACTGTAGTGAAGTTGTATTACCAAATCCTCCCCTTAACGGAGGGTGATTATTCATATCTAGAGGGTGTAAGAAATTTACAGCATAGGTTTGTTCTTTTAAGATTTCACACTAATTTAATCCCCCTGATGCTAGGTTTCCCAGCAAAAAAGTACTCCCTAAGTGACTTGACTCCATGTCTATGCGATAATCTATCTGTGCAAAGTGATCTCCACCGTTTTTTTCTTTTGTAACTTTTATAAAATACAGAGGTCTAGATATCTTTTATCACTTTTAAGGCGGCACAATTTAACCAATGTCGTATTGCCATGTTGCTTTTGAAGAAACTCCATGACCCCCTATGTCTGTTTCTGCGTAGCCTCCTTTTTGTGGGCTTGTCTGCGCAGGAGGCGTCTTTTATAAAGAAGAAATTTGTTGAATTTAGCCTCTCGCTTACCTGAGCTTGTAATGGTATTGGGGAAAATTCATGTAATTAAGTTTTATCACAAAGTCAACTTATTTCACAATGTAGATATATTATTTTTAACTATTACTTATTTATTAATTCATTTTTAGCTGGGTGGATGATTATTGTTGCATGATGAATTATTGCATTTCCAGCATTTAGCATTAAGATCAATTTTTGAATTTATGTGTACTGTATAAATTGTAGGTTATTGTGCAAGGGCTGCTATGGGTCTTTTAAAATGCTGATTTTATTAATTATCTTTTTAAAGAATGATTATCTTGTATGTGCATACTTTTATGATCTAGGGTTATCAATTAGATCGAATAAAGTTGTTTGGATTTGGATTTGATGCAGCAAACTTTTTATATGAAGATGATATTTGACTTTTTATTGCTTTTTAAGTTGCAAGGTATCTACTTCATCATTTGTTAAATCCATGTCCCACCCCCTTTGTTGTATCTAAATTTGCTTAGTTCTCTCGTGTTTTTTTTACGGGGACCACCATTTTATTTTACTCTGAACTGGTGCCAATCATTGTTCTGAATAGGGCTCTGATGTCCACTGAAAATGTAGCTTGCTTTGAACTGCTTGTAAGAGTTTTGACCCATGTGATATGCTGGGGTTACGGGTCAGAGGCTGTCTGTAACCTTGCTGGGTAGTCCTGCTGTGACAGTTTGGCTTCTCTGGTCATCTTCTCTCTCTACCTTAGAATGCTATGACCTCAGAGTGAGATGACATGTTTAGAATTCTGAGAACTGTGTGGCAATTTATGTCGTCGTTGGTGAAGGTGTTAATAAAGGTATCTCTTACCTTATACTGTCTCCATCATTTCTACGAGAAGACATCACACCTGCCCATTTTGCACTGCAGAAAGCACGAAGATGGTGTTGGGCCTGGCCGTTTGTGTGCTGCTGCTGTCCATACATGTTCTTTACAGCCCTGCTCTAGACTTAGAGGTGGGCATTGTCTAAGACGGGAGAAACCTGGGCTAGATGCACACATCGCAGCAAGGGCAGGTGACTCATGTTGCCTGGGGCAGCTATTCGGTTTGTTGAAGGGGCGTCTACATCAGGCATGAGTAGGGCAGTATGTTGGCTACACAGCCACGGCATGTTCTTGGAAGGGGGCCTAAATGGTGCAGGCCCCCACCAGCTCTCTGCCATGACACGCAGACCGCTCTTCGTCGATGTCAGCGTCTGCGCCCTCTTTGTCTGGGTTCACTACTATGCGTCAAGGGACAAATGGGTGCTGGCGAAGAGCGAGGACACTGTGGTGTGGAGAAACATCGACTTTGCCCACAAAACGCCCACCTTCCTGCTGTGGCACCGGATCTGTCTGCTTCTTTGGGAACGCAAACTATAGAAGGTGTCCAGAGATGAGAACTTTACCATCCCATACTGGGACTGGAGGGAAGCCCAGGGCTGCGATGTCAGTACTGCTCAGCTGATGGGGGACCAGCACCCCACAGTACGCTGCCTCCTAAGTCCGAGTTCCTTCTTCTCCTCCTCCTGGCAGGTAAGAACTGGAGTCAAACGTGTGCTTCCATGGCCATATTGCTAATAATTCCTGCTATGTGGCGATATCCCATATCTTGATGTGTAGTATCTACAGTTAGATGTGGGATTTTTGCAAACACCTTGCCTTCCATAATTTTTAATCCTCTTATAACTGTCCAAACCAAACGAAACTACAAGTCCTAACATGCACAGTGTTGTTCTTGCAAAAGCCAGGTCTAGTGTCAAGTTATGACGTGGGACTCTGACAGGTCTCTTGGATGATTCTTTATAGCCATGCTTTGCCTTATTTCACAGCACTCAACTGTGGAGTATCCCTCACAGCTGCCTTTAGAATGCCCTTTCAATCACCATACTGTGCTGAATCCCTTACTGCTGCATTTAGCATATCCATTGAATGCTATACTGCACTGTATCCCTCACAGCTGCCTTTAGAATGGCCTTTCAATCACATTACCGTGCTGAATCCCTTCAATACATCAATCAGGGAATTATAAGCGTGCTACTCACCCGTGAGGGTCTTAAGGCGCTGAGGGGGTGGGGGGATCCGCAGATCTGTTAGCCGAAGAGCCAGGTCTTGAGGGTCTTCCTGAAGATGTTCAGGGAGGGGGCGCATCTGATGTCTGCAGGGAGCTCGTTCCAGGTTTTGGCCGCAATGTGAGAGAAGGATCTTCTGCCTGCCCTGGCTCTGTGGATGCGCTGGGTTTCGGCTAGTGTGAGGTTGGAGGATCGGAGGTTTCTTTTGGGTACGTGGAAGTTGATTCTGCCATTGAGGTATTTGGGTCTGATGTTGTGTAGGCATTTGTAGGTGTGGGTGAGGATTTTGAAGGTAACTCTTTTCTCCACGGGGAGCCAGTGGAGCCTTCGTAGGTGTTGGCTGATGTGTTCGTGCCGGGGGATGCAGAGGACGAGTCTGGCGGGGGTGTTCTGTATCGTCTGGAGTTTTCGGAGTAGGGCCTTGTCGTCAGCGTAGGACACAATGTTGAGGCCGTGTTGTCGGACGATGGCGGCGAGGGAGGCCTTGTAGATGTTGAAGAGGGTCGGGCTTAGTGATGACCCCTGTGGGACTCCGCAAGTGATTTCCATGGGATCAGAGAGGAAGGGTGGCAGTCTAATTACTGCTGCATTTAGCATATCCATTGAATGCTATACTGCTTAAGGCAGCTGTGAGGGATACAGCAGCAGTATCCCTCACAGCTGCCTTAAGCATGGTCTTCATCACTATACTGTGCCTTATAACATGAAACTACCTTTTTGCATGTACTTCCACCACCTTTTCTGTTACAGCTTCCTTTGGCATGGTTTACCTTTACCTTACTGTATGTTATCTTTTTCAACTGTCTTTAGCATAGTTTTCCATCACCAGGAGCTTTGAAGGTCAGAGAAGGAGCTACCTGAGGCTTAATCTCCATGTGCCTCTTATGACCGTCGGCCTCGCTCGCTATGCTCCCTCGCCATAGGGCACTCATCCCAAACTTTTACGCTGCACCACTTTCAAATGTTACCCTGACTAAAAGGAAGGGTCCCTACTTTGACAGTATGCAAACCACTGCCAACTAGAGACCCCCATTTCTAACAAGGTATATTCATTGTCGCTCCCTCGCGAGGAGTATGAGTGGTTTGGGGGATCAGGGTGGTCAGTCCACATGGGGTGATGGGGAAAGGAGTCTCTTATCGCCCGTCCCAGGCACAGTTGGCTAGGGGCAATGCCGGTGGTGGAGTGAGATGTCAGCCGGTATTCTCGTAGAAACGTGTAAATAGCATTTTGCATGCTCTTTCCTTCTGCCACTGTTATGTGAAATACTTTCGTCAATGTTCTCACAAAACTTTCTACTTCTCTGTTGGCTCGGGGACACCTTGGCATGATGTGTCGATGTTTCTTGTTATGAGACTGAAGATATTCTGCCCACTCCTGGCTGTTGAACAGCGGACTGTTATCAGTGCAAATTTCCCCAATTAGCCCATGGGTGACCATGATTTTCTCTACTTTTGGCTTGACTTCAGATGAAGAGGTGGCTGAAACTATTTCTACTTTGGGTTATCGGGAGAAGTCAATTATGAGAATGTTCTTGTGCGTGCCGTCGGGCAGGCTGACAAAATCGGCGCTGCCATGCTGCAATGGGGCAGTGGGCACCTCCTCCGTGATGACTAGCGCTGGAGGTTTGGATTGGCCGGTCGCTTGGATGGCGGTGCAGTCTTTGACAACCTCCTCCACTTGTTGATCCAGGCCAGGAAACCAGACTTTACTTCTGAGCCAGTTTTTCGTTTTTACTACTCCTTGGTGGACTCCATGTGTTAACTGAACCGCTTGTTGTCTAAGGTTGTTGGGGAGAACCAATCGGGCTCCTCGCAGGAGGCACCCTTTTGACATCACAGAGAACTCTTGCGGCGGGCAGAATGATAGCATAGGGTGTTCCAGTTGCTGGTTCATTCTACTTTAATGGCAATTTGCAGGCAATCTTTTTGCTCTGTGGCCTCCACAACGTCTCTCAGAGGCATGGCAAGTGGCTTTTACCTCTCTATGATGAGGCAAATGTATTCTTCAGTGTCTCGGGCTTCCTTGGCTTCCAAGAGAGTAGCTGGCCAAGCGTGGCGCTGCAGGAAGTCTGCAGAATTGCAAGTGCCTTGTCTGTATTCCACATTGAGATTGAATTCCTGTTACTGCAGGATCCACTTCTTGATTCTTGGGGGCAGCTTGATGTGGATCCTTTGAACGAAGGAATCAGCGGCTTATGATCTGTGCATACGGTGAAGGGGTGACCGTACAGCCAGATGTAGAAATGGTGGCACCACCAGTGGATCGCAATGGCTTCTCTCTCTATATGCGATTACTGTTCTTCAGTAGGTAGGAGGGTTCGACTTGCTTAGGCAACAGGGGCCCATTCCCTGCAGCTTTGACGATGGGAGAGTACTGGCCCAAGTCCTGTTGGGCTGGCGTCCACTGCCACTTTCCACTTCTTCGGTCGAAGTATGCTAAGGTCATTTTTGCTGACAACGCTTCCTTAGTGTTCCAAATTGCTTGTTCCTGCTCCTCTCACCACACCCACGGGCTGGTGGATTTGGTGAGCTCGCAGAGGGGGCCCGTGAGGTCAGACAAGTTCTTCATGAACTGACTGCAGTATGTCACCATGCCTAAAATATTTGGGCTCCCGACACTGAAGTGGGAGCTGGGGCATCTTGAATGTCTTTCACCTTTGCCAGATCAGGCCCAATGCCAGGTCCGGAGAACTAGTAACCACCCAAAAAAGTGATGCTCCTTTGTAAAAACTCACACTTTTCTCAGTGAAGTGTTAGGCCATGATCCCTCAGCCTGTTGAATACCGCCCATAGGTGTGTGAAGTGACTGTCCAGAGCTAGTGCATGTACCAAGATATTGTCACTTACGTTTAAGATGCATGGGAGGCCGGTTAGCACCTCTTTGATAATATGTTGGAAAACCTCAACAGCACTGAATAAACAGAAGTTCAGCCAGGTGAATCTCCGGAGACCCACGTGGGTGAAAAAAGTTGTTATAGAATGTGAATCCTGGTGTGGTGGTATCTGGTGGTGTCCCAACCTGAGGTCTATTTTGGAAAACCACTTTGAACCTGAGAACTCCCCAATGATGTTATCTATCGTGGGTGTCAGTTGGCGCTCCCAATTGATGGCCAGGTTTGGTGCACTCATGTCGACACAGATCCGCATGGCATCTGGCTGTTGGGCTTCTTGCCACAACTATGTTGGAGACCCACAGAGTGGGGCCTGTCACTCTTCCGTGTATTTACAACAGATTAGATATGAACAACTTATCTGGTCAACTGTCCCAACCTTTGACCTGAAGCCAGCCTGTAAATTGGTCAAGAGGTTAACAGAATCAACCTTGCCTTGTAGCCTATTAATTAGAACCTTACCCAATATTTTCCACACTCTATCCAGGAGGGAAATAGGCTGGTAATTTGATGGATCCCCTAGGCTACCTTTTTTATGGATTGAAATTAAAATTGCTGTGCACCAGGAGGCAGGCAAACTTCCACTAATTATGGCAGCATTGAAGACCCTAGTCAGGAGCCAGGGCCATTAAATTGGATCCATCTGAAAGATGTCTACCAGCACTGCATCGGGCCAGGTGCCCTATTTTTTTTCACAGACAGGAGTGCTTTCTCATCTTCTGGTCTTAAGATTTTTAGTCAGACAACCTCTTATTCATTGATGTTTCTGCACTCTTGTCTGTGATCTAGTGACTGCGTAGGTTCCTGCTCCACTCCCTTTCTATACAAATTGCTATAATGGCCTTCCTAATCCTTTGGATCGATGTGATGACTTAGCTAATTAGTGTTTCCCCTTTCAATATTACTGACTAATCTATTAAAGCTCTTGGTATTCTTCTTGTCTGCTGCCTCCTTCAATTCCGCCCATAACAAGCATTGTCGACTAGCTTTCTGAGCTTTCAGTAGATGTTTGTAGGCCTGCCTTCGGGTCTGGAAATACAATTCACTTTGCCAATCTGAGTGGCGATAGATAAGAGCTTGGGAAAATAGCCTTTTTTTCCTCATAACATTCTTCATCATACCAAGCAAACATGGGCTTATTGACTTGCCCTCGGTTAGTATGTTTGACCAGGCATGTCCACATTAATTTGATCTCTGATATCAGTGCCTGAAATGTGTCCAATACACCCTGATTGGAGAAAAAGACATCTCCCCCCTATCCAGTAGGGCTTCTAACTGCAGAAGCTCAGCTAGATATTTATCAAGCTTCCTGCTGATGGTTCGCCTGTTACTAGATGTTTCAATTGAAATGGGATTACAATGCAGGCCCGATGCTGCCGCAGCACCTCCGAAGTTCTGCCGTAGCATGAGTCTCGAGCACCACGTCACTGAGGTCCGGGATGCCCGAGTCCGCCGCAGCACCTATGGCCCCATGGTGTGACATCGACACAGCGTAGTCGATGCCACGCAGCTTGACCCTTGACGCTTCTTCAACACTGCTCGACCAGTGGAACCAACGCCTCTCCGCCAATGCTGCATCACCTCCCCTGCACCTCGCAACATCCCTGGGCGTCAGCAGCTCAATGACTCTGCAGGAACGGATGCCTCACTTGCTTCAGTGACGCCTCACCTTCATTGTGCAGTGCCCCGTCCCTGAGCGCCGATGTGCCAATGAGCTGCATAGCACTAAGGAACTGATGCCACACTGGCCTCAGTGATGCCTCACCTCCCTGGCGCCTCGCAACGTTTCCAAGGTACTGTAACCAGGGTCTGTACAACTCCGTAGCTGGCCCATGCTCCATTGTCTTCCGCCCGAATTTTTGGATACAATACCGTCAAGCACGTCGAGATAGCCCCAGCCGGAGCTATTATTTTCTTGGTGCTATAACTGCATTTAATATTGAAAAATTCTTATCTTGACTTGTATATGTTAGATATTTGTCGTTTTGGTCTTGTTTTACTCAGATAAATATTGGTTTTTTTTCTAAACTGATGTGGAGTACTTTTCTGGTGTTTTCCATGTGTTACTGTGTGTGTGTCTGCACAAATACTTTACCCATTGTCTCTTTATTTTAGCCTGACTGCTCTGAGCCAAGTTACCCGTGGGTGAGCACAGGTACACTTAGTGTGTACTACACTTACCCTGACTAGAGTGTGGGTCCCTACTTAGACAGGGTGCAAACCACTGCCAACTAGAGACCCCATTTTTAACAGTAGGGACCTCAAGTTTCATGCCTTTTTACTCACCCATCTGCACGGAGAGTGACATCACTGGATTTCCCATCATCCATCTGCACAGGACGTGAGATCATTGGATTTCCCATCATACATCTGTACAGGAACTAACATCTCAGGTTTTCTGCCAAAACCATCTTTGAAAGAAAAAGCCAAGCAAAAGGACTTTATTTCCCATCAACAATCTGCACAGGAAGTGATATCACTGAATTTTCCATCATCCATCTGCCCAAGAAGTGACATCACTGGATTTCCCGTTATCCACCTGCACAGGAAGTGACATCTCTGGTTTCCCACCAAAAACTACTTTAAAAGAAGTAGTCAAGCAAGAGGACTTCATTTCCCATCACTCAACTGTACAGGAAGTGGTGTCACTGTATTTCCCATTATCCATCTGCACATACAGTTACATTACTGGTTTCCTACCCACAGCACTTTATGCTCCTCTCCCTTCCTAGGTCCTACTTAATGGTGGTTATAGCCCAGATGCACTTCTGGCATGCTGCAGGCTCGCTAAAAGTAAGTTTGTTTGCACCAGTCCACGCATGGACCATACCCAGGACAAGGAACCCTGGTTCTCTCCCTACCCACCACTACCCGGATGCGCTCCTCATGCTCTCAACCCCAGCCACCACTTGCTGTCCTGCTGCCCCGCCACACAACACGGAAAGAGTGTTCATGTGCACCTCCTGCAAGCTCTCATTCACTGTCCCATGCCCCACACCCACCACTCCTGCACCAACAGCACCCCACTTGTTCACACTCACACAAACCAGCCACCCGCTCACGCTCACACAGACTAAACACCACC
This sequence comes from Calotriton arnoldi, assembly GCA_963921515.1. Lineage (NCBI taxonomy): Eukaryota > Metazoa > Chordata > Amphibia > Caudata > Salamandridae > Calotriton > Calotriton arnoldi. The sequence goes on from CAWUFW010002412.1 coordinate 1,712,450, forward strand.
CACAAAACACACCACACACGCATGCATGCTCCCCAACACCCAGGCACTCACTAAACATGCCACCAAGATATGATACCTACTCCATGACCACACCCTGGACCTGTCTGCCTCACGGACACATAGCTAAGCCCAACCACTGCACCGGCTATCGCTACAGTCATTGTTTAGTCTACAAGATAGCCAGGCAGGACCATCAGCACAAGCATTGAGGTTGCGTAGCCATCATATTCAAAGATACCATCAGCTGCAGCACCTACACGGACACCCCCACCAGCTACATGGAACACCTCCCGTTCAAGATGCACATCAAAGCCAACTTCTTCCTTGGTGGAACTCTCATATGTGGACCACCAGCACTGTGACACAAATTCTGTCAGTGACATCACAGATATCGTTGCACCCCTCATTGTCAAAGCCAGCACCTTCATCCTCATCAGAGACCTTAATTTCACCTAGAAAACCTCACCTACCCAAACTCCTCGCCCTTTTAGAAAACCTCAGAAACCTTGGCCTCACCCAGCACATTACCGAACCCACCCACACTGCCGGATACCTATCGTACTCAATTTTCTCCTCAATCAGCAACATCACAGTCGTCAAGCCAACAACTATGACCTGTATAGACCACGCCCTTGTCAGGCTCAGCATACTCATCCTGCACCACCACACGGACCGCCCACCGCAGCTGAAAAAGTAGGACAAAAGAGAAATGGCCTTCCTCCCTCTCCACGCAATGACCTAAGCCCACCAGCAACTTGCCAAAACCCATCAAGAGCCTCAACAGCTGGATCACATCATGTGCCAACAAACCGGCTCCCTTCAAGCACAACCCAACAGCAAGAGCCTGACCACAGGCCAGTTGGTACACAGAGGAACTCAGGCGGATGAAATGCCACTGCCAGCAACTGGAGTGCAAAAACAAGTCAAGACACCAGATATAAAGACATCTTCAAATCGGCCCTAAGAGGCTACCGCTATCAGATACAGACCATCAAGTGCACACCTCTTGCAGATCGCATCAGTGCTGGCACTAACAGCAGCAAGAAAATCTACACCATCATCTAAGATTATGCCATGCCTCCTGCTACCTCCAGCAACTGATATATTCCATATAGGTACCCCAATATAGGCCAGGGTAACATCCCAACCTTTCACCTATATTCCTCCCTACACTACATACATAACGGGCTGCTAGAACTGACCCTTTACCTAGTTACAGTACTGCTTACAGAACGTAGGGTTTTCCCTGAACAATAGCCTCATACATTATTGTTAGAACTGGGGGTCTCTAGTTGGCAATGGTTTGCACCTTTGTCCAAATAGGGACCCTTGCTTCTAGTCAGGATAAGGGGGATACACTCCTAAAATAACCCCTGCTCACCCCCTGGTAGCTTGGCACGAGCAGACAGGCTTATCTCAGAGGCAGTGTGTAAAGCATTTGGGAACACATACAGTAATACAGTGAAAACACTACAGATGGACACCACACAGGTTGTTATGTAAAAATAAGTAATCTTTATATAGACTTATCACAAGACCCAATAGCAAAAATCCACAATACTGTACTCAAAAATAGACTTTAAAAGGTTATAAAATAGTTCAGTTCTCTCAAGTTGTAAATGCGACACTTTACTCTCAATGTACCTTGAATGCGTAACGCAAAGAAAACAAAAGGGTCGCAGGGAAGGTGATGCGTCGGTTCCTTACACTCAGGGAGTGGATGCGTCGGTTCCTTACTGCTGCGCAGGGGAGTTGATGCTCGCTTCCTTACTGTGTGGGGAGGTGATGCGTCGGTTTCTTACTGCTTTCCGGTGCGATGCGACAAGATGGCACCTCGATGCGATACTCTTCTCCGGTACGATGCGACAAAATGGCGTCTTGGTTGCGATGTGACAACGTTGGTGTGATGCGTGCACGCCCGACGGCCGTGCGGCGACTCGATGATCTTTGGAGCCGCGACAGGCCCTGCGACGCGCTTCTCCGGTGATGCGACGATGACCTCTGTGGCAGCGTCCCGCTTCTCCGGTGATGCGCCGCGCTCGGCGATGCGAGGATGACAGCGGCAGCGGCGTCTCGCTTCCTTGGCGATGCGATGACCGCGGCTGCGGCTGCGACACGCTTCTCGTTGTTGCGTCGCGCTTCCAGCTCCCAGCGACACGCAGTCTCTCAGAAGGCCCAGCACAACAGCAGGCACTTCAATTCCCAGCAAGGGAATGCAGGGGGGGAGCTGGTTGGTGAAGTCTTGTATCCCTGAGACTTCAGGCAGGAGGCAAGCTCTAGTTCAAGCCCTTGGAGATTCTCTTCTTCAAGATGACAAAGCACAGCAAAGTCTTTTCTCCTGTCCTTGGTAGAAAGCAACCACTGCAGGCCAACCCCAATCAGCAAAACAGCACAGGGGCAGTACTCCTCCTTCAGCTTCTCCGGTTCTTCTCCTTGGCAACAGGTTTCTTGATTTCCCAGAAGTGATCTAATTTCCTAGGGGTCTGGGTCCCCTTTTTATACACAGTTTCTCTTTGTTCTCTGAAGGCAGAGAGGCCTCTGCCTAGTCCAAAACCAGTTCTGGTCAGTCCTGGAGCACTTTGTTTTTCTGACTCCTTCTTTCCTTTGTGAGTGAGGGGCAGAGCCATCAGACGCCCGGCAGGAGGTGGAGCCAGCATTGTGGAAGGCAGGCACAGCCCTATTCAGACCCAGGTGCAACTCCTCCCTCCACTCTGGATGCAGATCTTTCTATTCAGCCCTGTGCTGACTCACCCTGTCTCCTGTACCCACCCCCAGCCCCTGTCACTCAATCTCCAGACAAGGAATACACAACCTAGCAGAGGCAGGCTTGGAAGTTTAGGCAAGAAAATACCCACTTTCTAAAAGTGGTATTTTCAAACACAGAATGTTAAAACCAACTTCACTAAAAGATGTATTTTATCATTCTGAGTTCAGGCATACTAAATTCGTTTTTCTACCATGTTCCCTGGGTCAGTTAGGATTATAAGGTGTAATAATCAAACTGCCCATTCTGGCCTATGGAGAACAGGTAGCCTTGCAATAGTGAAAAACGAAAATGGCTGTAATTCACTATTAGGACATGCCACACACACCAGGGCATGTCCTACCTTATACTTACAATGCACCCTGCCCTTGGGCCTACCTTAGGGGTGTCTGATATGAAGATAAGGGAAGGTTTAGGGACTGGCAAGTGGGTGCACTTGCCAAGTCGACATGGCAGTCACAGACCGCACACAGGCTCTGCAATGGCAGGCCTGAGACACATTTTACAAGCTGCTTCTGTGGGTGGCACAACTAGTGCTGCAAGCCCACCAGCAGCATTGGATTTACAAGCCCTGGGCACACTCAGTGCACTGTACTAGGGACTGACAAGTAAACCAATCATCCAATCATGGAGTCACTAATCCATACATCAATTTACAGTAGGGAGAGCATATGCACTTTAGCACTGATCAGCAATGGTAAAGTGCCCAGAGTCATAAAACCAACAAAAACAGGTCAGAGAAAATACAGGAGGAAGGCAAAAGTTCAGGGATGACCCTGCAAAAGGGCCAAGTCCAACACAACCCCTTCCAGCCAAAACGCATGGGAGACCAATCACTACCCTGATGGGCTTCTCTGCTTTGGGCGATAGAACCTGGACCCTGGCCCACAACAGCAGGGGCATACTCCAGTTCTACGCCAATCTGAACCTATTTGGATCCCTCTGTCCATACTCTCAGGGCCCACTAAGCTAACCCATAGGGAACCCTTATCCTCACCTGTGGACACCATCTGAGCAGCACCTAACCTTAGCTTGCTCACAGGTGTGTCCCAACAGACAGAAAGCAAGCCACAGTGGCCACTGACAGTGGTCAGGGATGAGACCCAGGCCTTAGGCCTCTCAGGGCTCTCAAACTTCTGTGGCGTCAGAGAGCGGGGGGCAGTAGCCCCAGGTGCTTGGCACCCTTTGTCCATTCTCCCTCCTGTCAGGTCAGGTATGACATCCTGACACTGATCTACCAGCCTGTACCCGGCGGCTGGACTGGAGACTGGGGGGGGGCTTGCCCACACCCGGTCCTCCTCCTTGGGGCTCTGTACCCTCCCACCTGGAGCGGTACCCCCTTCCAGAATTGTCAGGGCACCTGTGGCCGATGTCCTGCACAACTCGCCCACCAGTTCAGGGGTTTTATCCTGCAACTGGGCGTCCAGGTCAGGGGGACACCCTGAACCTGGTCCTCCAATCTAGGGTCTAAACCCTCTAGTTGAACCGGGGTCATAGGCGAGGACTCCCTCCTCGGCACCCCTTCCAGAGTACTGCCCCCTCCCATCAGGAGCGGTACCCCCTACCAGAATTGTCAGGGCACCTGTGGCAGGTGTCCTGCACAATTCGCCCACCAGCTCAGGGGTTCTATCCTGCAACTGGGATCCCAGCTTAGGGTCTGTACCCTTAGACTGGGCAGAGATCAGGGGTGAGGCTGCCCTCTCCCTGCCTCCCTCAGTGGGGCCCTGCACCCTCCCACCTGGAGTGGTGCCCCCAGAAGACAAACTGGTAGGGGCACTGTTAGCAGCCGCCCCTTCCTCCAGGTCAGGGGGGACACCCTGAACCTGGCCCTCCAACCCAGGGTCTGTACCCTTAGGCTGGACCTGTGCCTGGCATCCCAGGACTTCCGGGAGGGTACACCAACCCCCCAAGGGAAACACACTCCTCTAGAGTTGTGTAATAATCTGCCTGGCGCACCAGGACTTCCTGGGGAGCACGCATGCCCCCCAGAGGGTAACACATCTCTCATGTGTTGTGTGACAGTCCGCCTGGCGCAGATCTCCCGACCCCTGTCCATCTGACAGCGCGTGAAGATCCCCCAGGACAGAAGTGGTGTCACCATGGTCATTCACTGGTGACTCAGCCCTTCTGGCTGGTCCCTGACCCACTGGTTCTTCCACTGGGGACTCTCTCCCCTCTCACCCCTCACTCTGGACTTCTGCACCCTCCCAACTGGAGCGGCACTGCCAGACACCAGAAACACTGGAGCTCCATTTACAGACGCTCCAGGTTCTCTAGACACTAGGAGATCCTCCTCAACAGGCGGCCCATCAGGACAGCCTAGGCTCCCTACCTGGTGTTCCCTTAAAGAACCATCCAGGCTCTGAGACTGGGTTTCGGGCACCTTGGGACACGCAGCCCCACACTCACTCCTTCTCCACTGAGACAGGACGTGAGTCCCTACACCCCTCCCATTACCACAGGACCTAGCTGGGCTACACTGAACCTCTCCCACCACTCTGCGTTGGAAGACACTAGAGCCACTCCTCTTAGGTCACTCCCCAATGCCTCTTCAGACCCTCTGGAATCCACCAAAAGGTCTGCCTCCAATGTGAGCTCCCTGAGGTCAGAGAACTCACTCTCCAACAGGTGTTGGCATAGCTCTGGAAAACAGGGACTTACAATATGCTCTCCCAAAATTGGATCACACAGTCCCCCACAGGGGTTAACCAAACTATCCTTCACCTCACCATCCAGTGCCTCGCACACGTACCCCACACCACTCTTCTGAGATTGGCAAGACAGTATCTGACTGTCTCTGTCACTCAACCCACACTCTTCTGGGCGGTCTTCACACTCACATACCAGGACTTCAACTGTGGGGGAACCACTCTCCCTGCACCTCCCATCTAGAGTCAGTAGAGTGTCCCTCCTGCTACTAGGACCATGAATCCCTGCGTCAGTTTCCCTATTCCTCTCAGGGGCACTGCGCACTACTGGAGCTACCTCATGTCCTTGAACCTCCTGGTGTATGTTAACCCCTCCAAGTCAGGCACCACATCTCTGGGTGTGTGCACGACTCTCTCAGCACTGAATAACTTAATTTTGCTGCCACCAGAGGAGGAATCCCTAAGCCCCTGGCTTTGAACTCCAGCTCCCTCACCACTCTCTCATGCTCTAAAAGCATCTTCTTTTCTTCCATGGCCAACCTCTTACTTTCCAACTCCAATTTCTTGTGCTCAAGGCTATCATGGCTTCTCTGTTTCAGTTTGGCCATTTCCATTTCATGCATCCTGCTTTTGTCCCTGCCCTCCAGCTCCTCTGGAGACAGGCCCTTTTGAGAAACACTGCTGCCCTCCCTGGAAGGCACTCTCCTCCCGGGTAAGCCTAATGGCCCCTCAAGCTGCTCATCTAAATTCTCTGCCTCCTCCACAGGCTCCTCGGGCTGCCCACCGGCATTCCGTGCTTCCAACCAGGCCCTCAGCGCCTTTTGAAGCTCCTCCTTCCTGGTGAGGCCTCTCATAGAGATTTTTAACTTTTTACAAACGGCTTCGAGCTCTGGCACAGTGTAGGTATCAACCCTATCTTCTTCAAATTCAATATCTGCATGTGCAATGGATCCTCTTTTGCTCATTGTGAAAATTGGCAGTTCTCAACAAAAATAAAGGTTCCCAGGAAAAAAAGTCCTTTCAAAATGTATGTGGTCGCGTATTGGTCTGCACTCACTAGTAGTGTACACCAATCACTGTATATGAATCACAAATGCAAGTCCAAATCCTCACCGCTGACCACCAATGTTAGAACTGGGGGTCTCTAATTGGCAATGGTTTGCACCTTTGTCCAAATAGGGACCCTTGCTTCTAGTCAGGATAAGGGGGATACACTCCTAAAATAACCCCTGCTCACCTCCTGGTAGCTTGGCACGAGCAGACAGGCTTATCTCAGAGCCAGTGTGTAAAGCATTTGGGAACACATACAGTAATACAGTGAAAACACTACAGATGGACACCACACAGGTTGTTATGTAAAAATAAGTAATCTTTATATAGACTTATCACAAGACCCAATAGCAAAAATCCACAATACTGTACTCAAAAATAGACTTTAAAAGGTTATAAAATAGTTCAGTTCTCTCAAGTTGTAAATGCGACACTTTACTCTCAATGTACCTTGAATGCGTAACGCAAAGAAAACAAAAGGGTCGCAGGGAAGGTGATGCGTCAGTTCCTTACACTCAGGGGAGTGGATGCGTCGGCTCCTTACTGCTGCGCAGGGGAGTTGATGCTCGCTTCCTTACTGTGTGGGGAGGTGATGCGTCGGTTTCTTACTGCTTTCCGGTGCGATGCGACAAGATGGCACCTCGATGCGATACTCTTCTCCGGTACGATGAGACAAAATGGCGTCTAGGTTGCGATGTGACAACGTTGGTGTGATCCGTGCACGCCCGACGGCCGTGCGGCGACTCGATGATCTTTGGAGCCGCGACAGGCCCTTCGACGCGCTTCTCCGGTGATGCGACGATGACCTCTGTGGCAGCGTCCCGCTTCTCCGGTGATGCGCCGCGCTTCGGCGATGCGAGGATGACAGCGGCTGCGGCGTCTCGCTTCCTTGGCGATGCGATGACCGCGGCTGCGGCGGCGACACGCTTCTCGTTGTTGCGTCGCGCTTCCAGCTCCCAGCGACACGCAGTCTCTCAGAAGGCTCAGCACAACAGCAGGCACTTCAATTCCCAGCAAGGGAATGCAGGGGGGGAGCTGGTTGGTGAAGTCTTGTATCCCTGAGACTTCAGGCAGGAGGCAAGCTCTAGTTCAAGCCCTTGGAGATTCTCTTCTTCAAGATGACAAAGCACAGCAAAGTCTTTTCTCCTGTCCTTGGTAGAAAGCAATCACTGCAGGCCAACCCCAATCAGCAAAACAGCACAGGGGCAGTACTCCTCCTTCAGCTTCTCCGGTTCTTCTCCTTGGCAACAGGTTTCTTGATTTCCCAGAAGTGATCTAATTTCCTAGGGGTCTGGGTCCCCTTTTATACACAGTTTCTCTTTGTTCTCTGAAGGCAGAGAGGCCTCTGCCTAGTCCAAAACCAGTTCTGGTCAGTCCTGGAGCACTTTGTTTTTCTGACTCCTTCTTTCCTTTGTGAGTGAGGGGCAGAGCCATCAGACGCCCGGCAGGAGGTGGAGCCAGCATTGTGGAAGGCAGGCACAGCCCTATTCAGACCCAGGTGCAACTCCTCCCTCCACTCTGGATGCAGATCTTTCTATTCAGCCCTGTGCTGACTCACCCTGTCTCCTGTAGCCACCCCCAGCCCCTGTCACTCAATCTCCAGACAAGGAATACACAACCTAGCAGAGGCAGGCTTGGAAGTTTAGGCAAGAAAATACCCACTTTCTAAAAGTGGTATTTTCAAACACAGAATGTTAAAACCAACTTCACTAAAAGATATATTTTATCATTCTGAGTTCAGGCATACTAAATTCGTTTTTCTACCATGTTCCCTGGGTCAGTTAGGATTATAAGGTGTAATAATCAAACTGCCCATTCTGGCCTATGGAGAACAGGTAGCCTTGCAATAGTGAAAAACGAAAATGGCTGTAATTCACTATTAGGACATGCCACACACACCAGGGCATGTCCTACCTTATACTTACAATGCACCCTGCCCTTGGGCCTACCTTAGGGGTGTCTGATATGAAGATAAGGGAAGGTTTAGGGACTGGCAAGTGGGTGCACTTGCCAAGTCGACATGGCAGTCACAGACCGCACACAGGCTCTGCAATGGCAGGCCTGAGACACATTTTACAAGCTGCTTCTGTGGGTGGCACAACCAGTGCTGCAAGCCCACCAGCAGCATTGGATTTACAAGCCCTGGGCACACTCAGTGCACTGTACTAGGGACTGACAAGTAAACCAATCATCCAATCATGGAGTCACTAATCCATACATCAATTTACAGTAGGGAGAGCATATGCACTTTAGCACTGATCAGCAGTGGTAAAGTGCCCAGAGTCATAAAACCAACAAAAACAGGTCAGAGAAAATACAGGAGGAAGGCAAAAAGTTCAGGGATGACCCTGCAAAAAGGGCCAAGTCCAACAATTATGCATGAGGATCCTTGGATTCTTGGAAACTCAGCAGGACTACCATCTCCTGCATAATAACTATGTACAAGGTTCATTCCCGATGTCATCCTAAGTCCGACAGTGGCACAGCAAGGTAGAACCCCCTGGGGATACCTTCGGGTATATAAACATCACATCTTGCTGAGATAGTCAGAGGAGATCACGACTTCCATGCCGACACACTGATGCGAGGCGCTTGAGGTTCCTGCATGCAGATACTCCAGCTCGCAGTGGTCTGAACATCCCTTGCGGGGTGTCCAACTCGAGACCAAGACGGGGTCCCACAGTCTCTCACTTCAGGTAATGGGGTTGACTTTATCCTAGAGGGATTCTTGGCTTAACACCTACACACATGCTAGTTACACTTAGGTACATCTAGTTAGGGTAGCATTATAGGAATACGCATTTTATTGTCATGTATTTTATATACTTGCCTATGTTCATGATTATAGCAGAATGGTAGAAATCTACCATCCTTTCACCTTCTTAGTACTTCTAATCATTTATATCTGGTTCTGTCTAGTGGTTGTTTCAGCACACCTATTTTACACTAGAATGACGAGTGTTCAATAAATGCTTATTGAAAAACGTCCATATCCTTTATTCTATGTATCTCTCTGAGACCAAGTGAGCACGAGTGACTGAGCGAAAAGTATTGCACTGTTTCCACGATTCTGAGGGATCAGAGTTGTCATGTTCGATAGTCGCCAAGAACTATTCTCTCCTTGGTAAGAGTAGTTTCCAGTGGCACTGTAAGCTAGCTGGTATACAAGCCAACATACTCGGTGGGGGTGTCTGGAATCAGTCTGGACACCAAGCCCGCAGTGTATGTTGTCTAAACGCGCAGATCCTGTATAGGTTTTTTAGGAACTACACAACATCACCCCCTCACAAGACCTTGGTATTCTTCTGTAACAAAATCACCTCCATGCATTGTAACTTTGACCCTCAACTGGACCGGTCACTGTAGCAGCTCAACTTCCGAACACGGATGAAGAATAAACCCTGACCTCGTGGCCCACCATCACCCGATTGAAATCGCTGCTACCATGAATACCATCCCTTCAGGGGCCCCATCTGATCCTTGTCCCCAACACGCCTTCACCAAAGGACTCCTGTCGATCAGCGAAGCAATATTTTTGTACCACTATATTTAATAATACAACCGTCTGGGCACTCGAAGCTTCTGATTTGCTGGATGCAAGACAAAATTTTCTCTTGCAACGCCATTTTAGGACAAGGCATATGTTCCCATATCTTGAAAAAAACTTGAAAGGCCTCATAAGATGAGCAATCCTGGAACCCTAGGCCAATGTGAGTAGACCCCCAAACAGTCCGAACGAAGATTAAAAATAAAAAGAGCACTTTAGTGCGATGGATCCGCAAAGTGCTGGTAGAGTTGAAGAAAGCAGAGACACGCACAGGTCTCCAGGTTCATGTTACAGAGTCTGCAGATGTAGTATGGGGTTCAAAAACCAGGAAAGTCCTGTAGATACGTGTTGGATACTTTGCAGACTCTCTACCTGGTTCACAGCCTACGAAAGTGGACCCAACACCGATCCATGATATTCATAGTCCGTGAACACAGTGACTGTGTCCACAACTTTTTAAACTTATGGACAGATTGAAGTCCGGAGACCCAACAGCAGGGTCCATTCACAAAAATCAGGCAGTCCTCTCTGTGTAAACATGGTCATCGGAGTTGTGTCTGTTGACACTGCATGGACTCAAAAAACCTTTATGGGAGATAGGAGCTCATTTGTGGAAACTGAACTATATTTTTAGAGGAAAAAATAGTTTCTGTGTTCTGGCAGCATGATTCTGCCTGTGTGCATGCTTTTTATGGACTGGCTTGAAAATGCAGCTAAACAATTATGTGCAGAACACTAGAGAGGGGCTTTGTCTCCCCCCACATGTTGGGAGTCAGGAGTACATGTTTTTATTGGACGGAAGATGGGTGCTTCCAGAAAAAAAGTGCTTGCCCTCCACACAGTTGTGATCATTTTGTTTATTTATCCAGCTGCTTGAGCTTGAACTTTTAGGGGTACAGACATGACAATGTAATGCAAGACAAGTGTCTTAGATAACTAGATAATGTAAGGTGTTTTTTTCTAGCAGCAGCGCAGAGAGTTGGGCAACCATTAACCTACATGGATGTTTGGGTCTGGCTTGAAAGTTCAAGTGTCATCTGACCTTTTAACCTTAACCAATATTATTCTACAGTTATTTTCTTCCACACAAAAGCATATTAATTCCCATGCTATTTACTTGTAATTCTTCTCATTACCATACAACATTCCTTTAAAGCCAGACCTACCCAATGCGTGTGTCACTTTTTTGGGCAAGATCTATCCTCGTGGAGAAAAGTCACTCGAGATAGCCCTGAATTATATTTCACACAATATGCATATTTTCACAAAATCATGCATTATATCGTGATTAAAAAAAATAAAATCACAAACGTTGCCCTCTCTAATAAACAGGCCTTTTATTTGGGCTCCAGAGAACATTAATACAGTCAAATGAATAATTAAGCACGCTGCTTGTTGCTACAGGAGCAGGGCCACTGTAAGAAAAAGCAGCTGCAGTGTGATATCGCATATTACCAGTGTTGCCTCCGGCTGTCAGCATCTCACACTTTTCAGCCCATCCTTTTCAACTTCGAAGTGTGGCCCTTCGGGTTTCATTATCATCAACCCGGCCAGACGAAATGAGAAGAAATGGCCCTGTTAGGACATCGCCTGACACCACATTTTGAACCAGAGTAAGCAAGTGGTGTTGTCAGCTCCTCGGGGTCAGGCAGTGAAGCCGGTGTTGTGGCCTAGCAAATCCTGCACTGTGTCAACGACTGCAAAGTCTGAGCGCAGACATTGTAGAAATATGCCAGAGCCTGGTGCATTTCAACCAGTCACTCTTTGCACTCTTCCTCTTTCTGACACTAGGTGCAAAGCTGCAGGAGGTGTCTGCCGTTCATATTTCTTAAAGCATTTTTTATATTTTGTTCGATATCATTCCAACCTCTGCAAGGTAGCGGCTGCATGCGTGTAATTGGGGTAAGGCAAAACAGCATAGGAGCGACCCTTGAAGGTTGTAGGTGTGGCACACATGAATTGTGCCATGCACAAAGGTTTTCTAAACTTATGTATAGTTTTCTAATTTCCACTTAAAATCCACATACACTCCTTTGCTATAAATGCAGAAAGCATCCATGTTGTACTGCATGTGGGTTATAGTATTCGCTTATATTAACACACCTGGTTTCCTAATTGTGCATGCTTGTGATGCACATAATGTCATTAGCTCATACATATGGTTAGGAAAAATGTAAAATCCTTATTATACTTCATAATGTTTTTTTCGTGCTCTCCATTTTACTATGTATGGCACACCTCCCGAGGCACAACCTGTTAACATGGCAGATTGATGGAATTTCATACATTGCCCCAGTCATGTCTGGTCTTTTTTAATGTAAAGTAGATGAATAAATAACTGCAAGTGTATTCCTGCATGTTTGTGAATGCCAAAAAACAGCGCCACCTTCTAGATGTTAAACTAAGTTGTGGAGCAGCGAACTTTTGGCTCCACTCTTTTATGATTGACTAGGCCACATATATATATATATATTTACATATAGCCTCATGTATCTGTGTGTATAATATTACTAACGTGCTGAGGTTCACTGAACAGCTACAGAAAGTGCGTTCATGGTATAATCTCAACATTTACACAAGTGTGCATACTAATGGCTTCTTTACAGTAACATTGAATCGCAGTTTCCATGTATATCTGCATTTGTGAGGTTTGAATAATGTTGTTTACTTTTATATGGTCATGTATTAATTAGAAGAGTGCTTTGCACATATTATATATTGTAATTTTTGTGTACTCATAATCATGCATTCTACTGTGTACTGAAATGCTTACCGCGTTAACTTGACCAAACGCCTTAAGCAGTTGGATTTCTTAATGCTTAACCTCCAAAGAGAAGCTTGTTTGTGCTGCGATGTTTTTCTCTCCTCTGCAGGTGCAAATGCATGATCTCATGAATAGAGAAAGGCACCATTGTGCACGGCAGATAGTGAGGTTCGGGAGGAGTATCTTTGTCAGGAACGAGAAGTTTTAACGAACAGAGGGAGGACTACAGTCCGTGCGGATTGGGAGACGGGAGGAATCCAAGGACATTCTGATATGTGGACCAAAGAAAAGGAGTTTCAAGAGTAGTTGCCAAGTTTTACTGTGGGAAGGTAAAAAGTAATGAGATACATGATGTTGGATTCTCAAAGGTAATTTTGTGGCTTTTAATTGGTGATCACACCTCAGCTTTAGTCAGATTTGTTGTTTTAGACTCAGAGGGTTACAGATCTCTCCCTGACATCCCTGTTGTGTGGCTTTATGTATGCAACACTTATTGGGGGGAACTTCTACAGTGGTTCCGCTATGCAGACACCTTCCTACTTTACTGGATCAAATTAGGGTTTCCCCACTCTGTGTTTTAGCTCAGGTTTAGTTTAAGTGACTTAGATTTCCTCACGCATAATAGGCAAGAGGGTCGAAAATCTTATACTGATCATCGGATTTTGTTCCTTCTTTTCTGCATTGCCATCACAGAATTTCTTGTGTGTTTTATGTTACTGAGACAACATTTTGTCAGGTGTTTCGGCCTGCCCTGAGTAATTTTGTATTTCTACGACCTATTTTTGAGACTTGTATACATCAGTCTGGTTTTGAATTTGTAATAAACACCTGTTTAATCTCATCTATCGACTTTGAGTCCTGATTATGTTGCTGAATTGGGCACACTGTAAATTGTACATGCGAATGATGTTAAACTGTTTTTTTATTTCTAGGCGCCTAAAATAGATCTGTTGCAGGGAAAATTGTCAGATGGCTCTGTGCTTCAGCAGATGGTAGCAGAGGACGGACGGTTCAGTCCTGGAATAGAGGGAGCTATAATAACTTATTAGGATAGTTCAGAGCCAATCCCAGTCCTAGAGCCCATTTCTCAATTTGAAGGATCAGAGGAGTTTCAGCGGTTCGAGACAGAGTTGTAACAGCAGAAGAGTGAGCATTAATAGGGTTGCGCATTGTGATGGTTTAGGCTTAGCTCGTGGTTTTATGATGTTTGTGTGATGTTGTGTAGAGATGTTTTGAATGTTGTGTGAATCTGGCACTTAATGTTGAAGAGTTGAAGTTGATATCGAGTCCGAAGTGGCCTGCGATCCCAGGATGATGTTAAAAGGTGTAGAAGACACTGTATTGTAATTGTCTTCTAAGGTTTTGAGGTGCTTGTCGTGAGACTCCGTCAACAGCAGAATTAGGATAGGGACATTTCTTTTACTGTGTGAGTTTGAGGTACGGTTAGTGTGGTGAACCCTTTTGTGCAGGGGAAAGCTGCACTAATCAGAGTGACTTCCCACAGGTCGAGGTTTCACTCGAGTGTGTGTTTGAGCATGTCGGAATATGTTATTCCCAACTAATTCTTGTATGAGTGAATATTGTTGATGTCTTTGGTGGAGCAGACAAAAAATTATTCATTGTAATTGCTTTGTATTTGCTTTACATGTGTATTGTTGAGAAGAGTGAGTGCATGCGTGAAATTGTAAAGGAGGGTGAGCTGCTGCAGAGAATGAGATTGACGTCATGGTGTGCAACACTGAGGTTGGTTGTTTGTTGTTAAGCCGCACTGTTATTGGTTGTCTACGTCACGGACTGCCGCACTGGTATTGGTTGTCCATTTTAGAACGGAAATTGTGAGGAAACTATTAGTTCCTGCTCGGAAACGAAATTTAACTGTGATCATTGTTACCTGAAAATGAAATGCTTTAAAATGTTTACGAGATTTGATCAGGGGAGATGTGACAATACCTGTTAGAGAGGGAGAAGAGGCGCCACCTGAGGATACTGCAGGTCATTATATGGCAATAAAGGTAAGGCTCCACACTTGTATTTAGCTTAAACAATGGCATAAGATCACTGAGAAAGAAGGAGCACTGGCATTTCCACGCTATTGTACATTTTATTTGAGAATTATTTATAATTTGAGGAGATTATTATATGAGATGAAACCACAGCCCGGATCTACAACGTTTGAAGCACTCAATGTTTGGGAGCATGCGGCTCACACCAGGGAGAAAAAAAAAGTATCAGGGAAGAGCTAAGAGGGCAGTATGCACTTACATTGATGCAAGGTGGGATGCAGAACAGAAGAAGCGGAGAACTGATATGAGAACCGATATGATAGAAGGAGCTAAGTTATATCCCACATTGACAAGTGAAGAATTTGGGACAGGGAGGGAGATGCGAAGAAAAGGGAAAGGGGACAAGGCTGATGGATTATGTGAGAAAATTGAGAACGATGATAGTGATTCCAGTGGTAGTCTTTTAAATGTGATGTTGGCAGAATGCCCACTTATGTACAACTTAATCGTAGGAGGTGGGAATGCTATTACTGATGGAAGTTCTGCAATGACTGCCACACCAGCCAATGTGTACCCGAATAGGATAAGAGCCATCCCTGTAAATGTAAATCAGAACTCTATGAGAGGAAGTTCAGGGATTTGTGCCTCTGGAAATTCTCCAACTTTAAATGTGCCAGATACTCTTACAGTTCCGGGTATTATTGGTCCTGAGGTTCCTATATATTATCCTAGTTCCAAAGGGAATGTAGGACATATTTCAGTTGTTTCTACCAAGCCAGAAGCTTTAGAGAGGGTTCCACCAAGTTCAAATGCAGGAAGATTTGTTCCCCTGATGCCAATTAATGCGAGTTCTCCTTCTGGTGCAAGTGCAGATTCAACGATGAATCAGGGAGGATTTGGCCCTATAAGGTCATTCCAGTGATTGCCAGAGGTGAGCTCACTCACCTGGGAGCCACCTTTAAATGGGCATAACAATATCCCCAGAGAAGGAAAAGTACCTAAAGGTTCTGGAGTGCAGCATAGTCTTGATTTCCAGGAATTAGACAAATGGTTAAAGACTTTTAATGACCCTTCAAATGAAAGTGAGAATTCAGAATCGAGCCAAGGAATGATTCAGTCATCATAAAGGGTAAATTTAGTGGATGTAGGCAAGTTAAATTTAGAATTTAACGCAATGATTAATGGAAGTCTTGGATTGGTCCAAATAGATTCTTATCAGGGAAATGTATTTCTGTTTATGAGTAAGGATATTACTAGACGAGCAGAGCAAGTCTATGATAAATTAAATGAACTTGCTCAGAAATATGGAATAGATCTGGATCGAACTAAAGTTTCACAAAAGAGTCATTGATTAAGTTTTAATGATAAAGACCTAGAGTGTATGAAGATACCAGGTCTGAAATTGCACATTGGTGAGTTGATTCGAAGTATTTGGATCTGGAGTGTGTTAAACAAATGGGAAGACCAATGGATGAAAAAGAAGGGGGGAACAGGGGGGGTAGTTTAAGGAACAGTGCAGGGGATGGGGGGGTCAGGGTAGTGTAAGTAAAGGGTCAGGGCTTTAAGCTTTAGGGCAGTGGGAGGGGAATGGGGGTCAGGGTAGGTTTCAGGGCAGTGGAAGGGGTTGGGGTAGGTTAAGGGACAGCGGGGGGGGAGGTAGTGTAAGTAAAGGGGCAGGGTTTTAGGCTTTAGTGCAGTGGGAGGGGAATGGGTAGTCAGGGTAGTTTTTAGGGCTGGGGGGTCGGGGTAGGTTTCAGGGCAGTGGAAGGGGTTGGGGTAGCTTAAGGGACAGCATGGGGTGAGGGGGTAGTGGCAGGATTTTAGGCCTTAGGGCGGGGGAGGGGAATGGGTAGAGTCAGTGCGGGGTGGGGGGTCGGGGTAATATTAGTAAACAGGCAGGGTTTTAGGAACAGCGCAGAGGTAAAGGGCTGTCGGTGTGGGTGGTGGGGTTGGGTAGTGGTGACCTTAGCCACACATACCCTATTACCATTCATGCCTATACCACAAAATTGCGTGGTAAAGGCATGCGTGGTAAAGGAATATGTGGTTAAGACACATTCATGATTTGGGCTGCGTGGTAGAGGCACGCATGGTTTAACCATGCATGCTTCTATCATACAACCAAAAGAAAGGTCTAAAGAGGTCAATGGGGAACTACCTCCTCCTGTGGAAGGGGGAGTGGGTGTTTCAAGATTTCTTTTACGGGAGTAGGAGTGATCTTGCGTCATTCACTAATGATTTCCCCAGGTTAAGAGAGAAGCCTGTAGAAGGATACAAGCAAGTTGAGCAGTTTGTGAAAATCTCAAAGCTTTTGTGGACTGATTTGAATACTCTATCTGATATTGTGGTTCCCAGAGATTTGTGGACAGAGTGTAAAATAGCCACAGAGTAGCCTGAGAGGGAGCCAACAAGAGATTCATTGACCAATGGTCCGTCCCCCACAGTAAAGAGGAAATACAATCAGGTGATAACATGGCTGAAGTCTAAAGTAGCGCCCCAAGATATTGACTGGATCAAGATTGATCGAACAACCCAGGAACCCAAGGAGATGATTCATGCATATTATGAGAGATTGTTACTGGCATTCAAACATGATAGTGGAATGGAAACTTTAGAGTCCAAGGATATGAGCCATTTTGTGTCCAGGTTTGTGATGGGATTGAGGCCTGAGATTAGCATGATGATTCAACGGCTTTTAATTTGTTGATAGAATAAGTTGGTTGATGAGATTTTGAGATATGCCAAGTACTGCGGTAATGAAATAGAAATGAGGCAGAATAATTTGAAGGAGAAATTAATGGTGGCGCAAATGAAGGCTGCTCACAGGGGGGTCAAAGTCAGCCTTTTGTATGGAATGTTCCCCTGATGCAGGGAGTGTATAATCAGGGAGCTATGGCGATGCAAAGTGGAGGCGGTTTTCAGCAACAAGGTAGAGGTCGTGGTGTACCCATAGACCTGAGTACGGGGATTGATGCAGCCACGTTGAAAAAGTCTAACCCATGCCATTATTGCAATAGGTTGGGGCATTGGAAGAGGGAATGTCATCTCAATCCTGCAAATCAGGGTCAAAATCCAGGCTTTGCTCAGTCTTCAAAGAATAAATCTGTGCAGTCACAAATTATCCCGAGACCAAGGTATAAGAATTTTAATGTCCCACAAGTCCCAGTGATGCAAGTTCCACACTTCGAACCAAGTCCCAAATATGTGTCAGAATCCTTTCCAGCAATATCCTGTGTTTGAGACTGTGAGAAGTTGGCCTGGCATATGCTGTCAACTAATTATAGTGGGCACCTTGCACCAGTCCAAACAACCCCTTAGTGGAGATAGGTTAAAGACAACCTTATTGAAAGCTATCCTAGTGGTAGCTATGGAGAGCAGCCTTCAGGCTAAGTCTTGAAGGAATGTAAAGCAGCTTGTTTTACCAGTCTATAATCTCTTGAGTGACCAAATGAAAGAGCACCACACCAGGTATATATTCAAAATATATGTATTTATTGCTAAACACACCCCTCTAGTCTCTTTATGAGGCTAGAGTTCGAAGTACATAAGTTAGAAGTTATTAAATCACAGTAATAGCACAAATACACGTTTGGGCCCTAGGGGCGTACTCAAACCATATACCAATAAAGTGGTATGCGAACCACGACTGAACTAGACACTAGGCCTAGAGCCTCTAGAAGTGCTTGGACCACAAGGAACCACCCAAGGTAGTGACACAGGGGACCCACGGGAGACGCGTGCAGTGTAAACACACAACCGCGATACGCCGTTGACTTCTATGGAGAAAGTCGGGATCGGGAAATTAGAGAAAAGGGACACTTAAAAGAGGACTAGGACAAAACCCTTTGAGATCTAGGACTTTGAAGAGTCTCTACCCACGGGAGCACCGGAGTACTCGTGTTACCTCACCCAGGGAAGCCGGGTGCATAGGTGCCTTTCGGGGTCGGGTTTCGTCGTCGATTCGAATGGCGATCTGCTGCAAAGTGCTGCTGGCGGCCAAGAGAAAAGTGTCCGGGTGGATCCAAGAGTGGATCGGAGTTCTGAAGAACCTGAAAGCAGAGGGGACAGAGTCTGGGTCACTAGCCAGTGACCAGGAAGGCGATGGACAGATGCCCACCGATGTCGAGTGCTTCAGGTGCGTTGACGGTCGTCTTGACTCTTCAGCCACGAGGTCCAGGAGGCGTTGTCGGCGACCAGGAGCAGGATTCGGGCTGGTACACGATGTCTGTCGAGTGCTGAGGTGTCGGCGACCAGATTGGACCCAACAAGCCTTGGCAGCGGCAAGTCTCGGTGAAGATGTAGATCGTCGATGGTGCAGACCAGCAAGGTCTGTGGAACTCACCCAGTGAGGGTAAGTGAGGGCAGGCCTGGAGCAACCAGGATGCCAAGTTAGAAAAGGATTGGCCTTCGTTAAGGGCTACTAGCCAACGGGCTAGCGACCGCGAAGGAGCCTCGTGACGCCGCACGTGGAGCTGGCTTACAGGACACTCGTGGAGTGGGGGCCAGTGATCTTCGGTGCAGGTGGTGCTGGAGGCTAGGGCTACTCGGAGCCCAAAGCACGACTTCTTGGGAGACCCAGAAGATGATGCACTTGCAAATGTGCTCGGTGTCCAGGGGTCACGGTCTCAAGTCACCCACGATAGCCACGGGCCTCAGCTTTACTGGGGACTCAGGGTAGCCTCGGGGAAGTCTGAGAATCCACCTCTGGTGATGCGATGACTTCGGCGTCCGACGGGAGCTTCAGAAATGCGAACCGGACAGATGCTTCTTTGGTGCCTGCCAAGCAGGGGAGTCACTCCTTGACCCCAAGGGAGATTCTTCTGTCCTCTAATCGTGAGTAGAGCGTCGAAGGTCCAGGATTCAGTTTCAGAGTTTCGTCCAGGGATAATCTAAAGTCCTAAGGACTGGGTTCCTATCTTTATACTAAAGATAGGGGTTGGACTACTCTGTGGCCCCACCTATGGGTGGGTCAGGGCAGAGGGGTGGCTACACCCCTTTCCCTTTGTCCAGTTCGCGCCAAAGCAGGGGCTGGAAGCCCCTGATCCGGTTTGAACTGGGGTATGCACAGGGACACCAAACGTGCCCCCAGTGCAGGACTTCAAAGCACACAGATGGTGCTCCCGCCCAGCCCCAATACACATTATCCTGTCTGGGGAGGTGGTCACACCTCCCTGGGACAGGAAACCTATTGTCCAGGCCTCCCCTGCCGGAGTTTCGTCCAGCAGCAGGAGGCCAGACTCGTGTCTGTGGCAGCAGCATCCATTTTGTGATGCCAGGGCTCTGGAGAGAAGTTACCGGGTTAGTCAGAGTTAACATGTCTTTCCCTCTAGAAGGGTGGAATGCTACCCCCGCCGCCAGAATTGGTGGGGGGTAGTATTCCAAGATGTTTGACACCAAACACGACATGTTTAGGTGCAGCCATTCCAAAGTTAGCATTTTACTGCGAGGATATAATGCGCTTAAGAGTATATGGTCAGGCTGCACTACAAACAGCATCAGAGATGGTCTCCGAACGCTGCAGAGGGGCCCTGCTCATGCAGGGGCACCCTCTCACATAGGAACCATGCACTCTGCCTTTAGGATTGATAAGGCCTGCCTTAGGAGTGACTTATAGGTTTATATGTGTGTATGTATTTAGTGATATAGGTAACCTATATCACAGTAAGGGGTGCATGCACCACCTTACCCAGGCTGCAGTAGCAGACATGTGGTGTCAGTTTGGATGGCCTTCCAGGGGTGGCATAATACATGCTGCAGCCCCTGGTAGGCCTCTGAGGTACCTATGCCCTTGGTACATAGTATACCATATACTAGGGACTTATAAGGGCACTCCAGATCCCAATCAGAGATGTGCCTAAGGCACATGGAAACCATTTTAGAGAGGAAGCAGCTAGGCTGGGGTTCTGATTAGCAGGGCCCCAGCCAGACTAATGTCGAAAAACAGTGAAGCATCAGCAAAAAGTGGGGGTACCCATGTGAAGCAGATCCTACTCTCCTACACAACCCCCCAAACGTAGGGACATTAAACTAACCTTGCCCAGTTAAGTCTTCATGTTCTAAGTGGAAATACCTAGAGAGTCCATCTGCATTCGCATGGTTACTCCCAGGCCTATGTTCCACTGTAAAGTCCATCCCCTGTAGGGAAATGGACCACCTAAGCAGTTTGGGGTTTTCACCCTTCATTTGTTTTAGCCATAAGAGGGGCTTATGGTCTGTCTGAACCAGGAAGTGTGTACCAAACAAGTATGGCCTCAACTTCTTCAGAGCCCAGACCACAGCAAAGGCCTCCTCTCTATGGCTGACCAACGTTTCTCTCTAGGGGTCAGCCTTCTGCTAATGAAAGCTACTGGCTGATCCTGACCGTCTTCATTCAATTGTGACAGTACAGCCCCTACCCCCAATTCAGATGCAGCAGTTTGAACAATGAACTTCTTGGAGTAATCAGGACTCTGCAGAATGGGAGCAGTGCACATGGCCTGCTTCAGGTCATCAAATGCCTTTTGACAGCTAACTGTCCACTGAACCTTTTTGGGCATTTTCTTAGAAGTTAAGTCATTCAGGGGTGTCACTATTGATCCATACCCCTTGACAAATCTCCTATAGTACCCAGTCAGGCCTAAGAAGGCTCTCACCTGAGTCTGGGTAGTGGGAGCAGTCCAGTCCATGATGGTCTGGATCTTGCTCTGCAAAGGTTGAACCTGGCCTCCACCCACAAGGTGGCCCAGGTACACAACCTGACTCTGCCCTATCTGGCACTTAGTGGCCTTGATAGTCAGGCCTGCCTTTTGCAGGGCCTGTAAAACATTCCTGAGGTGGACCAGGTGATCCTCCCAGGTGGAGCTAAAGACAGCAATATCATCTAGATATGCTGCACTATAGGCTTCCAGACCTGTGAGAACTGTATTCACCAACCTCTGGAAAGTGGCAGGTGCATTCTTCAGACCAAAGGGCATTACCACAAATTGATAATGCCCACTAGGGGTTGAGAATGCTGTTTTGGGCTTTGCAGCATCATCTAGTCTGATCTGCCAGTAGCCAGCTGTTAGGTCAAATGTGCTGAGATATTTGGCAGAGGCCAAAGTATCTATGAGCTCACCTGCCCTGGGTATTGGATGGGCATCAGTCCTAGTGACTGCATTGAGACCCCGGTAGTCCACACAAAACCTCATCTCTCTTTTTCCACCACTGGTGTGAGGTTTTGGTACAAGGACCACTGGACTAGCCCAAGGGCTATCTGAGGGTTCAATAACTCCCAAATCAAACATTTTCTGGACTTCAGTCCTGATACAGTCCCTGACATGGTCAGGTTGCCTATAAATCTTGTTTTTAATAGGCAGACTGTCCCCAGTGTCCACTTCATGAGTGCACCAGGTGGTCTGACTGGGTGTCAGTGAAAACATATGTCTAAACTGATTGAGGACTTGCCTGCAATCAGTTTGCTGCTGGGTAGTGAGGCTGCCTGCCAAGGCTACACCATCAACTGACCCATCGTCAGGGTTCTGTGAGAGCAGGTCAGGAGTGGGTCACTCTCTTCCTCCTGCCCTTCATCAGTAGCCATGAGCAAGCCCATGTCTGCCCTGTCCACATATGGTTTTAACCTGTTGACATGGAGAACCCTGTGGGGACTCCTGGGTGTTCCTAGGTCTACTAAATAAGTGACCTCACCCTTCTGCTCAACAATAGTGTGGGGTCCACTCCATTTGTCTTGGAGAGCTGCTGGGGCCACTGGCTCCAACACCCACACCTTCTGTCCTGGCTGGTAAACAGTCAGAACAGCTCTTTGGTCATGCCAGGCCTTTGAAGTTCCTGGCTAGCCTCAAGGTTTTTGGTTGCCTTTTTCATGTACTCAGCCATCCTGGAGCGGAGACCAAGTACATAGTCCACTATATCTTGCTTTGGGGGCTTGAGAGGTAACTCCCATCCTTCCTTCACCAAGCACAGTGGACCCCTCACAGGGTGGCCAAACAGAAGTTCAAAAGGGCTGTAACCAACCCCCTTCTGAGGCACCTCCCTATATGCGAATAAAAGGCAGGGCAAGAGTATGTCCCATCTACGCCTAAGCTTTTCTGGGAGCCCTTTAATCATGCCCTTCAAGGTTTTGTTGAATCTCTCAACTAAACCATTGCATTGTGGGTGATAGGGTGTGGTGAACTTATAAGTCACTCCACACTCCTTCCACATTGCTTTTAAGTACCCAGACATGAAGTTAGCACCCCTGTCTGAGACTACCTCCTTAGGAAAGCCCACTCTTGAGAAGATTCCCAGGAGGGCCCTTGCCACCACAGGTGCTGTAGTGGTCCTGAGGGGAATAGCTTCTGGGTACCTGGTGGCATGATCCACTACCACCAGGATAAACCTGTGCCCAGAGGCTGTTTGGGGATCCATGGGACCAACAATGTCAATCCCTACCCTTTCAAAGGGCACCCCCACCACAGGTAGTGGTATCAGGGGGGCCTTTGTAGTGCCACCTGCCTTGCCACTGGCTTGGCAGGTTACACAGGAGCGACAAAACTCCTTGCTGTCTTCAGACATGTGGGGCCAGTGAAAGTGAGGGACAATTCTGTCCCAAGTCTTGTTCTGGCCCAGGTGACCTGCTAAGGGAATATCATGGGCTAGGGTCAATAGGAAGCCCCTGAACTTCAGAGGTATTACCAACCTCCTGGTAGCACCAGGCTTGGGGTCTCTACTCTCTGAGTACAGGAGTCCATCATCCCAATACACTGTATGGGGACCACTAGCTTTCCAGCAGCCTCAGCAGCAGCTTGCTGTCTGAGGGGTTCAAGGGAGGGGCAGCTCTGCTGCTCCTGGCTCAGATCTGCCCTAGAAGGTCCCCCTGTCCCCAAGAACTCAACCTGGTCAGGTTCAAGTTCCTCTGGGACAGTTCCTTCTTCAGGGCTGAGATCATCCCCCTCAAGGGACTGATCTTCCTCCTGAGCCAAGGGGGAAGGCACTGCCTTAACCCTACTACTCCTCCTCTTGGAAGGCACTTGGTCCATTCTTCCAGAATCCAAGGCCTGTTCAGTGCTAGACATTTTGGCTTGTGACCTGGTCACAGCAAACACATCTGCAGGGATCCCCAGCATTTCTGCATGGGTCCTGAGCTCCACTTCTGCCCAAGCAGAAGTCTCTAAGTCATTGCCAAGCAAGCATTCGACTGGTAGGTTTGCACTTACCACAACCTTCTTAAGGCCAGTTACCCCTCCCCAGGAGAAGTTAACAACTGCCAGAGTATGGTCTGTTCTGACATTGCTAGCATTGGTCACTTGGTACATCTCACCAAGTATAACTTGCCCAGGATTCACAAGGTCTTGTGTCACCATTGTGACACTTGCCCCTGTGTCCCTAAATGCCAAAGCCTCACGTCCATTGATTAAAGGCTGTTGTCTGTACTTGCCCAGATTACTGGGACTCATAGAGGAGGGCACATCCATGCCTCCATCACAGACTAACACAGCCTGAGTCAGTTCTCTGACTAGGTCAGAGCCCAACTCAGTACCCAGGGTGAACCCTACTAAACCCTTGGCTGGAGCACTCCCACCAACTGTAACTGTACTAGGGGGAACAGGTGCCTTAGGGGCATTGGTGGGTGCTGGACTTGAGTCTTTGGACTTGGTGCAATCACTGGTCCAGTGGGTCTTTTGCTTACAGACCTTGCACCATGGTTTTCTTTGGCCTTTCCCTTTGGTAGACTGTGAATCCCCACCAGAAGAAGATTTTTGGGGGCCTGATGAAGACTTTTGATCTTTACCCTTCTCCCCACCCTTTTCAGAGTTCTTAGCATCTTGCTTCTTGGTTTCCCCACCTTGGTTCTGTACCTTCTGCTTCACCCTGGTTCTGACCCATTTGTCTGCCTTCTTTCCCAATTCTTGGGGAGAGGTCAGATCAGAGTCTACCAGGTATTGATGCAACAGCTGATTTTGACAGTTATTAAGAATCTGCTCCCTCATTATCAGATTGTACAATCCTGAGAAGTCACACACCTTACTGCCCATCAACCAGCCTTCCAGAGCCTTGGCAGAACAATCCACATAGTCTACCCAGTCTTGAGTCTGTGCTTTTGGGTATCTCTGAACTTCAACCTGTACTGTTCAGTGGTTAGGCCAAACCCATCAATAAGAGCACTCTTCAAGACCTTGTAATTGTCAGCATCCTCCTCTCTAACAGTGAGGAGCTTATCTCTACCTTTGTCAGCAAAGGAGAGCCACAAGATTGCTGCCCACTGCTCCTGAGGGACCTTCTGTACCGTACAGGCCCTCTCTAGAGCAGTTATCCACTTGTGGATGTCATCCCCATTCTGATAGGGAGGGACAATCTTGCTCAGGTTCCTATGGTCATAGGACCTTTCCCTATCTCTAGGGACATGGCTGCCACCATGGGACTCTAGTCCCAACTTTCTTCTCTCTCTAAGGAGATCTAGGGATTCCCTATCTAAAGCCAATTGCTTTTTTCTGATTTCCAGCTGAGTTTCCTCATACTGGACCAGTCTGGCTCTTCTCTCATGAGAGGATTCCCTCCTGTGAGAGGAGATAGAGCTCCCTATGGAGGTGCCAGAGTGGTTAGACTCCTGAGAAGGAGATCTAGACTTCCTGGGCACACTCTAAATCCTTCCTGGGGGACAAAGAGGGCATCATTCTGATCATCCTCATCATCTTCCACAGGAGGGATTGGGTTATCCAGGTCAGGGTCATTGTCACCCTCCTGGCCAGTCTCAGAGGGGGCTGGGGGTATTGGTACCCCTGGCCTCCTCCTCTTCCTCTGCCCCACCCTCAGCTCCTGCCCCTTCAGTCCCCAAGGGCTTACTAAGGTCATAAGCCACCAACAACTCCTTGAGGTGTTGGGTGGTGGGGCTTTGGCCTGTCCTTATTTTTCTCAAGTTGCATAAAGCTCTCAATTCCAAGAATGGGAGTGTATCATACTTGGAGGGTGGAAGCTCAATGGCTTCCTGCAAGGATTCTTTAGATCCTACCCTTAAAGACATTACTAGTGTGGTGTGGTGTATGCACTACCTACTCTAGTGTGGCCTACTAAACTCTCTTGAGTTGTAGAAAGGGTTGTGCTATCCCTTAACACACAACTCTAAGTTCAGTAGAACTTACTGTATTCTAAGCTTAAATTATATGTACCTTAGGTACCTTTAGTGGTTTTCAGTTGATCAATTCAATTGAGATTATCTGGTAAAACAATAGCAAGCTGGAATCCCACACGCTGCACACCAATGTGACAAGTTGGCCTGGCATATGCTGTCCACTAATTATAGTGGGCACCTTGCACCAGTCCAAACAACCCCTTATTGGAGATAGGTTAAAGACAACCTTATTGAAAGCTATCCTAGTGGTAGCTATGGAGAGCAGCCTTCAGGCTAAGTCTTGAAGGAATGTAAAGCAGCTTGTTTTACCAGTCTATAATCTCTTGAGTGACCAAATGAAAGAGCACCACACCAGGTATATATTCAAAATATATGTATTTATTGCTAAACACACCCCTCTAGTCTCTTTATGAGGCTAGAGTTCGAAGTACATAAGTTAGAAGTTATTAAATCACAGTAATAGCACAAATACACGTTTGGGCCCTAGGGGCGTACCAAACCATATACCAATAAAGTGGTATGCGAACCACGACTGAACTAGACACTAGGCCTAGAGCCTCTAGAAGTGCTTGGACCACAAGGAACCACCCAAGGTAGTGACACAGGGGACCCACGGGAGACGCGTGCAGTGTAAACACACAACCGCTATACGCCGTTGACTTCTATGGAGAAAGTCGGGATCGGGAAATTAGAGAAAAGGTACACTTAAAAGAGGACTAGGACAAAACCCTTTGAGATCTAGGACTTTGAAGAGTCTCTACCCACGGGAGCACCGGAGTACTCGTGTTACCTCACCCAGGGAAGCCGGGTGCATAGGTGCCTTTCGGGGTCGGGTTTCGTCGTCGATTCGAATGGCGATCTGCTGCAAAGTGCTGCTGGCGGCCAAGAGAAAAGTGTCCGGGTGGATCCAAGAGTGGATCGGAGTTCTGAAGAACCTGAAAGCAGAGGGGACAGAGTCTGGGTCACTAGCCAGTGACCAGGAAGGCGATGGACAGATGCCCACCGATGTCGAGTGCTTCAGGTGCGTTGACGGTCGTCTTGACTCTTCAGCCACGAGGTCCAAGAGGCGTTGTCGGCGACCAGGAGCAGGATTCGGGCTGGTACGCAATGTCTGTCGAGTGCTGAGGTGTCGGCGACCGGATTGGACCCAACAAGCCTTGGCAGCGGCAAGTCTCGGTGAAGATGTAGATCGTCGATGGTGCAGACCAGCAAGGTCTGTGGAACTCACCCAGCGAGGGTAAGTGAGAGCAGCCCTGGAGCAACCAGGATGCCAAGTTAGAAAAGGATTGGCCTTCGTTAAGGGCTACTAGCCAATGGGCTAGCGACCGTGAAGGAGCCTCGTGACGCCGCACGTGGAGCTGGCTTACAGGACACTCGTGGAGTGGGGGCCAGTGATCTTCGGTGCAGGTGGTGCTGGAGGCAAGGGCTACTCGAAGCTCAAAGCACGACTTCTTGGGAGACCCAGAAGATGATACACTTGCAAATGTGCTCGGTGTCCAGGGGTCACGGTCTCAAGTCACCCACGATAGCCACGCGCCTCAGCTTTGCTGGGGACTCAGGGTAGCCTCGGGGAAGTCTGAGAATCCACCTCTGGTGATGCGATGACTTCGGCGTCCGACGGGAGCTTCAGAAATGCGAACCGGACAGATGCTTCTTTGGTGCCTGCCAAGCAGGGGAGTCACTCCTTGACCCCAAGGGAGATTCTTCTGTCCTCTAATCGTGAGTAGAGCGTCGAAGGTCCAGGATTCAGTTTCAGAGTTTTGTCCAGGGATAATCTAAAGTCCTAAGGACTGGGTTCCTATCTTTATACTAAAGATAGGGGTTGGACTACTCTGTGGCCCCACCTATGGGTGGGTCAGGGCAGAGGGGTGGCTACACCCCTTTCCCTTTGTCCAGTTCGCGCCAAAGCAGGGGTGGAAGCCCCTGATCCGGTTTGAACTGGGGTATGCACAGGGACACCAAACGTGCCCCCAGTGCAGGACTTCAAAGCACACAGATGGTGCTCCCGCCCAGCCCCAATACACATTATCCTGTCTGGGGAGGTGGTCACACCTCCCTGGGACAGGAAACCTATTGTCCAGGCCTCCCCTGCCGGAGTTTCGTCCAGCAGCAGGAGGCCAGACTCGTGTCTGTGGCAGCAGCATCCATTTTGTGATGCCAGGGCTCTGGAGAGAAGTTACCGGGTTAGTCAGAGTTAACATGTCTTTCCCTCTAGAAGGGTGGAATGCTACCCCCACCGCCAGAATTTGTGGGGGGGTAGTATTCCAAGATGTTTGACACCAAACACGACATGTTTAGGTGCAGCCATTCCAAAGTTAGCATTTTACCGCGAGGATATAATGCGCTTAAGAGTATATGGTCAGGCTGCACTACAAACAGCATCAGAGATGGTCTCCGAACGCTGCAGAGGGGCCCTGCTCATGCAGGGGCACCCTCTCACATAGGAACCATGCACTCTGCCTTTAGGATTGATAAGGCCTGCCTTAGGAGTGACTTATAGGTTTATATGTGTGTATGTATTTAGTGATATAGGTAACCTATATCACAGTAAGGGGTGCATGCACCACCTTACCCAGGCTGCAGTAGCAGACCTGTGGTGTCAGTTTGGATGGCCTTCCAGGGGTGGCATAATACATGCTGCAGCCCCTGGTAGGCCTCTGAGGTACCTATGCCCTTGGTACATAGTATACCATATACTAGGGACTTATAAGGGCACTCCAGATTCCAATCAGAGATGTGCCTAAGGCACATGGAAACCTTTTTAGAGAGGAAGCAGCTAGGCTGGGGTTCTGATTAGCAGGGCCCCAGCCAGACTAATGTCGAAAAACAGTGAAGCATCAGCAAAAAGTGGGGGTACCCATGTGAAGCAGATCCTACTCTCCTACAGAGACGGTTGATTATTTTGGCTCCGATCATTCCTCCTGATGGTGTCTGAGAGGGGAGGAAGATTGCGTGCTTGGCTCAGTCTTGGAGGTAGACCAGAGTGGGTCATTTGTAGATGTTGAGGTAAATGGCCAAGCAGTATCATTCTTGGTTGATACTGGTTCTACCTGTTCTACTGTGAGAACAGTGGAAGTTCCAAACCTACCCCTCTCGGAAAAAATAATCTAAGTTGTAGGTGTTGCAAATAAACAAATGACCAATCTTGTAACTGAGGAGGTGCCTATAAGAATAAGGAACTTTGAGGACAATCACCAATTTCTGGTATGTGATTTGAGTCCTGTGAGTCTGCTGGGACGCGACTTGTTGTGCAAATCGAATTGTACTATTTACTGCTTCCCGAGAGGTGTGGAGTTTCAAACACATGATGAAGATGTTGTCTTTAAAATGGTTAACCAAATTCCAGTTGCTGGACTGTCCCCTATGATGATAAGTGAAGAGTTACTCCTGGATCTCGAAGTCAGACGTTGGAGATTTTTCAGGGAAGAACATTGGACTCATTGAAGGAGTTGAGCCTGTCCGTATACAGATAAAGCCAAATGCTGAGTACCCTAATATCTCACAATACAAGTTGACCTCCCAAACGGTTGCTGGAATGACTCCAGTAATAGAGGCAATGATCCAACAAGGTATTCTGAAGGAGATTATGGAGAGTCCATGCAACTCACCCATCATGGGCTTGCAGAAGCCTAATGATAAGTACGACACAATGCAGGACCTCTGAAAGATAAACAATATAGTGATTCCCTGTTGTACCGTGGTACCAAATCCTGCTGTGATCTTGTTTCAGATTCCATGTGAGGCTGAGTGGTTTTTTGTCATCGATTTGTCTCAGGCCTTCTTTTCCATACCCTTGCAGGAGGACAGTCAGTTCCTATTCGAGTTTTGGTTCGGCAGTCATGTTTTGGCATGGTGCCGAGTCCCGCATGGGTATACGGATAGCACATCAATCTTTAATCAGATCCTCAAAAATAATCTGGAGTCTTTGATCATGCCCTGTAACTCTGTTCTGGTACAGTATATTGACAACCTGCTGGTTGCATCAAATACTAGGAAGCTTGTGAGACTGATACTATTGCTCTGTTGAACCACTTAGCTGAGAAAGGGCATAAATATCCCCAAATAGGTTGCAGTACCGTCTGAAGGAAGTTCTATATCTTGGACATCACATTAAAAAGGGAGTCAGGATGGTGTCACAAGAAAGAATCTCAGTGATTCTGAAGATCAATCCGCCAATAGAAAGAAATCAGGATTTTGTTGGGAATGGTGGGCTGCTGCTGCCAGTGGATACCCAACTTTTCCCTAGTGACCAAGCCTCTGCAGAGGCTGACACACAAGGATGTGTTGGATCCCCTTTCCTGGGACAATGATTGCTTGGTTGCCTTCCTAGAGTTGAGAGAAAGTCTCTGCCGCGCCCCGGCGCTAGGAATGTCTGATTCAAGTAAATCATTCTCGCTTTTCTGCAGTGAGAGGAGGGCTGCTCTCTCTCAATGCTTACACAAACTCATGGAAGTTCCCGTAGGCTCGTAGTCTACTTCTCTGCAACTCTTGATTCAGTAGCAGCATAGAGAGGTGTGAAGGCATTGTCATGGGTCACCCTTTAATTGTGTATGTGCCCCACTCTGTAGAGATACTGTTGACACGTACTCGCACTCAACATTTGACAAACAACTGTTTGACCCAGTATGAGCAGATCATACTTGCGGTCGAGAATGTCACATTAAAGAGGTGAGCTGTCTTGAACCCTGCCACCTTGTTGCCCCTTCCTGAGAGTGATAATCATGAAAATTAAGTGGAGCATGACTATCTCGATTTCACTGAACTGTGCACCAAGCCAAAACCAATTATACAAGATGAGCCACTGCCTGAATCTGATCTTGCATTGTTTGTGGATGGCTCGTGTCTGTGAGACCATGATGGAAATGTATGACCTGCCTATGCAGTCTGTACAGTTCCAGGAGTAGCAAAAGCTTCGGAGCTCCAAGAAGTGTTTTCTGCACAAGTTGCTGAATTAATTGCTCTTACTAGAGAATGCTGTGTCTCTGACTATCATAGAGTGACCATTTTCACTAAGAGTCAATATGGCTTCGGTGTCATTCATGATTTTGGACAGTTATGTTTCCCGAGGGGGTTTATGACATCCAAGGGTTCCCCATCCAGAATGGAGAACAAGTTTGAAAGCTCCTTGAAGCTTTACAGATGCCTACCCAGATTGCAGTTGTCAAGTGTGCTGCTCATTGTAAAGTAGATGACTATGTGACCCTTGGTAACAGATTGCCGACGAGGTCACAAAGTACTGTGCTCAATGCTTGTACTTTCAATGTTGAATATACGAATGAAGGGACAGATGAGACCAACAACAGTCTTTTGTTAACAACAGCCGATACATGGAAGGAAGTCAAGTGATTACAGGAAGAAGTGTCAGAGGCAGAGCAGCGGAGTTGGATCAAGGCACGTTGTGTGAAGAGAGAGGAGAGTGAGATTTTGGTTTCAGGAGATGGGAGACCTGTGTTGCCTAACAGTGTTTTACCACCGATGGCCAAACATTACCACAGTCCTACTCATGTAGTGCGAGATTCTATGGTCTGATTGTTTCTGCAGAAATGATTCAACATTAGCTTTAGAACCTTAGTTTTATGTTGATGGCTGAAGCATTGTGTCACAGATGTGTTGTGTGTCAACATAACAATGAGGGAACAGTTGCTCCTTTCAACAAGATGCAGCTGGATTTTATTGAGATGCCTGTGTGCAATGGTGTGAGAGATGTCTTGGTTGTTCTATGTAGCTTTTCATGCTGGGTTGAAGCATGCCCTACTAGGAGGAATGACAGTCCCACAGTAGCGAAATTACATTTGAGGGAATTGATTCATAGGTTTGGCTTCTCGACTTCTCTGGAATCTGACTGAGGAACTAATTTTAACATTGTGATCCTGAGAATGTTGTGTGCAGCTTTACAAGTTGAACAGAGACTGCGTTGTAGCTAAAGACCAGAGGCTTCCGGTCTGGTAGAACAGATCAATGGGACTCTGAAATCCAGGCTTGCAAAAGTGTGTACTTCTACGTCTCTGAAATGGCCTGATGCTTTGCTGTTTGTACTGATGAGTCTATGGCGGGTACCCGATCGGAGGACAGGATTGTCTCCCCATGAATTCACCATGGATAGGGCAATGCGAATACCAGCCGTACCTGCAAATGCGCTTGTGAACATTACTGAGGAACTGAATTTTGATTACTGTAAAGGACTGGCTGACGTGGTGCATTCTGTATCTCATCAGGTTGAAGCTGCCACCGCCCACCTCACTAGGAGCTCTGCCATGACCTTAGTCCTGGGGACTGGGTTTGGGCAAGAAACATGTGAGGAAAACTTGTCTGGTGCCCAGTTGGCGTGGTCCCTTCTATGTGATCCTAGCCACTACGACTGCTGTGAAGTGTGGAGGTCTCCTCAATTGGGTGCATGCTGCCCACACTCGCCGAGTTCCATGTCCCCTTGATGATATTACAGCACCTCTCCCAGAAGTGCCAGTAGTGTTCGAGAGACCACGGGAGCACGTTAGTCAAGCTGTAGGGGACCAGACAGAATCTGAAGCAGCAGTTCTTCAGCCTGAGTGGGGTCCTAGAGACTCTGTAGCTGAAGCTGAAGGAGGAGAGTCTAGTCCTTCGGTTGAGACTGAGCCAGACTCAGACCCCGATGAAGGGCCTAGTGCTGTAGAACCGTGAATGGCAGCAGGAGCACACTGGCCAAGGAGACAGGAAAGGGGGAGACGGATCTCGCAAGGAGAAAGTGGGCTCCATGCTATTCTGGAAAAAATACTAAGGTGTCTGATCTCAGTGACGAAGAAAGTGAAGGGGCTGCACTCAGAAGGTCAAAGTGAGCTAGAGTTCTGTCATGGGTACTCTTCTCCTGAATGGACTTACTTTGCGCAAATGACAGAGAGAGAATTCCGGGAATTCTGGGATAATTATGAAGATTCAACTGAAACGTCAGGAACTTGATCTTCAATTCGCTCTCACCTTTGAACTTCCTTTGTTAATAAGACTAAGTGCTTTGAGAGATCTTTTCTTTGATGTGGCTGAATTCCCTTTCTTGGATGCAAATGAATTCCATGTGTTAGTAGACAAACTGAAATACTTCATTCTGGAACTGAGTGTCAATGAACTTGAACCGTTTTTTTATCAGAGACATTTAAATTGACTTTGTTGGAGAAGAAAGAAGAGTACCGAGACCGAAGGCAGCTGAAGGAGCGTAAAGTTGTCCTTTAGAAGAACACAGAGTAGGGCTAAGGAAGGCTCACAAAGACGTTTGTATATATTTGTTGCATATCATTTGGAATTTGGTTTTGCTGTTATCACAGGTTGAAATCAACAGAGGAGATTCTGTTGGTGCAAAGTTCCACCCAACGGTCTAGTTCCGGAGACAGGATAGAAGCCAATCCTAATACTCACAGGAGTAGATACATATCAATCAATCAATAATTCTTTATTCGATTATTAATTAATAATCATAAAAGTACAAGTTAAGATCACAGTCAATACATCACTCATCATAAAACAGGAAGACTATAAATAAATATACATTATTAAAAAGATTATATAATGCATAGTCTTTAAAACTAAGGTAAAAAGGCATCTTGCTTTAGTCCATATAATGACATATTTACATATAAATAGCAGCATTCAAGTATAAAGCACTTTTCATTAAAGACACAACATCTGCTATAACAGTTGGATCTGCCATCATCTGTAAATGTAAAAAAGCAGGCCTATACTGATAAAAACCTGAGACCTTAAAATGGGAAGCAAGTAACTCTTACACGGGTAGTGATACATCTGGTAGAATAATACCAGATGGTCCAAGGTTTGTGGGGTAGTTTCGTCACATGGGCAGGTTAGAATGGAATTACGTTCATATTGCCCAGGAGGGAAACATAGACTGCACCATATTGAGCCCAATCGAAACCTTGTAAGCAAAGATCTTTCCCACGGATTTTTAACTATGGTAAGATAAGGCTCAAGTCCTAGGTTCGATTTTATTATCTTCCAAGCTCTCATAATCGGTTTCTCCAGGGCCCTAGTTTACCTCATTTCCATAGTTAGACTAAAAAACGTCTCTTTCATCCTTTTCCCGTCTGCTTTAAGAATGGACTGGGGAGTATAGTACAATTCTGGATGCTCCAGTTTAATTGCAAGATTCTTGATATAGGCCAACCATGGTATCTTGTGCCCCAGATCACAATCAAGACAATCCTGGATTACTGCCCTATTAAAAGCTTTGTGGTCCCCACACCACACGGAAATCCAATAAAGAAGTGGGGCTAATGTTACAGAGTCTTCTACAAACCCCATACTCAGGTCGTCATAGATAAAAGTACTTGGGCTGGTGGACCAACCCCAAGCAGTTTTCGACAGAACCGGTTCTCTTCCCTCTGTATTTTTGTACAATTTTGATAGCCCCAAATGGCTGTGCTGTATGTAAGTACTGGCAGGCATTTCATCCTGTAAATTTGAAGCAGAGGAACCATGGTTTTATTTCCTATTGTCGCAGAAAACTTAAAGAGAGCACCCCAAGTTTTGTTAAACCATTGGCCTCTAGCACCCATGCAAGGGCTCCAGTTGTGATGTTGATCAAAATTAACTCCCAAATATGGGAAAAAGCTAACCCGCGAAATTACTCTGCCCTTAATAGTTAAAGACCTGACTTTGGAGGTTATCTTCCCACAAATCATTAGATGGATTTTAGCGATGTTGGTGTCCAGGTCAATATCATTTGTAACATTTTCAAATAGATCCACCAATTCCCTAAGACCATTAGCTGTGCAAGATAACAAAACCGCCTCATCTGCATAGAGCAGAGACGGGACAAAAGCAGAGTTAACCCTAAGCATATCTTTTCCGTTGGCAATTAAAAACTAATTAAATCTATTAAAGTACAATAAAAATAAGAGGTGCCAAAACACACCCCTACCTAACACTGTGAGAAGTTGGCCTGGCATATGCTGTCCACTAATTATAGTGGGCACCTTGCACCAGTCCAAACAACCCCTTATTGGAGATAGGTTAAAGACAACCTTATTGAAAGCTATCCTAGTGGTAGCTATGGAGAGCAGCCTTCAGGCTAAGTCTTGAAGGAATGTAAAGCAGCTTGTTTTACCAGTCTATAATCTCTTGAGTGACCAAATGAAAGAGCACCACACCAGGTATATATTCAAAATATATGTATTTATTGCTAAACACACCCTCTAGTCTCTTTATGAGCCTAGAGTTCGAAGTACATAAGTTATAAGATATTAAATCACAGTAATAGCACAAATACACGTTTGGGCCCTAGGGGCGTACCAAACCATATACCAATAAAGTGGTATGCGAACCACGACTGAACTAGACACTAGGCCTAGAGCCTCTAGAAGTGCTTGGACCACAAGGAACCACCCAAGGTAGTGACACAGGGGACCCACGGGAGACGCGTGCAGTGCAAATACACAACCGCGATACGCCGTTAACTTCTATGGAGAAAGTCGGGATCGGGAAAATAGAGGAAAGGGACACTTAAAAGAGGACTAGGACAAAACCCTTTGAGATCTAGGACTTTGAAGAGTCTCTACCCACGGGAGCACCGGAGTACTCGTGTTACCTCACCCAGGGAAGCCGGGTGCATAGGTGCCTTTCGGGGTCGGGTTTCGTCGTCGATTCGAATGGCGATCTGCTGCAAAGTGCTGCTGGCGGCCAAGAGAAAAGTGTCCGGGTGGATCCAAGAGTGGATCGGAGTTCTGGTGAACCTGAAAGCAGAGGGGACAGAGTCTGGGTCACTAGCCAGTGACCAGGAAGGCGATGGACAGATGCCCACCGATGTCGAGTGCTTCAGGTGCGTTGACGGTCGTCTTGACTCTTCAGCCACGAGGTCCGGGAGGCGTTGTCGGCGACCAGGAGCAGGATTCGGGCTGGTACACGATGTTTGTCGAGTGCTGAGGTGTCGGCGACCGGATTGGACCCAACAAGCCTTGGCAACGGCAAGTCTCGAGGAAGATGTAGATCGTCGATGGTGCAGACCAGCAAGGTCTGTGGAACTCACCCAGCAAGGGTAAGTGAGGGCAGGCCTGGAGCAACCAGGATGCCAAGGTAGGAAAAGATTGGCCTTCGTTAAGGGCTACTACCCAACGGGCTAGCAACCGCGAAGGAGCCTCATGACGCCACACGTGGAGCTGGCTTACAGGACACTCGTGGAGTGGGGGACAGTGATCTTCGGTGCAGGTGGTGCTGGAGGCTAGGGCTACTCGGAGCCCAAAGCACGACTTCTTGGGAGACCCAGAAGATGGTGCACTTGCAAATGTGCTCGGTGTCCAGGGGTCACGGTCTCAAGTCACCCACGATAGCCACGGGCCTCAGCTTTGCTGGGGACTCAGGGTAGCCTCGGGGAAGTCTGAGAATCCACCTCTGGTGATGCGATGACTTCGGCGTCCGACGGGAGCTTCAGAAATGCAAACCGGACAGATGCTTCTTTGGTGCCTGCCAAGCAGGGGAGTCACTCCTTGACCCCAAGGGAGATTCTTCAGTCCTCTAATCTTGTCGTAGAGCGTCGAAGGTCCAGGATTCAGTTTCAGAGTTTCGTCCAGGTATAATCTAATCTTGCTGTGGCAAGGGTTCCCCATTTTAACCAGTAAAACAGGGAGGGACTAACTCTATGACCCCACCTATGGGAGGGTCAAGGGAGGGGTGGCTACACCCACTTCCCTTTGTCCAGTTTCGCGCCAGAGCAGGGGCAGGTAGCCCCTGAGCTGGTTTGAACTGGCATATGCACAGAGGAGCCTTTTGCTCCCCCAGTGCAGGACTTCAAAGCACTCTAAGAGTGCACCCACCCAGCCCCAATACACATTATCCTGTCTGGGGAGGTGGTCACACCTCCCTGCAACAGGAAACCTATTGTCCAGGCCTCCCCTGCCGGAGTTTCGTCCAGCAGCAGGAGGCCAGACTTGTGTCTGTGGCAGCAGCATCCATTTTGTGATGCCAGGGCTTCAGAAAGAAGTTACCGGGTAAGCCAGAGTTAACATGTCTTTCCCTCTAGAAGGGTGGAATGCTACCCCCGCCGCCAGGATTGGCGGGTGGTAGTATTCCAAGATGTTTGACACCAAACACGACATGTTTAGGTGCAGCCATTCCAAAGTTAGCATTTTACCGCGAGGATATAATGCGCTTAAGAGTATATGGTCAGGCTGCACTACAAACAGCAACAGAGATGGTCTCCGAACGCTGCAGAGGGCCCTGCTCATGCAGGGGCACCCTCTCACATAGGAACCATGCACTCTGCCTTTAGGATTGATAAGGCCTGCCTTAGGAGTGACTTATAGGTTTATATGTGTGTATGTATTTAGTGATATAGGTAACCTATATCACAGTAAGGGGTGCATGCACCACCTTACCCAGGCTGCAGTAGCAGACCTGTGGTGTCAGTTTGGATGGCCTTCCAGGGGTGGCATAATACATGCTGCAGCCCCTGGCAGGCCTCTGAGGTACCTATGCCCTTGGTACATAGTATACCATATACTAGGGACTTATAAGGGCACTCCAGATTCCAATCAGAGATGTGCCTAAGGCACATGGAAACCTTTTACAGAGAAAGCAGATAGACTGGGGCCCTGAATAGCAGGATCCCAGTCCAACTAAGTCATAAACCAGCAAAACACCATAAAAAAGTGGGGGCAACCATATAGTCAGATTCCACCTTCCTACATAACCCCCCCAAACGAAAGGAGATAAGGCTAACCTTGGCCAGTTGAGCCTATATTGACTAAGTGGCCATATAAGGAAGCACCTGCACTAGCATGGTTGCCCCCTATGTTATGGTCCACTAAGCAATCCCTCACCCTAAAGGTATGAGAGGGTCTCCACCATGGGGAATCACTACCTCTGGTGTGCTTAGGTAAAGTACAAGGCTGGTGAGGTGTCTGAGTAGGGAAGTGAGGCCCTAGGAATGTTGGCCTCAGCTTCCTCAGATCACTGGTCACCATGTATGCCTGTCTTTCCATGACTGAGTTGCACTTTGCTCTAAGGGTCAACCTTTGGCTGCCTACAGCTGGGGGTTGGGTCCCTTTGGATGGACTACTGGAGGGACAGGGCAGGTTTGGAACCTTCAGGTCCCAGGTTTGCCCTTGCCTACCAGAGTCCTTCTGGGGAGGTCCCTACATAAAGGCATGGGGGATCCCTCAGTGTGTAGAGGAGTTTTCACCTGGCTAGGGCTACTAGACTGGGTGCCCCTAATCTGCTGATGGGGGGTTCCTCTGGACAGGGGGCACTGGGGGTCCACTGACCTCCCTGACCTCTGCAGCCCTGGGCTGGCTGAGGCAGGGTAGAGAGGGGCAGGTTACCTGCTCCAGACTTGGTACCACCTTGGAAGGGTCCTCTGCCATCAGGGGTGTGGCCAGGCCAGGCCTGACTACCTCTGGGGAAGTTCCTTCACTAGGGGTAGGGTCAGTTCCCTGAGGAGGCTGACCCTTACCTACTGTCTGGAGGGAAGAAGACTTTTCTTCAACCCTTGTGCTCTCTTTTGGGGGAGAGTGGGCCATTCTTCCAGGCTCCATCTCTCCAAAATCTTGGGCTGGGGCTGTGGCCATCACAGCCCCACTAGCCTTTACAGGGACGCCCAGCATCCTGAGATGGGTTTGGTGTTCAACTTCAGCCCAGGCTGAAATCTCCAGATCATTGCCCATCAGGCAATCTACAGGTAAGGTGGGGGACACTGCCACTCTCTTTGGGCCTGTGACCCCCTCCCAGCTGAGATTGACTATGGCCATGGGGTGATCTGTTCTGACACCATCAATGTTGGTCACCTGGTATTTAAACTCAGGTAAAAGCTGGTGAGGGGGACTAGTTTCCCTGCCACCATGGTGACACTAGCCCCTGTGTCCCTAAATGCCACAGCTTTCTGACCATTAATTATTGGCTCCACTCTGTACCTGCCCAATGCTATGGGACCCATGGTAAAGGTGGCAAATCCTATACCACCATCAGAGTCAGAGGAGTCTGTTGAGGGGTCCCTGTCTAAACTAGGGCCCACCTCTGTTCCTCTTGCAAAAGCACCTAACTTTTTGGGTGCACTACTCCCAACTGGAGGATTACTACTGGTAGTACCAGGAGGGGTGGTAGTAGTTGTGGGGGGAACATTTTCTTTATTGCCAATCCTGGGGCAACTGGGATCAGTTTTCCAGTGCCCAGGCTTTTTACAGACATGGCAATATGGTTTCTTTTCAGGAGAGGAAGGAGTTTGGGACCCACCCCCAGAAGAGGAATTTTGGGGCCCTGTAGGGGATTTATCCTTAGATTTATCCCCACCTTTCTCTTGGGACTTAGTAGAATCTTTCTTCTGGTCACCACCCTGATTTCTAGTTTTTACTCTGGTTCTGACCCATTTGTCTGCCTTCTTTCCCAATTCTTGGGGAGA
This sequence comes from Calotriton arnoldi, assembly GCA_963921515.1. NCBI lineage: Eukaryota > Metazoa > Chordata > Amphibia > Caudata > Salamandridae > Calotriton > Calotriton arnoldi. Next base: position 1,751,681 of record CAWUFW010002412.1, read on the forward strand.
GGTCAGATCAGAGTCCACCAGATACTGGTGCAAAAGCTGGTTTTGACAATTATTAAGGATCTGCTCCCTCATAATCAAATTGTACAATCCTAAAAAGTCATGCACTTTGTTGCCATGTATCCAACCTTCCAGAGCCTTTGTAGCACAATCTACAAAATCAACCCAGTCTTGAGTCTGAGCTTTTTGGGTGTCTCTGAACTTCAACCTATACTGTTCAGTGGTTAGGCCAAACCCATCTATCAGAGCACTCTTCAAGACTGTGTAATTGTCAGCATCCTCTTCTCTTACAGTGAGGAGCTTGTCTCTACCTTTGTCTGCAAAGGAGAGCCACAAGATTGCTGCCCACTGCCTCTGGGGGACCTTCTGAACTTTACAGGCCCTCTCCAGTGCAGTTATCCATTTGTGGATGTCATCCCCACTCTGGTAGGGAGGGACAATCTTGTTTAGGTTTCTATGGTCATAAGACCTGTCCCTATCTCTAGGGATATTGCTGCCACCATGGGACTCTAGTCCCAACTTTCTTCTCTCTCTAAAGAGATCTAGGGACTCCCTGTCTATGGCTAGTTGCTTCTTTTTGAGTTCAAGCTGAGCTTCCTCATATTGAACCAGCCTCTTTCTTCTCTCATGAGAGGATTCCCTCCTATGAGATGAGACAGAGCTCCCTATTGAGGTGCCAGAGTGGTTAGACTCCTGAGAAGAAGATCTAGACCTTCTGGGCACACTCACAATCCTTCCTGGGGGACAAAGGGAGCATCATTCTGATCCTCCTCTTCCTCTTCCTCAGGAGGGGTTGGATTATCCAGGTCAGGGCCATTGTCGCCCTCCTGGCCAGTTTCAGAGGGGGGCTGGGGGTACTGGTACACCTGGTCCCATCCTCATCTTCTGCCCCACCCTCAGCTCCTACCCCTTCAGTCCCCAAGGGCTTACTAAGGTCATAAGCCACCAACAACTCCTTGAGGTGTTGGGTGGTGGGGCTTTGGCCTGTCCTTATTTTCTCAAGTTGCATAAAGCTCTCAATTCCAAGAATGGGAGTGTATCATACTTGGAGGGTGGAAGCTCAATGGCTTCCTGCAAGGATTCTTTGGATCCTGCCCTTAAAGACATTACTAGTGTGGTGTGGTGTATGCACTACCTACTCTAGTGTGGCCTACTAAACTCTCTTGAGTTGTAGAAAGGGTTGTGCTATCCCTTAACACACAACTCTAAGTTCAGTAGAACTTACTGTTATTCTAAGCTTAAATTATATGTACCTTAGGTACCTTTAGAGGTTTTCAGTTGATCAATTCAATTGAGATTATCTGGTAAAACAATAGCAAGCTGGAATCCCACACGCTGCACACCAATGTGAGAAGTTGGCCTGGCATATGCTGTCCACTAATTATAGTGGGCACCTTGCACCAGTCCAAACAACCCCTTATTGGAGATAGGTTAAAGACAACCTTATTGAAAGCTATCCTAGTGGTAGCTATGGAGAGCAGCCTTCAGGCTAAGTCTTGAAGGAATGTAAAGCAGCTTGTTTTACCAGTCTATAATCTCTTGAGTGACCAAATGAAAGAGCACCACACCAGGTATATATTCAAAATATATGTATTTATTGCTAAACACACCCCTCTAGTCTCTTTATGAGGCTAGAGTTCGAAGTACATAAGTTATAAGATATTAAATCACAGTAATAGCACAAATACACGTTTGGGCCCTAGGGGCGTACCAAACCATATACCAATAAAGTGGTATGCGAACCACGACTGAACTAGACACTAGGCCTAGAGCCTCTAGAAGTGCTTGGACCACAAGGAACCACCCAAGGTAGTGACACAGGGGACCCACGGGAGACGCGTGCAGTGCAAATACACAACCGCGATACGCCGTTAACTTCTATGGAGAAAGTCGGGATCGGGAAAATAGAGGAAAGGGACACTTAAAAGAGGACTAGGACAAAACCCTTTGAGATCTAGGACTTTGAAGAGTCTCTACCCACGGGAGCACCGGAGTACTCGTGTTACCTCACCCAGGGAAGCCGGGTGCATAGGTGCCTTTCGGGGTCGGGTTTCGTCGTCGATTCGAATGGCGATCTGCTGCAAAGTGCTGCTGGCGGCCAAGAGAAAAGTGTCCGGGTGGATCCAAGAGTGGATCGGAGTTCTGGTGAACCTGAAAGCAGAGGGGACAGAGTCTGGGTCACTAGCCAGTGACCAGGAAGGCGATGGACAGATGCCCACCGATGTCGAGTGCTTCAGGTGCGTTGACGGTCGTCTTGACTCTTCAGCCACGAGGTCCGGGAGGCGTTGTCGGTGACCAAGAGCAGGATTCGGGCTGGTACATGATGTCTGTCGAGTGCTGAGGTGTCGGCGACCGGATTGGACCCAACAAGCCTTGGCAACGGCAAGTCTTGAGGAAGATGTAGATCGTCGATGGTGCAGACCAGCAAGGTCTGTGGAACTCACCCAGCGAGGGTAAGTGAGGGAAGGCCTGGAGCAACCAGGATGCCAAGTTAGGAAAAGATTGGCCTTCGTTAAGGGCTACTAGCCAACGGGCTAGCGACCGCGAAGGAGCCTCATGACGCCGCATGTGGAGCTGGCTTACAGGACACTCGTGGAGTGGGGGACAGTGATCTTCGGTGCAGGTGGTGCTGGAGGCTAGGGCTACTCGGAGCCCAAAGCACGACTTCTTGGGAGACCCAGAAGATGGTGCACTCGCAAATGTGCTCGGTGTCCAGGGGTCACGGTCTCAAGTCACCCACGATAGCCACGGGCCTCAGCTTTGCTGGGGACTCAGGGTAGCCTCGGGGAAGTCTGAGAATCCACCTCTGGTGATGCGATGACTTCGGCGTCCGACGGGAGCTTCAGAAATGCGAACCGGACAGATGCTTCTTTGGTGCCTGCCAAGCAGGGGAGTCACTCCTTGACCCCAAGGGAGATTCTTCAGTCCTCTAATCTTGTCGTAGAGCATCGAAGGTCCAGGATTCAGTTTCAGAGTTTCGTCCAGGTATAATCTAATCTTGCTGTGGCAAGGGTTCCCCATTTTAACCAGTAAAACAGGGAGGGACTAACTCTATGACCCCACCTATGGGAGGGTCAAGGGAGGGGGTGGCTACACCCACTTCCCTTTGTCCAGTTTCGCGCCAGAGCAGGGGCAGGTAGCCCCTGAGCTGGTTTGAACTGGCATATGCACAGAGGAGCCTTTTGCTCCCCCAGTGCAGGACTTCAAAGCACTCTAAGAGTGCACCCACCCAGCCCCAATACACATTATCCTGTCTGGGGAGGTGGTCACACCTCCCTGCAACAGGAAACCTATTGTCCAGGCCTCCCCTGCCGGAGTTTCGTCCAGCAGCAGGAGGCCAGACTTGTGTCTGTGGCAGCAGCATCCATTTTGTGATGCCAGGGCTTCAGAAAGAAGTTACCGGGTAAGCCAGAGTTAACATGTCTTTCCCTCTAGAAGGGTGGAATGCTACCCCCGCCGCCAGGATTGGCGGGGGGTAGTATTCCAAGATGTTTGACACCAAACACGACATGTTTAGGTGCAGCCATTCCAAAGTTAGCATTTTACCGCGAGGATATAATGCGCTTAAGAGTATATGGTCAGGCTGCACTACAAACAGCATCAGAGATGGTCTCCGAACGCTGCAGAGGGGCCCTGCTCATGCAGGGCACCCTCTCACATAGGAACCATGCACTCTGCCTTTAGGATTGATAAGGCCTGCCTTAGGAGTGACTTATAGGTTTATATGTGTGTATGTATTTAGTGATATAGGTAACCTATATCACAGTAAGGGGTGCATGCACCACCTTACCCAGGCTGCAGTAGCAGACCTGTGGTGTCAGTTTGGATGGCCTTCCAGGGGTGGCATAATACATGCTGCAGCCCCTGGCAGGCCTCTGAGGTACCTATGCCCTTGGTACATAGTATACCATATACTAGGGACTTATAAGGGCACTCCAGATTCCAATCAGAGATGTGCCTAAGGCACATGGAAACCTTTTTACAGAAAGCAGATAGACTGGGGCCCTGAATAGCAGGATCCCAGTCCAACTAAGTCATAAACCAGCAAAACACCATAAAAAAAGTGGGGGCAACCATATAGTCAGATTCCACCTTCCTACAAACACCTCTCGGGAGATTGAGGGGATCCCTACACTCCCTGTCCTGCCAAACCTGACAGTAGCAGCTATCTTGGAGTACATAGCATGCAAATAATCCAGCAGGGTTTTAGGCAATCCCATATCCGCTAATAAAGACCACATCTTTGACCTGTTGACTCGGTCAAAAGCGCTGCTTAAGTCCACAAACGTTAGGTGGATGGTGCTTTTCTTTGCCACACATATTTCCCGATCAGCAGCTCTAGGCTGAGGCATTGGTCCACTGTTCCCTTGCCATCCCTAAAACCATATTGAACAGGACTTAAAATATTATTGGTTTGAGCCCATTCCTCTATTTTCCCCAAAATAACTCTTCCAGCCACCTCTAAAATTGAATATAGCAAGGAAATGGGCCTATAGCAACTAAGTTCTGGCGGTCCAGTTTTTAAAAGACTGGTACAATTGTGGCAGACTTCCACTCCTTAGGAATACCTGTGACTGCAGCTGCATTGAGGGTATTAGTCAAGAGTGGGGCCCAAAATAAAATATTTTATTTATATAAGTCCATTGGGCTCCCCTCAGGGCCAGGAGCCATGTTGGCAGGACTGATCCTGCTAGTCTCCCATACTTCTTCCAACTCAAATATTATGGCTAGGGGAACTCAATTAGATCTTCGCCCTTTTCATTGTACCTACTTTGGTCCTCTGAATGGATATCAGTAAAGTGATTTAACCACTGTTCTGGTGAGATGTTTATACCTATGTCATCATGGGCATCTAGCAACAAATCCTTACCCTTGACTATTTGCAAAAGCCCCTAGATTCTCCCTTAGCACAGGCATTCACTAATCCTATGCTTTATGGCCAGCTTATGGCTTGCTCAAGCCTGGATAACATCTGCTTTAATTTTAGGCCTAGTATTAAGAGTCTCTCTAAGCCATTTATTTGCTAATCTGCAGTCGTGGTCAAACCACCCCCGTATTCTTCTGCTTCCCTGGGACAGAAAGACTCTTCATGATCTCCTTTGCGGTTTTGTTAAGGGGCCCAAAGACATCCAGAACCTCCTCAGGAGAGGGATCGTTCATGAGCAATGGGTCCATCAGCAGATCCAGGTTGGCACTAACTAGGGACTTAAATAGCTCAGAGATCTGAATGTTTCGCCACCTAATTCTTCGCCCCTTATCTGTGGTGTGCAGGCCAATCAAACCTGGGTCGCTAGCTCTTACTTCTCCCAGAGGTGTTAATAGTTCAAACACTATAGGATTATGATCACTATAACTGGTGTGTAGAACGTTGCCTGATTTGACCCGCTCTCCCATTAACCTTGAGACAAATATAAAATCAATAGTTGTTCCCTTTCCACACCCTATAAAGTTGGTTTATAACTAAAACCTTGCCCTACTGTAGAACCTAGATCTATTAGATCTGTCTGGCCTAGGGCTCTTATCAGCCGCCGTCCTCTTTCATCTACCCCAGATGAATGATTATGATGCACTTCCCTCACAAAAGGGTTCTCGTCAAGGCAGGGTTGGCCTTTCTTAGCATTAAGATTGCCCCCAAGTGCTGTGTTAAAATTCTGCAACCACTGATGAGCCCTGATTTCTAGGTTGAATAAAACCTTAAATAATACTGAAATTTGACAGCCCATATTGACCACTGACTTGTAAAAGTTAATTTTAAAAAAAATTTACATTTCGAGTTACTGCCACCCATAGCACCTGAATCCCCTTATGCTTAACAGGAACAACTGTAATTTTAAACAGGTTTGTTACACGGATCAAAATAGCTATTCCACCTTGGGCTCTCTGTCCATTGCCACCTATTGCGGAAATGTGGAAACACTTGTACCCATCCACAAAAAAGGTTCACATGCCCAGGTTTCATGAAAATATATTATATCATATGGATTAATCAGGTTTAACCATTCTGGATCCGTCCCCTTGGATACAACTCCTGCAACATTCCCCAAAAAACCAAATTTGAGGGCTGAATGCCTAATTGCAAGTCATTCCAGACTGTTCTTGCTTCCTAATAGAATTGGTGACATTGGCAGTTCCCCCTTATTGCCTTCGTTTAGAGGGGCGAATGTTTCGTGTAGTCAGTCGTTGCTATCAAGGCTTGCTAGTGGAAGAAACCTGTTAGCAAAAGGAATAGGAGTATTGTGCTCTGTGCTAAACGGATGATTCTGATTGTAACTACTTATGGGCCTCAGATGTCTATAAAAAAAGCCCAATGATTCAAGGCCAATGCCCTCAACTGCCAGCCGCCAGGAATGATAACTATATGTCAGTCGCTTCGCCAGCAAAGGATCTCTGCAGTTGACCACAATGCAATCCCCCTCTCGCTGTTTTCTTCCTGGCCCCACCCACCCTACCATTCTTGCAAAAAGGATATCCCTGTGCTCCATTACATTAAATTGAGCATTTTTACAGAACCAGTGGCAAACTTTGTTACATAGCTGTGAGACAGATTCCTTAGAGGTTAAGGGTAGCTCAGGGACCCCTGTCATTACTACCACGTATGGGCCACATTCAGGGGGTAGGTTTAGTGTAGGCAGGATTGCCTTCTTCTGTGCACAAATGCCTAAACCTTCCCTATCCCCCTACTGTTCCTTGTTTCATCTCCTATGCACCTTTCTACTGGCACTGGATCACTACTTGTCATGGGGGCAGGAATGGGAGCTGGCTCATGAGAGTTACTTATCCCTTAATTCCGCTCAAGAGGTTTCAATTTACTAATTGGGCAGGGGTATGCCTTAGCACTTAGAGCCCTTGAATGAGTAGCCTCTGACCCCCTCTGGGAATACCTGACATTTCAAAAGCCAGGTATATGGTCTATTTTCGAGGATAAAACTTTAAAGATTAATTCTAAATTATGCCGTTTCTCATAAAAAGGGGCAATACATTTTTCTATTAGTTGTTTAAGTTTTTCCTCTTTCAAATCCCAGTTACTGGGGGCCAAACTCCTAACAGTTTCTGTACCAGTGTCCTTAGGCAGTTCCTTTTTCCTAGCATTTCATGTGCTTGGTTTCGCTGTTATTGGTTGTTTGTTTTTACATTTCCTTTTGGCCACGGGTGCACATTCACTGTAATTTAGACATTCTTCCCCACTGATTACCGATGGGTCTACTTCAGCTGCTAAAGTGGAAATTGTTAATGCCACTGTAGATACACAGTTATTACTCTGAATGTTATTAGGCTGTATTGTTTCTTCAAGGGAGAGGCCCCCTCACCCAAACTTAGACATCGTTCAGCCAGGTCTATTTCCTTAGATATTCCCCCACCACACACGCCAAGTAGGTATCCAATGTAGTCACAGTACGGGATTTAATAGGGCTACTCTTGCCCTTTCCCTTTTCTTCAACCTTATTCAATTTTCGCTTACCCATTTTGTCGTCTTCTTGAATTGAAAAACCACAAGGGGTTGCCCAGCTCAGACTCCTCCGGCTCTGATGGGCCCGCTTTTGGCCCGGTCTTCGCCCGGGCCATGCCCCACGCACATTCCACGCTGCGGGACTCATCTCAAAGTTTTATGGTGCTCCGGTGTCTCCCATCACCGCCGCAGCCTCCGGGCCGGGCCGAAAATGCAAAGGATGCTGGGAGGTGTAGTTCCACTCCCCCCCAGCAAGCGACCAAGGTTCAAGGCTGTAACCGGCAGCAAGCGAAATCCCAGGAGGGTCCAGTGCTGCGGGACACCTCTCAAAGTTTTTTGGCACTCCAGCGCCTCTTGTCACAGCCGCGGCCTCCGGGCCGGGCCGAAAATGCAAAGGATGCTAGGGGGTGTAGTTTCCCTCCCCCCCAGCATGCAACCAAGGTTCAAGGCTGCAATAGGCAGCAAGCGAAATCCCAGGTAGTAGCACATTATTAGTTGCAGTTGTGGTACTAATCATATTACTTACAAAATGATATTCATCAACACCTAGTTCAGTAGAGATTAAATCCACAGTCATTTATATTACACCCCATCCTGTAGGTGATGGGTCACACATGTTAGGTGATAAAGATTTATATATAGATACGTCTAGAGGGGATTTTTCCTCAAACGCTTTTTGTAAACTGTTATATGAGTACATTGACACGATGGATGCCAGAGACTGCTACGTCTGCACTCAGTTACCTGCATCTGCTGCAAAGGGCATTACCTATCATCCCATCCCTTTGCCATATGGTATTACTTGTAGTCTCTTATTTAGTCTTTTGTATGGAAAGGATCATTTCCAGTATTATTTTTCAAATTATGATTTAGTCCTTTCAGAAGTTCCCTTACTTAAACATGTGAACCGTCATCTCAGTGCCCAAGAAATGGAGATAGCTGATTGTTTCTTTAAACTCATTCAAAAATTAGATGCTGCCTATGCTCATCGACACAATCTGACTTGCCTTTTAACAGAAGTGGAGAAGAAATTTCTGAAACTAGTTGAGGATAGGAGAAGAGACTAAGTCAAAAATCGATCCAAAAATTTATGAGGAGCACAAGTGGGCCAAAGAAGAAATAGAACATCAGGTAAAGGAAAACCAAGCTGCACTCACCTTACATTTGAAACATAAAGGGAAATTGTGCCTCCTTAGAGGTAGATCCGTAGTACACACTAAACTTATGGGGAATGTGAATGTGATCATACTTTTGAATATGGAGGGAAATGGAAATTGTTTGTGAGAGGCCAGGACCTTGTCATGCCTGGAATTTATTACATTTGTGAAGGACATGCTTATTTTCAATTGCCTTATGGTTTGTATGGTGTGTTATTTAGGTGTAGTTTTTCCAAAGATGTATCCTCTGAAACACGTCAGAGATCCTGTGTGGGAACAGAATTCTAGGCCTAGGCGAGGAGCTCAGTGCTGGAGAAGTTGTAGGAGATACGTTTGGTGCAATGATTCCATCTGTGGGTGTGATAATGAATGACATCAAGATTAGATTGTTGTCTACTATAGTGGATAAGTTGGCCACAAACACAGCAGGAGCTTTATTAGTTGTAAATACTGAAGTGGTTGCCATCAGATTGATGGTTTTGCAGAATAGACTTATGTTAGACATCCTTCTCGCAAAGGAGGGTGGAGTCTTTCAGATGTTAAAAGTCCAACAATGCTGCACTTATATTCCTGACAAGAGTAAGGATTTTCAGAAGTACATTAAGAATATTTCAAGGCTTAAGGGAGATTTAAGGGAGTTAGAAGCGACAGGGGCTTGGGATGCTGTGGGGAGTGGATTTGCTTCAATAGGCAAGTGGTTTGGAAACCTGGGAAGTGGAATTTTGGGTGCTATTTTGAAACCTATTTTGATAATCGCCCTTTGTGTGATATTCCTAATTGTGATCTTTAAGGGTTAGAAGTATGCAAATATTAAACTGGGAGTGAAGAGAGTAGATGTAGAATTAAAAGAGAGTCAGAGGAGATACTATGATGACATAAAACATCTAGGGGAATCTAGACGAAAGATGCTTAAGACCGTGAGGTTTTAGTTGGTCCATCTGATACAAACTGATTGCAATCTGTGATGGCTTGATTCACCAACAGAGGGGAAACTTGAGCAGCGTAATTTTGGCTCCAGTCTTTTATGATTGACTAGGCCACATATATATATTTACATATGGACTCATGTTACTGTGTGTCTTAATATTAACATGGAACAGTTTAAGTGGGACACAAGCCTGCATCCAACTTAGCTGTGACCGGAAACATCCAGGCTGTGACGGACCCAAGATTACATACACACTGGCCTGTAATACGGCTCAAGACCGTTAATGCGGCTTGGTTTTCATTGGAATTATGTCCACAATGGAACTCCCTTACCGGAACCTTGACTCCGGTGCATACTCCCCAGGATTATAACTAAGACCACCTTCCCTACAGATCCTATGTCGGTGGCCTTCCGTTCTTCTTGATTCTCAAGACCCTTTGTCACAGCTCCATTCTTCACGTTGGCAATTTATGCCATATGGAAACAGGCATGTTATTTATAATGTCCTGAGGATGATCCCACTATTCTTTTAAGGGATCGAAACGCCGTCGACACCTTGTACACCATATACACCCTTTGAAAATGTCCTAATTTCTATGTAATGGTGTCTCATGTATATTCTGTTTGTTCTATTAGAAATGTGCTTGAAACAAACAATTTCCTTTGCCTGAACCCCTTACTTTATGTTGTACGTCTTTCTTGCTAAGTTGGATGCAGGCTTGTGTCCCACTTAAACTGTTCCATGTTTATTGTCTGTAAACATTATTTGACTGCATATTAAATATCTGTCCGGCTGGACAGATGTCTACAATATAGTACTGATTGGGTCTATATTTATTTGTAACTTAATTTCTGTCTGGGGACCACTGTCTTTAGAAATAGTTCAATTACCCAAAGGTCCCTGACCGATTGTATTTGGGTCTCCTTGTTTTTTCATAGCATTAATATTAACATGAACAGCTACGGAAAACGCATTCATGGTATAATCTCAACATTTACACAAGTGTGCATACTTATGGTTTCTTTACAGTAAAATTGAATTGCTGTTCCTATATTTAGCTGCATTTGTGAGGTTTGAATAATGTTGCTTACTCTTATATACTCATGTATTAATTAGAAGAGTGCTTCAAACATATATATTGTAATGTTTGTGTAGTCATAATCGTGCATTCTAACGTGTACTGAAATCTTACTGTGTTAACTTGACCAAAGGCCTTAAGCAATTGGATTTCTTAATGTTTAACCTTCAACGAGAAGCTTGTTTGTGCTGTGATGTTTTTCTCTCCTCTGCAGGTGCACATGCATGATCTCATGAATAGAGAAAGGCACCATTGTGCATGGGAGATAGTGAGGTTCGCGAGGAGTATCTTCGGTAGGAATGAGAAGTTTTAACAAACGGAGGGTGAACTACTGTCCGTGCGGATTGGGAGATAGGAAGAATCCAAGGACATTCTGATGTGCGGACCAAAGGAAAGTAGTTTCAAGAGCAGCTGACAGGTTTTACTGTATGAAGGTGAAAAGTAATGAGGCACGTGATGTTGGGTTCTCAAAGGTTTTTTTGTGGTTTTTAATTGGTGATCACACCTCAGTTTAGTCAGATACCTTTTAGACTCAGAGGGGTACAGATCTCTCTGTGACATCCCTGTTGTGTGGCTTTATGCTATGCAACACTCTTTTCGGGGAACTTCAACAGAGGTTCCACTATGTTGACGCCTTCCTACTTTACTGGATCAAATTAGGGTTTCCCCACTCGATGCTTTAGTTCAGGTTTAGTTTAGGTGACTTAGATTTCCTCATGCATAATAGGCAAGAGGATCAAAATTCTTATACTGATCACCAGATTTTGTTCCTTCTTTTCTGCATTGCCATCACACAATTTCTTGTATGTTTTATGTTAATGGGACTACATTTTGTCAGGTGTTTCTGCCTGCCCATGGTGATTTTGTATTTTTACAATATATTTTTGAGACTTGTATACATCAGTCTGGCTTTGAATTTGTAATAAACCCCTATTTAATCTCATCTATCGACTTTGAGTCCTCATTGTGGGGCAGAATTGGTCATACTGTAAATTGTACATGTGAATGATGTTAAAATCTCTTTTATTTCTAGGCACCGAAACTAGGTCCGTTGCATGGAAAATTGTCAGAGGGCTTGGTGCTTCAGCAACCGCATTGCTCTTCCCAGATCAAACTTGTGACGCCTTTTCCGATACCCCACTTTCTATTCTGTGTTTGCCTTTTTTTTACCCGTGCATAATTTATGCAAATAATACATACAATAGGCACACCAACATCTCATCGTTCACGTGAATTGATTGTATGTTCACTTTTGTGAATTATGCAAGATATTCTCATGCATACATTCTGAACTATTCCCAGTAGGAATCGGAACTATATCTGGAAAAGACTGGAAGAATTAGGCCCATTATTTAGAACCAGTGGCGGCTCCTCCATAGGGGCGTTTGGGCGTCGCCCCACTGCTTTCTCGCAGTGCGAGAAGCAGAAACATAAAATGGTAAAAACTACCATTTTATGTTTCTGCTTCTCGCACTGCGAGAAAGCAGAAGTGCCTGGTTGGGGGCGGGAGGGTGGGCGGTCCTGCTCGAGGGCAGGGGGAGTGGCTTCCAATGTTGTCGGTGCTGACAGTTTGGTCGGCCCTGGAGCCGACCAAACAGTCAGTACCCACAACAGTGGGTAAGCCACTCCCCCCCTGCCCTCGAGCAGGACCGCCCACTCTCCCTTTTTTCTCTATGTAGGCGAAAATGGTGCGGCTGGGGCGCTCTCCCCTGTGCCTCACCAATCACAACGCTGCCATTGGAGCGTTGTGATTGGCTTAGGGCCAGCCAGGGAAGGAGGCTGCCTGCTGGCTGCTTCCTGTTCCGGACCCGGGTACACCATCACACCGGTCAGGAGCGGAGGCGGCGGTAAGGTAGGTTTAGGCAGTATATTTTTATTTCCCACCCGTGCGTATACCACCCAACTAGCATGGCAGCCGCGGCTTGGTCCGACCAAGAAAAGCATTTTTTCATTTGTAAAAATAAGCAGTCGCGCGAAGGCGTCTAATATTTCAAGGCTCTCATTTTCCTTTAATGTACTTACCCACCCTACCCTCCACCTAATCCGTTCTCTCACTTGGCCTTCTGACTGCAGCCCGGAGCTGAAATATTGACAAAGCCAGAAACTGGAAGCAGATGGAGCGCCTGGCTGTCTGCAAGTCCTTCCCCAGAAATGTAATTTGACATCATTAAGCCTGTTTTTTAAAAAAAAATGCTTGGAATTTTTTTGTGTGGGAGTAGCAATTTGTATATGGCTTATGCGTTTTTCTAGCGCTACGATTTTTCTCTGTGTGCTTACTGGAGATGTGTTTCTTTAGTGGAATGATGCCTTTGCCTTGACACCGACCGATGCAGTGTTTCAGCTGCTCAGTTGTTTAGTGTGGAAGTGGCGTAACACCCTGAGCATCGTTGCATAAGGAGAATGCAGGACATATGCCGACGGTAGCAAATGTAACACAAATTAAGATGCAGGGGCGGGGCTTAGGTGACTGGAGCTTGAAGCGGCCTGTGGTGTAACCAAGGTGAACTTTAAAAGTGAACTGTTCATTGGTTACATTTCCTCCTTTAACCTTAGGGCTCTTGGGGTGCAGTGCTCACGGGGTGTGAGTTGTCTGTCTAGTTATCAACTGGACCCAGAGCCGTAGGTGCATCAACCCACTGATCTGTCTCCTTGTGTTTGGAACCTCTGACCCACCCATATGTTGTACACAACACAAATGTCTGCGGCAGGTGCATTTACCCACTAAGACGTCTGACTGAGATTAGAACCTGGGGCCTGCAGGCTACACACAGATCTGTGTATGGAGTATTTAGTATTTAAAGTCGCTAAACTCTAAAGGCTTGGAACAAGGGAGCTGTTAATGAACCGTAGAGCTCCGCAATATGCACATTAACCCGACGCGTTACCTGATTCACCTTCTAACCTGCAGTCTACAAAGCCTATTCACGTTTCTGCTACATGCCCTAACATTCTCGTTTCCCGATATCTCCTTCTTTGACCCTCTTCTCAGGTTTGGGTTAATTCGTGTCTGCCGATCAGTAATGGGGGAGATCACTCTTGTCAAAAAACTGGTACAACAACACAGTTAAAGCCCTTTCACCCTAAAACTGGCTGATAGTATTCTAGGCATTTCAAACATGGGAACAGTTTCTAATTTTTCAAGATGCATATGGCATCTTCCTTCCCTTTTTCATTCAGTGGCGGCTCAAAGAGGCCTCATATGCCAGTTCACAGCATTCTGAATTCCAACAAGCAAGCAGTGGTGAGCACTGTAAGGTGCTTGAGGACAGTGTGAAGCTGGCACTGGTGGGCAGAGATGAGCTGGCTCTCATGGGCAGCGTGTGAAGGTGGCATTGGTGGATAGTGTGAGGTGTCAGAAACAGTGGACACTGTAAAGGTTAGCACAGGTGAGCTCTCTCTTCCACACTCTATCTTGCTGTCTGTTACCATACTTTTTTCTGCCACACTCTTAACATCTCTGTGTGGTCCTCTGTGTAATAACCTCCCCAAAAAATCCAACACCCAGCAATTTCTTAAATGATAAATAATTCAATTGTATTGCTTTATTAACCTTCCTGCTTCCTCAAGATTGCTTGAAAAAGCATCATTTGTCCACTCTTTTTTCAAAATTTCCCCCCCCCCGTAGGTTGTTCGGGCTCGCTCGCTACTGCTCGCTCGCCGTAGTGCGGTACGACAATAATTTTACGCCTCACCACTTTCAAATGTCACCAGCCGCCACTGCTAGTCCTGGTGATTCAAGTTCCAGAGAGACGTTTGTCTAATTTGCTAAAAGGTACTTTTGTTCATCTGCTAAAACTATCATATTACTGTGAAGCCTGGCAAAAATACTTAGAAAAGGAAAATTAAAATTGGGAAGTGACCGTTGAGTTTCGCGAGCAAGATTGAATGGTGAGTTCATTATTGCATGACATAACGGCTGCTCGAGCACTTTGAGTTAGCACGTTTGGACAATCTGGGGAACTGTATCTCCAGGCACGTTCACATTGTCACAGTGTGCCTCCATTTTGAAAGGCATTTTATCTTATTTAAAAGCGCGTAGGAAGCAATTTGGAAACTTCGTGTCAAAAAATTTATGAAACGTGTGCCAGTAAGGAAAAAAAAAGGAAAGCGGAAAAAGTGATTAATTACAGATACTCTTTAAACTGTGCAAAAGCAAATAAGTAAGAAAGGATAAGTTAAATTTAAAGAAAAGTCATAGTATCAATCTAAAAATAAATAAATATTGGAAAAACTATAAGCAAGAAGTATAATGGCACAAAACAATGCAATATGCGTACCTGCTCATTTCTTAAGTGAAGCTTGAAAACCACCCATGCGTTGGAAGAACTGGAATAGGGCTTTCGAAAATTACTTAGTTGCTACAGACGGAAAAGCGTCTAACACAGGGAGGAAAAAGGCAATAATGTTTGGTTTGGTTGGTTGTTAGGTAATGCAGGGCAGGACATTTTTGACAGTCTGCCTGAGCTTGAAAATGCGTCAGGGCAGTTCATTCCACTTGACAAATATCAGGATGCGGTAAAAAGGATGGAGAAGAAATTTTCTGAGGAGCCTAACATTATGGTTGGTAGGCACAAATTTGCTATGCGTAAACAAGTTGAAAGTGAAACTATAGAGGAGTATATTGCGGCATTAGGAGTATTGGCTCCAAATTGCGAATACAATGGAATGGTTGATACGTACATCAGAGACCAGTTTGTCTTCCATTGCTTTCCCAATTCAAGAACGACTTTTAGGGTGTCGTAATCCAAGTCTTCAGGAAGTAATTGACATAGCAAACGGGATTGAGCGCTCTATGTTATCTTCTAAAGTCTTGTCTAATGAAGCTGTAAATAGTACTAATGTTTTTGCTTTACAGGAAAAGAAGAGAGTAGAACAAAAGGGAGTTGAGAGAAGTGAACCAAGAGTTTATGAAGGTAAAACATGTGCATGCTACAGGTGTGGTTCAAAGAATCATTTAGCAGACTATCAGGGATGTCCTGCAATTGGTAAACGATGTATTAAATGTCACAAATTGGGGCATTTTGCTACATCTTGCAAAAATAATAAAAGTAATGTTAATAAAGGTAAGATCAACAGTATTGAAGAATTTGATGAGGAAATTTGCTCTTATATTGTTTTAACAGTTGATGTATCTGAAGAAAAATAGTTGCACCTTTAGGTAGTGTGCATATTGGTAATATTGAACTTCAAGTTATGGCAGATTCAGGTTCGCCTATAACAATCATATCGGATACAATGTTTTACAAGCTCTGGGATGATGTTCAGTTAAAAGAAATCGATGTGAACCCAAAAGCATTTGTTTTTTTTTAAATCAATATGGTTGGTTATTTTGAAGATAGTTTGAATTTCAAAGGTAGAGAGATTGAAACAAAAATGTATGTTGCGAAAAAAGGTCATAACATTGTTGGATGGAAAGATCTGGCAAAACTTTTAGTTATTTTAAAACCTGGATCTGCAGAGCCTATTGTACTGGATGAAATTTTCACAGGTAGTATGCAAATTTCAAATGTTAATTTAGATTTACAGTCTGTTCTTAAGAATAATTGTGAAGTGTTTAGAGAACACATTGGATGTGTGAAAGGATTTGAACACAGAATAAAACTAAAAGAGGGTGCAATACCGGTGACACACAAAGTTAGACCGCTCCCACTTTCCGTGAGTAAAGATTTGAAAAACTTGTTACTTAAACTTTGTGAGGAGGGCGTAATAGAGTCTACTGACTCGTCAGAACGGGTTTCATCTATTGTGGTTTCTAAAAAAAAATGGCGAAATCAGACTATGTGCTGACTTGAGGTCTTTAAATAAGAACATTGTCGTGGATTGCTATCCACTACCTAAAATTAATGAAATTTTGGCATCCACTTATGGTTCAAAGGGTTTTTTGTTGATTGACCTCAAGTCAGCATACCACCAGATTAAGTTAGCTGAAAGATCTTACAAATTTTGTTACACCATATGGAACTTATAGGTATGTGAGATTGCCATTTGGACTAGCATCTTCTGCTAGTGTCTTTCAAAAACTTATGGATATGCTATTTAAAGATGTAGAGAAATTTCAGAATGACATACTTATTCATGACTACCTTGGACATTTACTTACAGATGAGGGTATCAAACCTAAAAATTATTTAGTAAAAGCTATAAGAGATGCGTCAAGACCATTTGATAGAGACACATTGAAGTCATTCATGGGTCTTAGCGAGTATTATTCTCGTTTTATTTCAGGGTATGCTGATAAGGTTGAACATTTACATAAACTTTTGAGAAAGGGGTTTAAATTTGAATGGACCAGTGAACAAGATGTAGCATTTGAAGAGATTAATAAAGCTATCGTTGAAGCACCAGCTTTACATCCATATGATGCTAATAGACATAATATAATAACTGTGGATGCAAGTTGTGTTGGAATTAGCGCCGTTTTTAGCCAAAAGAAAGGTGATGGGGAATTTACTATTGCATACATATCAAGAAGACTGAAGGTGCAGAAAGGTTTTATAGCACAATAGAGCGTGAAACATTAGCTTGTGTCTGGGCAGTGGAAAATTTTTAAATGTATCTATGGGGAAAGGAATTCGAAATTGTAACTGATCACAAACCTCTTATGTTCATGATGAATGGCTTGTGGTAGAGGTAATGGTAAAGCGTCCTCAAGACTAGCCAGGCTTCTTTCAAAACTACAAGAGTTCAATTTTAACATCAGACACATACCTGAAGGTCTAAATTGCAGAGCAGATTTTCTATCTAGACTTCCTGTTCAGGACACAGAGGATGAATGTATGGAAGAAACTGAATGTGTTGTTGCACATATAGATGCTATTGAAATGTGTGAAGGGGCTATAACTGAATCGGAATGGAGAGACAGTTTACACAACAATAGTACTTTACAAAAAGTGTTAGACCATGCAACCAGAAACTGGCCACCACAAAGGAATTTAGCTCAAGAATTAAAGTGTTATCTTCAAGTAGCAGAAGAATGAACTGTTTTTAATGGGTTTTTGATGAGCCATGATTTATTTATTCCGCCTTTAAGTTTAAGGAAAAACTAATTACCATTGCTCACAAGGATCATCCTGGTTCAAGTGCCACTAAGAACTTACTAAAACAATATTATTGGTGGCCTGGCATGAATGTGGAAGTCAATAAGTATGTTGATTTTTGCAAAGAGTTTTTGAGTGCTGACAAACATTGGAAGTTAAGGAGAAAACGAAATGCAATTTGTGGAAATACCTGATGGGCCTTGGGTCAAAGTAGCTATCGATTCTTCTGGACCTTCTTCCATTCTTGATGCAAGTACCAGATTTTTAGGTGTGTTGTCAGATTACTATTCAAAATGGATTCATTATGCATTCATTTCTAACATTACAACAGACAATGTTATTGATTTTCTGAAAAGTATTTTTGCCATTGAAGGTCAACCTAAGGTAATTGTCTCCAACAATGGAACCCAACTTGTTTCTGAGAAAATGAAAAATTTGGGCATAAGACAGGAGAAAACACCTCTATATAGTCCTTCTTCTGATGGTCAAGTCAAAAGAACTAATAGATTTTTAAAGGAAGGAGTGCAATTGGCTGTGGCTTCACATTTACCAGTCAGAGAGTTTTTGCGTGAGAAAGTTAACGGTTACAATAATACAGTGAATGAAATTACCAAACAAACAAATTTTATTTTAATGAGAGTGTAGGAGAGTAGGATCTGCTTCACATGGGTACCCCCAATTTTTGCTGATGCTTCACTGTTTTTCGACATTAGTCTGGCTGGGGCCCTGCTAATCAGAACCCCAGCCTAGCTGCTTCCTCTCTAAAATGGTTTCCATGTGCCTTAGGCACATCACTGATTGGAATCTGGAGTGCCCTTATAAGTCCCTAGTATATGGTATACTATGTACCAAGGGCATAGGTACCTCAGAGGCCTACCAGGGGCTGCAGCATGTATTATGCCACCCCTGGAAGGCCATCCAAACTGACACCACAGGTCTGCTACTGCAGCCTGGGTAAGGTGGTGCATGCACTCCTTACTGTGATATAGGTTACCTATATCACTAAATACATACACACATATAAACCTATAAGTCACTCCTATGGCAGGCCTTATCAATCCTGAAGGCAGAGTGCGTGGTTCCTATGTGAGAGGGTGCCCATGCATGAGCAGGGCCCCTCTGCAGCATTCGGAGACCCTTCTCTGATGCTGTTTGTAGTGCAGCCTGACCATATACTCTTAAGCGCATTATAACCTCGCGTTAAATGCTAACTTTGGAACGGCTGCACCTAAACATGTCGTGTTTGGTGTCAAACATCTTGGAATACTACACCCCGCCCATTCTGGCGGCGGGGGTAGCATTCCACCCTTCTAGAGGGAAAGACATGTTAACTCTGGCTAGCCCGGTAACTTCTTTCCAAAGCCCTGGCATCACAAAATGGATGCTGCTGCCACAGACACGAGTCTGGCCTCCTGCTGCTGGACGAAACTCTGGCAGGGGAGGCCTGGACAATAGGTTTCCTGTCCCAGGGAGGTGTGACCACCTCCCCAGACAGGATAATGTGTATTGGGGCTGGGCGGGAGCACTTTCGGGTGCTTTGAAGTCCTGCACTGGGGGCACACTTGGTGTCCCTGTGCATACCCCAGTTCAAACCGGATCAGGGGCTTGCAGCCCCTGCTTTGGCGCGAACTGGACAAAGGGAAAGGGGTGTAGCCACCCCTCTGCCCTGACCCACCCATAGGTGGGGCCACAGAGTAGTCCAACCCCTAAACTTAGTATAAGTATAGGAACCCAGTCCTTAGGACTTTAGATTATCCCTGGACGAAACTCTGAAACAGAATCCTGGACCTTCGACGCTCTACTCAAGATTAGAGGACAGAAGAATCTCCCTTGGGGTCAAGGAGTGACTCCCCTGCTTGGCAGGCACCAAAGACGCATCTGTCCGGTCTGCATTTCTGAAGCTCCCGTCGGACGCCGAAGTCTTCGCATCACCAGAGGTGGATTCTCAGACTTCCCCGAGGCTACCCTGAGTCCCCAGCAAAGCTGAGGCCCGTAGCTATCGTGGGTAACGTGAGACCGTGACCCCTGGACACCGAGCACATTTGCAAGTGCATCCTCTTCTGGGTCTCCCACGAAGTCGTGCTTTGGGCTCCGAGTAGCCCTAGCCTCCAGCACCAACTGCACTGAAGATCACTGGCCTCCACTCCACGAGTGTCCTGTGAGCCAGATCCACGTGCGACGTCTCGAGGCTCCTTCGCGGTCGCTAGCCCGTTGGCTAGTAGCCCTTAACGAAGGCCAATCCTTTTCTTCTTGGGCATCCTGGTTGCTCCAGGCCTGCCCTCACTTACCCTCGCTGGGTGAGTCCCCCAGACCTTGCTGGTCTGCACCATCGACGATCTTCATCTTCATCGAGACTTGCCGTTGCCAAGGCTTGTTGGGTCCAATCCGGTCGCCGACACCTCAGCACTCGACAGACATCGTGTACCAGCCCGAATCCTGCTCCTGGTCGCCGACAACGCCTCCTGGACCTCGTGGCTGAAGAGTCAAGACGACCGTCAACGCACCTGAAGCACTCGACATCGGTGGGCATCTGTCCATCGCCTTCCTGGTCACTGGCTAGTGACCCAGACTCTGTCCCCTCTGCTTTCAGGTTCTTCAGATCTCCGATCCACTCTTGGATCCACCCGGACACTTTCCACTTGGTCGCCAGCAGCACTTTGCAGCAGATCGCCATTCAAATCGACGACGAAACCCGACCCCGAAAGGCACCTATGCACCCGGCTTCCCTGGGTGAGGTAACACGAGTACTCCGGTGCTCCCGTGGGTAGAGACTCTTCAAAGTACTAGTTCTCAAAGGGTTTGCTCCAAGTCCTCCTTTAAGTGTCCCTTTTCTTTAATTTCCTGATCGCGACTTTCTCCATAGAAGTCAACGGCGTATCGCGGTTGTGTATTTACACTGCACGCGTCCCCCGTGGGTCCCCTGTGTCACTACCTTGGGTGGTTCCTTGTGGTCCAAGCACTTCTAGAGGCTCTAGGCCTAGTGTCTAGTTCAGTCGTGGTTCTTATACCACTTTATTGGTATATGGTTTGGTACGCCCCTAGGGCCCAAACGTGTATTTGTGCTATTACTGTGTTTAAATAACTTCTAACTTATGTATTTCGAACTCTAGCCTCATAAAGAGACTAGAGGGGTGTGTTTAGCAATAAATACATATATTTTGAATATATACCTGGTGTGGTGCTCTTTCATTTGATCACTCAAGAGATTATAGACTGGTAAAACAAGCTGCTTTACATTCCTTCAAGACTTAGCCTGAAGGCTGCTCTCCATAGCTACCACTAGGATAGCTTTCAATAAGGTTGTCTTTAACCTATCTCCAATAAGGGGTTGTTTGGACTGGTGCAAGGTGCCCACTATAATTAGTGGACAGCATATGCCAGGCCAACTTCTCACATTGGTGTGCAGCGTGTGGGATTCCAGCTTGCTATTGTTTTACCAGATAATCTCAATTGAATTGATCAACTGAAAACCACTAAAGGTACCTAAGGTACATATAATTTAAGCTTAGAATACAGTAAGTTCTACTGAACTTAGAGTTGTGTGTTAAGGGATAGCACACCCTTTCTACAACTCAAGAGAGTTTAGTAGGCCACACTAGAGTAGGTAGTGCATACACCACACCACACTAGTAATGTCTTTAAAGGTAGGATCTAGAGAATCCTTACCAGAAGCCACTGGGCTTCTTCCCTCCAAGTATGATACCCTCCCATTCTTGGAATTGAGAGCATTATGTAACTTGAGGAAATTAAGGACAGGCCAAAGTCCCACCACCCAACACCTTAAAGAGTTGTTGGTGGCTTAGGACCTTAGTAAGCCCTTGGGGACTGAAGGGGTAGGAACTGAGGGTGGGGCAGAAGAAGAGGAAGGGACCAGGGGTACCAATACCCCCAGCCCCCTCTGAAACTGGCCAGGAGGGTGACAATGACCCTGACCTGGATAACCCAATCCCTCCTGTGGAAGATGAAGAGGATGATCAGGATGATGCCCTCTTTGTCCCCCCAGGAAGGATTATGAGTGTGCCCAGAAAGTCTAGATCTCCTTCTCAGGAGTCTAACCACTCTGGCACCTCAATAGGGAGCTCTGTCTCATCTCATAGGAGGGAATCCTCTCATGAGAGAAGAAAGAGGCTGATTCAATATGAGGAAGCTCAGCTTGAACTCAGAAGGAAGCAAGTAGCCTTAGACAGGGAGTCCCTAGATCTCTTTAGAGAGAAAAGAAAGTTGGGACTAGAGTCCCATGGTGGCAGCCATGTCCCTAGAGATAGGGAAAGGTCCTATGACCATAGGAACCTGAGCAAGATTGTCCCTCCCTATCAGAATGGGGATGACATCCACAAGTGGATAACTGCTCTAGAGAGGGCCTGTAAAGTACAGAAGGTCCCTCAGGAGCAGTGGGCAGCAATCTTGTGGCTCTCCTTTGCAGACAAAGGTAGAGATAAGCTCCTCACTGTTAGAGAGGAGGATGCTGATAATTACAAGGTCTTGAAGAGTGCTCTTATTGATGGGTTTGGCCTAACCACTGAACAGTACAGGTTGAAGTTCAGAGATACCCAAAAAGCACAGACTCAAGACTGGGTAGACTATGTGGATTGTTCTGCCAAGGCTCTGGAAGGCTGGTTGATGGGCAGTAAGGTGTGTGACTTCTCAGGATTGTACAATCTGATAATGAGGGAGCAGATTCTTAATAACTGTCAAAATCAGCTGTTGCATCAATACCTGGTGGACTCTGATCTGACCTCTCCCCAAGAATTGGGAAAGAAGGCAGACAAATGGGTCAGAACCAGGGTGAAGCAGAAAGTACAGAACCAAGGTGGGGACACTAAGAAGCAAGATGCTAAGAACTCTGAAAAGGGTGGGGAGAAGGGTAAAGATCAAAAGTCTTCATCAGGCCCCCAAAAATCTTCTTCAGGTGGGGATTCACAGTCTACAAAAGGGAAAGGCCAAAGAAAACCATGGTGCAAGGTCTGTAAGCAAAAGACCCACTGGACCAGTGATTGCACCAAGTCCAAAGACTCAAGTCCAGCACCCACCAATGCCCCTAAGGCACCTGTTCCCCCTAGTACAGTTACAGTTGGTGGGAGTGCTCCAGCCAAGGGTTTAGTAGGGTTCACCCTGGGTACTGAGTTGGGCTCTGACCTAGTCAGAGAACTGACTCAGGCTGTGTTAGTCTGTGATGGAGGCATGGATGTGCCCTCCTCTATGAGTCCCAGTAATCTGGGCAAGTACAGACAACAGCCTTTAATCAATGGACGAGAGGCTTTGGCATTTAGGGACACAGGGGCAAGTGTCACAATGGTGACACAAGACCTTGTGAATCCTGGGCAAGTTATACTTGGTGAGATGTACCAAGTGACCAATGCTAGCAATGTCAGAACAGACCATACTCTGGCAGTTGTTAACTTCTCCTGGGGAGGGGTAACTGGCCTTAAGAAGGTTGTGGTGAGTGCAAACCTACCAGTCGAATGCTTGCTTGGCAATGACTTAGAGACTTCTGCTTGGGCAGAAGTGGAGCTCAGGACCCATGCAGAAATGCTGGGGATCCCTGCAGATGTGTTTGCTGTGACCAGGTCACAAGCCAAAATGTCTAGCACTGAACAGGCCTTGGATTCTGGAAGAATGGACCAAGTGCCTTCCAAGAGGAGGAGTAGTAGGGTTAAGGCAGTGCCTTCCCCCTTGGCTCAGGAGGAAGATCAGTCCCTTGAGGGGGATGATCTCAGTCCTGAAGAAGGAACTGTCCCAGAGGAACTTGAACCTGACCAGGTTGAGTTCTTGGGGACAGGGGGACCTTCTAGGGCAGATCTGAGCCAGGAGCAGCAGAGCTGCCCCTCCCTTGAACCCCTCAGACAGCAAGCTGCTGCTGAGGCTGCTGGGAAAGCTAGTGGTCCCCATACAGTGTATTGGGATGATGGACTCCTGTACTCAGAGAGTAGAGACCCCAAGCCTGGTGCTACCAGGAGGTTGGTTATACCTCTGAAGTTCAGGGGCTTCCTATTGACCCTAGCCCATGATATTCCCTTGGCAGGTCACCTGGGCCAGAACAAGACTTAGGACAGAATTGTCCCTCACTTTCACTGGCCCCACATGTCTGAAGACACCAAGGAGTTTTGTCGCTCCTGTGTAACCTGCAAGGCCAGTGGCAAGGCAGGTGGCACTACAAAGGCCTCCCTGATACCACTACCTGTGGTGGGGGTGCCCTTTGAAAGGGTAGGGATTGACATTGTTGGTCCCATGGATCCCCAAACAGCATCTGGGCACAGGTTTATCCTGGTGGTAGTGGATCATGCCACCAGGTACCCAGAAGCTATTCCCCTCAGGACCACTACAGCACCTGTGGTGGCAAGGGCCCTCCTGGGAATTTTCTCAAGAGTGGGCTTTCCTAAGGAGGTAGTATCAGACAGGGGTGCTAACTTCATGTCTGGGTACTTAAAAGCAATGTGGAAGGAGTGTGGAGTGACTTATAAGTTCACCACACCCTATCACCCACAATGCAATGGTTTAGTTGAGAGATTCAACAAAACCTTGAAGGGCATGATTAAAGGGCTCCCAGAAAAGCTTAGGCGAAGATGGGACATACTCTTGCCCTGCCTTTTATTTGCATATAGGGAGGTGCCTCAGAAGGGGGTTGGTTACAGCCCTTTTGAACTTCTGTTTGACCACCCTGTGAGGGGTCCACTGTGCTTGGTGAAGGAAGGATGGGAGTTACCTCTCAAGCCCCCAAAGCAAGACATAGTGGACTATGTACTTGGTCTCCGCTCCCGGATGGCTGAGTATATGAAAAAGGCAACCAAAAACCTTGAAGCTAGCCAGGAACTTCAAAAGGCCTGGCATGACCAAAAGGCTGTTCTGACTGTTTACCAGCCAGGACAGAAGGTGTGGGTGTTGGAGCCAGTGGCCCCAGCAGCTCTCCAAGACAAATGGAGTGGACCCCACACTATTGTTGAGCAGAAGGGTGAGGTTACCTACTTAGTAGATCTAGGAACACCCAGGAGTCCCCACAGGGTTCTCCATGTCAACAGGTTAAAACCATATGTGGACAGGGCAGACATGGGCTTGCTCATGGCTACTGATGAAGGGCAGGAGGAAGAGAGTGACCCACTCCCTGACCTGCTCTCACAGAACCCTGACGATGGGTCTGTAGATGGTGTAGCCTTGGCAGGCAGCCTCACTACCCAGCAACAAACTGATTGTAGACAGGTGCTCAATCAGTTTAGACATATGTTTTCACTGACACCCAGTCAGACCACCTGGTACACTCATGAAGTGGACACTGGGGACAGTCTGCCTATTAAAAATAAGATTTATAGGCAACCTGACCATGTCAGGGACTGTATCAGGACCGAAGTCCAGAAAATGTTGGAGTTGGGAGTTATTGAACCCTCAGATAGCCCTTGGGCTAGTCCAGTGGTCCTTGTGCCAAAACCTCACACCAGTGGTGGAAAAAGAGAGATGAGGTTTTGTGTGGACTACAGGGGTCTCAATGCAGTCACTAGGACTGATGCCCATCCAATACCAAGGGCAGATGAGCTCATAGATACTTTGGCCTCAGCCAAATATCTCAGCACATTTGACTTGACAGCTGGTTACTGGCAGATCAGACTAGCTGATACTGCAAAGCCCAAAACAGCATTCTCAACCCCTAGTGGGCATTATCAATTTGTGGTGATGCCCTTTGGTCTGAAGAATGCACCTGCCACTTTCCAGAGGTTGGTGAATACAGTTCTCACAGGTCTGGAAGCCTATAGTGCAGCATATCTAGATGATATTGCTGTCTTTAGCTCCACCTGGGAGGATCACCTGGTCCACCTCAGGAATGTTTTACAGGCCCTGCAAAAGGCAGGCCTGACTATCAAGGCCACTAAGTGCCAGATAGGGCAGAGTCAGGTTGTGTACCTGGGCCACCTTGTGGGTGGAGGCCAGGTTCAACCTTTGCAGAGCAAGATCCAGACTATCATGGACTGGACTGCTCCAACTACCCAGACTCAGGTGAGAGCCTTCTTAGGCCTGACTGGGTACTATAGGAGATTTGTCAAGGGGTATGGATCAATAGTGACACCCCTGAATGACTTAACTTCTAAGAAAATGCCCAAAAGGTTCAGTGGACAGCTAGCTGTCAAAAGGCATTTGATGACCTGAAGCAGGCCATGTGCACTGCTCCCATTCTACAGAGTCCTGATTACTCCAAGAAGTTCATTGTTCAAACTGATGCATCTGAATTGGGGGTAGGGGCTGTACTGTCACAATTGAATGAAGAAGGTCAGGATCAGCCAGTAGCTTTTATTAGCAGAAGGCTGACCCCTAGAGAGAAACGTTGGTCAGCCATAGAGAGGGAGGCCTTTGCTGTGGTCTGGGCTCTGAAGAAGTTGAGGCCATACTTGTTTGGTACACACTTCCTGGTTCAGACAGACCATAAGCCCCTCTTATGGCTAAAACAAATGAAGGGTGAAAACCCCAAACTGCTTAGGTGGTCCATTTCCCTACAGGGGATGGACTTTACAGTGGAACATAGACCTGGGAGTAACCATGCCAATGCAGATGGACTCTCTAGGTACTTCCACTTAGAACATGAAGACTTAACTGGGCAAGGTTAGTTTAATGTCCCTACGTTTGTGGGGGGTTGTGTAGGAGAGTAGGATCTGCTTCACATGGGTACCCCCACTTTTTGCTGATGCTTCACTGTTTTTCGACATTAGTCTGGCTGGGGCCCTGCTAATCAGAACCCCAGCCTAGCTGCTTCCTCTCTAAAATGGTTTCCATGTGCCTTAGGCACATCACTGATTGGAATCTGGAGTGCCCTTATAAGTCCCTAGTATATGGTATACTATGTACCAAGGGCATAGGTACCTCAGAGGCCTACCAGGGGCTGCAGCATGTATTATGCCACCCCTGGAAGGCCATCCAAACTGACACCACAGGTCTGCTACTGCAGCCTGGGTAAGGTGGTGCATGCACCCCTTACTGTGATATAGGTTACCTATATCACTAAATACATACACACATATAAACCTATAAGTCACTCCTATGGCAGGCCTTATCAATCCTGAAGGCAGAGTGCGTGGTTCCTATGTGAGAGGGTGCCCCTGCATGAGCAGGGCCCCTCTGCAGCGTTCGGAGACCCTTCTCTGATGCTGTTTGTAGTGCAGCCTGACCATATACTCTTAAGCGCATTATAACCTCGCGTTAAATGCTAACTTTGGAATGGCTGCACCTAAACATGTCGTGTTTGGTGTCAAACATCTTGGAATACTACCCCCCGCCAATTCTGGCGGCGGGGGTAGCATTCCACCCTTCTAGAGGGAAAGACATGTTAACTCTGGCTAGCCCGGTAACTTCTTTCCAAAGCCCTGGCATCACAAAATGGATGCTGCTGCCACAGACACGAGTCTGGCCTCCTGCTGCTGGACGAAACTCCGGCAGGGGAGGCCTGGACAATAGGTTTCCTGTCCCAGGGAGGTGTGACCACCTCCCCAGACAGGATAATGTGTATTGGGGCTGGGCGGGAGCACTTTCGGGTGCTTTGAAGTCCTGCACTGGGGGCACACTTGGAGTCCCTGTGCATACCCCAGTTCAAACCGGATCAGGGGCTTGCAGCCCCTGCTTTGGCGCGAACTGGACAACGGGAAAGGGGTGTAGCCACCCCTCTGCCCTGACCCACCCATAGGTGGGGCCACAGAGTAGTCCAACCCCTAAACTTAGTATAAGTATAGGAACCCAGTCCTTAAGATTTTAGATTATCCCTGGACGAAACTCTGAAACAGAATCCTGGACCTTCGACGCTCTACTCAAGATTAGAGGACAGAAGAATCTCCCTTGGGGTCAAGGAGTGACTCCCCTGCTTGGTAGGCACCAAAGACGCATCTGTCCGGTCTGCATTTCTGAAGCTCCCGTCGGACGCCGAAGTCTTCGCATCACCAGAGGTGGATTCTCAGACTTCCCCGAGGCTACTCTGAGTCCCCAGCAAAGCTGAGGCCCGTAGCTATCGTGGGTAACGTGAGACCGTGACCCCTGGACACCGAGCACATTTGCAAGTGCATCCTCTTCTGGGTCTCCCACAAAGTCGTGCTTTGGGCTCCGAGTAGCCCTAGCCTCCAGCACCAACTGCACCGAAGATCACTGGCCTCCACTCCACGAGTGTCCTGGGAGCCAGATCCACGTGCGACGTCTCGAGGCTCCTTCGCGGTCGCTAGCCCGTTGGCTAGTAGCCCTTAACGAAGGCCAATCTTTTTCTTCTTGGGCATCCTGGTTGCTCCAGGCCTGCCCTCACTTACCCTCGCTGGGTGAGTCCCCCAGACCTTGCTGGTCTGCACCATCGACGATCTTCATCTTCATCGAGACTTGCCGTTGCCAAGGCTTGTTGGGTCCAATCCGGTCGCCGACACCTCAGCACTCGACAGACATCGTGTACCAGCCCGAATCCTGCTCCTGGTCGCCGACAACGCCTCCTGGACCTCGTGGCTGAAGAGTCAAGACGACCGTCAACGCACCTGAAGCACTCGACATCGGTGGGCATCTGTCCATCGCCTTCCTGGTCACTGGCTAGTCCCCAGACTCTGTCCCCTCTGCTTTCAGGTTCTTCAGATCTCCGATCCACTCTTGGATCCACCCGGACACTTTCCACTTGATCGCCAGCAGCACTTTGCAGCAGATCGCCATTCAAATCGACGACGAAACCCGACCCCGAAAGGCACCTATGCACCCGGCTTCCCTGGGTGAGGTAACACGAGTACTCCGGTGCTCCCGTGGGTAGAGACTCTTCAAAGTACTAGTTCTCAAAGGGTTTGCTCCAAGTCCTCCTTTAAGTGTCCCTTTTCTTTAATTTCCTGATCGCGACTTTCTCCATAGAAGTCAACGGCGTATCGCGGTTGTGTATTTACACTGCACGCGTCCCCCGTGGGTCCCCTGTGTCACTACCTTGGGTGGTTCCTTGTGGTCCAAGCACTTCTAGAGGCTCTAGGCCTAGTGTCTAGTTCAGTCGTGGTTCTTATACCACTTTATTGGTATATGGTTTGGTACGCCCTAGGGCCCAAACGTGTATTTGAGCTATTACTGTGTTTAAATAACTTCTAACTTATGTACTTCGAACTCTAGCCTCATAAAGAGACTAGAGGGGTGTGTTTAGCAATAAATACATATATTTTGAATATATACCTGGTGTGGTGCTCTTTCATTTGATCACTCAAGAGATTATAGACTGGTAAAACAAGCTGCTTTACATTCCTTCAAGACTTAGCCTGAAGGCTGCTCTCCATAGCTACCACTAGGATAGCTTTCAATAAGGTTGTCTTTAACCTATCTCCAATAAGGGGTTGTTTGGACTGGTGCAAGGTGCCCACTATTATTAGTGGACAGCATATGCCAGGCCAACTTCTCACAATATACACAAAACATAACTCTCAAAAATGCAAGACCTATTGCATTGCAAATGCTTGTTTTGAATCTCGCGCCTCTTCTGGCCGTGCGCTCCCTCATCCTGCGGGTCTTCAAATTCTTCACTCACAACCTTCGTTCATCGAGAGAGCACTTCTGTAATGAGGTCACGTGTGGCTGGCAATTTATTTATACAGCGCCTACTACTTCTGGCGATGCGTCTTAATTCAGTTGTTTCGGCTCTGAATGTACATAGTTTATAGTGTCTATTGTGCCTTTTATTAAAGCGCTCAGACGTCAACTCGGACTACATGCACACCATATAAAAGAAAATACACATTTCTGCAGTGTGAACCCTCTGGTCGTCCCTTAGACAGACTCCGTCCGCCACCCGTTTCCAGCAAGCACTTAAAGACACGCCCCCTGTGCAGGCTTCCAGCACAGAGGCCATGCAATGAATGAACATTACTGCCCCTAACGCATATCTTCCCAGCGTGTCCACATCAGTGTGCCGACCTGCCATTGCTTGTGAAGGGCCTGTTGGGTGTAAAGTGACAGGGCCTTATTTTTTTTCTCTTTTATACCCTTTCTTCCTCTCACAACAGCCTCGGTTTTAAGGGCACTGTAAGAAAAAAAGTAAAACAAAGACGAAGTAACCCAGGTTTTGTTGTTTTTAAGAGGGGACGCGGGGCAGATGTCTCTGTCTTCAGCCAGTGCCGGTAAAATCGAGGCTGTTGTGAGAGGAAGGGCATAAAAGATATGGTTTGCATGCTGTGCATTCACGCCAGGCTGTTGCTTTTCTGGCTCTTGCAGGGGGTGGCTGAGGCTGCGGAACGAGGAATGAGAACACGTTGCCGCCAACCATCGTGTGAAAGTCAAAGCGTGCATGGCGCGCTAAAAACAAAAAAAATATTTGCAAAGCAATAGGTCTTGCATTTAAATGCGAGACCTATGGCATTGGGAAGAAGTGGCCGCCATTGTCCCGGCAGCTTGAAAAGACAAAGCGCGCATGGCATGCTGAATGTAAGCAAAGCAGGTCGTGCCTGCAGTAACAGAAACTCAATAAAGAAAATAGTGCTTACAAGACTAAATAACACGTACCGTGTAACAACCGAAGTAAAACGGCCAGCCGCCATGGGCGGTTACAAATGAAGACAAGGCGGTACAAAGGAGGGACTAACAAGCCTATAAACAAATCATAAGCCAGCATTTACGAAGGACAATGACAAGCCAATGACAAATATGGGCGGAGAGTGTGCAGGGCTTCTATTCCATTCTCCACTACAAGTCTAGCAGAGCAGCGCATGCGCGCTGACTCTAGGCTCGACTTAAAAAGGTGTCGAAGTGCAGCTTGCCCAACAGCTATATCTGCCTTCTTCCAACCATCGAGGCAGTAATGCTTCGTGAATGTGTGAGCGTTCGCCCACATTGCTGTCCTGCATATGTCAGGTAGAGATGCTCCAGCAAACAGGGCTAAAGAAGTTGCCATCTTCCTTATTGAGTGAGCCTGCGTCTTTGAAGGCACTGGACGGCTAGCCTTTACATGACAGAAGACAATCGCCGAGGTAACCCAGTGAGCAATGCTGCCCGTGTTAAGGCTTGTCCTTTTCTAGGTGCAGAGAAGGATATTAGCAATTGAGAGGATTTACGGAAGACCTTTGTTCTTTGCAGATAAAATTTCAAACAACGTTTAATGTCAAGTGAATGCAAAGCTCTCTCCACCACCGAGAAAGGATTAGGAAATACTGTAGGTAGAACTATAGGCTCATTGAGGTGATAAATTGAAGGCACTTTAGGTATGAATGAAGGATTAGTACCCAGGATAACCCTGTCTTAAAGAAACTGAAGATATGTTTCTTTTATGGTGAATGCTTGGATTTCACGGATACGCCTGGCTCACGTAATGGCCAATAGAAAAGCCACCTTCCGAGACAGGAACATTAACTCGCATCTGTGCATCAGTTCAAATGGGGATCGCATAAGCTGTAACAGAACTGTATTTAGCTGCCACAGTACTGGAGGAGGTTTAACAGGCGGGAAAGCTCTAAAGAGTCCTTTCATAAATTCTTTGATAAGTCTGTTGGACCAGAAGGAAGCTTGATCCGAAAGTCTTCTATATTTAGATATTGAAGCAAGGTGAACTTTTATTGAAGAATACGAAAGCCCTGCTTTGGCTAGGTGCAAGAGATAAGGAAACACAGGCTCCATAGAGGATGAAAGTGGATGCAATGACCGAGTAATACACCATGCACAGAATCTCTTCCATTTTGCTGTGTAACATTTGAGTGTGGAAGGAGCTCGAGACTTCTGTAGTATTGACTTGCATTCCTCGGATTGGCTCAAGTCTCCAAATTAAGAGTGATGAGGAGCCAAGCCGACAAATGAAGAGAGGATTTGCGGATGAACAACTTGGCCCTGATTCATGCAGAGAAGGTTCTCCTTTGGAGGAAAGAGAATCGGAGCACACTTTGATAGGAGATGCAGCTTGGTGTACCAGAATTGCCTTGCATATCCGGAGGCAATGAGGATGAGCCAACATGGCTCCTCCTTCATTTTTTGAAGGACTCGAGGGATGAGAGGAAACGGGGGAAGGTGTAGGCGAACATCCCGACCCATGAAAACTGGAAGACGTCTCCACACGATTCCGGGTGAGGATTCCTGCTTGTGACAAGAGCGCACTTTTTGTTGAGGGACATAGAGAAAATCTAATGTTGGATAATCCCAGGACTGGAAGTCCACCTGCAGCTGTTGGTCGTTGAGCTCCCATTTGTGTCATTGCTTAGAAACTCTGCTGAGAGAGTCAGCCCACTTGTTGTGGACCCCTGTCACGTGTTTTACACGCAAGGAGATGTGGTTGGCAAGAAACCATTCCCAAGTCTGTTGAGCTTGAAGGGAAAGCGGACAAAATTTTGTGCCACAATGCTTTCGAAGGTAGAACATGGTGGTAGTATTGTACGTCCTGACGAGGATCAACGAGCCCTGGATTCGAGGCAGGAAAGCTTTCAGGCCCAGGAATACTGCCTTGAGCTCTAGAGGGTTTATGTGGCACTCTGACTCCTGCTTGGACCATTTGTCGTGAACCTGTAATTCTGAAAGTGAGCCCCCATCTATCTATTGATGCATCTGAGGTCATCACCAGCTGCGGCACAGAGTGAATGAAGGAGAGGCCTTGCGATAGGTTTTCCTTGACCATCCACCAGGACATCACAGCTTTCATTGCTGCCAAAATTTGAATCATGTTGTTGAATGATGTTTGAGATTGAATCCTCCGCGAATCCAGGTGTTCCTGCAGCAGTCGTATGCGGAGACGGCAATTGGGGATTAGCGGGATGCAAGAGGACATCATCCGCAGCATGGATTTGTATAATCTCACAAAAACTGACTTTTTTGATGAGAGAAGCCATGTTGTATTCTGAATTCATAATATTTTTTTGTGAGTGGGAAAGGCTTTGCCAAGATCCGTGTTGAGGCATGCCCCCAGAAAAGTCCAAGATTTGGAAGGAATGAGGGCCGATTTTTCCAGATTGAGATGCAGCCCTAGAGACTGGAAGATATTCCGACAGGCCTGTGTTGAAATTTTTGCTGCCTGAAAACTTGGAGCTTTTATTAACTAGTCGTCCAAGTAAGGAAACACCTGGTGACCTGAACGTCTTAGCAAAGCTGCTATTGGGGCATGCATTTGGTGAAAACCCTGGGAGCAGATTTTAAACTGAAGGGAAGTACCTTGAATTGGTAATGGAACCCTGCCCCTTAGAACCTGAGGAATTTTCGATGCTCGGGGTGTATGAGAATATGGAAATAAGCATTGAAGAGATGGAGAGAAAACAGATAATCCCCTTTGTTTCATGAGACGAAGAATCTCCTAGAGAGAGAGCATCCTGAAGGATTGTTTTTTGATGAACTTGTTCAGAAACCTGAGGTCCATGACCTGCCTCCATTTTCCAGTTTTCTTCTTGATGAGGAAGAAGTGTGAAAAAAAACCCTGATTGCGCTGGTTGATGGGTACTTCCTCTATGGCATGTTTGAAAAGAAGTGATCTTATCTTCTTTTTGAGATCGGGCAGATGACGAAGCAGAGCTTTCCGCAGTGGGACATTTGGAGGGTGCTGAACAAATTCCAGGGTGTGACCATGCTGGACCATGTCCAAAACCCATTTCTCTGATGAAATGGACTTCCCTTTCAGAAAGAATTTTGAGACGGTGGACCGAATTCCAGTGGGACTGTGATTGCAGGGGCCTGGCGAATCTCATTGCCTCCTATTGGAGTCCTGGGATTTTCCAGGCAGAATGCTGCCTCTTGCGTCCTGTTGGTCTTCAATAAGACTGAGCAGCGTTGGATCGGAAAGTTTGGTTGTATGGTTGGTAGATATTCTGCGGATAAGGCTGATTATCACTGTTGGAACTGCGGCCAGGACAGGTACTGCCCCCGAACTCCACCTGTAAAGTACTGAAAGCGGTGTTGATGGAGACTGCCTAGTGACTTAGCTGTGTCTGTGTCCGATTTTATGGAGAGTAGTGCTTCGTCTACGTGCTTACCAAACAAGCACTCTCCATCAAATGGCAGTACTTTGGCTTGTACTTCTGGACGGAAGGTAGTCGCTCTCAGCCAACCTGACGACGCAGCACCTCTGCTCCCGCCATCATGCGAAAAAGTGGTAATGACACATCCATGGCAATCTCCATGAGCTCTGAAGATGCTCTTTCCCCTTCCAACAGAATGTCCCTAGCCTCCTTCTTTTATCTTCTGGAAGATACCCCAACAGCGCAGAAATGTCCAACCACATCTGTCGGTGATATTTCCCTAAGATGGCCATGGCACTGGAGGCTCTAATGGAGGTGGCCGCCAGAACAGAGAACCACGTCCCTACATTGCCGAGACGGAAACGTTCCTTGTCAGGTGGAGCTGTACATGGGGACGATGGATTTTTGGCTCCCCGCTGTGCTGCTTGCATGATGACCGAGTCTGGCCTAGGATGACCAATGAGGCATGCGGCGACTTGTCAGGGGCCTTGTACTTTTTGTCCAGCTTTGGAATCACAGCTGGAATGGAAACAGGTGTTTTCATGAAGTTGAGGCCCTCTTGCCACAAAAAATCCATTATAGGAATTGCTGTGATGGAACGCTGAGTGCCTGGTTTGAAGTCATACAAAAAGCATTCAGACTGTTTAGCTGGCATTGGGAGATAAAAACGCTTGGAGGCATGCTCTAAAAGATCGTGAAATCCACTGATGTCTGCACGAGGAGAATCCGCAGAATGTGGGATAGGTGAGGGTGGCATGAGAGCTATATAGTCATCCCATTCATCATGGACATCCACGTCAGTATGAATCTCACCCCCTTCCATTTGTTGCTGATCCGCATCCGGAGTGTCCTTCGTGATGATTATCTGTGGAGGCAAAACCCTTTCCCTGGTGGATTTAGGAGTGCTTTGGCCAGCCAGATCAATAGGAGCCTCTTAAGGAGGCGCAGGCCGTTGAGGAGCGTATCTAAAAAACGTCTACAATAATCAATCATATGACGTAAGTCCGACACTAAAGATACTGGAACATTCACCGATGGTTCGCTAAAGTGATGGTGTTCCTCCTCCCGATCATCATATAGGTAACGTTCCTGGAAGGAATCAGGCCGTTGAACAGAAGAAGGCTCTTTATCCGTAAAAGAATATTCCCCTGCAAGATAAGAGGATGGATCATTGTCCTCAATGTCCGAGTCTTGACATTTGACCCTTAACTGTGATGGACTATATGCAGGGACAAACAAACCTTCATCTCCTGACTCTTGGAAGTCCAAAAGACGAGCTGGAGGCAAAGGGGAAATCTTAGAAAAGTCCTGTATTTGTTTGGGATGCAGGAAGCTAGCTATTCCCACCGCCGACAGGCTCAACGATGGTGCCGTCGCTTATATAGCAGCCTGCGACACCATCGCTGCTGCGTGGACGACCTTAGTCTGTGAGATCGCCGTCGTCGGAGACGTCAACAGGCTGGTGGTAGTCGGCGAAATCCTCTTTGAAGGTGATGGTCTCGTCGACGATGACGACGTAGTCAAAGTTAGCTGCGAACCTGCAGACGCTGCTGCCATCGACGTTTTGACGGTCGTAGTAGTAGCCGTCGCCGACAGTAACCTCAGCTTTTTTCGTAGATGTCTGAATCTTCAACGACAAAGCCATCGACGGACGAGATGAATGGTCTCTGAAAGGAGTCGATGGAGCAGAAGCTGGAGCTGAAGAGGATCTTGAAGTCTCCGCCTGAGTTGTTTTGTGGCGTTTCACTTCAGATTTATCATGGGACTGGGATCTTTTTGAGTCCCAATGATGAGATGAGGAGCCTTCTTCCTTTCTCTTTCTAGAGGAAGAACGAGATTTTTCCTCAGGTTCAGACTCCGAGACTGTGGCAGCCTTTTTCTTTTGGAGCCAGAGGAGCAGTCTATCCTCCCTGACCTTGAGGGTCTTGGCTGAAATTGAGCAGCAATATTTGCATTCCCTGGGCTTATGGTCAGGGTAGAGGCAATATAGACAATGTTTGTGCGGGTCTTCTGAGAACAGCTTACACTTCCCACAGGTCTTGCAATGGTCTAAACAGCCCTTTTTTGGGCTATGGCATCTTAAAAAGAAGGAGAGGCAAAGACAGAGTTCAGAAATACCTTGAATCGAGCAGAAGCTGAAAACTGGAGGTCAAAAGTTGGAGAAGGGGCTGTCACCGGGCAGAGCTCACAGAGACTTCCTATCACACGACGTACAGTAAGAAATCTGAGGTATGGTGGCTCTGAAGGGGCAGGGCACTCTGGGGTCTCTGCTGTGATTGGCTGAACTTTGGATGTTATAAAATAAGGTGGAAAAATTACTAAATTGTGGTTTCTGTTCTATGGAGGTCTATGGTAATGTTTTTCAGTATTGCTATTTTTACTATTACCGTGGGTCTCCCACCATGAAGACGGTGAAGATTCAAGCATGTGAATCTATAAAAGATACAATACTGGAGAAGCTTCCTTCTATGAATCTGTATCCGCTCCACTAATCAGTGTGCGACTGACCAACGTTCTCACTGATGCCCCAGCCACTTTTCCAAGAGAGGTGGTAGCTGCTGCTCAATACATCAGACTCAATGCATTATGTACATTGACACTACCACTGTCAACTTGGGTTAAAAAAAAATTATAAATTCAAAGAAAGTTACATTCTTAATCTTCTACCGGAGTATTTTTAAATGCCCATTTGCAACCTACGTAGTTGCCCTCTTCTATTTTTTTTTTTAGTTTTACGGGCATGAGCAAAATATTCCCATATCTAACCCAGTTTCTGATCCCCTGTACCTTAAGCCCTTTGATCCTCATATGCACACATACTACCCCAGTACCTATCCTTTTGCTCCCCTGCACACTTGGACTCTACCCAATAACCATGAAAATATCACTCTGTGCCCTTCCCTGCCTCTAATTATCTGTCCCTGTGCCTACCCCCTCTAATCCAAGTCCTTCTGATGCTGATCCAACCATACTTACCTATTTACCATCCCATTGTCTCCCCAAACCTGCTGTTCTCACATTGTAACACACTGGTCTTTAAACGTTATTACTACTGCACCCTGCCTCATGTAAAAAAGAAAAACATTTTTCCACAATATTCTATACAATTGGCATCTCTAAACACATTTAACAATTCAAACATTGAAGTTATGTTCAGTTATCCTTTTATAAAATGCAGCCCATTACGATATTGACAATCGTGTATCAGCAGCCTCGTCTCCATTAATTGTAAAAGTATCCACAGTGTGATCATTTATTTAAATAAATAAAAAAAAGGGGGGAGGGGATAGTGGTCTTGAGAATTATTCGGAGTCCCTTCCCCCTTTGACACCTACTCCCAGACAGAATATGAGTGACAAAAGATGTTACTGATGGCCCATTAGAGTGGCGCACTACCACTCTTTTTTTCATAAAAACATAGCATTGTTTTCAGCATGATGATCCCGCTTGCATGTGCCTAACACCACCTCCGAGATTTATTCAGGCCTCACCATGGGTTATTGGGGGAGGTTGGTGGGGAGCCTAGTTTGAGGACCTGTGCTTTAGCAAGTTGCTCCACTTTTAAGGAGGTGCTGCCCCTGTGTTCTGTATTAACGATAAGGGAGTAAGACTTGTATGGCGAGTAAGAGGCGCTGTTGCAGTCAGGGGGAGAGGCTTACAAATCACATAACTATGACCTTCCTGAACTCATTTTCACCTTCCACGCTAGTATAGACAGCAATGGGATCAGCCGACTGGAAATCTTTCTCACCCTCCCAGAAATTGTTTCATCCCCATCAATTTCATTTGGGTCACTCTCTCGATCGGACTGTCCTTGTATACTGAAAACTGGTGACTGGAAAGGCTGAGGTATGAATGACCATGTGTGTACACAGCACCCTCCGATCACTCCTTACAAGCTCATCTCAGATCCCCTTGTAATTTGCACCACTCGGATTCATCGGTGCGTGCAGTTTCACTTCCTGCACTGCCACACCAGGCTCCCTCATAGGGTGACCAGGCGTCCCGGATTTGCCCGGACAGTCCGGGGTTTTCACCAGCTGTCCCGGCAGATTTCGGCAATTTTGGCTCATGTCCCGGTTTTTAGAGGGGGTGGACTGAAACCAGTGATAGGCACTTATTGGGTGTTCTAAAGTTGTGCTAGTTAGCAGCTGTAATAAGTAAGCAATTTGGTTAACAGGTATGATGCTGGTTTTAGAAATTACATTTTATTTATTTTCTTAGTGCTTCTTCTGTGTTCCAATGCTGATAAGGGTTGTCATTCTGCGCAGCACTGTTGACGAAAAATTGTAGTCCTTCTATTTTTGGAAAATGTCCCGGTTTCTGGTTCTCAAGATCTGGTCACCCTACTCACCATTTGGCACCTCCATCCAGCGATTCTATGGCCGTACCTCTACTAAACCCCTTCTCCCACCACCTGCCAACGAACCCTTTGATCCAGTCTTCTTCCCCCTCCTACCTCTACACTTCGGAATCCGTTATACCTGCACCCTTTTGTTGTGTCTTTCACACTAATGTTTTTCGCATCTATCCTTGTAATCCCGATTTTACACCCTTGGATGATTCCAGGTGCGTACAGGTCCATCTCCGAACCCTTTCCCTACCTGTACGTCGGTTAGTCCCACCCGCAGGTAAAACTCTTTGTGACGCTGTGCCCAGTACACTTGAGGAGTTAAGGCAGGGGCCTCCTCCATGCTTCCAGTGTGGGGTTTCGTGAGTCTTTTGATGGGGTCAGTTCGGGGATACGGCGCTATTCAACTTCCCCAAGTGACATTAAACCGCGCATGCGCGACATTCAGGGTGAGGCTTCCCCTCCTTCCAGCAGGACCCGTGCCTTCTCCTTCCTGCTAGCAACTAGAACAATCCCAGGACACTCTGCACCATTCCCACGCCGAGCATGGCAGTACGCGCATGCGCAAGGTAGTGTCTGTCGTGTGATTGTGAACTGCTTCCGGAGTCTGTGGGTGGATACCACTCTTCTAGGGGCCTGGTTTTACAGTGATCGCCCGAGCAAGCCCCGATCTGAGCCGCGTGTCTGAACAAACTTTTCCTGTGGAAATAAAGGTCTGACATTTCGCGTCGTTTCTTTGTAAGTCGAAATATTTGTTCCTAATGGGCGTGGACGTGTACATTAAGACTAAATTATATGTTATTGTACAACAGAACTGAGTAGAATTTTGCTGTTTTAAGAGATAAAATGTTCCTGATTTTGCTTAAAATACACCGCCCTTCAATACAAGTCAAGGGGTCATACATTTACCATATTCCGCTCACCACACTGTTTTTTGAAGGGTTGTGTGCAGTGAAAGATGAAATATACGATTCTAACTTCAGCTCTAGAATATTTGGAGAAAGCATAACCATCCCCCAATACATACTACACGCCAACATTTTAGAAGAGGAACGTAGGAGATTTAAATAATCTGGCGAATGTATTTCTTCCATTAATGTAATGTAAAGGCAATTTCCGGCGGGAAACAGCCAAAATAAAGTCATTTTGGTTTTAAAAATCGTGAGTATCCCGCCTGTATCGGGCATGTATGCAAATATTCCAGGAGGCTGTTTACCATTATAACTCCAGCCCTGAACTTTTAGGGGGGAAAGGTATTAAATCGCCAAGTATTTTTAGTGGGGGTCGAAAAGTAGTAATTTGATGTGCTAAAAGTGCTGCCTTAAACGGCAAAAAACTAGGAATACCCAACGTAGAAGAAAAAACACATTTTTGTAACGATGAATTAACGTTATTATCTATATACAAAACTCGGCAACCAGCTCATTCCCTATTTTCTCATAATAAAATTGTTAACTTTTTAAGAGAAAAATGTAGGGTGATGTAGTAACTAGGTTCCATGTTAGAGTGGAATGTAGGATGTGGAATGCATGTACATCATGTAGAATGGGTACTTAGGTTTATTTTATTTTATTTTAAAAGTTTTATATAGCGCTAGCTAGACCCGTGGGTATCAGAGCGCTTTACATACACACTGTACAAAACCAAAGGAAATTGCATTACTTAGTAGGAAGGCAGTAGGGGAGCAACAACAGAGATTAAAAAAAAAAAAAAAAACACAACATGAAAAATAGTTAAACAGTGCAGCGGAGGGAGAGAAAACAAACTAAGGTGGTTAACACAGACCGGTCACCACTATCCTTGAATGTCAAGAGAGAGAGGAGTTAATTCGGATATTGAAGTCTAGGTTAGTTGATGTTGGTCCGGAAAGTATTTGTTAAGGAGATGGAGTTTCAGGTCCCTTTTGAAACAGGAGAAGGAGGGGTTGCATCTGAGGACTCTAGGGAGAGCGTTCCATATCCTGGGAGCGTTGCCAGAAAACGATCGGTATTGGGTGGTTTTCTTTTTCAGTTTCGGAGGGATAAGAAGGAGTGAGTTTGAACTTCTCAGTGTTCTGGATTGACCTGCTCTTACCAGTTTGTTGTTCAGGTAGTTGGGGGCCAGAGAGTGAAGGGTTTTGTGTGTGATGCAGGCCAGCTTGTAAATACACCTCCCTTCCATAGGAAGCCAGTTGAGGGAGTTGAGAGCTGGAGTGATGTGTTCAAATCTTTTCACTCCAGATATGAGTCGAGCGGCCATGTTCAGCACTGCCCTTAGTGGGGCTAGGTGAGCTTTTGGAGTCCCCGTTAGGATGGCGTTCCCGTAGTCGATTTTAGAGAGAACAAGGGATTGAACTACTGTCTTGAGGTCATCCTGGGGAAGAAAAGGTTTCAATTTCTTGAGGTGTTTTAGTGAGAAAAGAGCACCTTTTGCAGAGTTTTTGATGTGGGCCTCCATTGATAAGTTCTTGTCAAGGGTGATGCCTAGAGACTTCACTGAGTCGGATAGGACGAGGGGGCAGTTTAGGGCAACCAGATTCTTGAGCCACTCTTGGATTGGTCGATGGTTGCTTTTTGGAGAGAATAGGATTAGTTCCGTTTTATCTGGGTTGAGCTTTAAGTGGTTAGTGTTGAACCAAGTTTGGATCTCGGTTAGAGTGACATTGAGGTGTCGGATGTCGTTGGGAGACTTGATTTTGAAATAGATTTGGGTGTCGTCAGCGTAGAGGTGGTAGTTCACTCCCGCTTTTTTCAAGATGATTGTGAGGGGCTCCATGAAGAGATTGAAGAGGGACGGGGAGAGGATCGAGCCTTGCGGGACCCCAAGTGTGACTTTTGTTGGCTTCGAGAGACAGAGGTTGATTTTAATTTGTTGCGAGCGGTGTTGAAGGAAGGAGGTGAACCATTTTAGTACTGTGCCATTTATACCGGAGCGTTTCGACAAGGTCTCCAGAAGAGCTGGATGATTTACAGTGTCGAATGCCGCAGATAGGTCAATAAGGATGAGAAGGCAGGCATCACCTTCATCTAAAGCCTTGTGAATATCGTCAGAGATGTTGAGCATAGCTGTTTCAGTGCTACAGCCTTTCCTGAATCCTGATTGAAAGGTGTCGAGGAGGTTGAACTCATCAATGTGTTTGTTGAGTTGGTGGAGAACGCATTTCTCCAATGTTTTCGCAAGGAACGGGAGGTTGGAGATAGGTCAGAGGTTGTTAAGATCGTTAGGGTCGGCCCCTGGTTTCTTGAGAATGGGTGTGATTTGTCCTAGTTGAAGGGAGTCTGGGACACAGCCTGAGATGAGAGAGGCATTGATGATTTTTGTCCAGAAAGGGGAAATGGTGTGGTTGAGTTCTTTTATAATTGTGGATGGGAGGGGGTCCATAGTGTGGGAGGAAGGTTTTAGGGTAGAGATTATACTGAAGACCTCGTTTTCCGACATTAGCTCAAAGTCGGACCAATGCGCATTGTTTTTCAGCTGGAGGCAGGCCTGATTGTCCTTGGTAAGAACTCTTTCTGATTGGTCAAGGGGGGCAGGTTAAGAGGGAAGGAGGGTTTGCGGTTTGGAGGAAGGATTGATCAATTTTTGAGACTTTATTAGAGAAGAAGGTGGCAATTTCTCCACATCGCTCTTTGGTGGCTATGATTTCGTTAGAGGGAGTGCAGTTTGTTTGGCTTTTGACAATGTTGAAGAGTTCTCTCGGTCTGTTTTTCACCAGATCTAGTTGGTTGCGGAAGAAAGACGCCTTTTCATTGAAAATGTGTTTTTTGTATGCCTGCCGAGCAGATCTAAGTTGCGCTAGGTGCAAGGTCGAGGGG
Source organism: Calotriton arnoldi (assembly GCA_963921515.1). Classification (NCBI taxonomy): domain Eukaryota; kingdom Metazoa; phylum Chordata; class Amphibia; order Caudata; family Salamandridae; genus Calotriton; species Calotriton arnoldi. Next base: position 1,793,355 of record CAWUFW010002412.1, read on the forward strand.
TTTAGTCTCCAACACCTTTCCGTTTGTCTGAGTTGACGCCTTTCGTTATTCAGATCCATATTGAACCAGGATTTAGATTTGGTTCGCCTCATTTGTTTGAGTTTGAGTGGAGCTACTTGGTCTAAGACCTCTGTCATTTTAGAGTTAAAGTGTGTAGTGAGGTCATCGGCCGTCCATGATGAGGGTTGGGGTTGTAGATGGGCATGGATCCTGGATTCAAGTTCGGGTAAAGGGACTTTTTTGATGTTTCTGGTCCAGTGCTTAGGATTGTCATCACGAATAGGTTGGTGTCTGACAAGTGCATCAATCTTGAACAGAATGAGGTGGTGGTCTGACCAGTCAGTGGGAGAAATCGCTCTCAGAGAGACCAGTTCATTGTTGGTAATGATCGCATCCAGTGTTGCACCTTTGATGTGAGTTGGTTCATTGCAGAGTTGTTTGAGATTGTATATTTCAAGTAGGTTGGATAGGTTCTGGACAGTGGAGTCTTCTGGGTCATTCCAGTGGATGTTGAGGTCACCCAGGAACACGTCTTTTGTGTCTGTCATGGAGAAACGTGTTATTAGGTCTGTTAGTTCTTCGGGGAAAAGGGTACGCTCTCCAGGAGGATGGTAGATGGTGTGGAATTTGATGGGAGAGGTGCCCTTGGCAGTGAGTTCGACACCCAGGTATTCAAACGATAGGTATTCTGCAGGTTTAAGTTTGGTGATCTGTATTCCAGCTTTGTGAATGATGGCTAGTCCCCCCCAGTTTTGATTGGCCTGTCTTGTCTGATGATGTTGTACCCTGGAGGGGTGAGAATGTCAAGAATGGGGGTGGAGTGGACATTAAGCCAGGATTCTGTGAGGAAAGCGATGTCAATTTCTTCAGCGAGTAGAGCTTCAGCAATGTCTGTGGCGTGTTGTACTGCTGATCTGCAGTTTAGGAGCACGCAAGAGAGAGGGCGGGGAGCCTTGGTGGTGGGGGAGCTAGGTGGATAGAGGAGTATTGAGCAGGAGGTCTAGGTGAGTGGACAGTTTTAGGGAGTCTGTTAGTACCAACAATAACAGGGATGGGGAAAGGGGCTGATTTCTGGCTCAGAGCGAGGTAAGGGTCGTTGGTCACATCAGGTTTCAATACCGAAAGGGGGAGGCGATCCCGGTTGGGTCGAAGTGCCTGACTCGTTGACGGACTGGAGGGTCGGGGGTGCTCTGTGGGGCCATGGGAGAGGTATTGAGGGGGTTTGAGCAAATCTACCCGACGAGAGGGAGTACGGTGGCTTGGTCCTGTTGAGAAGGTCTTGTTGTAAGTGTAGGAGATCGGCAGCAAGGGAGTTAATTTTCTGCTCCATTCTGTTCAGTTGCTGTGTTATTGAGCTGAAAAAGTTTAAGGTTTCTGGCAGGGGTCGAGAAGGACTTTGGCCTATGGAGGGAGAGTGAGCAGGGGTCAGGGATTGGACGGAATCAGTGGGATTAGGAGAGGGGAGAGGTTGGACGCGGGAGCCGGATTAGTAATGCTCCCATTCAAGGAGTTCAGAGGAGGAGTAGAGGGTCTACTGTCCAAGTGAGGAGGGAGAGAAATTCTGGGTAGGAAGTCAGAGTTCCGGGGAATGTCAATGAGATTAGCGGTGGAGGCAGGTTGTGTATGTGAGTGTGCGGCGGCGGACGGGGAGTGGGCGGTGATAATAGGGGGGAAAGTGTCTGCTGTATTGGTGAAGACGTTGGACATGGGGAAGTCACGGGGGTTGTCAGTGAGGTAAGTGGTGGAGACGGGTTGTGCCTGTGGGACTTCGGAAGGGGAGTGTGCAGTGGTGGTAGGGGGAGAGTGACCGCTGGATTGGAGATGACGTTGGACAAGGGGGAAGTAAGGGTCGGGGGAAGAGGGTCTGTGTTGGAGGAAGGGGTAGTTTGAGAGGGAGGGTTCAGATTATCAGAGGTCGAGGGGGAGTGCCTGTGGGGATTTCAGTCGTGGGAGGGCTGAGGGTGAAGTCCGAGCTGACGAGAACAAGATCGGCCTTGTGGTGTTTGTTAATTGTGATTTTGTTGTTCCTGGTGTGATCAGTTGATGTAATAATGGTGGGCGTTTGGCGGCGGAGAGTAATGATGGGGGTAGTGTGATTGTAGTGAGTGATGGTGGATGTCCATGAGTTGAAGAGAGGTTCTTCAGGGCAGGGAGATTGGATCAGTTCCATGTTATTAGTGAGGGTGGTGGGGGATAGGGGAGGTAGGGTTTGGTGGCTTAGTTGAGTTAACGAGGAAAGAAGTGTGGGGAAGTGGCGGTCAAAAGTGGTGAGGTGCGGGTCGGTGGCCTGTATGAGAATGGTTCCAGTTCTGTAGATGGAAATGGTGAGTTCCCCTTTGAAGGTCGGAGAGATAGTGGTGGAGATTTTTTCACCATAGGGAATGATTACTGATTTGGCGACTTTAAGGTGAAGAGAGAAGGTGTTTTTCCATTTAGTTGGGCGATTAGTGTAAAAAATGAAGTTAGTTTTCGTGTTGCCGTTGGTCGCTGTGTGGTAGTTATCTACTATGAGTGTTTCCGGGTGTTGTTTTAGAGTACTGTGCTTGAAGTTCTTTTTTGCATTACTGGTCAATTTGTCTGGGTAGTTAATGGACCAGGAGTTGGGTCCGTACCGCACGAGATTCGAGTTACGGGAGGGGTTAGGCGGGCGCATGGTTGAATGGTAGAAAATGCCGGGGCGCAATCAGGAATCAAGCAGTAACCATGTTTTTACAGTAAGCATCATTTGGCCCAAACCAGGGGGATACTCCACATGCAGGGGGAGTATCAGCATTTTTCAATGCCTGCCATATTGGGAGGAGACAATGTCCACAAGCCAATTCCAGTAACAGTCCCATAAGCACATCAGCCTGTAACATAAACCACATTATGCACAGTGTCACATTAGGCGCAAAACCTTAGACGCCAACCTCACCATCATAAACATTATGCAATTCTCTCATCGGTCTAAACGCATTAGACACTAACATGCTAATCATAAATCACATTAGGAAATATCTCACAACCTAAACGTATTAGGGAATAATAACCTCGCTAGCATAACCACATTATGCAAAACCTCAGAACCATAAAAGTACATTTAGAGGTAAGAAACAAGGTGCGTAAACCATAATAAATGCATCACATTTCCTAGCACCATATTTAGGGCAGAAACCACATTAGCACATAACCTCACGGTAGAAACCATAGCAGAGGGATCAATCACATTAGGGCCTGGCGCCCTACAATCCTAACAGTCCCCCTGGCCAACTGGCCATCTGAAAGAGGGGCTCAAATGCCCTATGTTCCAAAAGTTCAGGGCGCGCTGCCTAAGCAGCGAAAGTCAAGGGTGCGCAATCAGCGCAGGCCTAAACGTTGCAGCTGGCACTAAGTCCTCCGCAGCTGTGAAGGTCAGGGCTAAAGGAGTGCATCTCACTCCTAGCTACCAAGGTATGCCCCCCAAATAAACAATAGCCTAAACGGTGCAGCAGCCCACTACTTGCTGGGAAGCTGTGAGGTAATAAGGCCTGGTGAGAGAGCCCCACTCCCCTCTGTGCTCCTGCACTCTCATGAGAGAGCCCCACTCCCCTCTGTGCTCCTGCACCCTCAAGAGTATTGCGGCGCGAGAATACTGCGTGTCCGTGCTCCTGTGCCCAGTGACTGTAGGCCCCTAAGTGTTGTTCGCACTGTTCACTGCAGGCGCTGCTCTCAGATGTGTGGGGTCTCGCCCGTGCGTCTCCTGGGGGATCAATGCCTGTTATCTAATTATCCAGGTGTAGGAGCCCGTGTGACAAGGAAGCAAAGGGTCAGAAAAAGAGTTCCAGTTTATTCTGCACTCAACAACGTGCAGTGTTGAGCTGGTAAATCGACCCCCAATGCCCCCCATATGCCGAGCCAGGCCGCGTGCAGTGGTAGATCCCTACAGAGGGCCCAGTACATGCGGGGACGGCGGCGTAGGCTCTCCACACGGTGCCGTAACCACAGCGCACATCATGCAGGAGCCGCGCCCGGGCCGTACCTCAATGCCGCGTCCTCTTCCAGCTTCGCCCGTTCCAGATCGCGCTGCGGTCCCAGGGGCTGGGAAGGTCCCATCCGTGGCTCCTGCGGCCTGACCCCCGTGAGATAAACTATATAATAATATTATTATTATTCTTGTATTTACCCGTCGGGCGCGGGCGGTGTCTGGTACTTGTTGCCGCAGAGCCAGGAGGCGCTGGACGGACAGTGTCGGTGCAGCGCGGGTGGGTGCTACCCGGGGCCCCCTCCTGCATGGGACGCCCTCGGTCTCCCCCGCCCTAGTGCCCCCCCCACCCCTCCCTACTGCCCCCCGGTCCCTCCCCGGACACATCAGAGGCCTCAGCGCCTCGTTAGCGGTAGTAGGCGCTATTTCAATCCAATTACTATTGGAATGTAGAATGTGCAGTTTCATTCTGTCTTTGCCTTTCTTGTTGCTGCAAGCACCCTTATGCTGTACAACTTTTCTTGAATAAAGATCTACTTCTACTCTACAATCTCCAGTGTGTTCACTACTACAATTTTGGCGACGGGCTGGCGGAGGACCCATCGAGTGTATCTGAGCATTTTTTTTAAATTCTTTTTGCGCACTCAATTGGGGTTTACATAGCCCCAACATCATCTGCTTTTCAACTTAACTACACAGGAGACGACTGGATCCTACTAGTGAGAAGCAGAGACGTCGAGCTGTGAGGATTTGGCCCCGAAATTTCCTCATTGAAGTAAGTGCAGCGCCGCGCAGGCAGGCCTTACTTACCGTTATCTCCAATGGCTCAATGGGAGGTTTCATTCGGTCTCCATGGTCCCGCTTCGTGTGTGAGGCATCGCGCTCCACCATTCTGTATCTATGGTCCCGCATGTGATGTGCTTCACCTCCTGACGAGTGACATCACCACGCGCTTCACGCATCAGAGGTCAGCTGACGTCAGCGCGTCCAAGGTCACGCACAGTGGCCATTTTAAGCTCAAGTGAGTTGCTACTGTGCATCGGCACTCGACTCACCACCGGACTCTTCATTCCTTCGAGAACTGGGGCAAACTTTGTTTTCGCCTCAGGATTAAGGGTACATTTTCAATGTATTCATGCTTTTAAGGGTGCTTTGCAGTGCGTGTGTATTTCCCTTTTGGATATGTTCAAGCAGTAACTGTTTGAAGGTACATTGTTTACTGGTGGGCATACGTTACTTCTCGCGTTTTTTTTTGTTTTCCTCGCCCTACCATCTGCAACTGACATTTTAGGTTACTGTGTAGACAGTATTCGACTGAGTTAGTTCCAGATCACACAGTGAAGTTGTGTGAGTACATTATAAATACTATTCTGAGTTGCCATGTCTACAAGCACCAGCACTGCCATGTCTACAAGTGCAAGCACAGCAGCTGGTGATTTTGTTGGATCTGCCATGCACATTAATACTCCAAAGGAATTTTTACCCACTCCAGGGGAACCACTTGTATCATGGAGTGACTGGAAGGAGTACTTTCTTAATTATATTGCTAATCTAGAGGATATTAGTGGAACTTTTTCCCCTGAAAGAAAGAAAAGAGTTCTTATGTATTGTTTAGGCCCTGAAGGTTTACGTGTGTACAATGAATTACAAAAACATGAGAGTAGGAGGAGATATGGATGTATTTAAAGCTGCAATTTTAGACCTCGATGACCATTTTTCTCCTACTGTTTGCATAGCTGTTACGAGACATGCTTTCTTTCAGAGGAAACAAGAAAAACATGAAAGTATCGAGGAATACGTTTCTGCGTTAAAGAAGTTGGCAAGCAAGTGTAGATTTGCACAATTACATGATGAACTTGTCCGAGATCAGGTGGTTATGTACACTAAAAATAAGACCATGCAGGACAGATTATGGGTTGAAGGGGAAGGTAGTCTTAAGGATATAATAGCCATGGTTAAAAAAGCTGAATTATCTGAACGTTGTGCGAAGGCCACATTGTCACATGACAAAGATAGTGATGTGGTTGGGAAAATCTCTGAAGGTAAAGTAAGTCACAAAGGTAACCGTGATGTCAAGGTTGAATATAAGAAAAAAGAGCATTTTGAACCTAGAAAAGTAGGTAATCTTATTTGCTACAGGTGCGGAAGTCGTTTTCATTCAGCTAATTATGACAAATGTCCTGCGAAATCATCCAAGTGTCTTGAATGTGGCATTATCGGACACTTTTTCAGAGTTTGTAATAGAAAAGGTAAAAAGAAATACAAAAGCAAAGTAGCATGTGTACAAGAGGGAGAAGTTAATACTTATTCTAGTTCCAGTGATGAAGAGGTACAAACTCAATTTATCCGAAAGAAGAACGTTGTACTGAATATTTCTGACATGTCCTCTTCCAAACCTATGTGTCAAGTTTCTTTAGGGGGGATCTCCATACACTATTATTTCCCAAGATGTCTGGGAAAGACATTTCATATCCAACATTGGTAGTTGGTCAGAACCCAATGATATATCACCGGAAAGTTACACAGGAGAAAAAATTGATCTTTTGGGTTTCAGAATCTTGGTGTTCCGGTTCAAGGGTAGACACTCTACCGGTAAATTGTACGTGGCCAAAGAAGGACCATCAGTCCTTGGGTGGAAAGATCAGAAAGATTTGAATATTATCCTTGACCCTAACGGCAAGGACCAAGTTCTTATTTCATGTGACA